>JBBMJY010000007.1:7418303-7507270 GCA_037833715.1 Toxotes lorentzi | reverse complement strand
CACACACACACACACACACACACACACACACACACACACACACACACACACACACACACACACACACACAGGGACACATGATTAATAACCTGTGTTCACCATAACCTCCTCATGCTAGTCAGTGTGTCCTATATTAGAATAAATGGGTGTCAGGGCACATACAGTATCAAGATCATTCCTCAGGCCAGATCTCATTAATCGGCTCCCCATTCATATTACACGGAGACACATGGACCACCACCACCACTCACAGACCGAGGCAAAAGCATCCTCAAATACAACTGTTTATTCCTGTGGATAGTTGCACAGATACATGCAGAGACATGCGCAGATGCACACGCAAAGGCAGACATCCACACACATCCACGTTCACAGCATCATCACTCATGACAATATACCATATGGCAACATTATTATTTTTGTTTACATTTAACATTTTACTGCCTGTAGCAAGACAATTTATCTATTGGCTTAAAAGGGTTTTTATGAGCACAAGAGCTGTATAGTGCACAGAGGAACATGTAATTCCTTACTTAAGAGAAAAATGACAAAAATCCAAATTGTGGAGCAACATTTGAAGCACATGTCATCAGGATTATATAATTTCCAGTCCTGGCAGAAGCTGGTGAATGGTGAGTTGGAGATTACGGGGAGCAGGAGGGGGAACATCACCTGTGATAACCCTGTTAAACAAACAACCAAACATTTCTCCCACAGACAACGCAACGTGACTCTCAGTCGGAGCACTTCTGTGGCTTGGATAAACATGAAACTCTTCTGTTTGAATCATCAGTCCAAATGATTAACAACTGTGTTACAAAATATCTGGCTCTTTGATTTAAAAAAAAAAAAAAAAAAAAAAAAAGCAAAAGTACAAGCTTGTGTACATAAAAATTGCAGTGGAGAAGTTAATTATGACTTCCAGAGTGCATTTTGGCGAGATATATCCGATCACCAAGTTTAAAATTCTGTCATGTGAGCCGCTAACAGCCGACAAGAGCTAATGATTCATCACTTTTTCTAACTTGTGCCTCTCACTGGCTTCTTGTCCACAGAAACAGCACAATAATTAAAGCTGTTGGCAATGACATAAACTATTGTGTTTTTATGTTAAGTAACATGAAAAATATCATTTAAAGAAAAAACTGGAGAGGAAATAAAGAATGGGGAAAAACATTTCCAGAACCAGCAGACCCTCCCACTTCACAACACTTTACTAAACTGCTCCGGTTGAATACGTCTGTGCAGTTCTTACTTGCCACAAAATGATGTTGAAACATGTTTTGATTTTTGAAAAGAAGACTTAGCTCTCACCTTTGAAAACTGTGGCTGTTCCTTGTCTGAAACTATTGGAGACTGAAAGGTTGAGGTCCACGCACAAGATGTGACAGAGGATAGGGATTTTGCTGTTGCCTGCCCACAATACTGAGCTAACAAAAGATTCTACATGTTACCTACCCTGTATTTTCACTTGAAAGGATTCAATGTAAGAGGAAAATCTGAGTCTAAAATACGTGACAATCTCTCAGAGTATAAAACAAAGAAGTAAACAGAAATCTTCTGGACTTAAGCCATAATTTGAAAAAGCGACCTCTGTACAGTATTACACACTGTACATACATCCTACAGGAAGTCACTGTGGAGAATGTAGTGTTAATGTTGTAAAAGCAACAAAAATCTTTTGCAGCGTAGGAGACCAACAGAATCAAAACTGTTCTTACATTTAGGTCTGCCTGAATTCAATATTATTAGCAGATCAAGCATAGGTCATTTAAAACAAGAGGAATTTTTGTCTATGTCTGTGTTTAAAAAATCATTACCGTCCATTTTGTTAGCCCATGGCACAACACAACGAGCTCTCTCAATCACCCCTAAAGCAGAGAGATACACACCATGGTGTAGCCTCTTCTCTGGGAGCGTGGCCTTTATATAACTTAATGCACAGCCTACATTTGGATCGGCTGATTCATTCAACTCATTTACATTTTCCCAGTGACCTTTCCTGCTCTCTCCAGTCCCACGCATTCCTAAATGCAGGGTGCTGTGTCCACACATACGTAGGACAACAGCAGAGCAGAGATAAGGGGAGGCGCTGGAGTCTCACTCAAAAGTATGCACGCACACAGGCCACAGACTGATAAGTACAGGAAAACGAGTGTGCACACATACGCTGCTGCTGTACTTCAAAACGGCCACTTTCTGCTCATTTGTCAAAGCAGCGCTAATCACTGTCATAGAGCTTACAGCGTCTCATCTTACAGCATACTTCAGATGATGTACATGCATCTGTGTGTCTGCACATCATTCCTGTGCACAGCCAGATGCGCTGTATGTTCTATATGGACGTTATCATTAGTGGGCCAGCCTGCCAGAGCCTTGTCATAGTCTGACATTTTGTACGGATAGAGGGAGTAATCCCTGTGTAGGTGCGGATAAGTTCCAAAAAGTGTTTTTCTCTTCAGCTTTAAGTGTTGGGTGAAATGAGACTGGTAAGCCATTTCTGGTGACATACTTTTCTTTTCTTGTCTTTTTTTTTGTGTTCTGCATTTCCCCCTTCCTTTTGACTTTGGCTTCTCCCTCTCATGCCTGTATGATCTTCTGACATACAAACTAATTTCTTTATTCTCTCTTTTGTGTCCTTGCTCTCTGAATATACCGTCTTCCCCCTCTCTTTGCTCTCACACTTCGCTTTCCACTCTTTTTTCTCCGCAGCTACTCAGCTGAATCCTTTCCATTAGAGACTGTGAGAGGGAGATTAGTGTTGTATCACTGTGTATGTGTGTGTCTTCAGGGGTGCAGGCCCAGGAGAAAGGATTTCCAAGGCTTTCTTAGTAGCAGTAAGACGACAACCAGGAAAACCATCATTGTCTAGAGGGGTTTGAGGGGGATGTGGAGAAGCAGGGATATGCTTTATTTGTATCTAATGTGGCTGCACCCATTTCATATCAGCTCTATCATACAGTGTAATGTTTCTCATATATACAGTATGATTATGTTCTGTAGTGATCAGGCTTGACTGCTCTGCTTCTGCCCAGTTGAGTAAACCTGTATATTTTCTGTGTGCAAAGGAAAGCAGACACCAAAGCACATGCACACAGATACACAAGTCTCGCACACACACACAAACACACACACAAGCATGTAAATCCACAGGACCAAAAGCCTTTGCATACACACACACACGCTACTGCATCTGCAGGGGCCATCAGCCTTGAGACAAGCGTGTTGCTTAGAGACCAAGCGGTCACCCCAACAAAAGAGATCACACAAACCAGGTGTGACATCTGTTCCAGTGCAGTTGCCACAGCCAGCACCGGAACCCTGCCTGCTCGGAGCATGCAAATGTAGAACACCCTATGGCTGCTCAGGAAAAGACACTTGACAGTGAATACATTTGGAGGGACCACAGAGCCTTTTTCATGCTTTACTGGTAGTGTCACCAAATCACAAATCACTGGCAAATCACTGAAAAAATAAAATAGATCTCTGTCTCCCTACGAATGATTCTTTGATCAAATTTGATCACATACTGGAGATTGGTGTATAATCTCCTAAGGCAACCGAAGGCTGAACGGCGATGCATTTATCTGTGGATGAAAAAGGAGTGGTTTCCTTTAATATTTTGCACAAGAAAATCTCTGAAATGTTTGCAAAATAAAGAATAAATCAATGTTTCCATCTTCTACCTTTATACAAATACATTCAAAAGAACATGACAGGATTACACAGTAAATAAAGCACTTTGATACTGTGCATCACTGCTTTTCATTTCTGCTTCCCATTTTCATCTTCTGATTCTCTTGTACTGAGGATGCTGCAACATCCCTTTGAGTGGTAGCATGACGTAAATGGTTTGTCTACAGTAGAAAAGCAGAAGGTACCACAAAGTCGAGATATTTTTGAAAAGTCTGTTTCTGAAAGTCTTTCTTGCACTACTGTTTCTTTTCAATAAGGTAACCTTTTCACCTCAGGTAAATACAAAAAACATTTCATTTTCACACATATTGTTTTGTGCACAAAATCAGGTACATACAAACATGCTAGTGTCCCTATGGATTAAATCGGATGAAGTTCCATGGCATTGGACTCTCCCCAGCTCTACTCTACACATTGCAGTTAGCATGCGGACAGTTAGCATTTAGCTAGCATTCTGCAGAAAGCACAGCTGAGGTTGATAGAAATTTCACCATTAATTTTAGAAGTGTCCTGTCATGAAATTAAGAGTTGCACAGGTAGAATGTAGATATTGAATGTATGTTGATGCTGCAGAGTCAGCAGATCACCAGAGTGATTAGCACCAACATGGACCCAACCCAAATTGACTGTTGAGCCATGCTGCTAGCGTAGCCCTTGTCCTTTGCTTATGAGAGTTATTCCTATGAGAATGCTTGAAGGAGTGGATCCTCGATCACCAAAGTTAGGCAAATAGCAGTCACAGCTTATATCTGCATTTAGCATCTGTTTGAGCTGGTGAATTGGCATGCTCACTGAAGCATTTGAGAGACATCCATCTGCAGTGTCACTCCAGAGCAGTGGAGTGCGACTGCAGTGACAAACGTGCTGTCATCCAATTTCCCACACACAAACATACACTAGACACACACATGTACATGCACACATATATACACACACACACACACACACACACACACACACACACACACACACACACACACACAGATGTGCCTACTCGTAATACTTACCTCCTCTCACACTTCTTTTTCTGTTCCATCATTCTCTCAGTCTTATGAATATTCAGATAGACATCTTTTTCAGCAGCTTTCATGCAACTATGAGTGCAACTTATGTTAAACAGTCAATATAATATATGAACAGTAGGTATACAAAAAACTGTGGACATAACCATCATAAACATGCTGTAAATATATTGTTTTCTAACTTGTGCTGCAAATTCACTTCAATGCTGAAAATACAAATTCTCTGGCTCTTGCTGGAGAAACTTGGCGATTGTGACTCATTGATTCAGCAGAGACCTCTTATTTCTGAGGCGTCACTGAGAAGTTCATCTCAACACTTAGCTTTCCAGCTTAAACAGCTCAGCATATATTTAAGCAGATGGCTGCTGCTCCTCTTTTCTACCCATCCACCTATTTCCAAAGTACTTCCCCTGTATTTGTCTGTTTAACTTTCTGTGAAATGTTACATGTGCTCTGAAAAGTTGAGCCTCATTTTTGTAACCAAACACGTCAGCTGTGGATGTTTTGACCTCCCTCCCTCCTCTTTCTCTTTCACTGTTTCTTTCACTCTTGTTCCCTCTAAACAACCCAACCCACACCTCCCCCACCCCTTTGCATGTTTCTGTCCAACACTCGCCATGACATCAGACCAGGGCCACCAGGTGACCCCACAGATGGCACTTTGACACTCAGATGTGAAATCAGGTGTTGTGCTGTACAGATCTGCATATTTAGTGTCACATTATACGCTATATTAACACACAATGTTTGCAATTCAAGGTAATTTCTAAGTCAACAGAGGCAGGGTAAGGAGGGAGAGGGGAATTAGGAATAACAACTTTGTGAATAAATTGCTTTATTCCTCCTGTTCACTTTTCAAGGGTAAGGCTGGCTTTGGTGTTAGGAAAACAGGAAGTCTCATTGCTTCTTGAGGGATTGTTTATAGATTTCTAATCTAGGCCAGCAAGTCGTAATTCTATCCGTCTTACTCCTGCTGTGCATTTTCTCATTAACTGCATCAATGCTATGCTCAGCAAGCCACAGCAGGAATACAAGAGGCCAGGAGACAATTTTTTTATTTTTTTGGAAAGTAAAAGATTGAGTAGCCCAGACATTAAGGTCACAGTGTGTATGCTGACACATGAATTAACAGCAGGGAGTCTGTGTGTCACCCACTGATCAAAACAAATGGCGAGACTTGGCAAGTATCCCTCAAATAAAGATCAAGCAAAGAGACAGAGGCAGAAGGCAGAGATGGTGATGAAGGGAAAGGTTGTGATTTGTACAACTGTCTATTTGTGTGAGTGCGACAGAGTTCAGGCTCTTCCAGAGTTCAGCCCTTCTCAGGCTAACGCTCAGCTACAGACATGATTACATATAACAAGTTGTGTAAAGCTGTGTTGTTGCCTCTTGAATTTATATTAAAACGTCCACATTATACCACTTCCACACAGGAGATGAGGGTTTATTGAACAGCTGCTGAACCCATGTTTAATCTACTGATGTGTGACTTCTTCCAAACAGATTGTGTATTCCCTCTTGCTCTCTTACTGTCTTTTTTTTAGACAAGTCACAGTACATCATTAACATTCTGTTAAATTCCACCCTTAACAGAAACTCCTGTAGTTTTGATCTTGGGCAGTGTTAAGAGGAGGTTCACAAAACCAGGTCAGAAAATGCGGACTGACCCATTTACTTTGAGGAGGATTTACTTTGCATTACTGTGTCAATCTGAAAATGGGTATCACTGTAGTTTTTGAACAGGGTCAGGACTCAGAGATATGGATGACTCATTTCCTGATGGCTGTATGATCACAAACCGTTGATTAAATTTTTTTTTTTAAATAAATCTGACATAGAAATGTGGCAAAAATTAAAACCTAATTCAGTTCTGTGAGGCTGTGAATGCTATCACTAGAATGCTCATGTTAACAATATAAATATTAGAATAACAACTATTGAATGAAGTGTTGCTGAGGCATTTCAACAAAAACAAAAATGTCAACCTTGAGGTGGTGTTACATGAAAACTCAGGGGAGTAGAGCAACATTAGGTTTCACTTAGAGTCATTGAACCAAAACAATTACATAAAAGAGATTTGAAACTTCTGCTGAGGTGCAGAATTATGATTTTAGTTTGCAATGAGCCACCTTTCATTTCACACAGAATAATGTGAATTAATGATATCGAAAATACTTTAGTATAATATACTTTACATAGGTTTTGATTTGTGTTTGAGCTGGTTTCATCCAGAATATCTTGAAATATGTTTGTAAAAGCTCCTAGTTCCTACTGTCAGCCTCTGAAAATAAAGCCTAATGATAACCAGTGGAGCCAGATAACTCCATAATTTAGAGAGCGGTAAGAATATGTTTCTGCTTCAGAAACTGTAAAGTGAGCCAAGGATTGATGAGATGATACTCTTCTGGCCAGTCTCTATTGTCTTCTTCTGGCAGGCTCTATATCCCTGTCTCCCTTTGGGCATGTAGGAGGTTTCAGAAGATTGAGATGAGAAGGCAAGCTGTTGGAAACACCTCACAATCACACTCCCACTGGGTGCTCCATCAACAGCAACATTAATCTATATACATCTCATCAAATTTCCTGTGGTGGTTCTTTCAATGAAAGACTACAAATATTTTGATATTGGATCTGAAATTGACAGCTGTTTAGTCATTTCATGGACAAGAACCTTGAGCCTGGGAACAATTTGCAAACAGATTTCACACTTAAACTTACCTACAGTAAGTAAAAATAAAGTAAGATGAGTGTTATTCCACCCACAGATATTTAATTGGGTGTTTTGACAACCAACCCACAAGACAAAGCCATATGTACTTCATACCCTGTGGATAGCACTCTCCAATAAAATCCATCTGAGCCATTGTCTTCCTAATCCTGTTCTAGGTTTTCAATTGCTTTGCAGCTGGTTCAAGGAAACAATGAAACTACTATACCAGCAAATACTCATTAATTCCCTCGTTTCTCCATAGATCTTGCTGTGCCAGTCACCAACCACACTGAAGGTTAGGTTTTGGTTTGAATGGAATCTGTCCCTGCCATACTGAACTCCACAATCCTGTCATACTCTGATTCATGGGTTTGTGCCTGCTGTCGCTTAAGTTTTATGGCCGGTATTAGCAGGGTACTTTTTCACACATTCAGAGCCATTTTAGGGCCTCCTCTCTTTCTGTCTCTCCCTCCCTTTAGCTTGGTCCATTTCTGCCAGCATGAATCAGCATCCCACTCTCTTTACCGATATAAACAGTGATGCACGATGGGGTGAGGACAAGGGAGATGAAGAGGTAACCTGCTGTCTACACCTTGCTTTCCACCATCCACAATCCCTACTCAGCCTCCACAGTCTCAGTGTTTGACCTTTTCTTGCCTGTAAAGCACGTGTATGGCTGTGTAAAGCAGGGCAGCTGAAACAGGTAAGCCACTGTGTGCGTCTGTGCTTGCACATGTACTCCAAAAGCCCACTCAGCTCTGACCTGCGGTTTGGCTTTAACTGCTGCGTAAATCTGAGCAGCACTTTAATGGTTTGCACACCCCTGATGTTCCTGAGACGCATCACCTCAAGGGACAGCACCGGTCTGTGTGCTGCCGGCACACAGCGTCATCCAACAGGTCCAATAGTAATCACATCATTCAGCTGCACCAAACCTGTGTGATGGCAGAATATCTCAGCTCCTTTCGCCCTGTGCTTTACATTTGTGAGAATACTGCCCCAGTAGGGTGAAGCAGAAGTGGGAAAATCTGGGGAAATTACACATGCGCTGCAGAGATTTAATACTGGGCCTAGCATCTCTCTTAGCCATTTTTAATAAAACTAAAATAAAGATCAGACTTACCCTACTAACTGAGAATAATAGAAGGACTCCATACGACAACACCTGCCCGAGCTTTCACACAGAAACTGCAATTAAACATTTGTTCCAGAGAGCTGTGCATCACACAGACACACAACACTAAGGCTTAATGTTGTGTAGTATATATTATCCCGCTGCACTTAAAAGACTTGTTAATACATTATTTCTATCGAAACAATCAATTACTCTGGAACTTTGGAAACAGTTATCTCAATATGAAAACACAATTCTCCAAATTATATGTATAATCTGTAATAGCTGGGTTATAATAATAATAATAATAATAATAATAATAATAATAATAATAATAATAATAATAATAATAATACATGTTTTCCAGTTCTTGGTCCTGGATAGTGGGAACAGGAGGTTTGTGTCAAATGATCGTGGAGTGGAGGTGTAGAAGGCCCGTGAGGTAGGAGGGGGCCTGGTAAGTTAAGAGAAGGACCTTGAAATAAATCCATATGCTAGAAAAGAACTGGTAAAAGCAAAAGTGTTTTTAGCTGTTTTGAATGTCCACACTCAAAAAAGGGGTGAAAAGCCGGCTGCCATGAAAAGCGGCGAGATGCAAAATCGTTTAAATAGTGGGATGATGGCACAAATTTTCAGACAGTCAGTCAGTCTCTCCTTGAAGGCATTCATTGTGTTGCACTCAGTTGTTCATATAAGAAGTCACAGTTTGAATAAAAGCATACACAAAGTTCAGAAGTTCAAACCCTGCTTACTTTCTCACCTCCGCACAGCCGACCAACTGTGGCATGAAGTGGGTGTGAATGTTGAATTGTCAATTTCAGTAAGTTAAAGAAATTGTCAGGCACAGCTCTGGAAAGGTGCTGGGGGGGATGTTCTGAAGCAGTTAGAGCATCTGACAAGCTCTTCTGATGGAGACTGGGCCCTCAAGGCTCAGTGTTTTCAGTTTTTATTGATTATCATCAAAAACACCCTCAATTTTACAAAGTTGTCTTAAATCAATTTTCATGTTTGCACTGCCAGTGTAATTTTCTTGAAACTGTTTAATATTCAAACTAAATACAGATAAATTGCCAGATTTTTAAAAATCTACAATAGAACCCCAACTGTAGGTTACACGCACTTTGAGTTTTGATTTAAAATGATTACAACTTAATGAACGAGAGTGCTGGAGTCATTTCAGAGCTTAATGTCATGTGATAAAGTCGAGAGAAGACATAGGTAGGTAGTCACCGGTGACAGGTGAAGCACGCTCTCCACGGCAAACATGGTGTTCACTTTCGTCTGGTTACTGATAATAAACAAATCAAGACATTACAATGACATATGAAAAAAAAACAAAGGGAGAGATTTTTTTTTTCCTCCAGAAAACTAAATTGTTTGGATGAATGCAATGATGTTTTTAGCATAGCTAGGTTTAGCAATAATGACAGATAAACAATAGATTATGTTTTTGTAATACACAACATAAAGATGAGGAGATAAAAATTCAGCCGGTGTATAATGGTGAATCAGTTGTTACTACCCATCAAGCTTGAGTATTGTGCAGGAGCCTCCTCTCCTACCTTTGTTTATCAGAGCAGCAATCATCACTGATACAGGCCAAAGAGAGAGAGGTTTGAAATGTTAAATCTACCCAGCATCACAGTGATGTAGAACCTAATGCACTGGAATGTGCACAGATCAGTCTGTGACAGAAAGACAGAAAGTCAATTTTTACCGTCACTAATCAGAAAAGGCATGGAGGGAGGGGGTAGGGGTGGATACAGGGACAGGGCTTGTCTATGCACACTCCTGGAGAGTGGGCTGAGCACTGGGCCACCACCACAGATCAATGACCTCCCCCTCTTCAGTTGTTAGCCCCTCCAGCACCATAACTCGCATACTGATTCCAATAACTCTGACCCTGTGTCACACAAAGGTTCATTTCTTATGTATTACAGAGTGTTTAAAAATTTGCATGAGCATGTGCGAGTATACTCACATACACAATGCTTTGTAACCAGACGGCAGCAAGTTCAAATCCTCAGACCATCAGGTAGTAAAACAGCAAATTCTTCCTCAACGAACAGCAACTCATCAATGAGCATTTTTGTGTGAGGCACCAAACCCCAGTACCTCCAGTGTAGCTGCTGAGCATAAACACAAGAAGATACCAGATGTCAAACACCTCACCTAAATCCCTAATCCTCAGCGATTCCTGCTGGTATGAGAAAGTCTCCATCCACTGCATAGTGAAGTCGAATTTTTTAATCCAAGTTGCAGCGACTCTACATCCACAGTTGCATATCAGCTGAAACAAAATGAAACAAAAAACAAAATGCAGATGGAAAAAAGGGTGGATGAAAAAAGTCTTTGGGGATTCTGGACATGTGTTCAGAAAGAACCAGCTGGATTTTCCTATAACTGCTTTTATTCCCTATGAAATGGCAGAGCATCTTTACCGTGTGTAATGTCACATATTTCCAAGTGAAATGCAGAAGGCAGGAAAGTGAGCATGACTTAGAGCACTGTCTGGAAAATCACAGTGATTTACAGCAGCGGGTGGACTGCCTCTACAAACATCTAATTCATCTGAACTGTTACATCAGGAGTCAAAGGACAACCACAAACACACTCTTTTGGAAATTTAAAAGTTCTTGCAAACTACCTAAAATTGAAGTACCCAATCAAATCTGATCTGTAGTACCCCCTTTCATCATATAAAACTGCACTGACTTTGTTAGCTCGTGGTTCATAAATAGATTGATAAATCTACGAATATTGAGGCACAATATTTATTATCTTTTTGCAAGATGTAATGGAGACATTAAATATATGGTATGTGCTATGCAATGATTGGTGCAGATAGACGTATGAACAAATTATTTTACTTATTTATCTACTTCCTGACATCTATGGCCTGTAGAGCCGTAGAAGCAGCTATCTATAGTAGATGTAACTGAATAGAGGAGCAGCCCCTGTCTTTTCAAACAAATAACCATGAGCAGAAAAATGTCTATTGAAAGATGAGCAGATAAATTCTGACTCAGAATTAATGAATGGCATTAAAGAGGGAATGATTTTACTTTTATCAAAGGTGACTGCCTTACAGAATCTAACAAGATCTGTGTGTAGCTTCAAGAGACGTTAACTGATAAAGAATGACTTCAATGTTGACGGCTAGAGGGAAGACTAAGTGGTCTTAAGAGCAACGCTACACACATTGGCAAACAACACACACACACACACACACAGGTGACGGGCACATTGTGCATACCTAACTTCAACAGGCACGTTAGGAAATGGATCGGCAGCATTCTCTGGGTTTGTATAATTAATATTCCAGTGGGACTCTTAGTCTAGTAATTAGGAGCTGAAACTCTACAGGACTCCATTAATGAAAAGTCAGTCCCAACGCTGATGAAAGATTGATAATCTCTTACTTTGTGAAGCATATTATCCAGCTATTTTCCTTGGCTTGCCCTTTAAAATGTCCCCTGCTCAAAAAAAGTGTCTGTTGGGAGCACCCAAGTGTCCTTGATAGATTCCTACACAGGCCAGAAAAGAGTGTCTGGACCTTGAAGAGTGGAAGAGAACGGAAGTAGAGGGAGCGGTGAAAAATGCCCCTTGTCATGAGACACTCAATCCTGCCTCGTTTGTGGTGACATATTAAAGCAGGGACCGTTGGGAGGCCATAAATACAGTGGCCCATGGACTGACCCAACACTGCTAACCCCTGACCCCTCCTGAGTTCATAAACAGCGGGCAAAGAACAGCGAAAGGAGAAAGAACCAACTGTAAACTAACGGAACGGAAAGTTGTGATAATACGTCTTATGAAGGTAAACAGGTGTGTTCGCACTTGGAGGAAAATATAACTCATTTCATTCAGAGCCATTCCTAAAGGTTGTTAATCAACAAGGAACAGGAAGGTTTTTTTTTTTTTAAGACTTTATGACTGCTCAGGGTGCTTTATGACATAATGGGTGTTGAGTGTGAAGGGTGTTGGAAATGTGAAGAGATCTGGACATGGTACAGAAAGTACGCCTTGCTGCCAATTTGTCACTGTTTCTTTGTTTGTTGCTTTTTTTTTGTTTGTTTTTTTGCCCATATAAGACAGATATTATAAAAGAGACGTCTTTAAACCCATAGACTAGAAATATCATGTATATATTTACCCCAAAGACCAACTCATGATTTTTTTTTTTACTGTTTTTGTAAAGTGCTCCATTTTTCCCTGAGTTAGATTTTTTTTTTTTTACAACTGAAGATTTGATATTTATGTAGGTAAAACTTTCCTAGAGCCTAGAAAAGCTTTTTTCTGTGCATGAGATTATCTCATTGTAAGTGTAGGGCAGGCCAGCAGGGAAAGAGACGTGGGCTTTGTGTCTGAATAATGAGAAAATGTTGAAAATCAATGAGATTTAGTTTAGAATACTATTTAGCCTCAGTATAGAATGGCTTTCCTATTTACAAAAATCTAAGAATGTTATTGCCATCAGGAAGCAGAAAACACATTAATACCATCCCATAATGGCTTATCCATGGCCATTTCTTACATTTTGAAACAGCGCAACTTGCAGTGGAACCAGCAGACTACTTAATTTGGATGGGACACTTGATCTTGCCTTAACGTAGCTTGTTTATAGCATGCCTCGTGACGCACTAAAGCTGAGCCAGCAGCGGCATGAACTCTAATCCGGATTACTCCAATAAGTTTCTTCTTGCAGGTGGTGTGAAATTGTATGATTCCCACAAGTCCCAGACCACAAGATTAAGGGCCCCGACACGCCAAGACAACTTTGTACAACTATCCCTAACAAAGACAAATTAAAGCACTGGCTTCCATTGCCTTACATCTTCTCTTATAAGTTGCTAAACCCAACCACAGAAGCTTTCACTGATGGGCAGCTGACTGCTGACTGGCAAAAGCATTCTGAGCCTGGATATGAGGAAATGACAAGTGAGTCGTAAAAAAAAAATGCATTTGTAAATCTGTACTTTAATATGTGTAAGTCTGTACTTGTACCACTGCTCAGATTTACACAGTTGCTGACAAGGGCTGAATGGATTGTCAGTGCTGAATGTACACCACAAATACTACAGCTGGTCAAACACGACATTGCTCAGGAAATTCCCACAATCTTCCAGGAGCATATGCCAGATACTATACGTCACCCAAAACTACAACAAAACCCTCATTCGAAATTCTGAAAATTATAGTTTCACTTCATTGTACCCATACAGGTGAGAGCATCAAAAGAGACTCAATTGGCACCTGGATACTTCACACTCTGCTGTCTCTTCATGATTTTTTGCCTTTGAAAAAACATTTTCTTCCACATCATGCAACTGGCTGACCACCTCTACCAAACGTAAATTAAAACTAACTAGCAGCTTTCGAAAGGTGCACAATTAAAATCCGCACAGCGTGACATAAACTTGTTGACAGCAAAACCAACAAACTGTTGCATGTCTCATTAAAGCAGCCAACTACACGCGGGAAGAGACTTATCATTGCCGAAGTACCTTATCGGTTTCTGGGAAAAACAACATGTTGAATCCATGGCTGTGAAAAAGTTTAACAGCCATGGGACAAGGAGCTGAGAAAACCTCTGAATCATTGGTGTTTGTAGATCCGTTTTCACAAATTGGAAAAGTAGAGTTCTCCCTCAAAATTGTTGACCAGACTGTGTTTACTTAAAAATCACTGTATTGGAGAAACTGTGGTGCACTTGTAAAACATGATTGGTCATCTGACTCCGTGAGTTGAGTTCAATACACTTCCCATGCATTTACAAGCATTTGAAAACTACTGTGTACAGCTGGAGCTCAACAGGGACAGGGCCAGTTGGTTTGGTTTTGTTTTGGAATGGCTGTGAACATGTCTGATATAGTCCAAGTGGCTTGTGGGTGGTAAAAATGAGCCTGCATCTTTATGAAAACAGCACTGGATACATATACTGAAAATATGTACTCTGTGCTGGAAGGGTCTCCCTGTTTGGATAGAGAACATTTTCAAATCATCACTTTTGCAGTTTGTGTAGCTTACTTTTGCTCCTCCTCATCTTCTCTAACCATTAACCTTCTTCAATACACTTTCATTTTCTGCCCCCTGACACCATTTTCTTTGTCACTGCTCACACTCTCTCTATCCCCCTCATACTCTTTGGAATCAGTCGCTTTCTATCAGCCATATGGGTGTACTTGAGACCGGACAGCGACAGATGTTTGTGTGTTCAAAGGGTGAGGTATCTCTCTGCGAGGATCAGGAGATGGAGACGGGTTGGTGGAAATTAGGAAATTCACCACTGTCACTGGTAATCCCACAGCATTCAACAGATCTCTTTTCAGAGCTGGTCAGCTTTGAAAGGGGGAAAAGGATATGGACAGCTGGAGGAGAAGAAAAGGGCCAGAACAGAGGGAGTTTGCTATCTAAGAAAAACCTCTGCCCCCAAATCATTTTACAGTAACAGTTCTATCTCCGTCACACAAGGACAGGTTTAGAGAGTTGTTTCTAAATTCTAAAACCTGTAATTTATAATTGATCTCTTTGATATCTTATCACCCGGAGGATTCCTCAAAAACCATCACAAAACTTGAGATCAAACATTGCCAATCTATGATAATCCTAAAAAGATTTACACTATTATTAGCAATATCTCTGATACCAACTGTCATAATCTTCTATCAAACTCTGACCCATAATAATATGAATTTGAAAAGCATATCCTCACACCCAAAATTATGCCATTCACATCACAAATAGGGAGTTTTTTTGGGAGAAAATAAGGGAAAGAGTCAGCTGTGATGACTTGACAGCCTCAAAGGAGGAGTGGAAAAGCCTGCTGAGGAATGTTACTAAAGCACCACTCTAGGTGAGGGGGGAGTCCTTTGTTAGCATCCAGAGAGCGTCTTGTCTTGTCAGTGTTTTTCAGTTTTTATTACCTTACTTACTCTCTCTCTTTTATGCTGTATGCTCCCTCCGGTTTTTTCTGCCACGAACACAGCAGGCCCTCAGAAAGTGAATGTCCGCTAATGCTTATGTTTGACCATTTCAAGGAGTATAACACACTTGGAAGGTATTATCCCACTGAAACCGTGGCTGGTTACTGACAAAATACCACATATAAAATCAACTTTAAAATACTGGTTGTTCATTTTAGCATTTGCACTGAGGACTTCCTCAGGGTTAGAGGACCTTTGTCATCATGGTTACAATAATAAACATGTGGTTAAGGGTTGGTCTAACACTGAGTAACGTTTCACACAGGAAATGCACATCAGTCTCGGTGCAGTCTGTTGATACCATGGTTATAATGTAACTCCACCATTATCAGTGGTATCTAATCTCTCTATGGCATCATTTATTTTTAATGGTCACCAAGTACATCACCCTAGCCATGCATCACTTTGTTTGTCTGTTTAGTAGAAAGATGGACTATACTGGCTTGGTGTCAAAAGAATCTTTTCCTCATTTTGGGCTATACATGATACAAATGTGAAAGTGAAATGATATCCTACTAATCCTTTCACACATACAAAAAATGTGTGCTGGTACACAGTAATACATACGTAAACTTGCTATTTTTCAGTTGTTGCATGAACTTTTAAATTTACGCTGAAGATAGACTGTGATATGACTCTTCTGGCTACAAATAGCTCCCACAGCATTTGTGATCAAGACAAGATGAAATGATAAATGCCCATTCACACCCACACACTATCTGTTGCTAAGAAACTTGTGAACTACTGAGCTACCTGGTAATCTTCACAATAACTAAGCAACCACTCAGCGTGATCCGTGACGTTTCCATTTGTTTACAGCATTATAATTTATCATATTAGGATAAACCCCTTTCTACATGTGAAACTAAAGATGAGTTAGGTTACTCTCTTGTGCTTTACTTTGTGATCAATAAGTCATAAGCAAAAAAAAAAAAAAAAAAAAAAAAAACCAAGGCACACTGCTCAGCAAAAACTGAAAAGCCTTTCTCTCCCTTTCTTCATGTGTTTACACTTTAATCAAGCTATAATATTCTGATTAGAGTTTTATAAAAGCGCACTTGATTATTCTACTGTGGTAGCTCTTTTGATGAACTAATGTGGGGTTTGAATAAAAAAAAAAAGATTTCTGAGTGACCTTAGATGATTTATGCTGTGATATTTTTACAACCACAAACCAGAGTACACTACGACAAATCTTCCTTTTCAGCCTCAAATGATAAAGCCTATAATCTGGGATCTGGGCATAACAAAAACTGGAATCCTCAGCTGACACCGTTGAAACTGTGTCATTCTCATTCTGACATTTTGACTTTACCGTCTTATCTGCTGAGTATCGCCGGAGCCTGACGTTTGCCTCAAACGTTTCGGCTCTTGGTCACACTGAGTCAGTTAAACTATGCAGCAAATGCAAGGTAAGATAGATGCCACTGATTGAGCCGTTCACCTTGGAGAATGAAGAGGAAGGATGCACAGATACACGACCCCTCCCCCCACTCCTTCTTCCTTCCAGAATCCATGCTTTATCATCTCTCCCAGGTAAGCCTGGTGATTTGTGACAGAAGCAGTTAGCATTTGCGCTAAGGGCTTCGGTTCAGCTGTCAAAGCCTGATTGAAGTATGTACAGGAGAGGGCCAACATAAAGCTGGGCAGGCACACAGGTGTCACACTCTGGACCAGCTGTTCACTGTTGTCAGGACAATGTTTGCCCTTTTCTGGTGCATCATCATCTCTCCAAACACCTGCTGTCCTGTCATAACCAGAGATATTGCTCTAAACACAGCTTTGATCTAATTAGGATACTAGCGTAGAGCAGAGCACAGTAGAAGTAGGAGTAGAAATAATTGTAACAGAAATGTTTAGCCTTACAAATGTGCAAAGATACAAAGATGGAGGTTTCGAAAAGAGGAATTCAATTGTTGTCTCCACTCAGAAAACTAACTTTTACAACTAATTTTTGTTATCAACAATTATAATGTTTCCTATGATGGGTTTGTATTATTAGAACTGCGTTTTACTATTCTCCACTTATGGGTGCAATCCTCCATCTCCTGATCAAGCAACATAGGTGAGGGAGGTGTGGGTGGAGTCCTCTATAGCTCTGTAATGCTCCATATTCGCAAAACAATGCCCACGTTTGAGTGAGCCAATAAAATCTGAAGGATTTCATTTAAATCCCTATCGAAAAATAACACTACCCACTCGTAAATACGTCACACTATGGAGGATAAAAAATGCTTCATCTTCTGTGTCACTGTGAATTTAAGCATCCATCATGACCTGATGCAACAGATCAATCAAATGCTCCCAAACTGTGGTTTCTATTTTTGTGAATCAACACTGCCCACTACAAAGTGCAGTCAATTGTGCTCATTTCTAGTTCCACTTCTACTCCACTCCCTCACAGCAGAGGACAACTGCTCTGACCCTGAACATTGTGGCCCTGTGACGAGAGAGGGACGCCACTCTCAACAGTGGTTCAGTTTGATTGGACATGCAGGCATCAAGAAAGACAGGAGAATCACTGTCTTTTGACCCACAGTCATTTGCTCTGGTGTTGAAGCTATAATGAAATGTGTTGCTATGTGTTTAGTACTACAGTTAATTCGGTGTGTCTCTTACTGAAATCTACCCACCAACAAACCACTGCAATGCTTTTATTATGAAGTAGTTTTAATGATTGCTGACTTAGTTGCCAAGGCTAGAGACTGGCTGATAAATCCTTGCTTTACAAAAATTGGTCTTTATCTAGCTTTGGACTTTCTTTGTTGCTTTCTTCATTATGTTGCAAGGAATAGCAGAAATGTACAGTTATAAGCAAAGTGGTTGGATGAAAATTGCAGATGTAAGGCAGTTAATATAGGTTAGACATACCTAAAAGCTTATACATGTCATCAATGTATGCAATACCTTGTAGCATACCATTTTCTTCAAATGGACTGGCACTGTGTCATGCCAGAATCAAGGCTTAAATTAATCATTCTGAGATGTGTGCAGTCAAGAAAAAAGCCATTACAAATGCTAATCCCACAAGGAAATTCTTTATGTAATATCCTTTGCAAAGGGTACAGAATCACCATTAGTGAAAAGGCAACCTAATGGGATACTAATAAGGACCTTAGACTAAATTAGCTTGGGAGGAGGTGATACCTTTGGTTATTCTGGTCCTAAAATTTAACTGCCAATTGTAAAACAAAATAGCTCAGGGTTATTTAGCAAAGAGACGGAAACTGTAGAACTGACAGGAGGGAGTTTGTCTACAGGAAGAACCAACCAACCATTCATCTACATGTGCAGTCATATATACAGTTCAGTAAGGACAATGTATAACAATCACTCACACCATTGCTATTCTGCCTGATAGAGTTTTACCAAATTAATCAGGATCTAATCTACAAAAAATCTCTGTAAGGCTTTGAATAAGATGTGTTCTAGAACAAATTCTGCAAACACCTTTCCTCTTATGTGAGAATACAAAATCATGGTATTCCTTGACAACAGGAATATGTTGCACCACCTAATCATAACTGACACACTGCCTACGGAGCCTCTCCTCCCACTGTGATACCATACCAAACAGGCGAAGGCGGAGAAAACAGAAACTCTGTGCCAAACAAAAATGTGATGCAAAGTCTCATCATGAGCTACAATGAGAACGCAGCCTTGGATGTTGGCCGGCTGACCAAAAGGTCATCTGTCAACCTTTTATTAAACTCAGGTGGATTTGTTTTTTCTTGTGTTGCAAAGAAATTCTGCAGATTACAATCTCAAAAGAAAGAAAGAAAAAAAAAGAACATCATGTCTAATTTTGGTCAGTTAAATGCATTATTTGAAAGCATCCTACTTCTAGTCCTGCCAATATGTTTCTAACAGTGGTCAGTATGGTATGTATGTGGTGGGTGCCTCACAGTTTTCAATAGTTATCCTGTAATATATGATGTGTGATGAAACAATAACAATATCCATAATATATGAAAAATAAGGTAGGTGCTTCCTACCTTATTTTTAAGGGCTTTGAGGTCATTTAGTTTATTAAATAGTTTATTACAGAAAGGATCTGATACTTTATTCTGATTCAGTACTTTCCCACCTGCACCTTCTTATGTTATTTTCATGTACTCTTGCTGAAAAATATAATACAATGATAATTCATTTCACATTTGTGCTAGCTGCTATTTTTTCTGAAAACCCAAATAAGCTACCTTAGAAAGAAAATATTAATTTGACAATGACAGTGTGTAGTCTACTTATTTTCAAGGTAATGGACAGAAGAGCCACACTACTAATAGCAGAAGGTGCAGTGGCCGTCCTTGAAGCTTTGTCACAACTTTGCTTTGAAAAACAGATGGGTAAGTGCTTCTGACTTGGCACAAGCACTATCTGTGGAAGTTGGTGTTTCAGTGACTGATCAGACTGAATGACATTGCATGAAGTCAGCCTCTACAGAGGGCGTCCAAGAAGAAACCCATTACTCACAAAACTGCACAAAAAATAAAAAATAAAATTCTTTGACTTTGCCAAAAAATGGAAAGAAGCTTGATGAGTGTTGGCAGCACACTCTTTGGTCAGATGAAACCAAAATAAATTTGTTTGGTTCAGATGGGGTCCAGCATGTTTGGTGTGGACATGGCCAGTGACTGCATAGTGCCAACTGTTAAACATGGAGGTGGGAGCGGGTAATGTGCAAACATGGAGCTGCACGAGTGCATAAGGTGTAGGGGAGATGGCGTTTCATTTGTAGATGGCACTATGAATGCAAGTTTTGATACCCAAATACTGAATGAAAAGATGACTCCCAGTCTAAATAAGCTCGGCAGGAGGGGAAATTTTCAACATGACAATGATTCCAAACAGACTACAAAAAAAAACACACATGCTGTTAAAGGCAAAAAAGGTGAAAACTATGACTTGGCCAAGTGTGTGATCGGACTTGAAACCAATTGAAAACCTCTGGAGTATTTTAAAGTGGAGGGCAGAGCAACGAAACCCGTCCAGCAAAGAGCAGCTGAAAAGCATTCTTTGGGAAGAATGTTAGAAAGTCTCTCCACAGACTTGTGAAAGACTGGTATCATTCATGACCAGAGAATTGACTCTGTCATCAAAAACAAAGGCGGACATATGAAATATTAAATAATAAAAATAAAAGAATGAAATTTCACTAATGAACTGTGTACTGACTTTTGTTGCAGATGGTTCTCAAATATGGATCTTTAATAACAATTTAATTAGTCAAACGTCTGTTTTTAAAATGACTTGGCGTCATTCTTCTAGAGCTTTAGTTGAAAACACATATAAATTGTAATAAATGTACAGAATCTGTAATTCCTTAACATTTAATGATACTTACCAGGGGTGTACTCAGTTTTGTTGTATGCTGTGTTTTGAACAGGGACAGAAGCAGCTCATTATTTCTGATCAGCCATATAAGCGAATTAGTGGGTAAGAGATAATACGACAATACGACTATGTGTGTTGACATCAGAAGTTCACTGTTTTCTGTTGCTGTGGCTGGAAAAGCTTGCGCTGGAAGCTGCTCTATATCAGCAAAGACATAAGATGCTGAAGCTGACGCAGTGCGTTGACGTGTGAGGGAGAAGACGGGGTCACACCACTACACAGAGGCAGGCAGATAAAGGGAGAGAGTGAGAACGCACAAGAAGCCCAGGGGAGCTGAGAACATACAGGCTTGAATATCAAGTTACTGACAGAGGCCTCAGAGCTTTGACAGAGAAGATAAAGTCAGCCCCACATTGGCTGGAGCACACAGCAGCCATCCAGTAAAACCTCAGGCATGCATCAGAGGGACATGAGTCTGTAAGCTCATTCACGGACTGTTATTCATCACACACTGCACATTTTGTCAAGATAACCAAAACTATACTGGAAACTATCATATATGGTATTTTCAGTGGTGTCATTTTACCTATCCATCAGTCAGCCTGAATGTGGAAATGACTCTTATGGTTTGATTAGTTACAGCTAAACAAAGGTGATGACAGCTGACAGGCTCTGAGACAATTTATTGTCTGCTTTCACTTTCAAGGTCTCACTTTGCAAATCATCGTGGAAGTAAAGGCTGTCCTTTGGTCATCAGTCTTTCTGTGTACCCTTTGGAAACCATTCATCATATAAAGCTATCATGGCATCTACACTATTTGTCCAGATTTAAATGCATTATAAAAAGGTTCTGTGACTATCAGATAAGATGGACGAAGGATACACAGATCTGATCATGATCAAATGGGTTTTTTTTTTCGTAGTTATTAAAATGTTGCCCTCAGGTGGGGCCAAATGTTCTCCTTGAGAGGATGAAAAGTAAATGGATCTGTGAATGGATTTACGTGGATCAATGGGAAACAGGTTGGCTTCTTGTCTTATTTTCACATTGCAGCTTGTTTTTAATGTTTTACTTCTTTCTTTATTTTGTAGGGTAAAATCAAAGGTTATCACAGGCCCTTTGGCACTTTCACAGGCACTTGTCAATCTGATAAACAAAGCAATAAGTTGAAAAAAAGCTGTGCAGAGCTACAGACTGTGGTGCTGGTCCTCAGTGGGATTGTAAGAGTCAGGGGTCCGTTAACAAAATCAACCTTTAAATCATTCCTTTAATCCATTGTTATTGGATGAATGGTTTTTTCTTGTTCACACTAAACATTTTTGACTGTGATAGTTTTTATTTTGAAAGTAACACCGTGAACATAACATTTTAAAGATGAATCTTTAGTAGAAGATATTGTTAATAGTGTGTGACCAAAAACAAATGTCAATGCATGCTGCATGTGACCATGTTTCTGAAGACAATTTGCCCAATTAAAATAGGATGAATTCTGCTTGTGGAGTAGTTCCTTTCAAGCACCCCAACGTGTTTAAAGTCACTTCACATCTCCTCTGTGACTGCTGTTCATTAAAATAACAACCAAAAACTCAAACAGCCTGTTTATCAGAGACTACGGTGGATGGCAATATGGACAAATTGAGGCGTAATTATAGCGTTGGGCTGCAAGAGACTTTTCATCACTGCAGAAAGCTCTCCTCGCAAATTATTCAGGGTAGAGAGGTGAGAGAGTGGTTTCATTTGCTGATGCCAGGAAAACAAGCGCTGAGCTTTACAGCTTCAAAAAGTCTGAAGAGTGGGAGCCATTTGTAAACAGGATCCCTTGAGAGGGTCATATTTGGAAAGAGAGATCAGATAAGCTCTTTGCATTATCACACTGGAGACATCTTTCTTAGAAAAACTCTCTTAGCTTGCAAAGACTATGAAACATCCTCATGACAAATCAGAATTTAGTTAAATTATCAAGAGGGTTGAAAATTATAAAAAGCAGAGTTTTCATCCTGATTCAAAATGAGGCAGAAGCATGGATAGATTATGAGACAATGGGAAGGAAAATCTTAATGTTTCGGTTCACTTTCACCATTCTTATGGCATCGCTCCCAAGAAACAGTCTGATAATCTCACTCCAAGCATGCTGCTCAGTACCAAACATTACGCAACCAGCTATTAACTAGCTGGTGAGCATAGCGGAGCATTTCTGTCAGGATTCAATTGAGACCACAAACGGAGAAAAGGAGAGTGAATGTTGTACTTACCTGTTGATCAGGTGTTCAGCAACACAGCAATAATGTTGCCCTGTGTCTGCTGCCTGTGTAAATACATTCTAGCTTGCAAACACGTCTTTATAAGGTGATCATATGATCAGTGTTGTGTTTACAGATTGTTCTGCTGCCCCCAAGATGCCAAAAAAAAAAAAAAAAAAAAAAAAATTATGGCTGCTTTACCTTTTACACTGTAGCAGAAGAAAACTATGGAGTCATTTTTCAGTTTTTCATACGAGCAAAAGAAACTATTTCGTGTTCAATTAGTTTATTTATGTGTTTGCTGCTATCTACAGAAGTGCACAGTGATAACTTCTTTCACTCAATTTTACTCATTTGCCTTCTCTCAGTGTCTCTGCTGTGTGCTTGCAAACCCTTGGACAATCACTCATAGTGTTTCTTTTGTTCTCTCAACATCTCTGCTGTGTGTTCTCACTGGGGGAAAAAAAAAACTTTCCCGTGCTCAAAATGTCCCATCGCGCAGCCAGGGATGAGGTACAAATATAACTCCATAGAAAGCAATAGTATCATGTAATGTTATCTAATGCAACAGCCCTGCAATACATCCCACCTTTATGAAGCTCATCGTATTCTGTTTTGTGAATATTGATTAAACTCTACTGACATTTTTGGAGGCTGTACTGTGTGTTGGTATTGCATTAGATTGCATTACACTGAAAAGAGTTTCCAGTATTTTGTCCATGGTAAGCAAAATATTAGAAAAAAACAAGTGGATAAATACTAAAAAGCTATAAAATAGTACTTGCATGTGCATGTATACAGTGGTCATTATTTGATTTGCTTTATCATTATTCACAAAAGAGAAGCAGTTTAGTAGCAGCTGTGTTACAAGCAATTAGCTCTTTAAAATTTTTTTTTATTTATTTATTTACTGCATCCTCATGGCAATTTGGCTGTTCTGAAGTATAACAAAAGTGGGATACAGTAGACCGACATTTTCTGGGATCCTCATACAGGCTGCAGCTATTTTCTGAAGGGAAGAAAGGTGTGAGGGAGAACATGGTAAGAAAAGAAAGACAAAGCAGGAGTTGGTTGAGTGTGAGCATGCATGTGTGCTGGTACATGTTGTACATGTTGTGTGGGTTGGCCTTTGTGTTAGCGTGCCTGTGTTACATTTGGTGAGAGAATCTTGAGAACTAGAGCTTATGAAGTTCCAAGCAAAGATAGGGATACAAATAGAAACGCAGGGTGGAGGAGTGGGGATGAAGGGAGAGAGAGAAAGAGAGAGAGAGGGAGAGAGAGAGACTTTGTTTCCCTGAGGATCGCAGAAGATACAGACCTGAATATTAACTCACAGAGACCCTATAGAGCTTTAATTATTGATTACCAATGAGTAGCCTGTTCATTGCTAAAGCCAACACATACTGACAATAAGATGAAAGGATATTATAAAGCAAGGGATCTGAAGTATGCAGTACCTAAAAATTTAAAGAGCTAAACCGTTCCTGAAAAGTTTTACATCAAGCACCAAGACCCGGGAGACTGAAGATAAACTTCATGTAACGCACAAAAGGAAGCTCTGAGAGAGATGGAGGCTGATAGACAGCACAGTAGCATCTCTGATGGTTGATTGTGATGTGATGAGCATTTCCCTGAGAGGATTCTGGATTACAGCCTACAGTAGAGTGGGAGGTGAACTGATGGAGTGGTCAGGTTTCAAGACTCTACTAGTTCTGGGGCAAAATTCAGGAATACAAAGATTTTCTGACACTGGTTTATGTGCTGTTGACAGATCTCAGTGACTGTTTCCATCTCTCAGTTCTGCCTCTCATTAGCCTACTGGTACTGTCACACTGCATCGTGGTGAGTGATTACTAACGCTTAATTTCATTTGTCTAATTGGAAGCTAATTCTCACACACTGCAGATGGATGCTAAAAGGCACTGCAGTGGCCCCGAGGTAACTTAGACGTAACCTCTCCGTTTTATTCCGTGCTCAAGTTCAACTTAGCTCCAGTGACTTCATTTCACACTTCATCTCCCTCCAAGTCACATCCACTCACACACACAAACACACAAGTACAAATGCTTCACACAGATGCTCACAGGCTTCGTGTTCACACACACACACACGCACACAGACACACACATATGTATCGACATGGACTCAGACGCACAGGCGAGTCCAGTTGCAATTTAAGACATTTCCAGAGAATGTCTGAATCACAAACAATCAACCTACACAAATTAGGCCGCCATGCTTGGCGGAGAAGAGCTTGATGCGTGCGTTATTACATTAAACAGCTGCGAGTGTATTTTCCTTGCTTATATTTTCCTCTTAGACAATGATTGCTTCTGCATTTTTTTGCTGCTAAAATGAAATACTAACAGCATGGTAAGTGATATTTCTGCTTTAGTTCATGGTCTACAAGGGAAAAACATGACACAGTGTCAAACTTCCATCAATTTGGCATGGCATTCTGCTTAAAATGAGTGAAATCTACAAACTGGGGGACCCCCAATGCTCTGCAGTCCCATTCCATCTTTTAGAGAGCTCAGGGTAGCAGACACTTGGACTCTGTCTCTGTGTCCTAATGATGCTGAGATGCCTCACAACACAGCACTCATGTTCAGCCTGACCTCAGCGTGGTCAGATCAGAGTAGATGGCACTTTACAGCATGGAGCCAGTCAGAACCCTGATGGCCCAGCACATAAAAAACTCTGGGTGGGAGTAGTGGAAATGAGTGTAGCAAGGAACACAATCATAACATGTGATGATGCCGCAATGACACGTTATCATTTTACAGACTGAAATACAAAATTGAAATAAAAAGTTAACTAACTTCTTAGTCTCATCATGTTTATATATCTTATTAAATAAAATAAGTCCAAGTCCAAAGTTCATACTCAAATTAAAAAAACACAAATGAGTCAAAAACTTTGTCTAGGCTCGAAGCCTTCAGGTACTCATTAACCCCACCCCACTCTGCTCACCTAAATATGTGACAGCTACTTCAGAGGAAAGCACAGTTTATTTAATTTACGACATTTTAGTTTGTTCGTCCTTCATCGAGTATATGGACAAGCATCACGCCACATACATATACTGTATAAATACTGTGTATACACATCCCTCCATCCATTAGCTGTAACTGCTTACTGTTAAGGGCCACTGTGGGACTGGAGCCTATCCCAGCTGACACTGGGCACATTCACCCTGGACAGGTTGCCAGTTAATTACAGACAATCATTCACTCTCACAATCTTGACCAAACTATTCAAAGGTCAAAAATAGAAAATAAAAAAAAGCACATTATGGGAAAAAGTGGCAACAGGTATAAATGTGAGTTTTCTCACTTCTTAAGAAAATTGTGCGATAAAAAGCACTGATGAAAAAAGAAAAAAAGGGGGGGGGGGGGGGGGTCTTCTTCTCCCACTTCCTTTCCCCCAAAATATAAACTATTCCTTTAAGGGGAAATAAGAGGTAGAAATGATTTGTTAAATCAACTTTTCCTGTATTTTCCAAATGCTATGATCCCACAAATGATGTGAACCATGAAAAATGTGCTCTCACAGGTGATAGCTAATTACTAAAAGCTCACTCACTGCAAACCAGGAGAAATGATGATGTGTTTGAGGAACGTAGTTTAGCACAAAGGCTCATACTGTTGTCTTTTCAGTCTTTGTGATTTAAGGGTGGTGGAGTGAGCTTAAAGTGAGTCATATGTTGCCTGCAATGTGTGTACTTCAGGCTTTTTGAATGTATCTTCCTGTGTGTGTGTGTGTGTGTGTGTGTGTGTGTGTGTGCCTGTGTGCGTGCGTGCGTGCGTGCGTGCGTGCGTGTGTGCGTGTGTGTGTGTGTGTGTGTGTGTACATGTGCACGTCACCATCTGTGGCCTGGTCACCCGCCCAGTGTTTTTTTTGCCAATGGTTCCCTCAAAGAAAGATTGTTGAGGGGCATGTTGAGAATCATCCCCCCCTAAACACACACAAGCAGGTCATATAAAGACGTTTTAGTGGACTTCTGCATCGATGCTTTTGAAACCAGTGTGTACGATGAGAGTCTGAAAATTGCTTCTGTGACACAAACATTCAGGACTGATGCTGTTTAAGAGGCTTGTTTTTCTGTCCTATTGTTCTATTTCCTCCTTTCTTCCCCCTTTTCTCCTCCATATTCCATCAAATCCCAAAGCAAGAAGAAAGAGTTTCACCCAACTGTTCCTATCAGATCAAAGAGATGAATATGAGCTTTTAAAAGGGCTCAGTCCCTTCAATCCCATTTCAGCGATACATTTTTCTTCTCACAGCTTTGAGGCTGAGGAAATGTTTAGCTGAGGAGCAGGCCCCGAAATCACTCTAATGCTGTGTCGGCTCATAAATAGTGGAGCGCTATAAACTTATCTTTTTACTGTTAAGGGACGAACGTTTACAGTGTTTCATTATGGATGTTAGGGAGAGCTCAGATATCATAGTGTTGTGATGTGGCTCAGGTTTGCTGCTGAAAATGAGAGAGGTCCCTGCCTTGTGTTGAGTTTGCTACAGTATGGTAATGGCCATCTGTTGGTGGTGCAGCAGTGCAGTAAACTACCTCTGATACTCAGACAAGATGAGACACACACACACACAAACCTAAAGCTCCACACACACGAAATCTAAACCTTCAAACACGCACAATGTACAACAATGACCTCTCTCGAGTCAAAGCAATGCGTGTGTGTGACTGTGTGTGTGTCTCCATGGCCTGTCTACAGTGCTCTGGGGTGAGTCAGACAGGGGACAGAGCAGGATTGAGTTTCTGCATGAGCGTGAAGAGGGTTATGAATTTTCACTGTTGAGACCATGAAATGTTTAGAGGACACACATGCTCCATGTGTGGCCTGCACAAGTCTGCATCAGGCAAAGACCTGAGCTCAACAAGTAAAGAGGAGTATAATCAAACACAAAACCAAAAGGACCTGAAATTTGAATGTTAGATTTCTGACTTATTTTCTTCAGGTAATCTAGTGAAAGCCGAATTTGAGCAGTTTTAATGACCACTAATGATAAATGGTAGAAGTCTATCAGTATTGATAATATATGTTAAGGTTGTGTCCAAGCTTAAAATGCAATTATCATACTCTTTATTTTGTAACATAGCTGAAATGCTCCTTCCCTTTGAACTTATTGAAAAAACTACAAAACTCTCATCTCACGTCCAAATGGATGAAAGTTAATTATACTTTTAATTACAATTTTATTTTATTTTATTTTATTTGTATTTTACACAAAATAAAATAGAACGCTCAGTAAATTGTCAAATTGTCACTTTTGTGGTATAGAAAAAGCAGCTGCAATGTTTGGCCCTACAGTAATAAAATCCTCCAGCAGTTTGTCTAGTCTATCATTTGAAAGCCCCAAACTAGTGACAAAGATTTTAAGCTACAATGTGTTATTTTTACAGAGGTAGGAAATGATTATTGGCATGAGCACAGCAGTGTTACTGAGTATAAAGGAATTATAAAGGAAGAATTATAAAGACGGATGTACTAAGAAAGATATTATTGTGTTTGCACCAATAGAAAAAAGATTAAGGGTGTCAGCTGCATATTCATATTAATTCTGTGGTTATTGTGTTATTATACCGCACAAAAGCAATTTATCTTTTTCTGACTGAGTGTAAATCTTGGTTGGAGCTTTACTGTGTCAATAAATGTTATGGATTTCTTTAAAAATGTTTTTCTTTAGCTACTACAAACATATTTCTACATGATGACAAAAACGTGTTCACTGTGCCGTTTGAACTCTGCGTCACCAATGTGTAGGGAACAGTGCATTACAAACTGTTTCATCAGATTCTGTCGTGCGGTTTCAATTTAGGCGTTGAACAGTGTGTATGAGGGTGCATGCATATACGGTATATCTGATCATAAAGAGAGAGATAGAGAAAGAAGGATAAACCCCTGCCACATATGCTATTTGATCCAAGACACTCAAGGTCAATAGAAATCATCTCACATCTTTATCTGTAGCCTTCAGATGGGAGGGAGAGGCACCGATTCACTCCTTCAGCTTATATACTGTGAACTCTGTGCAGACAAATGCCTATCATTACACCTTTGACAAAGCTTGGAAGTTTGGCACTTGCCAGAATATTGTGAAGCATTTGCCTCACAAACAGATGTGACACGCATGTTGTGGGATGAGATGACAGGAGAACTATAGTGCATGCCCATACAAAATCACACACACATGCACGCACAAACTCTTGTTCCCACTTGCCCATATAGCCAAACAACAAGCACACACACACCTATGAACAAGTACATGTGATAGATGATGATCTTATGATATAGGATATCTTTTGTGTTATTGTGGTTTAGGCTTGTAATGATTCACTGGCAGCTGCAGTAGGTACTAAAGAGTGTTCTTGTTGTTTTAAGACAAGTCCTCCAAATTAATTTGGTAACAGTAAACAGCTGGTTAAGGTTCGGGGATGACACTTTAAAGAAAAGAGATATCGACTCTTGGAGCTGTATTTTGGCACAAGCTAATTACTAACTTTTCAGTTTTTTGTAACTAAACTATTTTGGAACAACATTATCAGAATGCTAATAATGAACCAGAACAGTAAAGTTGCAGGCCAGGCAGCTGAACGATGACCAGAAACTCAGCTTCATAAAGGCAAGGGGAGCTGCTACAGGTGATAATTCTCTGTAGGTTCATCACTATGACTGACAGCTTTCACACCACATTATGATCTAACAAACACATACTGTTTTCACATTTCCAAGGAGGACAAGTTATATTTTATGGCTGAAGTTATTCTGTATATTTGGAGCATTTTTAAATTTCACTTTAGGCAGTTCCCCTAGGATGACTGATACTTTTCATATTAAATGTCACTAGACGAACGCTTCCACAGGCTAAAAACCTCTTGGTGAACTTAAGTTGTTACACTCTGTTCCCCATACAGTACTGTTTACCTCATTCACAAAGGGTCTACAACAACAACACGCTCAGTCAACTCCTTCTGGTTCAGCTGTATCTGAACACATTCAAACTGAACAACAGAGTCAGGAATAGGAAATGTGGGGAGAAAGTAGAAAGGAAAACCCCACCAGGGCAGCAGAAGAAATGGAGGCAAGTGTGAGTCTAATTTCCCATGGTGGACTACTTCCGTGCACTGTGCAGCTTGTGGTGGTGTTGACTGATGAAGCCTGACTCTGGCTCACCTGTGATGGCCTTCTCACCAAGGTCCTGAGCACTCCTTCCCTATAACACACACACACTACAGCCTTCATCCTAGTTTCCAGTGTCCCTCTGTCTACACTACAGTTCCCAGCCTCTCCCCTTACCTGTACAAGAGGATACCCCATTTCCCACCTGCTATTCCCATTATCATTATGAGCTCCTCTTCTCCACTCCACCAACTCCCACTTTAACCCTGGCAATTTATCACATCCTTCCCCACTGTCCACTTCATCATCTACAAAGAATGTACCTCTACATCTCTGGTGATTAGTTCACTGGTAAATTTACCCAAGTGACAAGAACATAAACACCAAATTCCCCCAAGTGTATTACAAATAAGTTCCTAGTAATATTAGACTGTAAGTAGATTTAAACATAATTGTCTGCAGATAATTACAAAATTAATAAGCATTAACCCATCAGACTTGAATTTGTTAGGTTTATTTTTTATGAGCATTTGATGAACAGTGAATAAAGTTGCATACATTTAAGAATCAGAATGCTAGTTTGAAACTGTAGGTTATCTTATACTGTATTTAATGTATATCTTCTATTCTTTATAAAAACTGATACCACATATAACAACATATATTTCAGGTATATTCAAATGTATTTTCCTTGGTTGGAGGGGAAAAAAAAGAAAAATCATTAAAAACTATTTAATCTGCATATTTCCTTAACTGACATGAGAAACTTTTGTTGGTATGTTATGTTCATACAGTTGATTTTTCCAACAAAACATACTGTGGGGAAGCAGCTGCCTCACATGCATGCTCTGCAAGTACAAATAGCAGAGCATGCACTATAGCCTGTCGCCCCAGTTTGTGCCTCATTGGTAGCATTAGCATGAGCAACTGGCTGCTAGCTACTAGCCAAACACACAGTGACTCTCTCAAAGAGCCATGTGCTTCTAGTGACTGTCGCAGCTCCACCAGACGTCCAACAGTCCAACAGTCCAACAGTAGCTTCTTGTTGCTGTTTAGATCCGATTACAAGGCCTACAACTCAATGCTACACTGAACAGTGGACAGTGTCCCCAGTGTCCTTCCACGTCTCATACTGCGTAGCCACAAGGTGACGCCCCCTGCAATCATCGCTCACTCACTCCTTATTTGCGTTTCTGAAATATGCTGGGAGAGAAGCTTCTAGCAGAATTTGAGAGTGTAGTTGCTCTTTAAAAACTGCTCTAAGCTACTACTAGTGCAGCTTCTGTGCTGACTGAAATTGCCATAGAAGAGACAAATACATCCATTACTGCTGACTGATTATTATTAATGCTAGACCTCGACGATTAATCCTAAAGAGTTTAAATTCATATCGCTTATGTAACTGGCCCAACAGTCGGTTCAGTTCTCCTTAAACTTATATTCCCTCAGTGTAGTCTCCTGTCTATAAAATAATGAACCAAGAGGACGCTTGACTGAGTATGAGGGACTAAGCAGTCAAAAGGAGACTGGGAATGAATTGAAGGTGTCCTTTCACCCAGCACCAGTCCTCTCACAGTAAATATTCCCGACTTCTCTCAGCTCTGACAAGCGCAATTATGCATTCATAATCGCTGGTGTTACACAACTAAATGGGTTACTGGTACATGAATAATTTGTATTTGATACTCAGCCTTCACCCTCTGTGTTTTTACCAGCCGCGACAGCAGGAATGTATTGTTTTCACCTTGTGAGTCTGTGTGTGTCTGTGTCATCATGGCAAAATGTGGTCCTGGAGACACCCACTTTGGTCATAAACCTGCAGCCTGATTGTGGAAGGTAAAAAAAAAAAAAAAAAAAAGACATACCCACAGCCATCTTTCTGACATCTGTCAAATCTCACTGTCAGCAACTTTAACAGCTCTTTATGACAAGATGATGAGGAATCATATACTGTGTTCATGTGTGTCATTTTCAGCATTTCCTTTAACAAATTGCAGTGAGTAAGAGAAGAGAATTTTTACTGACTGATTTCTTAATTGAAACAATGTGGGTTTGTCTGGCGGCTGTGTAAACGGATACTCCAGTTGCTCCTCTGTTGTATTTCTGACAAATACAACAGAGGAGCTGCTCAAGAGGTGTTTGCTGTATTATTGAACTGTACTTGCTGTTACTACCAGTAACCAGAGGTGTCACCAAATCAACCAGGACTAAAATCTTGAGGATTTACACTTTACGAAACATGCTTTTTTTCCTTGACTCTACTTATCAGCTCCTGAAAGCAGACTTTAGAGCTACTGTACTTTATTCTCAATTGTCTGTTACTTATGTGTAACACAAATGTAGAGTGTTATGCATGTAAACACCAAACGTCTACATGCCATTTCTGCATGTGTTTGTCTCTCTGTCTGTTTGGACACTAATGAGGTGTTCAACTGTGGCAGCCCACTTAAAAGGTGCTTCTTTTATCACGGAGATGCGAGGGAGACAATTTTAGCAAGTAAACAGACATGTGACAGTTGAGAAACTGCATTAACAGACACTCACGGACAAATACACATGGCATCATGTGGATTTTGATTGTGCAGTGTGAGAAGGCAGGAGCTGCCCCTCTCCCTTTGCAGTATGTAATTAGCAGTGCCATCTGTATGCTGTGGGCTGTCAGAGACTCAAGGGTGAGGACAGCGCAGGAGGAGCACGGCTGTCCATCCTCATTTACACTCAAATCATTACTTTGGCCTATTCATCCTCTTTTTCATTACTCCTCTGCTCTTTTCCCTGGAAAATGCTCCCCCAGATTAAGCCATCAACTCCAAACTGCTCTATTTCCTCTGCAGTGCCATGCCACCTCTCTGTCCTCTTTGTGTGGTATTTAACCTCCCAAATGTCAATTCACGGCTGCCATTTTTTCACCGTTCCACATTTGTCTCTTCTCAGCCTCTCAGTGCCATCTATCACATTTTCATGCATTTTTCACATCTTTCTCTGTCTGTGTCCTGCTGGTTGTCATTCCATCTCTCTTCCCTCTCTCTCTATCTGTCTTTAGGTGTCTCTGTTATTTGCGCTTCCACTCTCTCCCTCCCTCTCTTTGGGCTCCAGGCAGAAGTGTTGGACTCTCAGAGGAGAAGTACAGGTTTAAATGACGGGCTTGTTAACGGGGTCACTGATAATTCTGCTAATTAGCTGCGGTATCACTTTGAGCTGCGGTCCCAGCCGCTAGATAAGAGAGACAGCGAGTGAGTGAGGGTAAGAGAAAGAAGATAGAAAAGAAACAAACCAACCGATCCTAGCAGCATCTAAAAACAAGCAACCATCAACCACTTTTGCCATAGCTTTTAAAAATCAGGGTTAATAAAAAATTCAACAGTGTATGAAGTCTCATTATATCATTAACCAGCATTTCATATTCTTCAAAAAGTTAATTATGTCTGTAACAAGAAATTTGCATGCAATGTTTCCTCTTAAAATTGTGCCCAAGAAAATTAATTCAATTTAATCACCTGTTAAAAAAGTGTCAAAAAAAGTCAAGTTATAAGGTTAAATTTGTGTTGCTTTAAAAAAAAAAAAAAAACTGGAGCCATATTTCAGTTTGTGTAACAGATTTAATGCTACTCTGAATACTAAAACTCAGTCCCGCACTGAAGCTGTTAATAATATTAATATGGTTATTTGTGTGAGTGCTGACAATTAGCATGGGTCGCTAAAAAAAATTGACAAAGCTTGTCGTTATGCCGGAGGGCAAAATCATAATGTAATTAACCTGTTAAAAATCAATACACAACAGACTGTATGCAACATGAGAGGCCACGTCCCTTATTAGCAGCAGTTTTCAAAGTGGATTCTTCTGTTGTACTATAGGGTGCTCAGGGAGTCCCCAGACCTCCTATTGGTCTTGGCAACTTGTTAATGAGCTTCAGATGTCCACTTCACTCAGTGGGATTATCGTGGTGTTTAATGTTGATATCAGCCATACTAATTACAGCCTATTAATTATGGAATAAATAATTGAAAGAAAAAACTATACTCCAGTTAGTGTAATTAAAGAAGACTAATTAATGCATTAATTGATTTTATGTTAATTTAATTTTCCATGAAATTACAAGAATCTTGGAAGAATGACACATAGTGAGGTACAGGCCTTTAGACAAGGTTGATATATTTTATTAGGAATACTCTGTGAAACAGCAGCACTGTGCAACCTTGCACAAACAAAGCAGAAAAAAAAAAGTTAGAGTGCAGTTAAAGAGTGATGAGGAAGTTCACGTCAACCGAGGCTGTTACAAAGACACACTCATGTGGATAGCATACCATTTTTTTTTTTTTTTAGTTTTGCCTTGTACTTTTTCCTAATTGGGGAGCATGCTAAAACCGGATGGTGCCCTTTCATCAATTAGACTCCAGAGATCATCCTTTCCAACCAGAGGGATTCTATCTCAAAAAACCCCAAAAAACAGAAATAGTAGAAAATGGTGGAAATGCACAAACGAGTGGTACGGAGGCACATATCTGAGGGCTAGATGAGCCTTTGTTCTAAAAAGAGAGAGAGAGAAGATGAAAAACCTTCTTCGTCTGGGATCTGGGTCAGAGCTCTGTTTTGCAGCAGTGTTTTTCCGTGGCTCTGTGCTGCACACTGTAATGACTGTATCTGTCTCTGGGTATGGCTATGAGACGAATCTCCCTGGCAGAGCATCACTGAGTAGATCAAGCGCCCACATACTCACAGTCTACTGTAATACGCAAACAGCAATCAGAATTAAAATACTCCTTCACACACTCGCATACACACATCCTCAGCCCTGGTCATGATTTGCTGCGATACAGAGCCAATGAGGCGAGAAGCCTTATCAGGTTATGAGACGGTGGGTAGGCCAGCTGAGGCAGACTGTTCCTGCCGTGAAAATCTGCTCCCCCTCTCTGCTCACATGATTTGTTTCCCCTAAAATACCACAAGAGGGATTCTCAGAAGCATGTCTTTGTACGATTTTTGCCTTTACAATCCACTGCACTCATATTTGTGGGCAGGGGACTAAGACGCATACACGCTCAATTCACGAACATGCGCTGGCACACAAACACATGCAAGCACTTGAGACGCGTACACAAGAAGCAGCCGCTGCGGAATAATTGGAGCAACAGAGGCATTTGATTGGCATTAGCACGGCGACTGTAGATCTAATTTTCTCGGCTTGGTGGAGAGGAACAGCAACAGAGAACGCAGCAAATCAGCCTGTCAGTCAAAGTGGCTACCTGCCCCTGCTCGGGTGCCATTAGTGAGCGTTCCCCGCAGCAGAGCTACAGCGGGAGAAACAGCAGCACAACAGGTACATCAGTTGTGCTGTTGAAGCAGAAAGGATTAATCCACAAGTCGTTATCGCTAATATATTGTTTTAATTGAACCAATCATTTGCGGCAATTATAATGACTTCAGGAAGACAGCAATATCTAGTGAACAGGAACAAACAAGAAGGCATTTAGTCTTTCCATGTCAGTGCCAGTGCATTCATTATGATCTGGTTCTACTTTAAAAGCCCCTCTAGAAGTGTTTGTAGACATTAAAAAAGAGAGTGTGTTTTGAATGAAAATTGGTGTATGGTATGTTTTTCAATTAAAAAAATAAACCTGAAAGCTCAGTTTCCTTTTTTTTCCATGACATGAATTTATCATCAGGCTTTCAGTTTAAATAGATTGTGGGTTGTCAGTTTATTCTTAATCCAGCAGATCCTGGGGGTGGGGGGTGGGGTTAAATGACGTGTATCAGATCGATTCAGCTGCTTATAGGGAAGGACTGAGCAAGGAAGAGGTGGTGCTGTGGAGCCTGAGGCACACAGAATAAGATCTCAGTGCTAGGTATCTGCTAAATCTCTGCTTCGCTGGGGGGAAAGAGGTAGATGTCATATATGCTGTTATCAGCAGAGTAGGACTGCTTCCCATATCTCTGATATCTCTGTTTTATCATCAGTATAAACAAAAGGCCCTTTGAACAATTAAAAAAAAAAAGAAAGAAAGAAAACGGCCTGGGGGCAAGAATGACCATCTAACTGGTTTCTTGTCCCCTCATTCTCTTTTCCTTTCTTTTCTTTTGGTTGCCACAGTGAAGAGAACAGACAGGAAATGTAGTCACTCCACACCAACAGCCCACACAGATTCTAATCTTTTTCTCATTTATCTGTTCCTATTTAAAGAGCCTTTGTCACAGGTGACCACAGGTGAAGGACGCCGGCTTCTCTGCTCGATCTTGTCTCGTTCTTTTTTCTTTTTCACTTTTACCAACCGATGAAAAGTGAGCATGGACTTTGCGGTGGTTTGGGCCGCAGCGGTTTAAAAAATTTAATTTAAAATCTAATTTTGTGTTGCCAGCTTTGAGGATCCAAAATAACTCAGGACTATTCCAAATAAAAACATGCAAGGGCATCAAGTGTTGGACTATATGCAGAATTGAGGCCCCTATCGCAGGTGCTGTTAGGTACAGGTTAACTGTACTGATTGAAGGTGAACGAATATCTGATGGGATCTGGATTAATGTAAATACTTCAGCTAAACAAACCTTCATCTCCTTTGTTTCTCTGCCTCTTTCATTCTCTTGTACAGTAGATTGTGCCTGAAAGTAGCACTTTCCTTTGCATGAACATCTCCTTGACTTCTGCTTTCATTAACCTCTCAGTGTGCTTCATCAGAGAGAGGGGAATGTGCTACAATAATATCCTGGTGACGACACATGGGTCAGGACCCCTCTGATCCTGAGAGGGGAGAATATCTCATTAAGAGCGAAAGCCTCTGGGACACTAAAGCAATTTGGTTTGCCCTCTGTTCTCAGGAACCAATTAAAACATTAGCCTAAACTATCGCAGCGCTCACAGATGTTGATGCAGCCATGACAGTTGTGTGTGTTACACTGAAAAGTAAGAGCCGTAGCAGTGACTCCCAAGGCTAAAATAGTAATCAGAGAAGATGACAAATATGTTTCATAATGAAGATTAAAACATTAAATTAAAGGAGAAAGTGAGAGATGCGCTATGTTTTAATGTGTGACCAGACAGTATGTATATCTTTGTGGTAAGGCCCCAGAAGTTGAATTTATTCCTTTAAAAGACAAACAGGAGCAGAGTAAAGTAAATCGAGTGACTAAACCTCTATTCAGACTGCTCCCTGACTGCTTTCTCCCACAGAGTTTTCATTCCATTTTCCAGCCCACGATTTGATTCCAGGCTATTAAACTGTGCTTTCAGGCCAGCTGAGAAAGTCTCAACAGCTTCATTCTGTGCTAATGAAGCACAGCCTGTCCTTAACCAAATCTCAGTCTATGAAATTTCTGGATAACGCTGGCTTGTGTGAAGACTGGTCCTCAATCTTTCCTCCGATCGCTAACTCAGTTTAACAATTACATGCAAATAATCCACAGATTCCAGTCACTGGAGAGAAGGAAGAAAGTTCAAACCAGGATCATCCACAGATCAACCAAATGATCAAAAAAAAAATAATTAAAAGGAGCACAAATGAATTGATGAAAGCAGATTTTGAGAATAAGACTTTTTTTTTCTTTCATTTCCAGGTTGAATTTTTCTCTCAGATTCTGAATTTTTGCTTTGTCTTCTTTCATTTTTCACATTTATGTCACTAAAATCTAACATTCAATGTCCTTCATGTACAAAATGTGCACAAAAGGTCTTTGCCATCATCTTTTCTGTCAAAGCAAAGAAAGCTCAGATGCTCATCATTCCAAAATCTTTCAAAAAAATCTGATTACTCATGACTACTCCTCCAGGGGTGAGCATGCTTCGCTGCTGTGCCTTTCACCAGCTATAATCAGAGGTGAATCTGTCTTTCCCTGAAATATTATGAGAGAATGCAGAGTCCTTGAGTCAGCACGGCTACCAAACCATCAGGACGTACTTTTCTTATGTCAAAACAATATTTACAGCCATTCATGAAATTGTGACAGAGTGCAGCGAAGAAAAAAACATTAGCATCACCTCTGACAGCGGGTTCCCTCCTAGTTGATATGATTGACAGGAGATGAGTGCAGATATGCTGAGTCCACTCGGCATCTCCCTGAGCGATGTCACTGTGGGGTCATGCGATGACAGTCCGGTGTAGTGGGTCATCACCCCGTAACCCCTGAGCTGAATAAACAGAGGAGATTCACAATGAATGGCGCAACTTACTGGAGTGAATGACAGACAGAGGCTGGAGTTACTGGGTTATCCCTGCACCCATGGCTGCCTATGAAAGATAAAGAATAAGAGCACTCCACTGGTGCTGAACATTAAACACTTCATCAAACACATAAATCCAGCCAAGAGGCTTCAGACCTGAGCTACTTTTGAGAGTTTTTATCAGCACAGTAACTATATTCACATTATTTGCAAATAGATGATGTCCCATTATCCATGCAGTTAAACGGGCTGATCATCACTCTGGAGGTCAGTGGTCCAATCACCCTCGACCTCATGGGAGAGTGTTAGTTGGATGCAGGCCAGTGCTTAGAGACAGGCTGGCATTTCACCCATAGCGCCTCACATCACTGCCAAAAGCATGCCTTTGTGCAAGCCCTTAACAGCTACAGATCAGTGCTCCAGACACAGTGGTTTTTGGCTGACCCAGTCCACTGTGACCCTGCAGTGCAGGATACTGATATGTGCATGTGTGTGCGTGTGTGTGTTTATTTGGCTGGTGACAATGAAAAAGAAGATTCTCACTGTAAAAGTCTCAGAGTTTTTCCACCAAAATTAATTTCATGTACAAAAATCAGCTGTGTGAGGGAGCAGAGGGGAAAAACAACATTTCATGACAATTACAGTACAGTGGATGATTTGTCTTTATAATACTGATTTCTGATTTTCTTCTAAAACACAAAGTATAGCTGAGTGATTTCATAAACCATGGTATTGGACTTAAAACATCACCAAGCACATGATAATGCCAGAAAACAAGTCAGACCACAAATGTCTGTATCAAATTTCATGGCAATCCATCAATAGTTGTTGAGATACTTCCAAAGCAGTGGATCGACCACTAACATGGCAAAAAAACATTTATAGATATAATATAGTGCATTTTGAATGCATTTAAAAATTATATCATTTGACTTTTTAACTTTTAAGTAAGTTTGTTGTCCCATCAAATTACTTTTATTTCCTACAGAGAGAATCACTCTCCAAATGAAAGGCGCTATTAAAACATTAATTGGCTTTAATCAGGAAATCAGTTGTGTAACTGATACAAGCACACGTGACAATTCGCGCATACAGACAAAAAAACAACTATGCAAACATACAAATTCAGAGACACATGCACAAAGAAACATCATACAATTCCTCTTGGCAATCTATGACCCAAATTCTCTATGAACCCCTCCCTCTTGGCTTCTCCACTTGTGTTTTCTCTCAGTCTGTCTTTCTGGCAAGGGACTGGGACCTCATACATACAGTTACAATTTTTTTTTTCACAGTCAGTTTCAATTTTACATGAACAGAGACACAAGCACCCGCATTTCTCAACAAACAATGAACATTTTCTACATCTCTCCAAGCAGAAATCCCTGTTCTTGTAACTAAAATAGCATCTCAATTTCCACGTGTAAAGAAGATCTGTGCATAGAGGGGTGTGTGAGAGGAAGAAAAGACGGCAGCATCCTTCCTTGTGTGTCCCTGATTGATCTTAATAGTGTTCGATAGAGACCTTTCTTATCCAGGCACTCCGCTCTCCAGTCAGTCAATGACGTGATTTCTCTCTGCCACTCTCTCCTCTTTCAGAAACATCTCAACCTTTATACCATACCGTTGGCCTCACCTCTGAGTCAACGGCTGCCTCCCCACGTGAAAGCAGAACAGGTGTCCAGGAGGGAGAGAGGCTGCTGGGGCTACACAGGGTTAAACGCTATCTGTGACCTCAACTGATCACCCTGCTGAGTCTGTAATGCCACCCATAGACCAAGGGCTCGGGGAGACACACATGGCTCTTCGCTGGGAATATAAACTAGGCAAGATTTCTGTGGGTTGCAGGGAAAAACGGAGGGAAGGGATTTCAAAGGAAGTCTTCTGAGAGTTGCCATATGCTCAATAAGCCTTTTAAGACCTGCGCTCTTTACCATAAGCCGTCACTGGGATGATATTCGCAAAATGAACAGACAACTCCATCCTTCAGAACTTTCCTCTTTCTTGCCTGTTCTGAGTGCCTGCTCAAGATGTATTTTTAAAATGTATCCCTAAGCACTTGAAAGCAAGATCTAAATGGAACTGTTGTTCAGGGAAGTGTGCTCCAATAGCTCAGCTCCTTTACTTTAGTAAAAGTATCAGCACTGCACCTACATGTAAGAATTCTCCATTTCAGGTGAAGAAAGTACAGAAATACCATTAACAAAATGTATTTGAAGTATAGCAAGACAAGGTCAAAACCTAATATATGGCTGCACTGCGTATGGTCAATCTGTGAAATGCATTCATGAGGCTACACTGATGACTCTCTTTTACGGAAAGTAGCTAAGGTTTGTCCAAAAAGTCTCTAGATTTGTCATTAGGTGCTTTTGTGGAAAAAAGGTGCTAAAAGCATAGGTAAATCTAGCAACAAAGGTACTAAGTTGGCAACACTGTATAGTACAAAGTGTAATATTTCCCTCTATATCAGTATATCAGAAGTATAAAGAAGACATAAGTAAAATTTAGAGAGTAGAGTACTTAAGTAACTGTGCTAGCTTATTTTCCACCACTGTTCTGACTATACAGCATACTGTCTGTGTGCCAGCTCGTGACTTTAGTGACTGGACAAGACAATGTTCACACACAGTAGGTCACAGCAGATCTCAGTGTCCACAGAAACAATGGCAGAAAGGTCAGCACAATGATTCACAAGCAAACACAGCCGGATCAGAAACAAAGCTTTAATCAGCTGCTCAGCCTTTCTGGAAATTACTCCATTACATGGGCAACTCTCTGATGAAGTAAGGAGACAAGCAGCGGGGAGATAATACACTCTTGCACACTGTTGTGGGCTTACTAATATCCACTCTGGACTGGCAATGATGAATGAGATTCCTGGGCCGTGTGGAGGTGTATTGAGCACGAGGTAAGGAAGAAAAGGATGCAGAGAATGGGAAAAGGCAGTTGGGTGATTAACCAAAGGTTGCGTGAATGGCCCTTCTGATAGTTATTTCAAACATGTATTGTTACACTGGTGCTCGACAGTGCTTGAATGTAGGGTCTTATTATTCTCATGGCAGATATACAGACTTTCCATGAGAGCGAGGGAATTCTTTGTTTCGCCAGGCAGTCTTTTCATACTTGGCTTTACTATTAAATTTTCTTTGTGGTTACAACAAAGCTGTTGTTTTATATATTCACTCAGCAGCAATCAATATTTTATCACTCATCTAAATTAAACTCACCCATGAAATTCTGCACAGGGTCTAGAGACTAATGCAGCAGCTCAGAGTTGAAACACCTACATTTTGTGCTATGTACAGGCCCTCTGAGTAATAAGGCAAAATATAAATAGTTAAAGCATTTACACAACAGGCCAGTAGTAAATTGTTTCAGAAGTAATTTCAGAGGGAAATACTGTACTTATCTGACAAACATAGTTAGTATTTAGAATAGAATAGAATAGAATAGAATAGAATAGAATAGAATAGAATGCCTTTTATTGTCATTATACATCTTTTTTCCATGTACAACGAGATGGAAAGCAACATATATGTAAAATATATACAACATAGAATAGAATAAAATAAAATAAGATACAAATAAAAATAAGTTTAGTGCAAAGATATAAAAAGAGAATTTTAAAAATATAAAAGTGGGGGGAGGGGTAAGGTGCACAGTTCTGAGGTGCTTTCACACAAGATTTTACACGACAAAATTTATAAGCTTAGATGATAAAAATGCATTTTAAAGATTAAACAACTTTAATACTTTTAATTGTATCGTATTTTTAAAGCAGTGTCTTCTGGGGGTCCTTTGTCATGTTGTAGATATGTGTGACAATTAAATTGATTACATGCATCAGCTGGGAATTACTCAGAATCACTAATGTACTGTAGGGTTGCAACCACAGAGTATTTTCATTATTGGTTAAAAATAAGATAATTGGTGTTGGTTGAGTGAGAAATCAGAAGTTCCAAGGTGACGTCTTGACATTGATTGTTTTGTCTGACCAACAGTCCAAAACTGAAACACACTGTATTTCATATGCAATAATATAAAGCGAGGGAAAGAAGCTCACTTCCCATTGTAGAATGTATTACCGAGGATTAATTAACATTTTTGCTTGATAAAGGGCTTAAATGATTAATCGATTCATAAAACTGTTGCTGATTAATTTCCTGTATATCGACTACTAGATTAATCGACTAATCATTTTAGCAGTACAATTATGCACCTCATTGTTTGTCTAATACAGCACCGAGCTGGTTTTCATAGCAGCTCTGGGAGACATAAAGTGAAGCATCTTCCAAATACCTTCAGCAAGCTAGTAATACAGTGTACAGTAGGATGGTAAATTAAAGGAATTTGTCATTCAAAACATAAATGTCTGGGCATTACAAGGAAGACAGAACATACTGCATGAAGTGCTGCATATTTCAGACTTGTGCCTGGCACACTTCTCTCTGTTTAAAGTAAAGCTCTTCTCAATTTGACCTCATGGCTATTCTAAGGATGTGAGAGCACCTTCTCAGATCTATAAATGGGTGTCTCATAATGAGTATGATGACACCAAGCAGAAATACGCCTCTGTTTCATCAGGGAACTCACACAATCTGATTTGTCCTATTCTTCTGTGGCAGATGCGCTATAGGAATGTCCTTTATGAAAAAGACTGTTAAATCACCTTTAGAAAAATTCAGTAAGTGACGTGGGAAAGTCATCCTTTGAGCCTTCCATAGAAAAAACATATATGTCTAAAGCTATGTTACCTTTTTATGTTGCACCATTCAAATTTACTGTAATGTTTTGACTGGATGCCACCCAGGTACACAGGTGTATGTGATTCTGACCTCTCACTACTGACCTCAGTGAAACGAGGAGGGAAAAAAATCTGTCGCCATGAGAGAAAAGAAACGGTTAGCTTGCTGTTATCGTGATTACATGTGCTGAGGTGATGAGTTGAAGTTCTGGATGATGGCACTTGATGGCCATTATATATTCCTTAACCTTGGAAAAAGATGTAATTTTTGGACATTTCCTTTGTCAGTTCAAGGAAATGATGTACTGATATTGAGGTAAGAAGTCAGACATGCAAGCAAATTGAGAACATACATACAACAAAACATTTGTCCCGGCAAATTACAATGCTGAAAGAAAACTGGCCCATCATTGAAACTAATTGCTGAACCCTGACATAAGACAATCCCTACAATTGCGAGGGTGGAATTAGGGAACATAGGTATTTTTGGCTTAAAAAAGACAAATTATGTTCAATAATCTCAGATCAAAATAGAGAGGACAGTTTAACATAATTGTATTGTATGCCTCCATTGTAATCTAAAATTAATAAACAAAAAAAAAATCAAAAATTAAAATAATCTACAAAAGACGTACCAAAAGAGAAAATTCCGTTTTCACTGCAAAGCCCAGAGGACACAACAAATGAGTCACACTTATTGATAAATTTAGCTTCAGTGAATGAGCATAGTAGTGTGTTTTATTTTCATTACTGCAGTTTGTGCACAGAGGGAGGTTACGATGATTAATATTGCCTCTGAATGAGCCTGAGTGATGGAGCTTGGGAAACAGAGACACATAAGAACAGGACATGACTGCTCCACTGCATGTCAGCACTGGTTAACCCTACAGACACATGGGTTGTGACAGAGAGTGAATACATATGGGGAAATAGGCCCCTCCAGTGCATTGCTGTCCAGTTCTTCCCCTCTTCTGTCAAATAATGTATGAACTGTTGTGTGTGGATTTTGGGGGGCTATTGATGATAAATTTTTATTGTATTGATGAGATAAAAGTTGATGGAAAGAGTTTTTTAGGATTAATAATGACACTGCAGGATCTTATTTTGCTTTCTCTTTTCTAAACATACCATCGCCTTATTGCTGCCACCCGCTCTTACACCACCACTTGAGTGGAATCCACCTGTGGCAAACTGAATTGACTGGACAGGGTTTAGAAAGACCTTATATACACATAATGTGGGACCTTGTGTATATACAGTTCCACATTTCACACTGCATGACAGGACAAAAACCAAACCATGAAGTCCAAGGAACTCTCTGTAGACCTCTGCAATAAAATTGTATTGATCAGGGCAAGAGCACAAAACCATTTCTAAATCTCTGACTGTTCCCAGGAGCACAGTGGCCTTGATAATTGTGAAATAGAAGAAGTTTGGAACCACCAGGACTATTCCTAGAGCTGGCTGTCCGGCCAAACTGAGTAACCAGGCAAGAAGCCAAGGACCTTGGTCAGGGAGATGACTTAGAACCCATTGGTCACTCTAACAGAAGGCCTCTGCAGAGATGGGAGAACCTGCCAGAAGGATGAGCTTCTCAGCAGCACTCCATCAATCAGGCCTTTATGGCAGAGTGGAAGGCACTTTGAATTACAGAAAGGCATATGACAGCCTGCTCTGAGTTTAACAAATGACATTTAAAGGACTCTGAGAGTGTGAGGAAAAATATTCTTTGGTCTGATGAGATAAAAATTGAATAGTCTGGGCAGTTCTGCCTGGTGTCTTGTGAACTCCAGTCACCGCTCATCACCGGGCTAATATCATCCCTACAGTGAAGCATAATCTGGGACATCATATGGGGCGGAAAGTGAAGATGATTCTAAGGGCCTGTGAATGACAAGGGCCTTATAAAATTATTAAAACATTAACGTATTTTTTAAATCATTATTAAATTATGAATCTATTATCAATATAATATTTTATCAACGATGTAATAATAAAACTAACAATTTCTTATTCATTTCTTGTTTTTGGTAAAAAGTAAACTTCCAGAGAGCTTCTATATTGCCCTGTCCCAACAATTGCAGCTTCAGGCACAGCTCCCCTGTCTCCCCTTCACCTTTCCAAGGACCGATGGTGGCAGCATCATGCTATGGCTACCTGTCAGATCTGAGGGAAGAATGAATGCAGCCAAATACAGAGAAAACCTGCTCCAGAGCGCATGCAACCTGAGACCAGGGTAACGGTTCACCATGTCAGCCAAGACTATGTTGGAGTGGCTTCAGGACAAGTCTCTGAGTGTCTTGAGTGGCTCAGCCAAAGCTTTGACTTAAACCCGACAGAACATCTGTGGAGAGACCCGAAGATAACAGATCACACAGATGCTTCCATCCAATCTGATGGAGCTTGAGAGGGTCTGCCAGGAATAATGAGAAGAACTGCCTAAATCCAAGAGTACAAAGGTTGTAGAGACCTACCCAAGAAGTTTCAATGGGGGGGGTTCTACAAAATCCTCAATTAAGGATCTGAACACTCAAAACTGTAAATGAGAGATCTCAGTTTTTGATTAAGATTTCTATCCATTTGAAATTAATCTACAACACAATAAAGTGTTCAAGAGACAAGGAGGTCTGAACTGGTCTGAAACGATATTTCTACACTGTGGTATTGCAACTTTTGAAGAAATAATTCTGTAGAAATTCTGAGTACCACCGGCGACAGGAACAAAGCAGTGGTGTCTGTTCAGGCATAGAAAATATTTTGATACACTGTGAACTATGAACAAATACATCAGTCTAGAAAAACAGACATTTTTGCCCACTAACCATCTTTGCTGAGATTAATCACTCTGGGGCAGGCTGCAAATAAAGCCATTTGCTCAGGAATCTGATGTTGAATCTTTTTCATCTACTAAATTACAAAACTAATTAACTGTAATTAATCATTGATTAATTATTTACTGCAAATGCTGCTGGCACTGGGCATTGCTACGCCATTCTACTACATGCTAAGAAGCAGCATGTTTCATGGAAGCACAGAATTTTTATGTTTTCTAATGTATGTACAACAAAGGTAAGAAATTAAAGCAAAGTGCATGCATTTGAGGCACTGTGTATTTTGTCTAAAAATAGACTGTGTTGTTTTTATGCACAACATAAATACAGGAGAGGGTTGCGTTGAGGCACAGAAAAGACCACAAAAAAAATTCCTGCTGCACTGAAGGTTCGTAAGAGCACCATAATTCTTAAATGGAAGAAGTTTGGAGCAACCATGACTCTTCCTAGAGCTGGCTGCCTGGCCAAACAGAGCAATCAGGGAGAAGTGCCTTGGTAAGAGACGTGACCAAGACCCCAATGGTCCCGCTGGTTGAGCTCCAAGAGTGGCTTAGGGACAATTCTGTGAATATGCACACTTATACATATACATACACTGAAAATGGCTTTCCACCAACGGTCCTCATCCAACCTGACAGAGCTTGAGAGGATGTGCAGAGAAGAATCCCAAATCCAGGTGTGCAAAGCTTGTCACGTCATACCCAAGAAGACTTGAGGCTGTAATCGCCGCCAGAGGTGCTTCAACTGAGTACTGAGTAAAGAGTCTAAATACTTATGTCAATGTGATATTTTAGCTTTTCCTTTTTAATAACTTTAGGAAAATTTAAAGATAGGAATATAAGTATTTTAGCATAAGGATGCAACATAACAAAATGTGAAAGAAGTGAAGGGGTCTGAATACTTTCTGCACTGTGTGTCACATAATCTCTCACTGCACACGTATACTTCCATCAGCCTGCTCTTACACATCTTTCTTTCCCTAAATCCTTGCTTCTTAACACATCCTCTTCTTCATTCGACACTCCTCCCTCAGTGTCTCTCCATCTCTCGCGCTGCAGTCATTTGTTTCTAGTTGTCTTTGATCATGAGCTGAGGAGGACAGTAATCTACTGGAAGTGTTTATATCTAGGACAGCTGAGAATTGGGTCACACGTGATTTCTGCTGCCCTAGGCCCACATGGGCGCTACCTCTAAGTTTCCTCATGATTGTCTTTCTCTACAGAGCCCAAGTTTGTCAACAGTGACTCGGCAGAATGGATGCAAATGTCCAGCCAAGTGTCAAGGTGAGACCATTATAAAAGACAGCTGTCCTGCGTAATACTCTGTACTTTCTCACTCATCAATAGCATGGCGGCAGGCCAACCTCAAAAGTGATTACAGTGATTTAAAGAGCCATTCAATTTACTACTGACTGCATCTGGTTTGTATAATATAAAAACTATAAATATATACGGTATGTTCAGTGTTTACCACTGAGTCATTTTTTGTCACTGCATGACTGTGTGGAAGGCAATGTCAGTCTGTTGGTCAAGCACTTTACTTCAGACTGAAACATCTCAACTATTAAACGGACTGCCATTAAATTTGGTACAGACATTCATGCCCCTCTCAGGATGAACTGTAATCACTTTTGTGATTCCCCTTAACTTCCCCCTAACTCATTAAGCATGACCATCAGGTCAAAATTTTAATTCGTCCAATCAGTTTATGATTTATTACCTGCAAAATAAAGCATTTGCATGCCAATTTTAACATTTAGTTTAAAGAACCATTACAGAGCATCTAGCATGGCTGCGGATTCTTAGTCTTGTTAAAAATGCAGGCTTCACCTTTCACCTGGCAAAGACACTAAATAAAAAGACATGAAAGTGACAGTAACATGTGTAAGGTGTTGTTGTGACACATTATTTCATTGTGATGACTTGATTGAGAGTAAGTGTAAGGCAATCGCCGACATCCTCCCTCAGATGTCGGCTATCGCAAATGTCTACTGTAGGTCTACAAATACAAACATGGTTATGAAAAAAACAACAAGTTTGGAACTATGAAAAGACATAATATTTCTCATAATGGATTATCCAATGCAGGCCTGTTTTTCAAGACTGAGAGAGTTTATTTAAAATCTGCATAAAATTAATAGGTTCCTGTGGCAGGAAAGCAAAAAATGAGCAACAACATCAAGGATTATGAAAAGGATAAGGGAAAACTATGCTACTCTTTAGTTTATATTGCTTAAAGTGCAGACTTATGCATGTGATTGGTGATCAAACACATAGCACATGAAGCAATATAGCGATTCCTTGAAGTAGTGGCTGACAATTTGTCTTTTCAAAGTAACGCAAAACTCTCTAAAAGGCATCCAAAAAGCATACTGCTGTGTCTCATCAAAGACCACGCTGAAGCAGAGAAGTGTTGCCATTACCCTCCCTATATGTTAGGTCACATTTTATATAGCGCTTCTAAATTTGCCTGCAGGCACAAAGCAGCAGGATGCCTTGCTGGGTTTTTTGAAAAGGTAAAATCACTGCTGATCAGTAATGTGGAAAGACAAAGGGAGGCTAGAAAGGAGCTAAATTTAGGGGCTTTTGTAAAGCAAAGTTATGTCACAATAAAATGTTTCAGTCTACACAGTTGCACACAATGCTGCTCTGTGCTTTCTTCACTCCATCAGACAGGCCACCAACAGATAGCAGCACACTGGCCAGGAAGACTGTGCAGTGATGTCAGAGAGCACCGAGGCACGTGTGCTCCCACAGATGTGCCGGTAATTATGGGGGAATGAATAGTGATGTTTTAAGAGGAGATCAGGGGCAATTACAGTGATTTTAAGCAATGGAGCCAGGCCCTGAACACACACCTTCTAATTACCAGGCGCAATCTCAGATCTCACAGTGAGCACGACAGATTTGGCATGTTTGCATAGTCAAACAAAGGCTGCTGTATGATGTTTATCTTTCAATATTTAAAGGTCTTGATTCTGCTTGTGCGCGATAATGCATTTGCTCTGTGATGTGTTTGCTTCTGCTGCTGCTGTTGTCGCTGTTAATGACTTTGAAAGAGTTTGGTGATATATTTAGCAGCTAATCACACAAAATTAATCTAAAGTCGTTTGGAAATTTTGTTGCATTCCAATAGCTTGCGGGAATGCGTTAGATAGGAGTGTGTGTGAGCGGGTATCCACAAGAGGCCAAAACAGGGATATAATTTCATTTGATTGCCACACTCATCAAGTCTAAATGAAGATTAATGAACACATGATGGAGGATTGAAAATAATAATATTCCTGTTGTCTTTAGGGCTCTAATTTGTTTGAGAACATGCTGTCACGCTACAGAGGGCTTATTGGCATTTGCTAATGGACTGCTCATTGCAATGGAGATGGGGGGGTTGGGTGGGGGGCACAAGCTATGAAGAGTAAGAATAGAAAGTGGTGTGGCAATGTATGTGTTTTATAAGTGCTATTTAAGGAGACTGTGATGAAACGAAACTTAAACATAAGAGCGTGTGAGCAGGATTGAGTTAGTGTATGAGGAGGGGGTGGCCAATTCCCTAAATAACTTGTTCATTGATCGCAGCAAGTAGATGCAGTATTGATAGTCTTGTTCGCCCAAAGAACCCAGATCCACTAATAATTAATTGCAATAGAATAAGAAGGCAGGGCGCCTATACTGCATTGCACCTCTACACAGTACATTGAAGATACAGCATATAGCACTCCATGTTCAACCCCGTCACTGTCATATATCTGTCATATTATACTAATTTAAATCAGAAAATACATTTTGAGAGTAAAGTAATGAAATCCCAATTCTTCTCACCAAAATGAGGAAATGTTTTGAATGATACCTGCCAAGTTTGGATGTGTTCTACATGTTTTTATTTGAGATTCACATTCTTGTATGGTTCTGTTTATGCACAGCACATGATTACGGTTGCAGTAAGACTGTGATCTTAGTTTAATATTAATAAAAAGGATGCACATCCCAGTCTCTGGTGCAGTGTCAGAGTCCTGAGCTTAGTACACCCACCCCCAACTTCCTGCATGTGGTACGGGATCGCTAACATTTTGTTCCCTCAAAGAAACATTTCCACTGTTGGCAGCGCTGTTGTTCTTCACTTGTTCTCCTGTGGCGAATGAGCGTGGCTGCACTGTCAGTAGTAAACAGACAAAACAAAAGGCATGTCAGCAGAACAGAGTGCAAATTGGACTTTATGGCACCCAAGTGGTGTGAGCTGTTTCTGACTCACTGTGAGTAGACACAATTATTAAGAACTAAATGGGACATTCAGTGAACCTTTCACAGCACATTGGTTTATTTTACTAATGCTGTTAGCCTATGAGGCTTGTTTATGTTTTAGTAGTAGTTTAACTCTTCTCTAGTAAAACTGTTAGATTTAGACATTGTTGGTTCTGATATATAAGTTTAATTTTAAGGACGTCAAATTAAAGGAGTAAAATACACAGTATACAACAAAACTGAATACACCACTGGTCAGTATTACTAAAATGTTAAGTCCAGTCCAGTTAATTTAATGCTTTTATTTATTGTTCTCTCAAACCCTGACAAGAATGAAGCCAATTCATTTGAAAAACAGAAATGTTTGAATAATCAAACAGTAATGAAAGGTCTAAGCAGCATCTTTACTGGAGGGGTTGCTTTTGTTTTCACTTTTTCTTTTTTAAAAACTCTTGTGCAATTTTTTCAGTGTGTTTGGGATCCTCGTCATGATAGAAAACCCCATATGATCCAAATGAATTCATTTTGGTTTCATCTGACTAAACAACATGCTGCCAGCATTCATTAGGCTTCTTTTCATGTTATTTGCCAAAGTTTAATCTTGCAGTTCTTCTTGGACACCGCTGTAGAGGCTGACTACATGCAATGTCCTTCACGCTGCCTGAGCAGTCAATGACACATCAACTTCCACAGATTATCCTTGTGCCATCTAGAGTTTCCCTCAAAACATAAATGGCAAAACAGCTTAGTAGTATTCATCTCTAGGCAGCAGAGAAGCACGTTGACTAACATTCAAACAGTCGTCTCTGGTATTCAGAAACGTTAATGGCTAAAAAAGGCCTATTGTATTTTATTAAAACACAATGAAAAAGCTTTAGGTTTTTATATCTTAGATTCTTGGGTTATATTCACAATATGAGGATTCAGTTTCTATAGACTCAAGCCTCCAGACATGTTGCACAGCAGAGTGTGTGGGTGCTTGTTCTCCACCCACACAAAACGTTATAGGTGATCTATACCATAGATGGAGAACACCCTGGAATAGAATATATACTTCAACATGACACAAACCTGCCTTTGTGTGTGTGGATACAACACATAAAGACTGAATAAATGAATCAGTCAATGCTGCTGGAGCAAGTACCTCACTGTACTCTATCAACAATGCATGTGTATTCATTAAATGGAAATCTGCAGCATTTTACCAATGCAATCCCTCAGTACACAAAGTAATGCCCTATTTGGGAACACTTACCTGAAGCCTTACTCAGGGTCATTCACAGAGATAAGGTTCTGTATAATGGGCTACGATCATCGTCTCCCTCCTCTCATCTGTTTAGATCAAGTGAAATTCAGCTTACGGTGCCTGTAAGCGGCACAGCTCAATAACACCATGCTTGTGCATGTGAGTTATTAATAACAGTGTGCTCTTGACGCTCATGCTCTCAGCTCTCACTGGCTGACACTACAGCTGCACAATGTCTTATTCCAAGCAACACTGTCCAAATTGAAAGTACAAAGACGCCTGAGGTTTATGAGTTCTGTCACAGTCAGGGCTGGAGGATCACGTCCAACACACAGCTCAGATGAAATGTGTGATTCGAAAGGAAGGAGATGACATCCCTATTATTTCCTGAGTCATCAAGTATCCACTCTAATACCTCCTGTCCGTCCTTCATCTCATCTCTCCTTTCACTCTCACTGCATGTTTAAAAATGTATGCCTAACTCAATTACAATTCTATTAGCTTTTCAGCATAAAATAATTTAGAAAATGGGAGAGAAAGAACATAGTGTGCAGAGCTTATTTGTTCTGAGCTGAGTGCTCTATAAAGTATAGTGCCTAGCACTGTTATTTTCATCCTGTCCCAGCCAAAGGTTCACACAGGTGGGCTTACGCATAAGCACATTCACATTTATGCACAAACAGCAAGATTTCTATTGCTACCTTACTGATCGCTGAGGGATAACGTGTGGGTGGACCCTCTGGGCAATTTCTGATGCCTCGCACAACCCAAGACAGAAAGAGAAGATGAGAGAAAAAGAAACGAGCGAGACGAGAAAGATTGTGTGTGTGTGCATGTGTGTGTGTGAGAGAGAAAAGAAGGTTATGTAAAGGATGTGAGAAAAATGTCAGCCGTTGACATCTTGCATGACTTTAAAATATAGACTCATTGCCTATAGAACAGAATAACATTAATTACACCATGTAGAACTCTATTTTTGAGCTCAGTACTTTGGAGGTGATGGAAAGAAGGATCTTTAAGGAGATGGAGAAGATGTCAGTGCATCAGGCATTATGTTTAGCCATGAATTTGGATTACGGCAACATTAGATGTGTGAAAACATTTGTGTCTAAACTTTGGTATCACGATAATGGTTTAAAGTTTAAGAATTAATCTTTCTCATTTCCATTTGACATTTGGATTGACCTAATGTCAGTGTTATTTGTCGAGAGGCCGATTCCTCACATGCAGACACTCATCACAGCGAAAGAGCTGCTTCTTATTTGAATCGTTGTAGTTCAGTCTGCCAGCTCCCATGATAATATTTAATATAAAGTATGGTGGAAATGTGCTCTCTGATGAATTAAAAATTTAAAACATCCACCTAATATATGAGCAGCAAGATGATACATGTCGACTTTAGCATACGAAACACACAAAATCTTATGGCTTGGAGCAGACAGTCAGACTTGCACTGATGTGCAGCAATGACTATCAGCAATGAGTGCAGCTAGATGACACAAATGAAAAATGATTATGAAATTATAAAATAAAGAGTAGGGAAGCTGCTGTCACATAAACCCTTTGTTTTAGCTTTAAATACTTCTTGAATACTGAGGTTAGTATTGCGTGTTTGAAGAAAATCTGAAGGTGACTCCTTATACTCTGTGTGATAAAAGTCATAGTAATGCCATTATTGCAGGGAAAATATTAAGTGAATGCCTTTGTGCAATATAACAGTCATTTTAACATCCATGATGCCATAAATTAATCCACTGCTGACTGATTACAGCGACTAATCGCTTACTAATTACTTACTAATAAAAAGCAGCTACATTACTGTAATAATTTACAGCATAAGTATTCAGTTATACTTCTCATTTACATGACTTTCCATTCCCATTGGTGGGAAACGTGTAATTATTGTAACATGAACACAGTATGACCTTTATGACCTTTGCATCTTTAGGATTTGCGTGCAACAAACCCAAAAGATGCAAACACTGAGACAGGACAATAACTACTTTAACTCTGTGGACATTTGAGGCCATCGGCTGGCTTGATAAAAAGACTTCATCAGTGATGGCAGCAGCAGCAAATACAATAACTCCTCCACATAGCTGAGGACATGACCTGTCTAAGCTTGCTAATGAAATGATAACAGTATACTGTATTTCCGATAGGGGTAGCACCAAGCGTACTAAATGAGCTGCGAGGCACAGCAAAAGAATGGCAATGACAACTTAAACAGCCCACCATTTTGCAGAGGGTGCACTGAATATGCAGGTACCTGCAGAGCATGTCACATGTGTGTAGAAGTGCAGTTTGAGTCATCTTAAAAAAAAAAACTTGCTCATTCAATGGCTTCAGGCCCTTAAATACACAACATCATTTCTGTTAGGCAGAAATTATTTTAACCCCACAGAACCCCAGCTTTTATTACTTTTCCTGAGGTGGCCAAAATTACTGGTAGCCTTCCACTTAAAATAGAAAAAACACAATTTTTTTCTGAAATAATTTGAAGCTGACAAATGTAATTAATATCCACTATTCTCTCTTACGTGTTTAATAGAGCAGACACATTGCTTCAGATTTTGATCTAACATATTATTGTAAATAATATGAAAAATAAAAATGGCATGGACAAAAAATATTGGGACCCTTCACTTAATGTTCTGTAACACACCCTTTCAATCAAGCACTTTTTGAGACTTCTGCAGTCCTCAGCTGCTACACTTCCCCACAGACTCATAGCAGGCCTCTTCAGAATGGTCCAATGTTTTCTTCTCATCCATTTATGGGTGATTTTAGATGTATATTTTGGGTCCTGTTGGAGGAGCCATGACCTGCGGCCGAGACAGAGTTCTGACACTGGTATGTTTCACTCCAAGATGCCTTGATAATCTTCTGATTTCACTGTGCCCTGCACAGATTCCCGGCACTCGGTACCAGACACAGTAAACCCCATGACATAACTGAGCCTCCGCCATGTTCCACAGTGGGGATGGTGTTCTTGTCTTTGAAAGCTTCATTTTTTTTCTTCTGTGAACATAGAGCTGCTGTGACTTAACAAAAAGCTCTAATTTTGTTTCATCTGTCCAACATGCATTTCAGCAAAGTCCAGTCTGGCTTTTTTATGTTTCTGTTTCAAAAGTGGGTTCCTGGGTCTTCTTCCACTTTCATTCAGAAAGCGACATATAGTGCGACTTGACTATACCTTGATCTTTGAGATCGGCCTATATCTGTTGTGACACTTGTTTTTTTTTTTTTTTCCACCATTCGCTCTCGCCTTCTGTTTCAGTCTGAGGTCAATTTTCCCCTCGTGGCCATATCCAAGGAAGTTGCTACAGTCCCATGGACCTCTGAATAATATTGACAACGGGGACATCAAGCTGCTTGGAGAAGGTTTTGTAGTCGTTACCTCCTGGGCAATTATTCTATATATCTGAGGACACCTAGACAATAGTCTGTATGTATCTATATGTCTAAAATACCACTACAACCCACTTGTTGATTTCTGAGAGGTAGCAGTAATTTTGTCCAGGTCATTTTAGAAGACCTTTGAAGAATGAGCATGAATTCAGCTCAGTTCTAAGGCAACCAGAGGCATTAAAGTATACGTGATAAAAGAGCTTTTAATTTCAACACTTTCCAGAAAGGATGGTACATTGTTTGCATTCGTAATGCAGCCCTGGTTGTCTCTCGCCTTTACACTTCTGGTGCTGCATTGTGATTGTCTTTGTACAGTATGTGCACTCCAAGCCCACGGCATGTTCTGACCACAAAAAGGAAATTGTTGCATGCCCTGATTTATCGTTAAAAGGTCTTTCATTTATCAGGAACAAAACTGAGTCCGACGTGAAAATGTGTGATGAGCCATCGTCAGTGAACCAACACGCTTTCTTAACCATGAGCTACTGCTTCACAAGATCACAACTAATGTTTCTGTAGACACTCACGCCTCGGGATGGGTGATGTGTGATCAACCTGAGGACAGCACAACAGCATACATCAAACCTGCCAGCATGGTCAGTAACAAGATATTGATTTGGATCCTTACCCAATGGAATGATGATATGTGTCTGCTTGGTTTGGCCGACTGACAAGAGTGATTTTTTTTTTCTACGCCCCTCTTTCATTCCTTAGTCAGTCCCATCCATGCCAGGCGTCCCTGTCTGTCGTCTCTCATCCATGTCAGAGTGTCTCTTCCGGTGTGAAGGGGGACCTGAGAGAGTGGCAGGTGCATCTGAGACATGGCATGAAGATAAGGGTTATAGTGCTCACAGAGACACAGAGTGTCTGTCTCTAAACCCCTTGGCCAGATGGCCACTGTCTGCCAGGGAGATGGACAGTCCCTCAGGGTCACACGTGCAAATTCAAACACACATAAACACGCATCAAATAAATATACTACTATACTCCAGCATACTACTGTGTTATCATTCCAAAAGAGGTGCTATACTAAAGTGGTAAAGCATACAGCAATGCATATAAATAGTTATATAATGGAGTTGCCATGTCAGTTTAGCCAAAGTTGAGGCCCAAGATAATGAAAGCTCTGCAACAGTAAAAGGCATGAAGACATTTGAAACATATGTGTTTTCTGTGGCCATATGTTTTTTGCTGTCCATCCCATCACTGACAAACACTGTAACATGTAAAGTGCTGTAACATTACAGTCATGGAGCACAAGGCCAGGAAAATGAGAGAGTCTGTGTTCAGTGTTATCTGCCCAAGACTCCCTTCTTTTCTAGGGGGGGATGTAACAGCCTGTGAGCCCCCCCCCCAACCCCCAGATCCACAGACAGATGGAGACACTCATCTTTCCCTCCTCCTCCTCTCCCTATTCTCCCAGGCAGAGCCATGCATCCTGCCCCAGGGAACATATGTGCTGCTTCTAGGAGGAAGAGCAAAATCTCATGTAAGGGCCAACTTTGAGATATGGCATATATCCCAAGTGGCTTTTTATTGTTCTGTTGGACCTTCTGTTTTGATGGACAGTCTTGGATTCAACATCCATGTAAGGCAGGGCACAGTGCAACCGCTTCTGTGATGCCAGACTTCAACAAAAGTATATGGGGGCGCCCCGAACTGAAGAATTAATACAACACAGAAAAAAAGCCTAGGAGCAGTTAAGATACTGTCTGTCAGCAGACGAGGCAACATTGTTCAACCCTGGTGAACATGGTGCAAGCTGTTGGCCCTTTCACATTGCTGTTGAAAACCAATTACCTCATCCAATAATCATTTTGCTTTTATAATGGCTCAGGATGATTAAATGCAATATTCATACAGGTAGTGGGCTATTAAATGGCACCACCCCTGCCACTCCACAATCGGCTCTTCATTTAATTTTTCTGAAGAAGAATAAAGAAGATCCAGAAAGAAACGAACTGAAAGTGCAAGATTACTGTCAGGTATTTGCAAAGGTAATAATGAAGTTAACCTGGTGCCGACTTTTGGCTATTACAGCATTGTTGTCATTGTGCTTTATTCTTTCTTTCTTCCTAATGAAAACATTCTAATGCCGCTAAAATAGATGGTCTCGTGCCGTAGATTCAGTTTTCATAAGCACCGAACTATGATGGACTTTCTTCACTCCAGCAGCAGTAATAGTATATTCAATCATCAGTACGCAAACCAGTTGAGTAAGTGCTGATCAGGTTACCATAATAATTCCAAGGCATAAATTGACTTGGCAGAGGAGATACTGGCAGAGGACCAAGAAAATAAGTTGATAACAGAATGTCAGGTTTTGCAGTAAGCCTCAAAAAGTTCAGTGTCCATCAATCAAAAGCAGAAGATCAGGGACACCTCACCATGAATGTTACTTGTACATCTGTACATTTGCTAAATCAACACTGAATACTGAACGCTTAAATTTGATCATTTGCAAGCTTGTACAAAGACTGTAACTATTTTTGGATCCTGAGGCAACTTCGTATCTTTACTTATGACAGAGATGTCCTATAATATTCATTCTATATAGGTTATTCTGGCACCTGTGCCTGGTGTTCATGACAGGTTGCAAATTTGTTTTACTACCGGTGAAAAAAATGTGCAATTCATGAACTGCTGAGACTTCTTCAGTAACACAGAGATCTTTAGAAGTCTGCAGCTGCCTTTTGTAGAAATTAAGCATAGCTTTCTGTTCCAACCAATCAGGGAAAAAGATGCCCTGGGAAATTTAAGACATCAGAACAACGATTCTTGCTGAACTTTGCTTTCACTTATTTCATGTAAAGTGGGCTTGATTATGAGCCGATGCATTGAAATGAGTTACTTGGCCAAATCCTCCATGGATAAATGTGAATCTTTGTTGCATTTTATTGCAACAGCAGTAGCTTAGTCATCACTGTGGAATTCATGTTGCTATAGGGCTTATGCAAAAGTAATTGTAGCCTACATCACAAACATGACACGGAAAAGCATTTTCAAACTCTGAAAGACCAGAGGCAGAAATGTCAGCTGCTGACACTAACTTTTAAGTGTTTTAAGTAAGGAGGTTCCTTGACATTAATGTATGTTGATTCATGGAGTATGAACAGATTCTGACATGTTTTCTTTCACAAGATAATAGCAGGCATTAAGATGTATGTAATCTTTTGTTGTTGACACAACACAGCTGTAAGTAACACATACATGTCAGAGCACAATATAATGCAATTGCTACTGCGAAGCTCATAATTTTGGGATCATCTCTAACTGGATAAAGCACCATCTATCAAATATTCAAGGCAAATGCGGACTCTTTATGTATATATATACATATATATGTTTATAACATTTATGTATACAGTATGTATTTAGTCTAATATTTTGTCTATGCACAATGATATATATGCAGTGAGTCACACAAGTGTAAATGTGTCTCTCTATAGTGAATTTCAGGTTATATTTAGGGGACACAAGGACCTACAATATGAGTCAACAGTGATTTAAAAAGAAATGGAACTAAAGCTGTTCAGAATATAGAGAAAAGCTTGTGACTGGAAATGAGCAGAAACGATGGTATTAGTATTGTTGTTTAGGTAAACAGTGGTTTGAAAGATGTGGCTGCTTTGGGACAAATAAATACAATTATACGTCCTATAAAAGCCTTAATGTAGCGGATACATCTTAATCAAGATAAATTTAAAAAAAAAACAGAAAAGGAAAGCAACTATAAGCCACTTGGGACAAAGGTGTCTGCAAAATGAATGTATTGTAATGTAATGTAATTTAACAAGAACAGCCCAGAATTCTACTTAAGATCACTGTTGCCATAACAAAAAAAAAAAGATCAGTCACCAAAGGTAATTCATTTGCTTTCCTTGACCTACTGCGTCGCTGTGTATCAGAGATGCATGAGGGAGAACTTTTATTTTGTTTATGAAGAAGGCAGAGGATTGGTGGATTGGTAATAAGCGAAACACTGAGTGTAAACGTAGAGCCGATCTGAGGTGAGCACAGATCATACAAGTCATCGTGGTTCATGACTGAGTGTGATGCTAAGAGGGAGCATGGAAAATTACCACACAGCAAATTAAGTCGGCAGAGTGTGATTAAAAATAATTTTTGTGAAACTAATTTGCACTTACTGTAGCATAAAATTAAGGTTGCATTGGAACAGTTGGTTCAATTTTCAGAGGACCATCAGGACTTTTGAAAATTTAATGAGGATCCAAATTGCCTCTTTCTCTCCAGTCCACATTATGTATTTGTGACAACCCAATGCTGTCTCTGTCTGTTAAAGACCAAAGAGCCATACAGCAGCTACACGTCAATACACAGAAGTCCAAGCAGATCTGGCAGGCGGAATTTAGTAACAATCTTAGGCTTATACTCGCTGATTGACCCTTATTCTGTTTTATTTTTATTTCTAATTTTGACTACAGTGGTGTGCCGCCCGACGAGCATGAAACTCACTCCCTCGGGGTCATGGGTTTGAGCCCCACTCTGGACGGCACCACCTCCCATGGGCTCACTACCTGTGGGAGGTGCTGTAGGACTTTTGGTGCTTTGTGGACTGGGTGGGAGTCGCCCCCGTGACCTGGGCCTGGACCCAGAAAAGCAGCAGATGATGACATGACATGAGTACAGTGGACCAGAGGAGCACATCTGATGGAAAAAAGTGATCAGAAACGAAACTAAGTCAATCTGATCATCAGTTTCTTGATGTCAAGAGAACAACTCCGTATTAGAGGGCAGAGGTTATAGGTCAGTGAAGGGTTAAATGGATGACCTTTCAACTCTTGACTCCATTTACAGCCACAGAGGATAATTTTTATCCTAGTAGCACTTTGTTTGGAAATCAAACCACTTCATCATCCATCCCACTCACTTAATCTTCCCAAATGCCCAGACGGCATTTAAGGAGAGAAGAGTAAAAATCCATATCGAACGTAATATAATCTTAATGAATATGCATGTAATCGGCCATGGAAAATGGCCCTTGGCTGTACAATTCTCAGTTATCACAGCTGAAGTTTTTTGGGGGGTGAAATACTCTGTCAGTGACATTCAGTTGTGGTGATTCACCACTGAGCCTCGCACTTCGTATGTGTTAGCGGTACCTTTCCCTCATACGGCTGACACAGGGATTGGCCTACTTGAGAGAACGAAAGTGGATCTTTATGAGCTCCTCATGATAAGGCAGGGAGACATTAGGTTGACGGGTGTTCTAAACTGTCTCCTCATGGTCATTGTGTGGAAGAGAAATGTTAGGAGATGATAGCAGAGAGAGCGAGCAGAATATAATCATCCTTTACCTCAACATGGCTTCCATCCAGCAGAGCGGCTCCATGGTCTCCATGGACATCTATGATCTGTCTGAAATGACAGAATAAGAGGCCATGACTGACTTTGACTTGTTACAAGAGACATGGTTGCCTGCCTGCTAGCCTCCGCACTATCTCAGTCTATATAAACAGGATTGCAGAGAATTCACCAGTGATTATGCCACTTAGAGGTGTTTATATAGCCTGGTTCTATGGCCTCAAATTAGGGTAAAATAAAGATTTTGAGCTTGTAGAGTGATGTCCACAAATAATTCCAAAGTGTGGGAACTTTGAGCGCTGAGTTTTAAACACATTTTTCTACACTGTATCTGTAAACAGATGTTCACAAGACCACTTCTGTTTTCACAGTGTCTTTTTGTGTATCCTCACCACTGATACCATTTGTTCAGATTTTGTTCACACAAATAGAAATTCTTTTCTACACATGAACCAACTTTACTCATGGAGATTTATTTTACTGGATTACAAAGGCTGATTTACAACTACAAACTTTGGAATTATTCTTCATTACACAAGCTGAATTTTTTAAAATTTAATTTAAGCCCATACAGTTCAGGTCTCTGATTTACCAGGTCTCAGATTTGGTCAGTGATTCAGATAGGTCTGGTGTCGATAGCTGGCTGACAGCTGTTCCTACTGATTGGATTTAGGCACCTGTACCAACTGTTGTAAGTCCATCTACAGAATTAACAACATTTTTTTTCATCAGTTTGAAAATTGTCAAGTTAAAATGAAGTATCAGGTTTTTTAGCTTCTTGGGAGCAGCAGAAATAAAGCTGTGAACACAATTTTGACACATGATCGCCTTTTAAGTCAAAAATTCACTCTTTTTGGTCTCCACAATATCACTTGATGGAAATGTCTGTCTCTTTAGAATGTAACCGCCGCACATGTTCACCAGCTAGTCGGTAACCTTGTCTGTCTCACTTTTGGTGCTGGACTTTCAGCTTTTCCTCTGAAAACAGCTGCATTCAGCGGCCGAAAAAAGACATCAATGAGAGCAGTGACAATGAACCAAAGCAGTAAGGTTGTGAGCCATAAAACCACAGTAATGATCTGAAAATGGCTGAAACGCTCCACAGAGCTGAGGGGACACAGTATTCACAAGATCCATTGTTTATATAAAAGTATTGATTATAGTGGGTTTAACTACTCCTGGCAACAACATTGCATGTCTGTGCTGCAGTGACACTGGCAGCACAGACATGTCACTTGTTACTGACTGGTTAGGGCAAAATCAAAATAACTACCCTGCCAACAAGAAATCAATGTCAGGCTAAATGAATGAATTGAAACAAAGTGGCAATTCGGTCTGATTATCTGGTTGGTGTTAAGTGATAAAGAAGCACTCGGGTGAACCATAAATGTCACTGCACTCCACATGTGAAGCAACACTGCTGTTTTTTATTTAAGTCATGTACTGTTTTTTTTTTTTTTTAAACTAGATTTCTAGAAAACATAACCTACACGGTGCCTTTCTCTGGTGAAAGACATCAAATAGTTCAAGCCGAGAGCAGCGAAACTCTAAATTACAAAGCTGATCTAAGTTTAGGTCTTTGTCAAGTCGTCTCTTAAACTGGCTGAAAGTCTTGCAGTAGGATCAAAAAGAGGTGATCCTAGATCTGCGGTTGTGGGTATCCTTGTACCTACAGTAAGTGAGTCACAGGAGGGCATGTTTCTGCCTCAGGGTGGACACCTGTAGTTGAAAGAGTTGTCTTACAGTGATGGATATGAAAGGCCGGGGCTTCCATAAGAAAGTGCTAAAGCAAGTGTGTCAGAAGGAGCAGGCTGCAAGTAGGGAAGGTGTCCTCTAAAACTTATTTTTACAGTTCGCACGGTTCAGCTGATATGAGTTGGATACATCTTGTTAATGCTATAGCACATTTAAAGATGTTCAGTTGCACATGGTCTTTTTTTAATTTTCACATTCTGAAAAACATATGACTTTCTCCTTTCTCTTGACCTTTTCAAAACTATGTCAAAAATAAATTTCAAAGTTTTTTCAATTTTCAAGGATCATTATCATCATTTACGTTTCTGCTTGTCTTTGTCGGCTTTGTTTTGTTGTAACTCATTTCTCCATGACTGGAAACACTATGTTGCAATAAATGGTAATAGGTCTAATTTTGTTTAGCTGCTCACAATTAGGCTAAATGAACACTGGGCGAAATCTGCTCAGATATACTATTCTCTAAGGCTGTTTAGACCGACATCAGCACTGCATAAAAAAACAGTCTCCTCATTCACTATATTGAGACTACGGAGCACACTTGCAAAAATAGAACGTAGTTAACTTTTGCTGCAACCAGCATGCCCTCCAACATAAATGTCCAAATGGGTCGCTGAACCTTTGTCGTCATGGTAACAACAATATGACAGATAGGGGAGTACCAGTGGCAGGTGTACTGGACCTTCCATTGTCATGGTAACAATAATACAACCTGTAAGAGTGCACCAGCAGCAGGTGTACATGTACGTACAGGTAGACTGCTTTGTAATGTGAACAGTGTAGTTCTAATGTTTACCATGTGATCATCAAGATGGAGCATAAAATGATTAGTGCAATGATGACTGAATGAGCCTTGAAACTCCTGAATGTATTGCTGAAACTGGGTTTCCTGGATTGTTTTTCATCTGCAGCCATGTGCACATCAGTGCAGGCCCTCATTCTTCTTTAAATAAAACATTTTAACTATTCATTAACTAAAAGTTTGTGCTTGATTTGTTCCTCAGATGTTCCTAGGCAACTACTCAGGGGTGGGCGACCCGCTCTATCTCCTGTGTCACTGCGAAAAACAAAAAAACAAACAAACATTGCTCTGTGTTTCTTTTTGTTTAACACCAGTGATAATGTTTATCATGTTCAGTCTGGTCTGGACAGCCACCACCTTTTGTTCTCAGCATCCAGGGCCATTGCGGCCACAAACAGTCCCATGTGAGCGAGGGCTTTCAGTGTACCATAAACCTAGAGCTTAGCCCCTGTCACACTGTGGTCACTCTCCAGGCCTCACAGCTACAGGCCTTGCTGCTCTCGGCCTACGCTCTTTTTCTCCTCTGTGACTAAGTCTCTTCCACCCAAAGTTAATTTTTAATGACACACTTTGTTATGTGGGTCCACAGGGGGCCCTTAGTGGCTGTGCTTTAATAAAGAGAGTCTCACTGCCTGCTCCCTTCGGAGTAGGCTTCATTAAAACCGGTGACGGGAAAAAAGGACTTTGAAGTCCCAGATTTGAACCTATCCAAACTTTATATTTCTCTGTCCATCTGTCTGTCTGGTGTTTTATGAGTTTATTTTCATTTTTACGTCAGTGGGTGCAATAAACAAACAAGATGTTTGGAAGGACAGATGATGTGACCCCCTAAGGGCCACTTCATAACTGTAGTGGAGTGACTGTAAGAGTGCGCTCCACAGGGAATGGTGTTTGGGGTAGATAGAGAAGTTATAGATGCACCATCAGTCTTCATCAATAATCATTCATTGCCATCTAAAAATATTCCACCTCCTCACAAAACCAAGAAGGAGAGCAATGTTTTTAAAGCTGAATTCCTGCAGAAATGTTTGGATTACAGAGCCAAAACGCAATATTTTCTATTAAGTAACATTTTTATATATTAACATTTAATAATGGAACAAGAAGTTTGCTTATGACACCAATCTAGAGAACACAGTTGTTTATTACCACAATACAATACTAGACACAATTATATGCTATGCACAATTAGCTGGCATTTAGAGAGTAAACTCCACTTTTACTACCTTTTACATTTTGATGTGAGATTATCTGAATCCAATACAGAGGTGTAATATTTAACACAGGAGAATACCACTCTATGAAATAGCGGACACTCTATATATCAGAGTTTGTGAAAAGTGAATGATTTCAGACACGGTCTAAGTAAATCCAGGACCTGCAAGAAGTTCATCATGTGCTGCCATGGAAACAAGTAGGCTTCAGATCGGTAGGCAGGGGGCGAAGCATCCTTGCTGTTTAAAATGAAGTGAATGGGAAACATGTCACCTGAAAGACAAACTAGCCTCAGCCTCGCAGACATTAACGTCCAGTCTGACAGTGTTTATCTGCTAAGCATAAAACCAGGTTTGACATCCTTTTCCTCCAAATCAGCATCATCTACTGTTAAACCACCAGGACTGAGTGTAGTTGGTTCATATAGTCTGTAGATAAAATAAGATTAATCTTCGGCTCGGTAGCTCGCAATATTAGATGCAGGTCACAGTACCTGTTTTTAATGATGAAGAGAGAACTTTGAAGTTGAGTGGAGCTGCTAGTAATTGTTCTCTATTACTGCAAAGACATGTACTTGTGTTCCCTGCCAGAATGAACACCTGGCTCTTGGCTTGTTGCTATAATAATCAAGGGGCAAAAAAAGACTGCAGCTGTGCTATAGTTGTATTTAACCAGTAAATTAATAAATATCTTATACAGGCTACAACTGCCTTTAATTGCTGAAATTGATTAGACAGTTTATCGGATCTCCTTCCTCTTCTCCCATCTGTGAAAGGACGTAATTTTCTTTTCCCACACTTCTCTACCAAAAAAAGAATTACAGAACAGAGTGATGAGAAAACTAAATGAATGCTATCAGTAAGCTGGTGGAGAAAATGTCATTATTTAAGGATTGGACAACTGAGTGGTCTAAGTGAAGTACAGTTCATGGGACCAGTCATTGGTGGTAAGAAGGTGACAATAATAGCAAGTTAGAGGAAAGTTAGCACATGATTCTTCATTAAAACCCGCCCTTTGGTAGTTTTACAGAATTTCAGGTAACAAGGGAATTACAGTATAATAAAGAAAACAACAGACATTATTTTAGGTAGCAATTACAGAGTCATGCAATATTTCCACCATGGTTTGGAGACAAAATTAGAAAAAAAAACATCAGTTTCCTAATTCTCTGCTGAGATACAATTATTTTAACATACAACATTTGCTAAAATTACATTTGTGTGTTATGTATATACACATCTGTGCTCACAGGAAGTGAAAAATCCAAATTGTGTTTTTGGGTTCTGCTGGTATAAAGAGATCACAGACTCAAACACAGAATATCACTGGTGGAATCTTTTAAGCTGCTGTACTTAAGAGGGAAGACATCAAATATGGAAATCAAGCCAACACAAGTAATGACAGATCTTTCTTCATATATTTACACTACACCATAGAGTGGGGGTTCTACAGAAGGATATTTTCTTGATGCACATATTAGAATAATTTTTGAGCCTCAGTGTAAGAGAGGAAGAATAAACTGGAAGAAAAGGGTAAGTTTCACTAGGATTTTTTTTAGGTTGTAATTCTTCCAAGGATGAAATCCAATTAGTCATCTTCTAAGAAGCTGCTGAAAATGGCAAAACATGGGCACATTTATGCCAATTATGCTAAAGAATTTCAATTATGCTGCAAGTTTTGATCTTTTATATTGTCACCCTTTTGCACTGCTCATTGATTAAAATGTTTAAAATGAGTGTTTTATAGCAGATAAGATCAGAGGTAGGTAATGATTTAACAGAGGCACATTTGATACTCGTAAAAGGCATTATGCGCCGCATGCATGTTTTTGCGCGTGTTGCACAGGCAGCTTTGTAATCTCCATTTATTTCATGTGATTTTGTACTCCCTCCTCACAGGAGGAGAAGAGCTGATTGCAGTGTTCTCCCTGTCTTTTTCAATAAGCCCGGCACTGTCGCCTCCTCTTTCACTCAAACTCATGTGTGGAGTGACTGTCAACCCGCCAAGGCCCATTCACTCCAGCACACACCACATCCACTAGAAGTCCCTGTGCTCTGTCGGCATCACACCTCCTCCCCAGCTCACTCTCAGCTCGCAGTCACATTCTGCAGCTTTGAACTAGAATTTAGCTCACCTCCAGTCTCTACCCCCAGCCCTTTCCACTTCCACCATGCATCCCCACTCTCCTCCCATATCTTACAACACCCCTTTCTCCCTCAAGCTCCACTTGGGGCGACATGATAACACACTTTGGAGGGAACTGCTTTCCCCCAGAGCAGCCCAAATTGTGAGCATATTCATTCCATCATAACAGCACTGTAGCAAAACTGCTGCCACGCTGCGTTTACCATGCTAATGTGGCTCTAGGCGCCACTACCCTGCCCCGAAAATACTGTGATGGAGGTGTGCTGAGTGTTTTGTGGGTGCTGAAGAGGGGGGAGGGTTGTTCATTGGACAGGTTAAATAGCACAATACAGGGGTTTAATGTATGGAAGATGGGGCTGAGAGAGGCTATGAGGATAGTTCACAACAAGGAAGCAGTTCCTCTTATAACTAAAAGCAGTTTAAGTTCCAATAAGGCAAACACTGTACGATGAATGGCAAAATGTGAAACCACCCGAGCTAGCTCCTCCTATTCTCCCCCATGTACCCTTTGAGAGAGGTAAGGGAAGAGGCTTCAAAGGGCTTGACTGACACCTGGTTTTGCTTTGAACCATGTCCTTGAACTGCCATAAAAGACAGACACTCCCTTTAATCACCCACTTATAAACATCATGAATCAAGACATATGTACTCAGATAGTACCAACATCTCATTGCCTCGTTCTTATCCCAGCACATGCGCACACACATACACACACAGTATTCCCTGCTGATGGGAGTAACAGGGATCTTACCTTCCTCCAAACGAACAGTTACTTCCTACCGGCAACATGATGCAGTTGTCTGCAAATCATTGCGACACCAAGGAGGGCAATCAGCCAATTACCATTACCACAGTTTTCCAAGTTACAGGCTCCCGTTTACTCTAAACCACATGTGGGATGCACGAAACTGATTCCTCCTGCGTCTGTTTGCTTCACGTTTCATAAAACTCAGAGATTCCTATGTATGTGCCAAATGTATGGTAGCAGCTTTGTTTCTCATTGTGGAGTTAGTGATGTATCTTTATGACTTAGAGCTCTCTTTTTTCATGCAAACAAGACTCCTTTTTTTAAAAAAAAAAAAAAAGAAAAGAAAGGAATAGTGCAGGGTTGTGGGCCAGACTATTTCTTGGTCACATGCAGTAACTTTACTGCACTCATGGCCATCAAATAATCTTGCACATAACCACCAATAAAACCATGTATCCTTTCTACACCAGTTTTTCAACAGAGTTAACAAGTGATAAGTGTGTTTCTCAAAATGTCAAACTATTCTTTTAATCCTGACTCTTCTTATAATTTCTCAAACAGGGCTGGAAAATTCAAGATTCTTCAGGTGCTTCTCACGTGCACTTTTTCATTAACTCAATTTTACAGCTTTTTTTTTTTTACCTATAATTTTACCACAGCTTTTATCCCATCCATTTATTGCCCTTCTTTATTCCAATGCATTTTTCATTTTCCTCTCTTTCTATGGCAATCTCCCAGTCCTTTTGATCCCACCACTGCATTGCCCTTTCTTTTCTTCTTAATGTTAGTCTCAAATAATTTAACCATATAGGTCCATTTTCTTCTTACCGAAGCCATACCCAAGCCAGTCACATAATATCTGTCAAAAATAGTTCAGTCAGGATCAACTGCTGGAAAAAATGGCTTTAAGTATATTAAATTAATTTATACAGTAGGCTACTGTGCTAAACAGAAAAAAAAACTGTGAGGAGCCTTTGGCAACTAAACTCCATTGTGATATTACATTTTCCGGGGGTAGTCACACCATATCTACTCCATGGAGTCCGAGCACCAGTGGTAGTGGTGGTGAAAGAGTCAAGAACAACAACTGATTTAGAGGAGCTGGACCTTTGATGAGCTCACCAGAAACACCCTGTGGACAGCTGGTTCTGACTTTAAGCTTTATGGAAAAATAAAAAAATAAAAAAACAGCATGGAGGACATTGAATGGCTCAGCATCAGATTTCTCAACCTATCTTCAACTTCATCTGCTCATCACATCAACTTTTATGCATCACCGCTCAGCTACTCAAACTTCAGTGCCAGGGCAAACAGTCTTTTTTACAGCAAATAATTCAATTTTAATTCTCAGTTTTCTCCCTTAGTTGAATTACAGTTGCAGTGCAAGACCCTAAAGACTGCGTTCTTACATGTTCCAGTCTCGGTTGCCCAGGTCACTGTGCTGCCTGTTGACAATGCCGTTTTCAGGCTGTATGTTCACATGTTGAGGTTCATGCGCCGTCTGTGTGTTTGTGTGATGTACAAGCACAACCAGAAGCAGGTCGGGAGTGAAATCAGCCATCAGGTTGTTGGTGTGATGGAAAATAGACAATTGTTAATTCATGTTGCTGATGAATAAGTGATTGGCTCCAGAGTTGGGGGCCAGGCTTAAAGGCACGGGGCATATGGGGAATGAGGAGGGGCACAGATGCTCCTCAGGGCCAGAGGGCTGATAGGCAAACTTAAGAGGGACACAGTGAGGGAAGAAGAGACACTGGGGCAAGCATGAAAGATGAAGACAAAATGTGAAAAGAGAGGCATGCTTACACTCCCTCAAAAGCAAACTCTGGTCTCACTGTGCAGAACTAACCCCCTAACCCAGCGTCTGAAGTGCCAGCTCAACACAGGGGTCTGAAGAAGCGCTTAAGAAGTTTGCCTCTGAGCATTAGGTCCTGTCCTACTCTGACCTCCATCCAAAGTAAACAGCTCAAAGAGGAAAACTTCTGCACCCATGCAAGTGACAAGACCGACCTCATGGGAGAGGAACTGAGATATCTATACAAACATACTGTAAGAACAACACACAGATCCTGTTATCAACATGTCTATCTATTCCTCTAAAATCCCATTGAAAATTATCAATCTTCACAATCACTCACATGCAGCAGACACACACACACCCCCGTCCAAATGTACACACTCTGCAGAGCTACCCCTTGAGCACTGAGAGGATCTCAGCTCCATCTACTGGTAACATTGTGAATAAGCTGCTACTCTGTGGCTGAGGGGAAATAAACACCAACTCAGTTCCCTAAAATCATTTTCTCCACAGTCTTTGCCAAGCCTCCCTCTTTCCATTTACACCTCCTTCAAGCCAAGAAACTAATCTGACATGATTAGTCACAGTTTGCCAGTGCAGCACTACGGTATCTTTTATCATCCACAAAGACCTTCTATTATACCAAAGGAGGAAGAATGCAGTTTCAAATTTGATTTGATCCAAAAGTTGATATCAGGCATTGCACATGGTAACGTCTGTTGATAAAAGATGATTGAAAACAAAAAAATCCCCCCCAAAAATGAATCATGCTTTTTGTGTAACAGAGTTGTAAAAGTCCTTAGTTGACACAACTTTAATTTGCGGGCAATATTTCCTTTATTTTAGAGGTATTTCAGATGCTGAACTTCATGTGGCTTCCTTGTCCCAGCATCAATCTGTATATTTGTGAAAAATCCTTCAATTCTTCTCATGTAATTTGTATTTACATTACCTTAAAGAGAGTTTTGTCAGGATATGCTTAAAAATAATGTTCAAAATTGAAGCAACAAAGTCTGAAATGTCCAGATTTTTAGTAACAAGTATAGGTCAAGCCTCAAAAACATGGAACTCAATAAGAGCTTTCATTAGAGCCTGACTGCCTGGTAAATAGAGTGCTAAAGTGGAACTGGAACTTCCAGGTTCTGTTCCAGAGGTGTGAAAACCTCATTCCAAATCTCACTGACATTTGCAATAACGGTTCTAACTAAAATGTATCTGAATAAAGGTCACGGCTCAGCAGAAGGTGTGTGTCCATGGGCAAGCTGAGTGGTCACAGACATGTCTGTAATAACAGCTGGACAGAGAGGACTGAACAGTGCAGAAGTTACTCAACAGCAAAAATAACTAAAGAAAGTTGGAAAGATTATTTTAAAATAGAGATTAGGTGAATTTTATCCAATTTACAATGAGTGTCCTTACTGATCCATTTTCATAGTCGAAGTAGCTTTTTGTACTCTGACAGAGTAAGTTTTGTTAGACTCTGTTAGAATCACAAAGGTTCCAGTTTCCAATAGTAACCGCTGTAATAGAGGTACTGCCTTTGAGGACAAGGAGATTTCCAAATGAAACTTGAGGTCGTAAAAAGTAGTTTCTGACTTGTGCAAGGTTAATGTTGTAAATGCACATCAGACAAAACAATGTTTCTGAGCCGCAGTCTCTGGGCGAGGCTTGAAGCTGGAATCTCAATTATTTTGACTACACTATGTAGATGTAGCACTATTTCTGGTTAGATTCTGCTGGCAGCGTGCTTTTCCTATTCTTATCACCACTGACAGCAGAAAAGCAGCATAATAAAATCTATTGTGTAGCTACTTGTAAAATTCTCCTCCTAACAGAAAGAGCTTGTGGGACGTTTCCTGAGATTAACTTTTCAGTTGACATGGAAAAATATTGCATGACACTTAACATTTCAATGTAAGGGTTTCAGATAACATTCACAGAATATTTACACAGGTAAAGTGGGGACTAGATAACTTTCCTTCGGAATCAGCATATAAGAGTTACATGGTTGTATATGTGAGTATGTGTCCAGGTTCTCCCATCTTCCTAAAATTACAGACAAATACATCAATTTCTTATCAATGGAAACAGCTGCTCAAGAACTGATTGTAAAATGGTAATAAGCTGCGAGGGCCAGGCACAGAATGGTGACAAGACAAATCTTCCTCTTAGGAACATCCTTTTTAGAAACCACAACCTGGTCTCTCACAGAGACTATCTCTACCTAGATCAGAAAATGAATTGCTGCTGTACGTAGAAAGGATTCCCTCCCTTTCACCAATAGTCCTTCACACTGAATTATTGAACAAAGCATACACCAACACACTGCTCTTATTTATTCTACATGAGTTCAGGGCAACAACGCAACAGGATCTAATAACGTTGTTGTCATGCCAGTATTTTGTGTGTGTCATGGACGTTAGTTAATTTGTGTGCATATGTGAGTCAGTCTTTGCCTTTTCTGATGAGGAGAACATGATGTACTGGTGGAGCAGAGATTTCCTTGATAATATCACACTGGCATCACACACACACACACACACACACAGATACAGAGGGTGGTAGTGAGTGGCTAATAGCTTCTCTAAGGATGAGATCCAACCTAATTTGCACCATGCAAATTCCCTGTGGTGACTGCACCTACAAGACAACCATATTAATGTTCAACGTGCATCTGAGACCACAGTATGTGTGTAAAGAAAGAGAGATGAGATAGAAATAAAAATGAAAAAAGAGAAGGAGGAAGGGAGAAAGATGTGATTCAATGCTACTAATCTCTTTGATATCCACACTGTGACGCTTCTGTTCCAGGCTGAGAAACGCCCAAATTATTCTTTTCGTCTTTTATTCATGACCTGTGGGACATCCTGGCTTACCCTCTTACCGCTTTGCTCCTAGTCAAACTCGATCTACCTCTCTCTCTCTCTCTCTGGTCCTCTCTTGTATTCTTCTCATTCTTTTAATTTCTCATCTTATCATCCCCACATGTGATACCTCACCAAGCTTGCGCATTCATGAGTGATTGCATATTTACATAAAGCATATACAGTGGTGTAAAAAAGTTTTCGGACACCCCATGCATTTGTGATATATTGCATTAACATCACTTTTAAGTTTCCAAGTGCAATTTGTTTTTGTATAGTCACAGCCACAATACTAAAGCAATCCTAAAATCAGCCATTAAAAACTTCAAATTGATTAGCTCCATAAAAATACTTAAGAAATTTTGAGTATTGTGGTACCACTGATCCACTAATGAAGATCATCCTTTTTATTGAAGACAATTTTAGGGTGCTTTGTGTCTATACAAATCCAGCACATTTGCCAGATGCGGCCAGAAATGGCCGCATCCTGATCCGCATGTGCAGGGAAAACTGCCGAATGACAAATCACGTGAGCTTCAGCAACAGTGGTCAAACCAAACTGGTGTCCAGTGATCCACCTGCACTGTGCGTGGCTGACTCCTACATCATGGCTTAAGATCCTCCAAGGCTGTTAAGAAGCCCCTGATCAACGAGAGGCAGAGGTTAGCTCGGCGCCGCTGGGCCCAAGCACACAAGGACGGGACAGCCAGGAACTGGAAGAAGATTCTGTGGTCGGATGAGTCCAGTTTCCAGCTTAATGCTCCTCATGCTAATGTGAGGGTACACAGAAGGCCAGATGAGGCATTATCTCCAGCATGTACAGTACCTACTGTCAAGCATTGAACTCTGCTAAGTATTGTGTCATTCTCAAAACCCACATGCTCCCTTCTGCACATGCAGAAGGGATGTGTTCCATGTGTTCCATTGAGGTAGGAACTGGATGTTTCAGCAAGATAATGCCCCATCCAGGTCAACATAAATACAGAGCTCTGTAACAATGGAGTGAATCAAATTTGTGCAAATGTCAACTCTCTATTGTTGACTAACAATCGATAGAGGCAGACATTTGAGGCATTTGGTCTTTTCGAGGCCCAAGTTTAATTCAATAATGTTCACACTGAGTTCCTGGGCAATTGCTATTTATGGCTACTAAGAGCCTGACAATGAGCTTGCACAGACTGTTCTGTAGATTTGTTGCTTCTGAAGTGCATCAAGTGAAACTGTTAGTATTTAAGGTTGTTTTCACTTTCGGGCTAGCAATTCTTCAATACAGTCTGATACAGTATTTCATTTGAATGTGTAGGTGACTGGATTGTTGGCTTGTTTATCAGGTTCTCTTACTGTAGTATGTTTTTACACAATTTTCACAACAGAAAAAACACACAAAACCTTTCTACTTCTCAAAATAATAATAATAAACTGTGATTGAAACCAAATTAATCTGAAGCTTTATTAAGGTTACACTGAGAAAAACACTCTCATGGTACAAATTACTCCAAGATCGTATAAACGCCATTTCATGGTCTGCACAGTCATTATTGATAAATTTAGAAACAGTGATTAATAACAAAGTTTACAAGGTTACTCTTTGTTTTGTTATTGTGTGGGAGGCAGGGTAATGGAGTTAGGGGGTCTTCTTGAAGCATTATACTGCAGTCATTATTTGTATTTGCCACTCGGGGTCTTTGTGGCCTGGTAACAGGAGTCTCAAATGTCATTAGAAAAGGTGCAGGTCTGTTTGTTTTCAGATATGAAGATGAGAGGATAAATTTTGTTTCAAAAAATGAGATCCAAATAACACTGCACCAACCTTTTCTACGGTTACAGAAGCGGGGGACAATTCATAAGCAATCTGTATCCCAGAAGCCTCATCTCATTTGGCCAACAACACAGGTGTTTGTTCATTTTCCAACTGTCCTGGCCGTGCTCTGCTGGGTCACATAACATCACACAATGTCCTGGTTGACAGGTGCATTACCCAGATGTCCCTTCTCACCTTGTTTTGTGCCTCTGTCCCCCCTCTGTGATGTATGCGCTGAGGCAAAAATATGTATGTGTCGCTAAGATCCCAGCTGTGTGGATGGCCCCCAGCCCTTTAACGCTGTGACTTCTGCAACTAACAACAATCACTCTCTTCACGTACCATAATTAGAGGGGATACAAGATGTCACGTCACTCTGCCCACACTGGAGAGTCTCGGCTGTCTGCAGCATCAACAAGCTCTGTCCATACACTCAGAGGTCTCACACATGGCAGCTGATATTCTGTTCCATCTGCTGGAAACAAAAGGTGCGAATAAGAAGCCACGTTTGGCATTAAAATGCATGATCTCTTAAGAACAAAGGTCAATTTTGATAACAACAACTGTACTAGACTGTTGAAAGTTCTGACAGCACCATTATTCATCTTCTTCCTTTCATTGTCAAGAAAAGCTATGTGCCAAATGAATTAACACTCCAAATTTGCAATTACAATTTGGCACTGTGCAATCACTCATATCAACTCACATAATGCTTGTAAATGTTACCGTGGCAGTTGGAACAGTGTTGGAGGTCGTGTCCTTACTAATAATTCTGAAAATCCAACTTGGGAGGGGGCAGCAGCTTCTTTTGCACAGTTACACACATATTTCAGACGTTGGTCCTTTTCAGGCTGCTTTTGAACCACATGGATTAAAAGAGGTCCCTTCACCAAAATTACACACCTGAAGAGGTTTCAAAACAACACTTAGATCAAAATTTGGGAAAACAACATGTACAGAAAAAATAACTGAACAGCAAAACTAATAAATAAATGTTAACTCTGGTGTAAATAAAAAAAACTAAATTTGGTCAGTGGCTCATTAAAAGTTTTTTTCTGGGGAACTTCTGGGGTCTTTAATTTAATTATATTTATTTGTCAAGGACCCGGAACAGAGATTCCAGAGAAATATTCTCTTGTATTCCACCCATTCTTTTTGCCATTATCTGGCGCCTACATTACCCACAATACAAAGTGTGTCTGGTAACTCACTTCTTTCTAACTCCACACCTGCAGATTTTCTTCATTTTCAAACTTGCAGTATTCAGACCCAACCGATGCTGACTCAACTGCCACCACTTGAAGCTATTTATCACATTTTTGCACAGCACCCTCTGAAGCCACAAAAAATCAAAACAAATATGTATTACTACTCCTCAAGATCTGTAAATGGAATTTGACGTTTAAAATCGGTAGAGTTCTCCTTTAATCTCACATAAACACAGCAAGCTGCCTGCTACTTAACGTAAGGAGTCAGTGAGCAGATGAACATGACCTCAGCGTTTCCAAAGTCCTGGCTACATCCCTGTTTGCCCTGGATCGAATCACCAACATTTCAGCAACGGAAACATATGACAACATCTCATCACATCTGAAAAGGCATGGAGCTTGTTTTCAAAGGTAACAGCACTAACCCTATGGTGTTTTGAAATGCCAGCACATAGTTTGAAGATTCAGCAAGACAGCATGTCATGATGTAACCTCTAAGCTGTCGTTTCCTCTCCAGCACACTGTGCAGCGCGTGGCCTTAAAACTTCCATCAGGTGCAGCCTGACCCATGTGGTTAGACAGTTGGTGAGGCTGACAATAACTCGGACCTATGCTACAATGATCCCTGCTCTCAGATAACTTCTGTCTTCCCTCTAACCCCTGACTCATCTGCAGCAAGGCATTCACTTGCTAATCCCATCTGTGGCCACAGGAACATGTACACATGACCAAACACTGATGCTTACAGACAGAACTCTTCTACCATATAGAAATATATCAGAGGAATTCCTATATGAGCATATACTGCAGACTCACGTGTATTGAACATATGTGGTTTTAGCTATATTTCTAACCAGTATGTGTTTTTAACATCTGTCATCTTTCACTATTACCTCATAACACACACACACACACACACACACACAAAAGCCTTGAAAAGCAACAAACATGACAGAAAGCAACAGCAACAAATGAACATTTGCCAAGTGTTTAGAATGCAGCACATCTCCATGCAGGTCAGGCTCAGCCAGATGCTCATGAATACAGTTGTAACTTGGAGACCTGGATGGGAAGTTATGTGTGGTGAAGTTTTGGAAAGCTCAAGGTCACTTTCTGTTTATCTGCACTTGCTCACATACTTGCTGTCAAGCCATTGGCTACCTTGCTGACCCCTCTGTTCTGGCTGTGGCATGCTAACATGACAGTTACTGTATTTCATTTTATATTCATTTGAAGCATCATTTTGTTCTTCAGCTCTCAAGGCTGCTGTAGTTAACTTAATACTAAATAGACAAGGTTACTGCACAATTAGGCAGGTCATAAAATCATTTAAACAAATTTAAACTAATCATTTAACTGTTACAGACTACCAAAAACAGTACATTACCTCCTCAGTGCCTTAAACAACTGTAATCTGTAGGCTGTTTTGGAAAACAGAAAGCCAGACAATCTCAGTGCTACTCTAGCTCAGTGCTACAAAAGCAAATTAACACAAAATGAAATGTATGCTCCTCTGTGGCTAAAACAAAAGAGAGGAATTCAGGAGAGGGAGGAATTTCAAAAGAGGCACTGTAAAGATCTTACTTAAAGAAGATAGGGTCTGCTATTATCACAGTGGAAATGCAAAGATAAAGAATAGGTAGGAAACAGGCGCCTTTGTGGATGTGTAGTAATTAGCACAGAATTTTTTCAAAGCCATAATTAGTCTGTGTCCATTCTATCTTCCTTCTTTTTCTTCATGTTCAGCCAAAAAAAAAACCCTCAGTAAAATAGAGGAGGATGGCAACCAAAAATAACACAACTTCTTGTGATCATTAAAATGAGGAAGTAGAGGAACAGCTGCTTACAACAAAATAAACACATTAACACCAATGCTCTGCAATGTGCAATCACAGAAGCCTGAAGAGACAGCTGTCTGCCTTTAATTACAATGACGTTCATCTCCTCTTTCACTCTTTTTCAGGATTCTCACAAGTTTTGAGACTTTTACTGTCATTATTTAGATCTCTTTGCATCTTTTTCCCCCCGTACTTCTACACTATTACTCAAACATAAATGTGACACGTTCCTCCATATTAGAGGGATTTTTACATAATGCATGCAGAGCAAGCTCAGTAGGTCAGTTCAGGCAAATAACCATATGTTCAGATATGATGTTTGTAGAGAACAGTTTAACATTTTGGCAAATACACTAACTCATTTTCCTGCAAAGAGTTCAACGAGATAATCGATACCATTCTCACAGCTGTGGCATTTGAAATTACAACCAGTTAGCTTAGCTTAGTATAAAGACTGGAAACAAGTGGAAACAGACAGTCAGTCTCTGTCCAAAAGAAACAAAATCCACCTACCAGCAGCTTTAAAGATCAGTAATTTACCGTTTTTATCTTGTTTGTTTGATCCATACAAAAACTAAAGTACAAAAATAACAAGCTAAGGCTTTACAGGGGGTTCTGTGCAGAACTATTTCTTGGCCAAGTGCAGAGACTCCCTGTCGAGTGGTATCAATCTTCTCATCAAACTTTCAGCAGGAGAGTAAATTCCAAAGCATTTTCCAAACTGTAGAACTATTCCTTTAAAGTATAACTAAAGATGAAACAAAACAGCATGATGTTTTGTTTTTGAAACTTGAAAACACACTTATAGATATTCTAAATAGGCTACATGTTATTCATATCTTTATTCCCCATTTTTTATCATTTTTATATCATGAACTAAATTTACTCTTTCAAAATGCACTTTCTCTGTCATACACAAGTTGGCTGATTAACATAGGAAAAGCAGATTTTACAAGTTTCCCTGGGGTCTAGAGAAAAAGAATTGTTCTTTTGCACGGCGTAGTGTTCCTATTGAAAATGCAGCCAAAAGATGAACAGAGAGAATGACAAATGAGGAAGAGGCCTGTGTTTTACAGGAATGGTGCTTAATTACATTCAAAACTGCCATTTAGAGTCCATTGTCCTGTGTGGATGTTGGCAGACCTCAGCACAATGTGTTGACTGCATCCTTCCTTTCTCTTACTTGATTTGTTTTTCTTTTCTCGTTTTAGGGTTACACAGCACAACCATTCTGAACCCTTTATAATTTCCCCAGTAATCAGTCTGTTCTTTTTTGTGGCAAAGCTTTAATCAAACATCTCATAGCCTCTACCAGCCAGAAATGTGTTATTCCAACTGAAGCACAAAAAAGCATGCAATTACTCCCAGAGGACCTGTCCCTCCTCTCCGCTACAGCTGCAGAAAAGGGGGCACTATTCCAAACACGTCCTCCTCTTTTCTCCTCTCTCTTTCCTTTCCTCTGTGTGTTGGAAAATAAGATCACTGAGCTCAAAACTGAGCTCAAATCATAATTACAGAGGACATAAAGATGTGTTTTGTAATGTACGCTCTGTAGAAACCCTCAATAGAACAGTAGGTTACTGCTCTCCTCTTTGGTGGAAACGTTGCCTTATGATAAATAATGAGGATAATGGCATAATTGCATATGCCCCTTTACATTTGAGGTTTATAACCTAAATATAACTTATGGAGGCCTTTTATTTGATATGTAATATGTAAAAAAGCCAAGTTATGTGCCTTTATTCCTATTTAATTTTCACAGAAAATCGGTTATGGCAGCATACAGTGTGTGAGTAGTCATGTTTATTGCTCTTTATTGCTCTGCCACCCCAACAGTACTAATGCAACAAACTCTATTGAAAATGTGGTCATCAGGTGATGTTATAAATTGAATGGATAACTGTTACCACCTACAGTAACTGTAACACAACATATGAGGAGCTGCTTCAGGGCACATATACTGGCAAAACAGTCTCTAACCTACATTGCTCTCTGCTAAAACATGTCCTCATTTCTCTCAACAGTGAATACAGTGGGGAAAAACAGTGAGGCTCTCAAATGGCCCCAGACAGTAAAAATAAACAAAAAAAAAAAGATGAAAACCTCCTTGCTTGCAAAAAGTGTAAAATTTAAACTTCTTTTGTGCATTCATAGAGTCAATGACAAACTTATATGAAGGCAATCAAGGCATTTAGCATACATCATTGCTTTCAGGGCAAGACAGGGAGCACTACGCTCAGACTTTGTCTGCCTATCTGTTGATTATTTTGCAGTCACTGTACAGTGTATATTTATCTTGTGCTTTGTGCAAGCTATTGTTGATTTGTGCACTTTGAGCGACAGATTATCATTATTAATCAAGTTCTGTTTGTGCAAAATGCACATGTGTTGCCAAAGCATATTTAGAAAGGCTGTTGCCTGGGCACACCATTTTCTTTTTGCTATTAAAAAATAGAGAGAATTGAGCTTTTTTCCAAGAAACCATGCAACAGTGTTGACATTGCAAGTCCAGTTTGGGGATATTTTTGTTTGCTTGTCTCAAGATGAAGACAAAAAGAGACTTGCAGCTTTAGCAGCATTGTATGTGTGTGAGTCAGAGCCCAGTAGTGTGCAACCACCCTTTGCCTTTAAAGCAGCACCACTGTACCTCTCCTTGGTACACTTGCACACAGTTTTTCGAGGTACTTGGCAGGTAGGTTATTCCAAGCATCTTGGAGAACTTACCACAGATCTTCTGTGTATTTAGGCTGTCAGTGTTTTCTCTCTCTTCATACGACTCGAGACTGACACCATGATGCTGAGATCAGTGCTCAGTGGGGGCCAGACCATCTGCTGAAGAACTCCTTGTTCTTCTTGCTGCTGAAGACAGTTCTTTGTGACTGATGATAACAGTGAAGGCTGTATGTCTGGGGTCGCTGTCATGCTGCAGAAGGAATTTGAGACTGATCAGACATCTATCCGAGGGTACTGCATGATAGATATGAATCTAAATATTTAAAGAGCCAAAAACCTCTGTACAGTACAGTATATACATTTCTTTAAAGAGGCACACTAACTCGATGCCTTGAGTGTAATCACGGCAAAAGTGAAGTAGCAGTAAATTATAATTAAGTGTATACAGTAAATTAAATTAATCCCACAGCCATTTACCATGTTTATGGTGTTTAGATTACACATGGTTTATGGTGTCTCGCTAGCGTTCTCGACTACAGCCTGTATATTTTCAACGTGCTGCCCGTGAACACACCCCTCCTGATCGCTCAGCGGTATATTTGGATTGGACAGACTGCTGGCTGAGGAAAATGGGAGACGACTTGGGTGACGAGTGGTGGCAACACGAGGGTAATTCATTTATCTCATTCGGCTCCGTTATCTTTAATTATTTAATGTTCCTGAGGCGTCTGGTCGGGAGGGTTTTACTGCAGCCCGATGAGCGGATTCTTAACGTTAGCTTGTAGCTGTCCGGAGGAGAAAAGGACGATTGTTTTTTTAAGCTAACTGTAAGCTAACGTTTGCTAGCCGGTAATGGCTAATGAGTAAGCTAAGTTAACTTAACTTTGTGTGAGCTCTTAGCGACAAGTGTAAAACACGAAAGTACGGGTAAGTGTGAGCATGGCTTACCTCTGACTTGTTAAGAAAGGGGAAGTTGGCGTTTGTAGAGCACGTTGCTACGAACAGAAGTTATCTAAACACGTGTGTTTGTGTGTGAGTGAGCGGGTCACCGGAAAATAACTACGTTAACTTTTCTCTACCGTTGTCTGTTCCGCCATGAACTTTCCACTGGGTTAACTAGCTCTCTTTCACACACAACTTTCTGCATTTATTCTGCTGTTCCCACTCTCATCTCTGTACGTCAACAAACGAAGTGCCCTGCGGCAGAGCTTTATGCACTCTACTTACCAATAGAGTGCGCTCATGTACTTTAAGGCTTGTTGACCTGATCGTGTTGGACAGCAAAGTTTTATCGAGTGTATTTTCAGGAGGTATTAAAATAAAACTATTCTGTTAAGCTTATTTAGACATGTAGCTTCTCTCTCCTCTTTTTTCTGTCTATTGTGTTCATACACCCAGTTGGCACCTAGATAAAATGAATGCAGTTCAATACAGCAGTCCTGCAATAAATCTTCATCATAATTATAATGTTCAGTTTGCATTGAAACTTTGTTAAAGAGGGGTTGATTGACCATGCCTGACAAATTCCCGCATTGCTTGTTAAATAAATGGTCTATAAGCTGTACCGGTTTGGCCACATGTTCCTTTCATACAGGAGAGCAACTCTTTTCTTATATAGGTCCATTTGATGCTGTGGAAACATGTATTTTTACAAAAAAAAATTATTTATTTATTTTTAGTTAACTTGGTTTTGGAAATGCACGTAGTCACTTGATTTGTCACATCAAAAGTGGACATGACAATGATCATTTATTCATTAGCTACATTAAAAACCACAAGTCTTTCATATACTTTCAATTTTTTCATCATGATAATTTTTATTTTGTAACATCTGGTTGCACTGCTAAACATGATGTAGCTGCAGGCATGTTGGGCCTTCCCAGGTCAGTGTTTTCCCAGAGGTTTTCTGTTTTTCGGTTTTTCTGTCCTGTATTGAGAGCTAGGCGGTTTCCTCTGTTAGTGCCACATCCTTTGGTCCTGGGAATTCTTGTTGGAACAGGCTTCTTTAGCGACCCCAGAGAAACCTGATGAGAGAGAATAAACATAACTATCTGACCAGGTGTGCAAATTTATTTATTTATTTATTTATTTTGGTGAAGCATTTGTTGTTTATGTAAAGATGTAGTGGTGTTGCATTTTTGAAAGTGGAACATGTGGATTATTTACATTGGCTGGCTATGGCGTGCTTTAACCATGCCACAGTGCAGTGAGCCATGATCACGTGCATCATTGCTGATATTATGGTCCATCTTGGGAGCAGGCTTGACTTGTAACAGTTGGTCTCTGCATGGCTCAGCACATCTATTCCACCATTACAGAAAATGGCAATAGATTGGGGATTAGGACTGGGGAAAAAAGATTTTCCAGGGTTTTCCTGTTTTCTGTGCAAATTGTCTAGTGTTGTGGAAATGGAGTTACTAAAACATGCACAGAAAGGTAATTTAAAGTTAAATACTAACATAGACTGTAGCTGGCTAAATGAGCCGCCTTGAGTCATGACAGTCTTGTAGACTGCTAGGTGAGTAGTTACAGTGCATATGGACCTGCCGCAGTTTACGGGACTGTGTTGACTCAGGACAACACTGCAACAACTGACTGCAGCTCTCGTAGTGAATCTAGAGATCACATCCACGAGAGGGACAGACTGAAAAAAGACTCCACCTACGGCTCTCAGCTGTGTTTGTGTTTGTTGTAGAGATGTTATGTCTGGCTACGAAATGTGAGACCATGGAAGTCAAGTGAATGGTGTGTGCCTGCTGGGGAGCTAACACTCGCTAACAGCTGTCTGCAGATATCAGGCTGATGTCTTGTCAACGCGAACAGGGCAGATGAGTTAGTGAGAAGACTCAGTTTCTGCCCTGTCTGTGATAATTAAAATGGACATGCTGTTCTTAGTTGAAGCATCTTCTACTAACGGTCCATGCATAGCTGTGTGAGCATTTAATTTTTAAAATGTCCATAAGGATGACACCCCTATATCTGTTACAGTTTCTTGCTCAACTGTTTTGCACATGTAGGCATTAAAAATAATGATGTATCATGTCTTAGTTATTTTGGCATTTGGCAAGGAAAATAAATCCTTTGTCCACAGTTTTATAACTGGGATATGTAATTTTATATTAAAGGAAACAACAGTGTTTCTCACTTGCTGAATGTAGGAAAAATTTATTTTCCAGGATAAATTCTGATAAATTAGATTCTGGACTTTGTGAATCAAAATCAAATCAAGAAATCAGTGCCAATATCCAGCCCTATTGGGGAGGCGCACAGATGTACACAAACATAATTTATGCATGCATGTTCTTAACTGCTGAGGTTGGCCCCATTGTTAAAAATTTTTTTACTAAAAGCAGAAAACATCCATACCAAACTCTAACTGAATATTCTGCATGTCTCACTGTGTAGAAGGAGTGCATTCGCTGTACCATGTTATTCTCAAACCTTTATGAGATTACTTGTATAAACCCATGTACTTTTTATGTCAAGAGATTTGCACAGCTGTTTCTTTTTCCAGGTTGGCCCCTGTACCCTGACTGACATCCCATCCTTACTCGCATTTGTATCACAGAAACTCTTGACAGAAAAGGCAGTGAGTCTGACTGGAAACTGACATGACAGAAAAGGAGAGCTGAAGTCTGTTAGATAGAGCGTGGGATTGACTTTGAAGTTTTAAGAATGAAGAAGAGATTTGTGAGAAGCATTTTGACATTTATGATGATGTGTCTTGTGGCTAAATGCTCAACACTAATGATAAAGAATCTCTTGAGAGCCTCTGTTATGCTACAATCTGCCCCAGACTGTCATCAAATGCATCCTCGGGTTTCCATCTTGCCAGCCATTGATGTTGGGACGGTTTATGTTCCTCCATGTTTGTCATCATACACCTGCTATGTTGGCTCTCTGCCAGCCTCTCCTAGCACAGGAGGCCTTATTGCATCCCCCAGTACTTTCAGCGCCTTACTTATTTAGCTTGCAGCTCATCAGAGCTTTGGAAGCAAGATACAATTTATTAAAGCTGTTTACCAGCCAATTGTCATTGGCAATTTTTTTTCGTCACACTATGTAAGCATATATTTTGTAGTGGTGACCTTTAAAAGTTGATGTGATGCTTGTTGTGTTGACTTAAACTACACATACTCTGATACTAGTCTTTAATTTATTGAAACAAATTGGCTGGCTTAAATTCAGATAATAAATTGGTTCCTTTTTTTCATGTTGTTTTCAAGAAGTTATGTGAGTTAGCATTTGTCCAAAATAAATTCTCTTATATACTTAAACTGCTTCCTCATTTGTTTGCTCGCCTTCTGTGATGCACACTCATTTTCTTGTTCCAAAAAAGAATTTGCGTTATCTGTTTATTTTCTATTATACTTGTATCATGCTTACTTTTAAAATTCTGCATAGGTCTCCTTCCCCTGCATGCCTTAAAGAGCAGTTTGAGCAAGTGAAGTTTAAACTGATTTTTGTTTTCCAGCAAGTCATAAAAATGGTTTATGTCTATTGTGTGTTTATATTAGATTATCACTTAAGTGACAGACCGCTGAACAGTTTCACATGTATTTTACAGGAAAATCTGATAAAGAAAATAGGAAATGTTCATTAAGTAAGCAAATCAATGCAACCGTCTGTGACATTTACCTTGGCTGATGATTGAAAATGATGCTGCAACAAACTGTAGTTTGGCTGGCAGGAGATGACGTACTGTATGCTTTGTGGCAGCATAAGTGGCTAACAAAAGACTGACCAGCTTGCTTTGAGCTTTTTTTTTTTTTTCTTTTTGTTTTTTTTTTTACAGTAAATGTCGAAAAGCTGAGAAAATGTATTAATTGATTTATATAAATGTTGAAAAATAATTTAATCGTAGTTGTCAATCAGTTGTCAATTTCAGATGAGACTTGGATCATCAACAATTTAATTTTATAATTTGTTCATTAGTCCATTCACTATAAATCATGAACAGACTTAACACCACTAGATGTTCCCGATTTTATTGTGGCTGCAAGGCATGAGCTGAGTTTTCCAGTACATATTTGAAGGTGATTTCACTCTTATATGTGCGCACACACACACACACCTGCTGTTCAAGGTGAATAAGTAAAAACAACACACACACTTTTAATGAACAGAAAAAAAACATTAATGAAACAGAAAATTATGAAACACACATCACAGAATGGGTTGCAATGATATCTCACTTAGCTTTCATTCAGGGACTAGACACAATAAGGGGTTGTTAAAGTCAGTAAGTCTAGGTACACACTAATTAGAAATATTAGGTTTTACAAATGGTCTTATAGGACAAACATCACAAAGCATTTTATAGATCAATTTTTACCGAAAACAACAAATATTGAGTTATCATTAGAGGAAGTGTGTTGTTATTGTTTCTATCCTAGGAATCTGATTTAAAACATAATACTGTATGTGCAGAATATACATATTTTCACCTAATCACAAAGGCCACTTACTTTAATATTTGAGGAGTGTGAGGCTGGAGAGGTAGCAGGGGATATAGTGATGCTACTTGTAATCTTGCCAGCACCTTTGACATGACAGCCATTGGTGAGTACTTGAGTCCTTTGCTCATGTCGAAGATAGTATGGTCCAACAGGCTGTGGGAGGCTGTGGGTCATACCATTCAGAGACTGGATATATGGGCTCCCCAGATGGATATGAATCTTGTTATCCTCTGTGGTGATGATACTGGGACTTGTCTCGGTGCTGTTGGACTTCTGATGTTGCCAGCTGTTCTGCCATTCTGGAGTCTTGCAGAAGACAACCTGATTTGCAATCTCTGTTGGCTCTGGAGAACAGGTCCTCACTGTTACAATCTGAATGGGGGAGTTGTGGTCAGGTGTCACAGAGCGTGATGAATTTGGACTTACCACCTGAGTGATGGTTGTGCCGTGAAGTGGAGAGATGGTGCGGTCAGGACTCGAAGGTGGGGTCTTAGGATTAACTGCAGGCAGACCTGAGTTCTGGATGATGGTGATTCTTTGCTTGGACGAGGCTCCGCTTTTTGGGATGACAGCTGTGCTCGTGTAGGATGTGGCGGTGTCTCCAGTGGGACTGCTGATTTCAAGTGTGGCTGTGTTGAGTATATGATGTGGTGTTACCTTGATGTGCAAGGGCTGCCCCGGTGTGTGTGTTAACATCATCACCTCGCCATTAACCGTTTGGTGCATATCCATACCATTGCCTGAATGGTTGCCATATTGGTTTATGTTGTTATTTGCGCTGTTCAAGCTGTTAAGGTTGCTGACAAGAGAGCTTCTTCTGTTTATGGCTTGAGCATTGTGGTTTGGGTCCTTGTCATCATTTTCTTCATCTAGTTTTTCATTATGCTCGTTGTAGTCAGGAGGCAGGCTGTCTGCTGGTTCAGTCTGTACCTCTTTGGTGGTCTGATGAAGGTCTGAAAAGTGCTGTATGTTAGCACCAGGCTTTAGATTCTTGATTTGTCTATATCTGTCTAGCTCACTACTCAGTTCCTTCATCTCTCTGGCCAGCTCTCTGTTCCTGGCTTCTTGTTGGGTCAGCTTCCTCTGCAGTGAGGAGTGATCCGTCTGCACCCTGCAGATGGACTCCTCAGTCCCCATCAGCTTCTGGAGTTTCTCCTTCAGGGTATCCACTTCTCTGGCTAAGAGTCTGGACTTAACCTGCTCCTTCTGAAGACGGCAAAGGAGAAGGTGTTCCTGGTTGACCTCCTGCTTCTCTGCTTGCTCGTACCTGGAAAGCTCCCTCCTTGCCACCTCTAGTTCCTCTGTTAGAGTCCGGGACCTCCTCTGTTCCTCTTTGAACCTCGATTCCAGGGACTCAAAGTCCTCTTCCACCTTCAACAGTTCTCCCTCCAACACCTCCTTGTCCCGCAGTCTCTTTCGCAGCCTGTCTAGCTCCTGGGTCAGCTCTTTGACTTTGTTGTCCTCTGTCTGGCAGTGACGGTTAGTGTTGTTTGGAATAGAGCTATGTGTGTACTTCTCCTCTTTTTCTTTCCTGTTTTCCAAGACCTGTATCCTTTTCTTCATAACGGTTATTTTATTCTGTAGCTCCCCGTTCCTCCCCTCCTCTGTTTTTAGTCTGTCTCGGAGCTCATCTTTTTCCTTTGCTATGTCCTTAAGCCTCTCCTCTAAATCTGCTTGAGACCTTAGCGCCTGCTGCTTCTCCTCCCTCAGCCTTTCTGTCATTGTTGCCAGATTACTTTGCTCATTTCTTTTGCCTTCCTTCCTGTTGAGTTTTTCCTCAGCCTGACATAGTCTCTCAGCCATGGTCTTTCTGTCCTCCACCAAAGCTACAGTCAGTGACCTGAGCTTGGCCAGGTCCTGTCTAATCATCGCTTCACTCCTTTCCATTTGGCCTTCAGCAGCCTCCAGCTCTCTCACCCTGACTTTCACCCTGTCGAGCTCACCCGACAGCGTCCTGCTAACCTCTCTCTCTCGTTCCAAGCTGCCCTTCAGAATACTACAGTCCTGTTTGCTTTTAACTAAAGCCTCCTCTATCCTGTCCAATTCACTGATTCTGCCACTGAGGTTATCCACCTCAACCTTCAGGCTACGGCAGCGGCTCATCTCCCTCGCCAGTCTACAGTCCAGGTCCCGACACTGGTCCCCTATGCGAATCAGCTCCTCGTCCTTCCCCTCCATTTCCACCACCCTTCTCCTCAGTACTTCCACCTCTGACAGCAGACTTGGGGCTGTCATGGTGTTCTGGCTTTGGTTGAATATGGAAACTTGGTTGTGGTGGTCCACCTCCTGATGCAGGGATTTGAGCTCCTCCTTCTTTGCACTGGAGGAAGCAACACCTACGTTCTCTTTGATGTGGTCAGTGATGGCAGTCAGTTCTTTGACACAACGCCTCTGTTCCTCCAGCAGCTCATTCAGGCACTGTTGCTCCTTTACAACCAGCACTGCAAAAGCCTTCAGCTTGGTTAGCTCCTCTTTTAGAGCTGAGAGTTCTCTTTCAGTTTTCTTCTCCTTTATTTCCTGATACTCACTTTCCTTTACAATCAGGAGCTTGAGTCTGTAAAGAAACACAAATGACGTTAATGTCAAACAAAATGTTGGTTGCCTGCTTTTATTGTGTAATTTACTCTTCTTTCAGCCTCTAAGGACTCTTTTGTGGTGTTTATGCTTAACCTCTAGGTCACAACTTTTAAACACCAATAATTTCCTGAGTTGTGTATTTCCAGCATAAACATTTATTTTCATTTTCAGTAGAATTTAACTTATCATGTCGACACTACTCGAAGCAGAGCAAGGAATACTTTTTTTCTTTTTCTTTCTTGTATCCGTGTGTGTGTGCAATCCTCATTGATGTCTGTGCCTACATGTAAATCCTAAAACATGTAGATATATCCACATATTTCCTTGTTGTTCTGCACTTCTCTCTAGGCAGAGTTCTGTAGGATGTTTTGACTAATATGGCAGATGGTCCCTTGGCAGGGAGTGTTTGTTAATTAAGAAGTTCCTCTACTCTTGACTACCCTCGACACTTCACCCAGTCACCCTCCCTCTGTGCACCTTGAACACTTCCCCATTCTCAGCTACGAGGGGCAGGAATTCCCCCCTGTTCCATAAGTAATTACAGACTGGCTACATTTATTTAAGTGCTGTCACTCCCTGCATTCCCACAGATGCATATCAGCAATGAACAAATTCATTCAATACACACTGTGCACATGTGTCGTGTTATTGCAAGAAAGGGGTGTTTGAAAGTGATCTCTCACTTTCTCACACAGAATCCATGTCTTCGTAATTTTTTTGCCACGAGTATTGTGTACTAGACATATCCAGAGTACTGACATTTAGGTCTACTTGCATTTATGTTATTTAAGTCCACTTATGATGTTGCCTTGTAGGTGCATGTTTAAACACACCTGTATGTGTTGAAAATGTTCCCAATGCCTTTTCTCTTACATTTGATAAGTGGTTTGTGAGAGTTGCTATTGATCTGTGGATAAAATCTTTAGAGCAGCCAATGTTAAGTGTAAAATATGAACCTGCACATTGTAGCTAAAGGTATTTAAGTGAACAGGATCTTGAAAATGAACATTTACAGCATCCATACTTTTTTTTATAATAAAATACATGTCAACCTTCAGCTATAGCGTGTCTGTGTTAAATCAGCAATTTGAACGGAATGGAATAGATGACAGACCTGAAAAATGATAGTATATTTACTGCTTAACTTCAAGATTTGTTTGTATGGTCTCGCTTTTATTTGTAAGTATTGTCTTTGTCAATAATGTTTCCTTAAAAAGAAAGAATTGCAAAAAGTTAGAAGTTAGAAATGAAAAGATTTTCAGCATAAAAATTTCAGTAAGGCTTAAATTGATGAATTTAAATATACAACTTGGATACCTTTTTTGAACTATTCTTTGGTTATCTTATGCCAGCATTTGCAAGACTGTCTATCTAATCTATGCAGAATTGCCCAGTGGTTACTTTATCCGTAAAAGCTCATTCTGCAGTTACAAAGCAATTTTTTCTTAGTGTCAAATGTTTCTAAATGCACATTTGTACCTGTTTGATGTCCACAAGTTGTTTTTGATTGTTCCTACCTGTGCTGTGCTGTTGGCCTCTGTCCTTTAAAATCCTCAGAGAATAAATTGTCTCTACTCTTTCACCTCTCCCTTTCCCGGAGATCCCAGTGATGTGGACATTCCATCCGGAAAACCAAACATTATGAGAACTGCTCTGCACACTGAGTCTCACTTGCAGGCAGTGGCGCCCATTACATCATCAGCAAGTCCTTATATGGGACTGTACAGGCTCTACTTCGGTGTCTGTGTGTGTCTGTGTGTGTTTCACTGGAGTTGAGCCCATTCCAGATGAGGTCATGGTGTAGCCATGCCAAAGAGGCTAATGGGAAGGACAGAGTGTGTGTGTGTGTGTGTGTGTGTGTGTGTGTGTGTGTGTGTGTGTGTGTGTGTGTGTGTGTGTGTGT
>JBBMJY010000007.1:7347430-7418203 GCA_037833715.1 Toxotes lorentzi | reverse complement strand
TGTGTGTGTGTGTGTGTGTGTGTGTGTGTGTGTGTGTGTGTGTGTGTGTGTGTGTGTGTGTGTGTGTGCGCGTGCGCGTGCGCGTGTGCGCGAAGAAAACTAAACTTCAATCACAATTCAAACTCACAAGGCTAACACTCTGTTTGTAGGATTAGCCTGAGCAAACATGTTAGCCTTGCTACATATGTTCCCCATCCTAATTTAGTATGTTCTGCTTATCTAAAAGCATGCAAAATGTATTATATGTCATACTTACTGGTCACATATGTTTTAAGAAGAGACATGTTTTGTGAGCTGTAGCTGCTTTGCCTGGGGCCTGATAACCTGACTGGGAGATGACATCATCAGTTCATCGGCCCTCAATTACATCCATATGTCTCTTTCTCTCTCTCTCTCTCTCTCTCTCTCTCTCTCTCTCTCTCTCTCTTACTCATTTAGTTCCTCTCTCTGCCTTTTTGGTTTAAGGTACAGACTGCAAATTATTTTTGTTTGTTTTCTTGTCTTTTTTTTTTCCCAAATGCAATTTTTTTTTTTACCTTCCTCGTGGCATCATCAGTATCTTTTGTATCCTTGTATACTTTTGTGGCATTACTCATGTTGAATCTGTGTGTTCAGTGGAGTAGGGAGGGATGACTCTCAGTATTCTCACCAATAGTCTTGTCTGTCACAATAAGGATAGAAAAAATCATAATGGAAAAATAAATGGTATTTGCTAGATGATTGCACTACCAGTTCTCCAGGACAAAACAAACATACAGGTCCGCGCGTGCTGCATGATCCCCTCAGGGAGCACTTACTAGCACTATGGCTCCTAGTTCCAGCTTTCACTGTGAAATATACCACTGGTGGTATTTCTTTCTGTCAAGAAAATCCATATAGTCATCAGTTAAAGGAGAGCTATTTCCCCTGTGTCGTGTCATAATCACACAAGAATTTGCAAAACAGCCTTAAAGACTCACTCAAACAACATAAAAAGTTACTGTCTGCGCATGTTAAGGATGTAAGGCCTGTATTCTGTGCCTTTTGGGCATTTTCTTTAATCCATTAATTAATCCAGTACAGCCTTGGCTGCCCGTTTCAAAATAGTGCTATGCAATATGACGATCTATATCGTGTGACGGTCGAAAGCTGTCTTGTTTCAAATTGTTCTCTATTGTTTATTTGGCATGGTATTTTTCATCCTTTGGATGACACATTGTGCTCTTCCAAACAGCATGGATGCAGACAGGAAATCTGCATGAAGGCAACACAAACAAGCGTGCACCAGAGTGGCCGTGACACAGAACAGAGTAATTTCGAATAGGAGAAAGACACCGACCAGTCAAGACAAAACAAAGAGCTCATACCTAAAAGAGGGGCTAGCTTTCCTTTATTACATGTTTGGTTTTGATCATTTTGACGATATTAAGGTTTTAAGCCTATATTTATTTTGTTTGCAAATATAGTTGAAAAGTGTTTTCTATTTGCCTTTTTATTAAATTACCTGAATCAGGATATAAAATATTGCACAGCCCTGTTTCATAGTCAGAGACCTCTGTGTTTGATAACAGCTTGATATTTTTTTTTTTTTTTTTTTTGGTTTGTGATGGGGATTTCTTAATGTTGAATGTTGTTGGGTAAAGTTATGTTTTGTTGATACTTTTTTCTAAATAGTTACTTTGATGAAACTTTTGCAGGCTGTAATTTGTGGTACTTTTGAATTTTATTGCGTTATACTGAGCAATGTTTTTAGTATTTAGTCCCCCTGCCCTTTATGAATGCAGAAGTTATGGAGGCCTGTTGATTGTGTACTCTGCAGCATACAACCATCTGGACTTATTTTACTGTTCCTCTTCTATTAAGGAAAGAAGTTGAACTTCATGTGGTGTCTTGGTAGTCTGCAGAGGTAAATAATGCAACACAAACAATAATTTAATTAAAACATTAGATGAAAATGGCCACCCCAGGCTCATAGCCAGATGTTGCTGAGGATGTCTTTATTGCCTAATTTTTGGAGACACAGTTTCTTATATTTTTCTTTATTTTTTGTTTTCTTTTCTGAAGTTTTAGTATGAAATGGAAGTGGAACAACTAAATGCAGACACTTAGTAACTCAGTTCCATTACAATTCTAAACACAGCTTGTAGTCATAACCGAAGCTGTCCCATGCTGTTTCACAGGATTCAGTCCAAACCAATCCAGCCATTATCAGCTATGTAAAACCCATTTGGTTATTTTTGGTACACTAGCTATCAAAAGCACCCTATAGTTACCTTGAGTGACTGGATAGCAGACCTAACTGTGTTGAAACAAATAATGAAATGAACAAGGGCCATGCAGAGTTACAGTGGTCTTGTTTTGAATTTATTGCAGATAAATGTTGCAGTCAGAGTTCTGAAGTGCTGTTGTGGATTGTGAACTGCTCTTTTACTTAAGCTGGGAAAATTGGTCATGCTGGAGATGGAAACAGCCTTCTTGCTGCAGCAGATAAATAGTGATGCTCCTCTCTTGGTGAATATTAATTAAATACTATGGAACACTATGCAAATTATAATAGGAAAGAATATAGATGGAGGGTGTGATTAATAAAGTTTGAATTAATCAAACTGCTCGGTTATTCTGCCTTCGCCCTGAAGAGCCTCGCTAAGATGAGATATTTCTTGTGTTGTGGAATGCGAGAGCAAAATCCTCCTCATTCCTTGTAATTCCCATCCACAGACCGACTCCCAAACCAGAGTTCATGAGGTCCTTTAGAGGAGGGGCTGGCATCTGCACCACTTGTCCTCAATTACAAGCATAATCCAATCCCTCAAAAGCATTTCCAAGAAAACCCTCAAGCATAGCCGATATGTAATATTCCCCTTATATGAGAGAAGCAATCTCTCTTCTGTTGTCATAGCTCCTATTTTCAACCAGGGGTATAATTTAAAGGTATTGAGTGTTTTTTTTTTTTTTTTTTTTTTAGCTGCTGCCTTTGACAAATCCTCTAGTTGTACTAAACATTGCTGTGTAGGGTCAAAGAAAAGGCATTCTGAAGACACAAAAAGAAAAGCAGCTGGTCAGGCAGTTTGTGCTGGCTTTCTTCTCTTCATTTATCAGTACGTTTAATAAAATTGAAGGAATGACAAAACTGACCTCATATGTTCAGTATAGCTAATAAATGGGCCCAACAGCTTGCAATTAGCAAAGCAGTTCTGTTCTGAAGCGATGCACTGCCAGACTCCTACGGTAATTTATGGAGATCTTTTTGGAGACACATTATTGGCTGAGCCGGCAGATGGCGGATATGTTTGAGCGTGAGGGATGGACAGAACAGCTGTGGGTTTCCGCTACGGCACAGCCAAATTTACTTTATCTTTTTTCTTTGAGCAAAGTCTTCCAAATGTTTCCCCCACCGTGTTTAACCAAGCCAGCCAGAGAGTTTTATTCTATTGTATTATTTTTTATTTGACTGCTTGTTAGCCGTGCTAGCAGCATGGCTGTAAGGGGTGGCAATGTCAGTGTCTGTCTGTCTGGCTGGTCAGTCACTTTAATCCAGACTGAAATATCTTTTTTTTTTTTTTTTTTTTTTTTTTTTTAAATGGAGAGGTTTTAACTTTTGTACAGAAGTTCAAGAGAAAGCCTACTGACTTAGATGATCTACTGACGTTTCTTCTAGCACCACCTGCAGGTTGGCCTTTTAGAGAGGGGTCTCCACCACTACCAGATCCAGTTATGCACACACTTTCATGATCTGCAGAGGATGAACTCCAAGGGTACATTCTTATTAGAATGTTAGCATTGTTGGCGTGTGCATGTCAGCTTGCTGACTTAAGCATTTAGCTGAAAGCGTTGCTGTGCCTCACAGAACTGTTAGCATGGCAGAAGTTTAGTAGCGTAGTCTTGTAAAATAATCTTTTGTAGATCTTGTGCTTTCCTTTTTTTTTTTTTTTTTTTTTTTCCACATCTGTAACACTTATTGGTGATGTATTGATGAGATGGCCACATCAGTTGGGGAGCGAGAACAGGATGGAGCTTAAAAGCGGTTTGTGGGTATAGCGCAGAGTCTGTGAAGTGTTTGTGATTTAGAACTCAAGTGGACAGATGAGAGTGTGGATGTCTTTTGTGTGTTGAACATGTGTGTGCGGTTAATGCTGAGATGCTGTCAGCCCAGTGGCAGACCATAGGAAACACATGCAGGCATAGAGCATGTTCAGATAGCTGAGGTTGGAACAACCAGATTGCCGCATTGTGATGTGCAGATGTAATCATCCTCTGACACGCAACTGGGATCATGCTATGGCATAAAGTGATTATATGCCGTGAATGGAATTTACCATATAGTTCACAGCTAAAACAGGTCATCTGCTCTGCACATGGCACCTTGTGGAGCTTCTTTTTCAGGCAAGTGAAAAGAGAGAGTGGTGTTGATTTTAAGTGGCTTTCTTGACTCGGAGCAGGAAGGGAGATTGAAAGATAGTTGAAGCGGATTTGGAACAGGAATGGAAATTTTTTCAGTTAAATATTTAGGCTGCTGCAGAGCAAGATGTAAGAAGGAGAGGATGCCGAGGGAGATGAAAGGGACAGGCGTATCACCATGTGCCTTGTGTTGTTTACCCTGTGGATAAATGCAAGCATTGACTCAGCTCAAATCCATTTGCACCAAGCTCAAGGAAGTGTTGTTGGGAATGCAAAGAGAGGCAATATAAAGTATTTCTGAAGTGCGCCTCAAAGCAAATATAAATATAGACAGGCAAGGGTGCATTGCAGTGAGGATTAGGTCATCTATTTAGTTTTGAGGGAAAAGAGCAGAGCCGGAGCTAACAATTATTTTCATTATCAACTGGTCTGCTGATTGGTTTCCTGAGTAACTGATTCATAATTTGACCAATGTCAGAATATAGTGTAGTAATAGGAAAAAAGGGCCCATAAAAAAGGTGACATGTTGAGGTTGATTGATTTGGCCGACCAACAGTCCTAAACCCACATCAGACAACAAAAAGCAGCAAATCCCTTAAAATTTAGAAGCAGATCTGACATAATATGTCTGACATAAGAGTTTCAGCCCTGTTTGCCCATGCTTTAGTTAATGTGATAGATTTTTTAGATGCATGTTCTTAAAGGGATTTCATAAAGGAGGGCAAGCATGGAGATGAAAATCCTCCGTGTTCGAGCAGTCAGGAATGTATGAGCCACACAGGGTTCACACCACACCACAGACATGCTGTCTACTTATGTATTAATCATCATTAGACCAAGATGAACCACAAAGCCTTCATGTGTGCATGTTTAGGGTTTCCACATTATATTTGAATAGGCAGAATTCTAGTAAACTTAATCACTCTGCTGGCATGACTATTTTTGGTCTTTAATTGTGTGTGTGCCTGTGGTGGATCAGTAAAACGTTTTCACTTTGGCACACAGATGCAGACAACTAGTCTCCTCCCAAGGCTGCGAGCCCAGTGTGGGCCCACTCTCTGTACTGCTAGATTACAGAGTGGACTTTGGCGGCACATGAGCCGAGACAACCAGGGACTTCGACACAACAGCCCTCTTGTAGGCCTCAAATTGCATAGGAGAACCAGTGGCCACCTTCATGTAAGACCTAGCTGTACCCACAGGCCACATCTAAATGTGCTCTCTATTTGGGAACCACCAGCTAACCCTCAGCCCATTTGCTTAGTTTAGAAGAAGGCTTCATCTTTAGCTGTGTGGTATTGTTGAATTGGGCAAGAGGGTGCCAATTTAGTCTGTACATGTAATTGCATGTGAGTGCATGTTTATGTGTTTACAAGGGAGAGTGAACAGAGCCAGGCAGGCCGCAAGGTCTGACCAAGTCCAGGATGTAATGGACTGTGTCTGAGTGGAGTAAGTCTAAGTACAGTCTTGAGGTCACATACACTGTCTGGTAGAAATGCAGCAGCCAACAGTTCCTTTGCTCTGTCACTCAGCCATGAGGCGCATTACAGACCAACATAAACTAAAAGAATCTAAGCCTGTACAAGTGTACGTCACAGAGCTCAGATCTGGCTTGTTCCAGTCCTGAAGTACTTTAATCCCTTAGCCTCTTCAACGCTATCTGTAAATCCTCATCTCTTTTACATCAGGAGGGATTCTGAGAGGCATGGGTGGATATTTCTGCACATCTCGCCTCAATACAGGCTACCAATTTAGTGGATAACTATAAAATATCAATGCTGTCTTTTCTTAGGCATTCATGAGAGCCTCTAGGGTTTGGTGCACCAACCTTTCTCTGTCCTGCTCCAGTAGAGTGGTAAGGCAGTTGCTCTTATTAATAAAAGCCCTGTGGCTCCTCTCTTGCTCCTCTATCCTGCGTAGGGCGCCACTGTGAGAGAGGGACACCTCCACAAGCTGTTCCAGCATCCGTTTGGATGAGCGCCTCTGGGCCTCCACCAAGTGGTTGAGCTGAAGGAAAAAGAAACAGGGAGCTGTGAAGAAGATGCTCATGCAGCTTGACTAGTAAAAGGGTTGGTTTTTGTTTTTTGGGGGGATTTAAGACCTCCAAATCAGTACAGTTGGCAGAGATGATATTTCTTCGAAACAAGGTCGTGGTTACTCAGTTGTGGCTTCATTGGAATTACATTCTCCTTAAGAAATAGTTATTACAAAAACTGTTGACAGTGGGGTCTGTAAATTAATGCAAAACAGGAAAAAACAATACTTCAGTTGACAGATGCATTATCATTGCAGAAGAATAGATCTCGTGCATGTAACACCTGTAGTGCAAAATAACAAATTTGTGCAATGATGCAGGAGTAATGGATGCTCTTTTGTCAGACAGTAATGCATTCATCTCATTAAATTTGATTATCCGCTCCATATGGTGTCTGGTTCCTTACTATTGGCTGGTTGGTACCTTAGCAATTGGTTTTTCATACACATCCTGCCGGTGGTCCTGCTGTGCCTGGAGGGAGTCTCTCTGCAGGGCACAGAGCACCTTCTCCGGTCCCCTGAAACCATAGTGGGCCCCCAGTAGAGCCGAATCTGTCTTCTCTGATTTCAGCACAGTTATTACCTCATCTCTGGCCTAGGTGTGACAAACATTGCAGCAGAACAGTTGCTTTACCTTAAATATATTATGGCAGCTGCTGTTGCAGTCACATTCTCAATTTGTGTAGTTTATATTTTGAGTTTCACATGAGCTAGATTTAATGATAGGATGAATGTGTGCGTGGGATGTGAACAAATCGTCCTACCTGTAATTCTCCTTCCAGGATACTGAGCAGAAACAACAAGTCATCACGGGACAGGTCTTCTCGTGTGTGCCTGCTCTCCCGCCTCTCCCTCCTGTCTCTCATATTGTCCCTCTGCATAGTGATTTTTGGGGGCTGGGCGTGGTGGCAGAAAGGCTCGGTGTTGTAGTTCTTTGGAGCACCTTTATTCCAAGAAGCCATATTGCATGTCTTAGAGTCCACCTAGAAGGAACTGGAGAATGAGAAATGATTGGAGGTGGCAGCTGGACAGTGAGGACAAAGAGAGAAGTGTGCTTCTGATGAAAGAGGTTAAGCAAGGTCATGTACTGTACCCTTACTGTACAAGTGGATAGCGACCTGGTTGATGTGGATTATATAAGCCTTCCTGGGCTAATTTAGTCAAAAGGCCCCTTGTCATAACACTTAGTGTTCCTGAAACGGATAAGAGTGCGCCTGGCGTTACTCTGTGTGAGGCTTATGTCATCTCATAGTCTTAGCAGTTACAGCAATCACTGTCAGCTTGGCAGACAATAGGACTAAAGGTTGCCAAAATGTAGGATGTTGATTACTGACCACATAAGGGCTAAATATGTGTGTGCGGCCTTTGTATGTATGTGTGTGCGTATGTGTGTATTATTGAAGCAAATCACATCGGCTAAACGGACTTGATGTTTGCAACCAAGACTTAGAGAGAGAGAAAGAAAGCAGGTTCATATTAGTGACAGATGAGGTCATCTCTCTGTTCTTCAGCTCTGTTTCTCTAGTCCAAGCGCTCACAGAAGCCAGGAACGCCTCTTATTCCCTCATTGTTGGTCAAGTTTCTTTAGATAAGTAACTGAAGGCCCTCGTGTTTTCCTGTCTTGTGGAAATGAGAAAAGCAATTAGGTGAAAATCCTTTCAAACTTCCAGAGGCTGTGTTTTTAGTGCAGTTGTTTTAAGACTGTGATTTAGATCTGAGAGCTTTTTTTTTTTTTTTTTTTTTTTTTTTTTTGGTGCTTGTTAGAACTTTGGTTTCTGAACAGGAGAGAAGTGACTCTTTCTCTTTGTCATCAAGGACTGAGAGCAACCTTGAGAGACTCTAAACAAGATGAACACTGGTACACAGGCTAAAGGACAAACACTGTGCAAGAAAAAACAGACCAAGCAGAAAGCAAGCTCTTTGGTTCAGATCGTAGCCAGTAACATCCCTCGGATATTGAATCCTTGTGAGAGTGTTGACTTACTTAATAGATGTGTTGGCCTCTGTGTGGAAAGAAAAAGCGTGACGTTCTCAAACTCCCTCCCTTCCTCTTAATACCCTTTTGGTATCAATCAGGAAGACAGATGAAGCTGTCTTGGCTGTCCCTGTGTTCCTTTGACCCACTTGTTTGCAGAGGCAGCACAGGATGATGGAAGCTCTTAACACAATTTCTAAGGAGTTTTCATGAGGTCCCTTTTAAGCTATCAAGACTCACTTTACTTAGGACTCATATTCACAAAAGTGTCCCCACAACATACAGGACCCTATTACACTACATGAGCTCAGGTTGATCACATGTTCTATTCATTTCATATTCTTTGACGAGAAGCCCAGATTCACGGAAAAGGAAATGGTTGAGGATGTAGACTAAAGAGAACCTTCAGCAGTCAGCTTGAATAGGTTTAGGTTTGTCAGGGTTGGTACAGATCTGGATGAATACATTCAGTAAAGCTGAGTCTGTGATCTTTGGCACTTATTTTCAGTGGTGGCCTGGGGTCTGTTTTCCTTGGACACCATTGTGTATATATTTCTTTTCTCTGCCCATTCGACGGTGCTGCTAACGTGAGCAGTCAAGCCGAGACACGTGCTGTTGTTTCGTTGCCCTTGGCCTTCAGTTGAATAATGTTGATGGGCTCGGACCACCTCACAATTCTAACTCAAACACACACACACACACACACACACAAAATGACTCACACTGTGTTCTTTCTCTGGTGCGCTCACAGTGTCTAGACAAGCACATGCATATTGATGTCTAAGCACACTCCCACACAATGCCAGGCATGTGAAAATACCTCTTAAGTTCTGGCTCTGAGCCAGAGTCAGCCTTAATAATGGTTGCCACTTGCCAGGGTTGCTCCACATACAACTGTCCACTGGCAGGCAAGCTGGCTGCCACACATGTGGCCTGCCGCCTCTGTTTATTTGTCTGATCACCACCTAGGGCAGCATGCCTGCATCCGTCCTGTCTACTCAAAAGGGCATCGGCTGCCCTCCGAATAAACCATTATCACTTCCAAAGCATAATCTCACTCAGTGCACTAACTGAGTGAGTTGCTATATCAATCCAAGATATAGTCTATGCATACATGCAGGTGGCATCTCAACAGTAAAGTGAAAGATGGTCATGGGGGTAGTTACGCCTGTTCTTTCCCATTATCAAATCAGCTCTATAATCAGCCTCTAAACCAAACAGAGGTTTGTCACCTTTATATGCAGTTTTTATTAAAGCGTTGATTGGGCCTGTCTGTGCTTTTTTCTGATTGTCTCTAGCTCAAGGGTTTAAAAAAAGACATTTAGGAGCTCATAAGGCTCCCCACGTGTTTTATATATTTAATATTTTATTGCTTGGGTTTATTGCACAAGTAAATATTTTTACATTAGATTTTTTTCCCTTAGTAAATAGCGTACCTTTAAATGATTAAATAAAATCATTTATAGGTACACTATTTACCACCAGTATTACTGTAGAGCGGCGTTTTGAGAGTGGAGTCTTGTTTGTTAGTATTCCACATGTACACAGGTGTGTGAGCAGGCGTCGTGATATACACTCTTGCCTCTGGTTTTATGCTGTTTCACTGACTGACAGTTTGTAGTGGTAACATACCAAGAGCCCCAACACACACACACCATGGGAGCAACCAACCTGGCCAGTGGCCCCCGGATAATTTAAGTCTGAGACCCTTGCTCTATTCATTCCCAGCAGGCAGCTCATATCCACTTTATATCCACCTGTCATGAGAGGCTGGTTCAGTCTGTGCCCCGGAGTCGTCTTTGGCCTCCAGTTTCCAGGGTCAAGTTGCCACAGCACTCTGTAATTCACATTCTGTATGGCTGATGTATGTTTTGGCAGGAGCACATTACTTCAGGCGTGGCTGGTAAGAGTGTTATAACAGAGAAATTCTACAGTTAGCAAGCCAGCCAAAGAGAGCGGGAGATGTTGAATAGCCTATAAATTTGTTTTGTCACCAGCAGTGCCACTGTTGTACTTTATGATTGAGTGCTGTTAAAGTGCACAGTGCTAAATGCTTCATACACTGATGACTTTAGCACAAAAAGAGGGAGCATTAGACTAACCACCTTCACTGAAAGTGTTGTAAACGCCCTCCCTAATGACTCTCTGTGCTTTGTTTAAAGTGTTAGACAATTGAATTTTCATTACTAGGGATTTATCATAGTTTAGAGCATATTTGTCACCTTGACTCAGTCTCGACTCTGTGTCTTGACTTAGTGGAGATATCAGAATTGGTACTGGGAGAGAAAAGTTGGCATCATTATTTAATTCTTGTATATGGGCTCAAAAGATAAGTTTGATATGATATTTGATTCCACGTGCCTAATCTTGGACTCTTATTTATTTTGTATATCAAGAATTTTTTTGACTCATATTACCAGAGAACCAGTGATTAAGAAACTCCAGAATTCTCTTGGAAATATTTTGTCTTTTTTTACAACCATGCATCTTGTACATATAGCAAGCACAAAACAGTTATTTTCTGCCTCATTCTCTTCCATTGCTTGGGTGTGCTTTTTGTTTGATGTGCCTGACAGAAGTTGTTAAATATTTGAGTTTGGCTCCCATTCCGCTTTTATCGCCATTGATAAGTTTAAAGCGCCAGATGTGACAGTGTTGCCGTCGTTGGTGCTGCTTTAAGTGCCCAAAGGCTTTCAAGACTTTTGAATGTTGGGTTTGGGGTTGATGAAAGAGTTCAAACATTTTCTTATGATATAGAGACCTTTAAAGGCCTTGTTTATAACCTGAACCTTTGGCCCCACTTGGAATCAAATATTTTCACACTCATAAGATCTGTGAAGAAAGAGCACACTTTATCATATGCTGCCATATATCTGTCAGGCCTTAAGAGATCTTTGAAGTCTAGATTATGGTGGTGTTGTTTAGACTTGAACTAAAATAAAATAGTAAGGATGAGCTAAAACGTTTTAATAGTTTGAGGCAATGCAGTACTGTTCTGTGATTTTTATATAACTGACATATATACATTAAACATTGGCTCTTTTCTGAAAATTAAGTAAAATATTTAAGTTTAATTTATGATAACTACACAGCTGAAATTAGGATTACAATCTTAATATATATATATATATATTTGTAGTTCACTTTGCAAATCAATGTTATTTGTATTGAATAGCTTAATTCTAGTAGGTGGTCTTTTCAAAAGTAGTTCATACATAAATCAAACGGTAACCATAGCTATGGAAAGCAAAACAACAACCATTTGGCAGTCTGTGATGTAGTGAAATATGGTCTGGATTGTTGTGCTCTGATGTAAGCTTTGTCCTTAAGGAGTTTTTCTTTTTTTTTGACTCTGTGGCAGCAGAGTGCTCATTGACTAATGAAGATGTGAAATTCTACCGTTTACTGTTGATTTTGTGTGCAACTGGTGTCAGTGGATGTACTTGTATGTAGACACTCACTTTTCACACAAACACATTTAAGCCCTCCCCTAACTCTGGTATCAGATGCTAGATTCCACGTGCATTGCATCAGAGTCTTGCATTGATGATTGATAGAGAATGAAGGATGAGCGCAGTGTTACTAACATCATCCATGTGAAACTTGCCACTGGGGGATTTAGAAAACAGCAAGAGAGGAATAGATGCAAAGATTAGGATTAGGTCTGTGCATAAAAAGCAAAGGGGCCAGGAGACAAATCTGGAGAGTTGATAGGACATGTGATGCCAAAACCTAATTTAAGCTAAAGTCTGGCAGCCTTAATTAGTCTTGGCCATCAGCAATACCCACATTACATAAGTTGCAAAAGGTTTTCAAGGTGAAAAAAAGGAGTTTCCTTGTTTGGTCCTTGTGAAAGCTTAAAAGCTTGGAGTTGTTTACATAACCTGGTATCTCTGAATAGCACCTCCTGCACAACATCATCAGGAGCTCCTATCGCACTCTGCCAGAGAGGCTTGGCTTCACTGAAACATATGAATGTCAGAGTGTCCCAATATAAATTGTAGGATTATACCATTCAGATCAATCAATCAAAAGACCAGAAAATGAAGGCAATCACTGAGACAAGGCAACATAAGTTGACGAAGGACTGCACTGTCGTTGAACATTCAACTAGGTTTTACTTAGGTGAACACAGAGTCAACTAGAGCTACCTGGCTCACAACCAAAAGCTGCATACTCTTGAACACCTGTTCCTGGTGAAGGTAATTAATATCAGATTTTGTGTGTAGCTGTTCCTGTCTGTGTTAAAACACACTCCATAAAGTGAGTAGTATTTTTGTATTTTGAGAAGATTCTTCAACTGGTAATCAGTGTCAGTCTTGGTATGCATCCAGTACTCCTCCTGCTGGTAGTACTCCATCGCTGCATTTTGTCATGTCTGATCTGTGAGCGTTGTTGACAAAAGGTTAAAGGTCATAACAAACACTAACAAGAGCAAGAAGTTCCTAAATAACAGCCACCAAAAGTAACAATAGTTAAGACGAAGGGACTGTATGGGTTGAACAGCTAAGTGCTGGAAGCCAGAAATTGAATTTGTGACCAGAAACTGGTATACTGTACTGCCTTTCTGCTTCATCATTCTGCTACAGCCTGCTTGTTAATTTTCAGCGTGCAGCCTAAAGTACCCATTGATTTAACAATGACATATGGTCAAATTGTGGCTTATAGGTAGAAGCTGCAGGCTTTCAAAATCCATAACTGCTGCACCCACACACCCACCCAAGATCAGGCAGTAGTACATGTCTTGAGATGAGTTATTGATTGTTGAAGCAAACACTGAATTGATTTCGTGGAAAGTATCATATTGTTTTTTATAGAAGCACCAATATAACAACAACTTTGGTGGTGGGGGTGTATATAATAGGACGTGTCAGGTTTGCCGGAGGATAAAAGGTGCAATTGGTTTGTCTTATCCTCCTGTACAGGCCAAAGTGGTACCTTTAATCAGACTAATAGTGTAAACTGCTGCGGTGATTAAGCCCTCTTCTGAGGTCATGGCCCGACAATGTTTAAGCACTTGTGTGGGTACCTCGCAAGTTTACACAAGCGAGAACATCACCCTTCACAATAAAAGAATCAAATTCGAGGGCCTTTTGTGTGAAATTGAAACATTCAACCGTTTTCTGGAACCAGTTAGTAGATTCTTATTACATCCAGTCATCGCCATTGACCGTCCATTAAATGCAGTCACCTTTATTGATCATCCATTAAAGATGACCAGTCAGCCCCATTTCCCTTCATGTGGTTCCTCTCCACAGCCTTTGACTTTCATTGATCCTGGGTTATCTGAGCTGTTAGCATTGAAACGATACACTTTTCCTCCTCCAGCCTCCACCATCTGGATCAGCTGTTGGATGGAGGATATTGAGGATAAGGGTTAGGCGACGCTGAAGATATTGACTTTCCCATAGGTCAGTGTCTGCTCTCTCCAGGCAGCACTTGGTTTCCTGTTTTATTTATCTGGTAAGCAATGAGCTAGCCTCTTTTATGTTGTGGGAGATATTGCTCTGGCATGGCATGGTTCCACTTGTGGACCACAGCAAATACACTTTTAGTGTAGTGTAACATCACTAACCTGACATCCACAGGGTGTGAGTGTTCACTGAATGCCCTGATGTGAATGACAGTGAGGTGAATCATCTGCTGTGATCTTCACAGTCACTAAATCTCAACCTAATTGAAGACCCATGTGAGATTTTGCACTGATATAATAGGTAGCCCCCACTGTCATTAAAAAACGTTTAATGAAGGAAATATATTTTGGAAATCGGAGTTCATCCCTCCAGTGACACATGCCAAGTCAGGTATGTTGGGCTATTTTACTCCAGCTGTGATGTACAGGCACTCGGAGCCATGAGCCCTTTAACACTTATTGATCAGGCAGGCGCATCATTCTCAGCTCGATTCGCTTGTCATTAGATGTTCATGATATGTGCCTCTCGCCATGCTTTTTTGAGGCTTAAATAAGGCTAATTACAAACAGATTGCTTTTGCAGATTGGACGACATAAATCAGGCCCTCAGGTCACTGTAAATTTCCGAGCTTCCCTAACAAATGTTTTGTTTTGACAGCCTTGCGAAGATGAAGGAAATCACAGCTAATTATTAGCCCATTACTCCTAATCTCCAAATGACCTCATTGTAGCTGCAATTCTCACTTATCATGCTTTTAGTAAACTGCCCTCAAACAAATAACTGAACTTTCTATAATCCAGTATCAGTCAAAGAGAAATATCTAGTCAGATACATAATAACTGGATTGTTGGATTGATTGCATTGTTAGGGTGACCAGTATAGACAGAAGTGCACCAACCTTTGTGCACTTAGTGATTTTACTCAGCCTATAATATCTGTCTGTTTTAAATTATGTTTTCTCTCAAATTCTGTAGTGATTCAAGTATCTAGCTATGAATATTATTTTTCCCAGATTTTGGTCTGTCTAAAATTTCTGGATCCACTCCAGATCAGTAGAGTGAATAGAAATTCATTTGTTGCCCTCCCATCATTTTAAAAAAAAAAAAAAAGGCATGTTCTAACAATGTATATTAGTATTAATGCAGTCAGACAGAATATTAAGCTAGATTTAATTTTACAGAATATATTATATTAAATGTTCCATTGCTGTTTGAGTCAACTGACCCTTTAATTGCTATCCGCTGTCCTCTGCTTAGCAATTTAATGCTTAAATGGTGAGGCATCGACTGTGCTATTGTGCCATAGGAGAAATCACCTCTGATGCCTTACAGCCTTTGTGATTCTAAATTGTTAACACATATCTGTGCAAACATACCTTCTTCCATTGATGAATTGTCCAGAAAGCCCGCTCCTTACATAAAACCAAATCAAATAATTGTTGAGTCAGCAACTCAACACCCTCAGACTGTTGCTGAGTGGCTCCTCGACCAGTGCGTTAGGCTTTTCTTTGTGCCGCCGGTGATTTTAGAATTGTGGTTTAAGTCTAGCATCAGTCTTGCTGCTGTCAGCACCTTTGTAGTCATCTGACAGTTTGGTTACCCTCTTAGTTTCTCACAGCTCATTGAACACAGAACAGCAACAGCAGGTGATTACATTTTGTGTTGTCAACTCAAGCACAAAAATTGTACCTGTAGATGATGCGAGTCACATTAGAAAGGTGAATTAATTGTAAGATTTGTTCTCACAAGCTAAAACATTTTACCTTGCTGATCATAGCTAAATTAATCCATCCTGTAATACTAAAGGACATTTACAGTAAAATATGTGCTTGTTGCCATCTTTATCCCTTTCATACTTAAATACATAAAGATCGATACCATGCTATTCTTAGAGGTCCTGTGTTCATTATTAAACAGCTAAACTGGCCAATACCAGCACCAACGGGGGGAAAAGATGCTTACCTGGTGCAGGGCAGGTGGAGTCCTCACTGGTCATACATAGGCCTTGACTTTTCTTTGATTATGGTCCATTCATTTCCAGCATTTTTGTTTTAAGTTCTCCTCTCTTCCTTGGTCTTTGGCACCTGTTTATTTTCACTCTCCTTCCCACAGTCCAGAATAAAATAAACGAGCAAGGGATGAGGAGAAGAGGAAAGAGAGAGTGGTGAACGGTTGGCTTTGTCCATCAATATTAGGGGTGGTCTTTCAGCAGGAGTGTATGCCTGGACAGATGACTCTAACAAATACGATGAAGGAAAAGGGGAGTGGTTATGGTATAACAGGAAAAGACCTGTGAGGGAAAATGAGAGAGCAAGAATGGACGAATATCCCCCATCCCGATCTTTCACATTGTCTTTTCATTGTTGTTGACAATAATGGCCTGAAGGAAGAAAAGGCAACAGCAGAGGGGTGTGATGATAAGGATTGGGCGAATCAGTTGTGAGATGGGAAATAAAAGGACAAGGCAGAAAATCGGAGGTCAGGTTTTGGTCAGTGTGTGTGATGTGCCTGTTTGGGAGTGCTCTTGGCCTGGAGCAAGGTTCTTCACTGTTATTTAGAGCTCTCATAGACTTAATCGCTTCATTTTTGTTGTTTGTTTTGAGCGTGTGGGAGAGTGGGAAACACTGTTGCGTTGCATGGTTACCCCCACTGTTAGCCTTGTATTCACAGCATTTACCTAGCCAAAAAGCTACTTTTGCCGTATTTGGAGCCGTTCTCATTCTCTCAACAGTTTAACACTTGTGTACTTCTTTTCACCAAATAGCAGATGTCATTGCTAGAGCTGCGACACTTGATTTACAGTAGCAGAAAACAGAGAAAAGGTGTAAATTCTCACAGTGGAGAAGGTCCAACCAGAAAGTTTTGGCATATTGCTTAAAAAAATTACTCAAAATTATTAACTGACTATCAAAGTAGTCATGTCATCATTTGCTGCTTATCTGGGTCCGGGCCCAGGTCACAATGCACTGAGGTCCTAGGGTGCATACAGTGAGCCCATTGGAGGCGGTGCCACCCCGAGTGGGGCTCAAACCCACAACCCTGAGAGATTGAGTCTCATGCTCTACCAACTGAGCTAACCGGGCGGCACATTTCACAGTAGTTGTCAATTAATTTTCTGTGGATTGACTAATTGATTATTTAACTGATCCTTGCAGTGCTGTTAGAAATTTTCCAGTGTCTCCAACTCTATAGCCCTGGTATATGAACCTAACATTACCATGCTTCTTGGGTGATCCGAGAAGCAGCTCCAAGCATGTCAGTTTGCAACAGGCATTAAAAATACGTCTCCACGAGAGTCTCGAGTGCGGGGAAGTGATCATATCTCACTTCCCCGCTCTGAATGCAAATACAGGCGTACATCATTTCTGTTTGCAAAGACCAAATGCATTGTTGCCTCCCACTGGAAAGTAAAAATAAAAGAAGAAGAAATCAAAACAGCATAGACTGGGTCTAGTCCTTGGCATGTTGCATGCAAACCAAGGCACTCATAATGAATCTCTGTGTGTTTTCTGGAGTTTATGTGGACAAAACCAGTTTACACTATTTGTGCGACTTATATTTGTTTATGAACAAGTACATACATCCGCTCACACAGAGGGCATTAGTTGAGGAGTATGTGGCCTGGCACACATTTGCTTTCACACTTCTAAAAGAGGCCGTCAAGACCACCTCCAAATGTGGTCTGAGCGATCAGATCTCAAATGCACCCTGAATGTGCCTTGAGGGCATCGATGCCTGCACATAGATCAGACCACCTGGGATGTATTTTAATACCAGGTTTGAACAGGGCCTGTAATGTAAATGTAGCATCAGCTACATGGCCACACCCCAGTCAGTGATATCACAGCAGTTGTTTTCCCTTAATGGTTACTGATATTATACCTGTTGCAATGCTCCTGATTGGGATGTGAAAATAACCCAGACAACTAGATATAACCTTTTTTTTTCTCTCTTAAATCTGAAAACCACAGTCAGACGTGGGCTCTCACAGATGAATTCTAGCCTTGTCCACTGAAAAAGAAAAAGAGGCAAAATCAGCCTGTCTGTTCTTTGTTATTGAAGATCCACAGGAAGCACAACTATGTAGTAAAAGTACCGGTATTTTAAAAGTCCATATCCAGCAAGGACACTGCAGTAAAACCCACAGATTTATTGCAGAGCTCATTCTGACATCTGTTTTTAAAGCCGAAGTATTTTGCACAGGCATGTGTGTATATCAAAGGGTCTGAGCATAACATCATGGCATGAGGCAAGAGGTATGCACCGAGAAGTGGTAGCAACAGGGAGGCTAAATATAACCAGATGCTTTGTTTGAGGTCTGTTGCATTGTTGTTATCTCAGGTCACGTTTGTGTATTTCTGCTTTTCTGTTGTGAACAAAATGTGTACTGGGGAAACGGTCTGAGACATAATGTACAAATGCTAAATCTCCGTTCAGGGGCCAGATTCTAGCTCTATAATTTCATGTATTTCATGAGGAGTCTGTTTCTAAGATGGCATGGTTGTCAGGCACATCTGTTAATAGCAACGCCTGATTTTGGCAGATCTGAAACATGTTCTTTGCTCTGAGTTGCCTCATCTTGCGCTACTCTGAGCTGCAAATTAACCCCATAAATCCAAATATGTGTAAAGGACATTTCTCCCTCTTTTTTCCCCCTGTTTTCTTTTTTCAGGTGCATCTGAAGAAGAGGAGGAGACAGAACAAGAGAAACAGACAACAGAAAAAACAAAGGCAAAACTAGAAAAGAGAAAGAGGATAACAGAGAAAACTGTTAAATCCAAGAAGAAGAAAAAGAGTGAACAGGTATTTTCATTGTATATTTATGTGGCCTCCACAACAGCTGCAGCAGTGGAAGATGTTGCAGTTGCATGAGAAAAAATCTAGGAGCTAATTTCCGATATGGAACTGTACTTTGTACCTCTGAGAATTAAAATACATTCAAAACACAGTTTTATATATGTTATAGATACTTTGCCTGAAATGTGTGTTCTGCATGTACTCTTTTCACAGACCGAGTGCATAATTCCTGAAAAGAAAGAAACTGAGGATGAAAAGTCAGCTAAACCCAAAAAGAAGAGGAAGGTGAGTGTGGCGACACCTGCTGCTGCAAAGAGGGACAACACTTGTTACATATATAGATGTTTCTCACTGCAGTGGCGGTCACTGGGCTTTGTGTGTGAATATTACATCAATATATTTTGTTTTCCAGAAGAAGAAGACGATTACAGATGTCTTGGCCACCTCTGAGCCAAAACCAGGCTGTCCGGCTGAGCTGCAGAACCTGATCACGCGGCACTTCTCAGATAAGCGCTCTGTGATCGAACAGGAGGAGCTCAAATTGCAGGGTTAGTCAGGTCAAGTCCCTTTTAACTTGGAAGTTAAGTCAATATCTGCTGATCTGTTGATTCACCAAGGTCACCATCTGCCCTCCCTTCATCTTCCAGACTCCTGTTTCCTGTCCAGTAATGACTTGACACACAGCCTCTCCTCTTATCTGAAACAAGGTGAGTGATGATTCTAAACTTAGCTTAGATTAATCTTCCATTATCTGTTAGTTCTAAACACCACACATTTCACTTTCGATTCTTCTTTGTCCTGTTTCCTTTAGTTTGTCCCAAGTGGGCAAAAATTCAAAAGCAGCACACAGAAAAGAGTTCGGTGGTTCTTCTCATCGTCTGTAGCTCTGCTCTCCGAACCATTGAGCTCATCAAGTAAGTGACACACTGGTGATGTTTGTAAAATTTAGTACATTACAACTTATTAATTAGATTTACATGAGTGCTATTTGTTTTTGTTATTCCCAGGCAGCTGACCACCTTCAAGGGCGAAGCCAAAGTACTAAAGCTTTTTGCAAAACATATCAAGGTATTACAGATGACAGTTATTCATTATGATGCTTGTGGACTGTGCGCAGTGACTGGTTTTACCACAACGGTTCTCTTTGTGTGTGTCTTTCGATTGTACAGATAGAGGAGCAGCTGAAGCTGCTGCAGAAGGGCGTCACCCACATTGGAGTGGGGACGCCAGGCAGGATCAGTGCTCTTATTGAGAAAGGTAGGTGTGGACACAATAGTCTCACTGTTTAAATTCAAACGTTTTAAAGCCTTCCTAATCTGTGGGAATACTGTTTTATTTTTCCTAGAGGGTTTGAACTTGCAGGCATTGAGATACCTGGTTCTGGACTGGAACTGGAGGGACCAGAAGCTCAGAAGGATGGTAGACATTCCTGAGGTGAGCTACTGCCCCCTGCTGGACTGAAAATATATTTAGCTTGTTTTGAGTTTTTGATTGTATCTGAGGATATTAAGTCATCCTACACTCTAAAATGGGTTTGTGTTACTACACTTGTAGGTTTGACCTTTACTGTGCAGAATATGTGCAGTTTGTTTTCACATCATCTGCTGAAGAGATAATTGTTTTCTGTATGTCTTAAAATATGCCTGGAATAGAGCTTTAGGTTTGGGTTTTTTTTGTTTTTTTCCCTTAGCAACTATACGTTTCACACTGTATACGCCTCTTTCAGATCACACTGGACTTTATGAAGCTGCTGGAGAGTGGTATCCTTCATGGCTGCAAAGAAGACAAAGTCAAAATTGGACTTTTTTAACCACACGTTGTTCACTTGCTGATAATCCACATGACGACTTGATGTTCCAAGCGATGAACTGATGGTCCTGACTACCCACAGAGAAGCCTCTTCCTGTTTTTTTTTTCCTTTGTGTCGGTGTGAAACCTGTGCTCTGCTTTTACCATTTTCAGAGGTCGTGTCAAATGTGTGGTGCTGTTTGTTCGCTCATGTAGTCCAACACAGTGTCCCAGTGTGATGGATTGAATAAACGGACTCAGAATGAAACCGGCATCCTTCTGTTTGTTTACTCTGACCTTGGGAAGTCCCTCCTACTGACAATGTGAGGTCATGAGTTTACTTACCCACTAGGAAGCCCAAATTATCATAACATCCTTTGATAAAGCATTTTAAAGCAGCACAACGGGGGCCCAGAATCAACAGATTATCTCCCATAGCAAAGTAGAAAACAGATAAAACACTTTCCTGTGTCATTTTGATGTCAATAAACAGAAACCTGTGTGTTCGTCGTGTAAAAAGGAAGGTGTAAAAAAAAAAGAATGAAACATAATCACTACAAAATATGGAAGCAACAGGAAACAGAAAGAGGTAGTTAGTTAAAGGATTGTGGTTAATATGTAACAGGCCACAACGGCCTCCCTCGCCCTGCAAGGCCTGCTGGGAAAATCTCTTGGCAAGCAGAGTTGTGTGTGTGTACACGCAGAGAGATATCGCTGAAATAACGAACAGGAAGAGAAGATAGTGCAGCTTTCTCTTACACAATTTTTGGCTCTTCCCCTGCACAGCAAGTTTCTCTCCTGTCCCCGGTCAAAGCTCCATCTCATGGGCAGAGTGAAGGGCAAGTCTGGGCCCTTGGCTCGGAGGCCAGACAACTCAGCTTTCAAACAGCAGAGGCTACCTGCTTGGTCTCCCATGCTGACAGCTAACACTGTGCTGCCTTTCTTCTACTTTATGGCTCTGATATGTATGCTGCTGGGAGTATGGCTGCTTCTTACCGTACAGAGTACACAGGAAATAAAGGTGAGTGTTTGTGAAAAATTGCTCTTGCTTATTTAGTAGTTGTTTTTTGTATTGTATTAAAATACCCATAGTTTCTGTGTGTAAGAGAGGCAGACAGAGGAAGAGGCAGAATGCCTTTGTGTGCAATAAAAAAGGGAGTGACAGAGGAAAGATCGAGGGTTAGGTTTTGAATGAGGTAAACATTAGCACAATTTAACACAAACAACACTGCCCTGTCTTTTCAGCTGGACTACACAGAGGCCGGGACATGTGATAAATGTTTTGAAATGCGTAAAAATGCGAGCAACGCTTTAAAGAGCTGCACCTGCACAGTGGTATTTTCTATTCAGAAACCATTCAAGGTAAATAACCTTTGAGTTTGACAAACATATGCTGTGAGTTGCCTGTCAGTAGACCCTTTGTCAAGATTGTGTTGTCAAACAACTATATGCCATGGTTAAGAGTTAACTATGTATGATATACATAGTAAACCAAAGACAGAATTCAACCCAGCATTTCTGTTAGCACGCCTCTGCTGCTGTTCCAGGGAGATGTCTTTTTCTACTACGGCCTCCAAAACTTTCATCAGAACCTCCGTAGATACATGGACTCCAGAGATGATGGACAGATGGTTGGCCGGAAGAAAAACTTAAAGGTATCTCCACAATATTGCGTATTAATTCATCAAATTAACACGGTTAGAGCACTTCACTCACTGTGATTTTATGTTTGTCTCAGATAGAAAGCTTTTCTGAAACTGAAGGTTTTTATACACTGCGTCTGCTTTGTTCGCTTTTGATGCAGTGGAGACGTATTCGTATAATTTACTTCAGCTAAAGTAGCACTGCTGTGTTGTGAAAAGTAAAAGTCTGTTATTCAAAATCTTTCAAAGTGCATAAACATTAACAGAAAAATTTACATAAAGTATCTAAACTAAAAATGTTCATCAACTACTAGAATCTGTGATAAATTAGTACATACTATAACATTATATTTTTATTCTTGTTACTACTGATTGATTACTGTGCAAGCAGCATTTCCATGTCTGACTTTGCGTACTTTAGATACTGTTGGGTAGTTTAATTTATAATAATAATAAAAAAAAATCATATTTTGTAAACTAATAACATGTTTTACATGTAACTGCAGCTGTAAAAGAAATGTAGAGGAGTATAAAGTACACTATTTCCCTTAAATGAAGTGCAGGTATGAAGTAGCATATCACTGAAATACTCAAGTGAAAAACCTGTTCTTAAATATGGTAGTTGATTAAATGCACTTAGTTACATTCCACCACGGCTTTGTTGCTTATTTTACATTGTTAAATAATCTCCCTGGGTTCCTTCCTCACTAGAACCCCAGTTCATATTGCAAGCCATTCGCAGAAGACGAGAGTGGACTCCCCGTTGCCCCCTGCGGCGCTGTGGCCAACAGTATGTTCAATGGTAAACGCCACTGCTAACACACACACCATCAGTCATCACGTCCTTCCTCTACTTTTCCTCTGTTAACTCACATCCGTTCTCCCAGACTCCTTCACTCTGACCTATCATGGATCTAGTGGGTATTCAGACAGGGTTCCTTTGTTACGGAGAGGCATCACCTGGTACACCGACAAAAATGTCAAGTTCCGCAACCCCAAGATAGACAACTTGACACTGCCTCAAGTGTTTGAAGGTAAATAGAGATGTAACCTTGGTCAAAGACCGAATCGGTGTTCCAGTTTCCAGTCAATACTCCAGTGTTTCACATATCCTTAATCATTATTACTCCTCAGGCATAGCAAAGCCACTGTACTGGCAGAAGCCAGCGTACGAGCTTGATCCCAGTGACCCGACCAACAACGGCTTCATCAACGATGACCTGATTGTATGGATGAGGGAGGCAGCCTTCCCCAACTTCAAGAAGCTCTATGGGATTTTATACCGAGCCAAAAAGCCCTTCACTCAGGGGCTTCCTGCAGGGAGTTACAGCATCGACATATCTTACAGTATCCTTTCACCGCTGTTGGGGATGGGTTCATGTGGGAAATTTGGTGTAGGTTATATAAGACCCATTGTGTGCTTTTGTCTTAGGGACTATTTTAAGACTACAAGCTATTTTCCATTGAGCTTCTCTTTGCGATCACCTATTTTTGGCCTTGACCTCTGCCTCTCCAGACTTCCCTGTGCAGTATTTCCGGGGCAGGAAGGAAGTGGTGCTGACCACGCTCACCTGGTTTGGAGGTCAGAACCATTTCCTGCCCATTGCTTACCTAGTAACAAGCAGCCTGATCCTACTGATAGCTGTCATCCTCACGGTGGTCTGGTGGAAGTTTGGAAAGAACGGAAAGAACATGGAGGAATGAAGGGTAAGAGGTGTGCTGGGATGCTGAGGAGTGAAATGGTGAATAAAACTCACAAGCCGCTGAGAATAGATCATTGCTTTGCTGCTTGAGTTGTTTTAAAGAGACAACAAATCCTAAAGGACAAGAACATTGATGTGAGCAAATAAAGGATAAGGAGAAAAAAAACAAAGAATGTTAATTTGGTACAACACAACAACGGCATTTGCAGGAAAACCAATGAAGAATTTAGTCTGACATCTGGAAATGACTTTCCCTATCAGCTAAATGATCCACATGTGTGATGGCATGATGTTGTTCTGAACAACCACTTGTGGAAGCTGGATGCGTTAGCACAGGATTCAAGCTTTCTTTACATGACAAACTTTTGCTTTTTTTTTTTTTTTTTTTTTAAATACACACCATTTTGTTCAGGTACCATTACTATTTAAAATGATTATAATTATTTTAACTATTACATTAACAATTACTAAAATTCAGTAACTGTGTTGTTGAGGCTGCAAAGTCGAATACAGAAGGACACCAGCTATCAGACAAACCATGTAAAGCTACTGAATGGGTTTTTAATTACAGCAGTAAGGTTACCCAGAGCTGCTAGTGTTGTTTCTGTCAGTGTTATATGGGACCATAGGAGCTTAAAAGGCTATTATTTAACAAGACTAAAAACCTAAAGCTATGCTAGTAGCTCTGTGAGGGTACTGTCATAATGTCAGAAACATAACAAACAAACTGCAACCATATGTAAGGTGTCAGCTGAAGATTGTAATAAAACATTTTCTTTTTAAAAACTCTTTATTTCTCTATATACAATCAGTGAGAGCCACATAAACACAACCCCTCTGTGACCAGGGAGCACCAAAACTCTGTATATTGATTGCCTTGGTTATTGAGCATAATCAAAGCACGACCAGTGGCAGGGCTGTGTGAACAACACCTTCCCTCAGGGGAGCTCGCTGCTCTGGAAAGTCATAGAGGAGCTTGTTCCATTTTTCCCTATCTACACTCCCGCCACGTTGTGTTTGATCAGGTCAGTACCGCAGGTGGACAGGAGAGGAATGCAGTCTACTGGTGCTACGGACAATGACTGGCTGAACACATCCTACTACAACTAAAAGCCACATCAGCACCAGTCCATAAAACAAAACACACACAGGACTGAAATATGGACACAGCTAACCACACATACAGATGTTGATGCACATAGTTATATTTACATAGGAAGGAACGAGTCACACCCAAATGCATTAGGACAGATCAAACACCGATTTCAACACGAGACAATCACCATGATGCAGAAATAAACACACACACACACACACACACACACACACACACACACACAGGAAACTATGGATTATCAGCTGTAACAGATTTACCCATCTCCCTCTTCTCTCTGTACCTTTTTGAGAGAAATTCCTCTAACAACTTCTTTAAAACTTTTTTTTCCCTACGTTAAGACTGCTTTAATGTTTATTTGGCTAAACTTGTGATGTTGGCACGAATGTCAAAGCTGAATCTGTTGTGAATCAACATTGCATAAACACAGAAAAGGCAACATTTGGTCTCCAATACTACAGAAAGTATTTTCTTTTTGGGGAGTTCGTTGGATCGATTCTCCCAATCAGCCTCTTCGAGTTAACGTACAACATCTCTGACAGGGTTTTTAAAAAAAAACAAAAAAAACCTGACACTCATTGTCAGTAAGGTGTCTACAACAGTGCAACCACTTTGTTTTTATCTGTAGTCAGTGAGGGTAGTGATGGGGTGTTTTTTTAATAAGAGTCTCTCCTTATCAGCAGGATGTGAAAAAAATAAATATCAGTAAATCACTTGAGAGTTTTAAAAGATTTGCATTAGTGGAATTATCAGAACTATACACAATTTCAAGTCATGCTTTTAAACAAAATAAGATAAAAACGTACCATGAAAACTAGAGTTTCTCTAGATAAGAAGAATTCTTTGATGTCAAATGTGGGCTACTTAATGCAACATGCAAGTAATTCACTAAGAGAACCTTTAGATTTGATTGAAGTAAATCATGAGGCACATTTCAGTTGAACCTGGTTTAGTGTGTAACAGAACAATAATGTAATAATGGAAATCACAGTTTCACAGAACGCAAGAGCTACGAAGAATCACAGAACGGGGACGAAGGCTTTATCAAATAGTAGTCAGCTTTCTCCTTTTCATTCCTTCGACTCTCACACCTGGCACAAGCACATTCATCTTTGTGGTTTCAGTGATAGGACTGTGATGGCACTACACAAGCAGACTGTGGCCATGCAGAAACAATTAGGCAATACAGACATCTCCAGATGAATCTAAAGCTAAGGTAGTGTTCATTCAAGACTCGAGCCCAGGCTCCAGGGCTCGCAGGTTCACGCCTCCTCACCCTTTAACAACCCTGCGTCTTTGTCCAGTTGGTTGTGCTGAGCAGTGAGGGGCAGATTAAGGCCATGTGCATCCCTAACTCTTCAGCTCTGTCCCGTTGGCTTCTGAGTGCAACTCTGAGGGACCTGGTAAGTCAGATCCTCAGTGGGTGTGACCTGTCCAGTGGCATTCTTCGGCGTATCGTACGCCGACCTCCCCGACTGGCCACTCTCTGTCCGTGTGAGCAGGGAGGCGGGCCCGGCACCCATGAAACTACACACAGTGGTGGCCTGGTTCAAAGAGGACCCCCCCGATGGGTGGCAACCCATATCAACCACAATGGGTGTAGCATATTCAGATCCCGAAGCTGGCAGGGGTTCCGCGTAGGCGTGGTATACGTCTGGTGAGATGGGGGCGTCATACAGGTCTGGATCTGAGTATCCTGGGTCCGGCCCCTCGTCTGGTTTAAAGGTCGAACGTGCACCTAATGTTGTAACACCACTCACCAGCGGCTGGGCATACTCTGAAAAGACAACAAGTTATAGTATATTAATAATCTTAAAGTTTATAGGTAACCAGTTTATAAGTAACAGTCTTCAGGAGACATGTCTCTAAAAAGCTGAAGAACTGAGGAAGCTATGTTGTAGACAACTGTCAAGTGTAACGTTTTTAACACTTTTGTTTGACCTCAAAGACACACACTGTGTTTTGGTAAGAAATGCCGAATGTAAACAGAAGTTTGTTTACAAAGAAAACTCCACTGTGCACAATTCATCTGATGTCTTGGCCAATATTCCTGGTGTTTACCTCACAGCCTGGCCATGTCAAACAAGACCAGTTGTAGGATGTTCTTTATTTCCACACAATTCTGTATACAACAGTTGGTGGCTGTAATGTCCTTTTAAAGACAGGATTGCTGAAAAACAGGTTTCACAACATTCAAAAATAAAGGCAGTGCACTCAGCCTTCTTTGTTGTGCTGTAAGGATACACATATTGTATTTCAGTGACAATTAACACTCCACAGGGTACCATTAATAGCTGCAAAGTACCCCATGCAGACGCAATGAAAGCATCTCTCAAGAAACACAACAAGCAGCTTCCTGCAGTAAGAACAGTTGGTTACTTCAGTAGTCGCCATGTTGAACAGCGTTTACCTGCAGGTTCAGCATGTAGTCCTGGTACAGCGCCTCTCCCTGTTAGCCGGCCCACCTCACTGCTGCTGTACCGAACTGAATCCTCGGTCTCCACCATCTTGGATGGCAGCAGCTGCTTCATGCTCTTCCACCAGTCTACAGCAGAAACACAATGAAATGCACAGAGCTGCAGCAGCAAACTTTCACGAAACACGTTCAGAGCTAAGAGCATGCGGTGCAGAGTGATGACATACCTGTGCGATCCCAGTGAGGAAGATCATATGTTCCCTCAGAGCTCTTCTTCCTGTGAAAAGGGGAAACATAAAATAATGGAGGCAAAAACTGAAGTTTTCAGAAGCAATGTGTTTTTTTTTTCTTACACGTGATAATGAGAAGAATATATACCTGCTCCTCCAGTGCCAAGCACAAACCACAGTGAAGATGAGAGCAGTCAGAACCATGACCAACACAGGAACCAGAACAGCTGCCAGCGCCGCATCTAGGAGCAAAGATGCGACAATAAACACCAGATGACAATCAGGAACCAAACAAGCTTTTTTCCTTCTTGTTATTGACAATCTGACGCACCTTTGCTGGTGTGGGGAGGCATAGTGGTGTTTCTAATGTCTGGGGTGTGTGTGGTTTGGCCAAGGTGGGGTGGGCGTCTTGTACCCGCAGGAGGTGGAGTATGACGGGAGGGGGGTAACATCCTCGGCCCCGGCTTCGGGTCCGTCCTTGGCCTCACTGTTCAAAAACAACCCCACAAAAAAAAAATAATTACATCTTTCACTCTTGAAATGTACAGCTCTCTTTTTATGGGAAATATGCTATTGAAATTCTGCTAATCAACCAACTTTGTTTACCTATAGTAATCTGGCAGCCAACCAGCTCCAACTTGAGCGCGATCCTCTGGTGCCATGAGGTGGGATTTATCCTCACAAACCGGGCCTCGATTGGAGGAATGAAGTTATTCCTCACCTCTTGAAGGTAGTTGGTATTGCCTTGGAAAATCTACCATAAAACGAGAACAAACAGACTTGTTTGAGCTAGAGATTAAAACCCAACTTTAGGCCAATAGTAGTACTTTGGAATAAAAAAAAAAAATTTTTTTTAAAAAGGTTATCGGAGCAATTCTAGTTCCAGACTGTGGACAAATGCACAATAAGCCATAAGCTGATTATTTTCCAACTTGGCAAGCTAATAACTACTTTCCTCCACACAATAAGATCCTGTGAGAATCCCAGCAGAGAGCAGCTCGTAGACAGGAGTTCCAGCCTAACAACCCGGCCACTAAATCCATATCCATTCATTATTAATGCCCAAGTGCCCTGACTTGTCTACCACAGCACTTAACTCAAACCACTGACTGCTCTCATTTCCTGCCATAAACATCTCTTAGTCAATACCAGTTGCTATGGAGACAATCCAAGTATGTGTCCCTGCAGCCTTCTAAAGTGACATTTTTGTCCATTTGCACTAATTTGAAGAAAAAAAAAACATAAAAGCCAATGACGTAATGGTTGAGTAAGCAGGATTTATTGATTTTGTGATTGTATTACCTTGTCTTGTGTAGAATTTGCTTCCCTGTAGATGTACCACTGCTGACCATCATTACTGTACAGGACCCGGTATGCTGAAACATAGTACTGATACTCTCTCATGGTAGAGCCTGTGGTGGTGATGCCTGGTTAGACAGACAGCAAAAACAAAAACATGATGTACAACTGGCTCGAATGCAAGCTTAACCAAGACTGTGCCCAATATTATTTCCTATTTACTGAATTGTTTTAAATACCCGAGCTTTATCTTCCATGTGTCTCAGGTCCTATTTTGTTGTGCTATATGTGACTGTTGTAAATTAGTGATGGGTTTTCTTAAGAAACTATGTAATGCCCATCTGCCCCCCCTCCCCTATTTTGGCCAGATCAGGTAAACAAGATAATGTATGTATAACGCTTCCTGGTTAAATAAAATAAAAAGTCTTTGTGATCGTCGTCGTGTACCTGTGATCCTCTTCTCCCTCTTGAGATCGACCTGCAGCCACTGATGGTGGTCACTCTGAGAGGGCGACCAGGGCAGCCCCGCCTTTTTCAAGCGTGCCCCTGATGGCACCCACTCGCTGTGCTGACCAATGTTGTTCCACTCCCACACAGATGAAGCAGAGAGCTGAGTGTCTGCGACGCCACCAGACTCTAATCCCAGCGTCCCATAGCAGCCTGCAAACACAGAGACGATCAAAATCTTTAATGACAATATAAACTGCCTGGGGAACTAACTGCGATTTAGGAGGTCCTAATACGACTTTCTAAGTGTTTGCATGTAATTCCACAACTCACCATTGGTCTTGAAGGTGAAGAGGCTGTTTGACAAAGTTCCTCTGAGGAGAGAAGTGTAGTTTAGAGGATCAGACATACAGTACATTAAAAAAAGTTTAGGTTTTTAACCAAGAAAAATGCTGATATTTTGACTCAAATGACTTTAAAAAAAAACAAGTATTTGTGTCAAAACTTTCTGCAACATGATTCTGATGTTTTTGTATTGTTGATGAAAAATCCAATTCACATTCTGTTAAACTGAAAATAAGTTCAGATAATAAGTTGTTTGTTTAACACAGAAACAAAGCACATATGATTAAACAGCAGGAGAAATATGCAAATAACTGATGAAGAGAGTGAGGCAGGTGTTGTGAGCTGCAGTGCCTGAAGTCCTTACCCAGTGGAAGTGACATTGTTTGCCAGTGTGCCCTCATAATGAGGAATGCCTTTGCTGCTGACCACGTTGATTCTCCCTCCCACAGCATTGGACACCACACCTGCATGGATGGCTGCCACACACAGAGGAGAGGACTGCGGAACGAAAGGCGAGGGAAGAAAGATCATCCACAGATTCTGCATATGTACCTTTCTAGTTAACATAACATTGTTTTCCGCTGCATCTGATTGGCCTGTGAAAATTAGGCACATTAAACTGATAACAGATTAAAGCCTTGTTTGAAACAGATTTTTTCATGAGACAAAACAACACAATCACTGTGTTGCTCTTTGTAATCTACGTCTGTGTGAGTGTGTGGTGTTTGATTGGATGTTGGAAAGCCCATGTACAAAGGTGGAAAGGGAGATCTCCAAAAAAGCAATGCAGCTCTCACAGTGAAGTTCACTGTTCAGTGGTTTCTGGTTATTTGTCTACTTCGTTACGTGTTGTAGCCGCTTTGAAACTGAAGGTTTCTTCTGCGTTAGCCCACACATTTTCTCTTATCAGACTCATCAGGAAGCTGCATTACCTTGTTTTAAAAATCAGCAACACTACAAGGCAAACTACAGGAATGCTGAACACATGTAGCAGACTCGAGGCTTGTGGCTTGAGGTGACACTTAAAAGATATGTTTTTGAAGCCTGTCCTAAAACAACAGTGCCCATAGGAAGACTGAAACATGCTTTGGCTGCTGTAGTCATTCTCTTCTTAAACCATTTCAAAGTAAGTGACAAAATCCATAGTCTGAACGGCAGATATGAGCTTGAGGAGTGATTACGCCAAGCGAACACTGTTTCAGTGTTCCTATGGGCAAGTGACTGTTGCTCAATACTGACTGAACCTGTCCTCAAATTAAATTTTTTGGCGCTGCTGCAAACTGGGACTGTTTGCAGGTGAGCGAGGAGGAACAGGCAGCACTGTCAGCTCTTAACCTTCAGACTGAGGCAGATAAAGGCCGATGAGTCAGCATGAAGTCACTTCTCTGTAGAGAGAACACAGAGTGGCATTGGTAATGATTCACTGCCGGCTGCATTCCTGTCCAAACCTGCTGCCACATCGCTGGGGAAAAAGGACAAAACCTGAATCCTCTCTGGCCACAAGCTCCTTCCCATGAACAGCTGCTCGAGTGAGGTGGAATTTTATTACTGGAAAAGGCCCACACTGGAATTCACAGCCGGCAGGATTGTGGGAAAGCTCTATTGACCCACAGAGTGACAAGCACATGTACACGTGTATTCGCAGACACTCTCACACACATGCATACCAGTCAAATGCTGCCACAAGCAATCAACACTTGCCCTGTGACTCTTAAACTTCCCAAAAACACACACCACATCCTAAAGCGCGCCATACCAAACCACTAACACAAACACAAAGCAGTGCTCCAAACCACCGCACCCAGCCTCCAACTGAGGAAACCACACTAACACACACACACGATAAGTGGGATGTGGAAATATGAAAACCAGCACATGGATCACAGCAAAAGATACGGAGGCAGAATTAAAGAGAAAGAGGGCTGCAGATTCTGGTCTGGGTGGGGCAGCTGATCCCTGTGTGATACAGACTCAAGTATGCATAAGACTGTATAAGGCCTCCACAATCACCATGTTACAGTGTAGAGACACACACATACACACACACAAAAACACAAGCATGAATGAATCACATGTATACATATAAAAAAAAAAAAAAAAACAGGCATGCACATGGGTTTTCTCCAACTTCTCAATCGCACTGACTCACTCTCCAGCTTTTTGCCTCTACATAACACACACACACACACACACGCACACCTCTGCTCGGCACCCTCTTGCAGCTGGACTGGATTAGAGGGTTATTATTTTCGGCCAAACTATTATCTCACCTCCCTTTCACCCGCTGACCCTGCCCCTCCTCTGTTCCTGTGGGGCGCCTCACTCCCTGAAGCACACCCCCCGACACTCCTCCCCTGTCCTCCCACCAGCCAGCAACACCCCTCCCTCCTCCGACAAAAACCTCAAGCTCTGAACATGAGGTCATCAGCCAGAGACTCGGCACCCATGACCTCACGCACAGCGGGGGTGCTGTGAGGTCATCAGTCCAGGACTCGCATACCGTGGAGCAGAAATAAAAAGAGGGCCTTGGTGAATCAAAGTGAAAGATGTACAAATTTGCAGCACGGTAACAGGATGAGGCAAAAGATAGAAATAATGAAGCGAGGCCATGAACATATGAGTAAGCAAACACTGATAATGTGGTGGATTGTGTGGGGTTACACTGGAGGTTTTAACCAAACAGCAGGAGACCAGTGGGAACCCTGACTCACCTGACGTGCTAAAGACAGTGACTGCCACAAAACACAAACACCTGAGGTGCATGTGCATATATACTGTATGGACTCACCTCTCTGTATCCATTTGGTATAGTTCCAGAAATCTCCTCCGTAGATGTCAAGCAGCCTGCTGGACAGTATTTACTGAGAAGAGAGAGAAAACACACACAATGAATATCTGCCAGCTTGATCACTGAACAAATATCCGCACAAATTAAATGTTATTTACCTGAATTCTGCCTCTGGGAAATCAGATCCTTTGTCCAGGCAGGTTATTAAATCTGCAAAGGCAAACAAACAATGTCAGAACTGGTTTCTCTGCATGTTCCTGCTACACCATTACCCGTCACTGCGCTTTCTTCCTGTTTCTCTCTCTCTCTGGTAAGATAACAACGGTCAGAAAAAAGTGGGGGGAAGAAAAAAAAAAAACCCCTTTGCAACTTGCCAAAGTCAAAGGTGACATCTTCAAAATATCCAAAACAGCCCAAAACCCAAAAGATATTCCGATTATATATAAAAACAGGGGAAAACAGGAAATTCTCACACCTGAGAGGCAGGAACCAGAAGATATGGTGCACTTTTTCACTATTTTTCACTATTTGTCAAAGAGCAAAATAGTGGCAAATTATTTTTCTGTCAACTGACTTAACCAGTCCAATTCAGTTGAATATCATTAACAACTAAGAAAAACAGAAAATATTCACATTTAAGAAGCTGGAACAAGTTGTTGTTTCTCTTTTTTTTTTTTTGCATTACAACATTACATTACAAACTGTTAGACAAAATCTTTGACGATTTAATTTCAGTCAACTACTCAATCGTTTCAGCTCAACTCCAAACACATCAAAAGTCGCACTGCGTTAAAATGTGAGCCTGTGTTGGGGTTTCCTAATCACATGAGTGTTTCAGTGATGAGACACATATTTCTCCAACAGGATGGTGTGGGCGGCTGGGAATTCTGTGTAAACCCCTGTGGTGGTGGTGGTCATTGTCTCTGGCTCTTGACCACATTGTCAAAAAAGAACATATCTGATAAACGAACCTGTGAGTCAAACAGACAAATACCCCCAACCACCCCAAGTCGCCATGACGACTGATTTACTTAGCTGCACCACCTCTCTGCCCATCAGTTACAGGTCCAAAAAAAAAACAACAACACATGCATGACTACTTTGGTGGAAAAATTAGATGGACTCTTGTTTGCCTCCCAGTGTGATTCAGTCACACCGAGATGACCACTAACGCAGGATTATTTTCCTCCTGCACACACGTCACTGCTCTTCTTGTGGCTTCAATCTATCTGAAGTCACTTTTCGTTTTCCACATAACAAAACATGACCTTCACGAGCTATCAAAGTCTGCTTCGGTGCCTTATGGGCTACCACATACAATACAATATATATTACAATACATCATTTTGATGAATTAAGTGTGCAAATTACACAATGAGTGCTAAAATAACTTTCAGAATTTGTTATTTAGTCCAGTGATTTATCGAGACAAAGATGCCCAAATTCTCCCTCGAGAATTTCCACTTTCTCCAATGTGAGGATCTGCTGCTTTTCTCCAGTTTACAGGTCTGTAAATTAAACAGCTGTTGGTCAGATAAAACAAGCATCATCTTGCCTTCTGGGAAACTGTGACGGCAATTTTTCACCTTTTTTTGACATTTCGCAGATTAATGAAATTGAAATCAACGGATTAAACTATAATGAAACTAATTAGTTACAGCCTGAATTAAACTGCCTTCTTGATCGTGGAGCAGCTGGCACACTGAAAGATGAGCCACGACAAGACCCACCAGTAGATACGATGCAGTCTGTTTGTGAATAAACACACTTGTTCATCATCATCATCATGTGTTTTGGCTGAAGTCTGTTCTCTCTCTTTCTATCAGCAATGTTTGTAAACACAGCAGAGAAACATTTATTTCCAATTACAATCAGTTGAGCACTACAAATGTTTTTAAATCTGTAACTCAAACTCTGTAACCGTGAATGTGAACATTCACTAAATTTTGAATATTAGGAAATTATGAATTGAGCATTTGAGTAATTCAGGAGTTTTATTTTTATATACTAACCTACAGTGTGCGACTGTTGTAAATGTAATTTGTTTACCATCATGTGTAAACATATCACTCAGCTCTCTTCAGCTCTCTTTCACTTTGTCACTGAAATAAACCCCTCCTAAACATTTTATTACACAGAAACCAGTCGATGTGTAACATGTGCTCCACTTCCTTGTTGGCGGGTAGAAGTAAACACTCCTTCAGAGAATATGGTCGGGTTGCACCACTGCATGCACGCATCAGATCTCAGTTTTAGCATTGAGGTTCTAGCTGGTTCTGGTGTTGTACTAGACTGCGTTTTGCTGTGAGGTGTTTCTATTATTCTGTCCCCCTCATGTGTGTAAATAGGGAGGAAAAGACGTTTATAAACACCTCTCAATATTATACAGTCCAGGACGACAACACCACCTTTAACTATGACCTCAGTAATACATATATAATTGAATTTACATCAATGTCACCAAAAACTGAACATTAGAAGCTTGAAGGTAAATATTACAGCAGGGGTGTGGTATTGGGCTGCCTCAGATTGTGCAGGTAAACCTGAGAGTCATTCCACATTCCTGGTGAACTGTTTTTGATGTAAGGAAATCCTTCAGTAAACTATTTTCATTTACAAACCAGTTTTCTCACATGAAAATAAAAAAATCTGCCTATCACTTACACGTTAATTATCACACTTCCACAGTAATGTGATATCACATTGTAGAATGGTTGGCTAGCTTCTCACAAAGGGGAAAGCTTATTATAAAACCACAAAACATCACCACTTCCCGCTCTCAATTGCTCTCACTTCCTCTCACCCCCGTACTCATTCTTCTTTTCTGGCCTCATGTTGTCACTGACTCTTCTCACTTCCTGAGAGCTTCTTGTCTGTCTCCCTCTATGGTGTCTTTTACCAGCCACACACCGAAAACCAACCAACAACCAACAAATTGGATCAACATTCACATTCGTAGATGTGTGAGGCTGTTAAATTGCATTGTGACAAAAGAAAACTTTTTCAACAGATACCAACACATCTGCTGGTGGCACCCCTCACAGTTCAGAACCGTCTATTCTCTCATTTACAAAAAAAACCCAAACAATTGTTTGAGACGATGCCCATAAGCGTGACGGCCCTGCACGCAGCAGCTGGAATGTGGCTGATCCGAATATACCATTAAAAACAGTGCAGCTCCTTATCAGCTCTGTGTGTTTGAATACACGCTCACTGGTGAGCCAACGCCACGTCGTAAATGCTCCGCTCATTTGTCCTCGAGCATCACAACCACAAAACTAGAGACACAGTCCTCCATTCAAATGAAACCCTTTGGAACTGTGGACACTGCGGACACTGTTGGCTCACAGAATAATTGGAAATGTATATTATCTTCTATATGATGTCTCTGTTGACAAAAAACAAAGCAAAAAATACAAAAGGATTTTATTTAAAAAAAAAAAGAAAGTGTGAACCTTCCGAACAGTGAACACAGTGCAGTTCTGGGCTGTGACTCTCCACAAAGCTCACATAAGGAGAGATATAAAGTTTTCACACAACAACAGTCATTAAGTTGGCAGCATTCAGAGAAACACACGTTACAGCTCTGTGTACAAGTCTTGCCAGGACAATCTAATTACTTCAGAACTGATAAAAACATAAGGATGTGGTGCAGAACGAAACAGCTGTGACTTATACAGCCACACATGATCTCCAAAGCAACTTTTACACCCAGAGTCAAAACAAAAACGTAACCAGGCTCGACACTGAGATGACTTCAGCAAAACAGAACATTCTTGTTGCCCCTGCAGTCTGGGACACACGGATGATCAGTGGAGGAGACACGGACAGGTGAGGGAGCTGAGAGTGTGTTACCTGCGTGCTCAGTGGTGGAGTAGGACAGGTAGAATCCGCGTCCAGTGTGGTGGGTCCCACTCATGAACTGGACAGTGACCTGGTTGCCAGTGGACTCGATCAGCTCTTTAACCTTCAGACCCAAACCGCAGTACTTCACTGTTAAACAAGACCCAGGAGACACAGGCTGTTAGTTGCAAAGGCCTGTTTACTTTAACATACATAAAAACAAACATACCTTTGAGAATGCATTATATTGTACAATAATACAGCAAGAATCCTTGTGTAGTGGTTGGTGTAACTAACTGGGCTAATAACAGTGTGTGTTACATATAATCTGAGGCAGGATGACAAAGCTGAAATGTGAACAATTACATTCCTTGATCATTAAAATAATTGTGCTTGCTGACTTGAAAATTTTTGGATTCTAAAATTAATTTAACAGTCGATGGACTTTCACACACCATTGATTGTCAGGGTTTCTCCAGGTTCACCAACTTAAATTTAAGACTATGAATGTAATTTAACACATATTTCACAATCATACCAGCCAGAGTACATTGGAAAACCATTGGGAACTATGACTTGGTCATACAATAACTATGAATTATTGTATGACCAATAATTATTTATTATATTGTATTTTCCAATACTTCCTCCTGCACACACGATCCACTGTTCCAACAATCTCACTTATAGTTAATACGTGTACCACATCTCCTGACAGCCTGCGATCACATTCAAAAACATTTCAGAACTTTAAACTATTACCGTCTATGGTGGACTAGAGAAAACATTTAGGATTTTTGTAAATTAAATGTAAGACTTTTTAATACCATTAAAGCCTTTTCTTGAAGTAATTTCCCCCAGATTATGTAAAAAGGGACTGTTTAACCAGGTTATGTTAATACGTGCTCTGATTTTCTGACATAACCTCATTTCTCCAAGTAATTTGGTTTCTTCTGTGTATGTAAACATACGGATAGTCAGCAAGTATTGGAGATAATAATACACATTCAGTTTAAGAGATGGATGATCACAGTGAATAAAGATAAAAGAGAGTTTCTCCCACAAACCAGATCAAGTCCAGTGTCCACTTGCCAGACTCACCAATCTCACTCCTCTCAGGTCCCATGCCGTTGTAGAGGCGGAGGTAGTTGACCTGGCAGTCGCTGTTTTCTATGTCCAGCTCAGCAAAGCGAAAGTGGATCCTGTTGCCGCGGGGCACGCTGATCTCCCACTCACACACCGTGTTGTTGGGGTATGTCCCCGGATAACCCAGAGAGGACAGAGTCCCACTGCTGGGGCCAAGCAAACTGGGACCACAGCCATCACCTGCAGGGCAACACGAACACAAAGTTTCAGGAAAATAGAGGCAGGAGGAACAAGTACGAATCAAGAGGTTTGTTGATTTCAGACTTTTAAATCAAGATTAGTGGAACAAATTAAATTTTAGGGCTTTCTTTGGTAATTTAATAAATAAGTTTTAATAAGAGTAATATCCCTATGAAGACAGGAACACATGCTGTTTATTATTTTTAAGCACAGATGCTAAATGTTCCCTGCATCCAACTCCTCTAATGTGAGGCTGCTTTTCTTTATTTGTATGATCATACAGTGACTGTCTTTGGGTTTAGGACTGTTAGACTCAGGAAATTCAGGTTGAGCATTTAGGATTTTGTGACTGAAATCTTTTAGTTGCCGCTCTTATCTAGCAAAATCTAACATTATTTTATTTTTTTAAATAAGGCTTTGTATGTTTGGGTATTTGTTTGGGTTTCTTTCTGCAGATCAGGACATCAGGTAAATGTCCTGATGTCCTGATCTGCAGAACAGGCCTTGAAGTACAGTATGTGATCGATAACAGTGGTGGCTGTAGTGTTAATCATGAGGTCAGAGGTGTCCTGACACGTTGAGGTGTCCTTGAGTAAGACGCTAAAGGCCATGTTGTGTGTCAATGTGGGGATAAAGCATCTTCCACATTAATAGAATGTAATAACTGGGTTCAGCAGAGTTGTACGCTTTAGGTTGGCTTTGGGTTTTTATACCCAATCAAACCTTTTGGCTGTGCTACGCAGGACATCAACTTCTGACAGATTCTGACTCAATTTTCAAAGAAGCTATCTGTTTTATTTATTTATAGCAGTTTAAGACCACATGTCTACAATTTAAAGATAGCTCATAAGTTTTGAATTCATCTTTTACAGCAATCATGACTTGAGTTAAGTTGGTTCTTGTGCACTCTGAGCTCCGAGCTGTCAGAAAGCAGAGACGGGGTGTCTGTTGATGCTGTGGGCTCATGGCTCTGTGATAACACTCAACAGTCACACTTCATGGTGCTAAGTGGATGTTCTGTCGGCCTGGAGTTATGCAAGAGCCCCTCGGTGGACACTATCCAGATGAGCAGGACAAAAACAAAACCGCCTCCCTCGCTCTGACTCACAAATGTTGCTGAACAACTGCACGGTTCATCAGCAGGAGCTCCCAAAGTTTGACCTCAAGCTGAAAAACAAAACCCAACTACAACATCATTTGAACAAAAACGTTATTCCTGAGATTCTGCCCATGTAACGCGAGACAATCAACGGGAGAAAAATTAATTAGAACACGTGAAAGCTAAAGTTATGACAAACTGTGTCCACGTGTTTACAGTCATACCCCCACTAGCTGCTTCCCATACCCCCAATCTCTGACCACCTGAGGCTGGCTGTCGGCTCTAAAAACCTTAAAAATATTCGCATTTAGGTACAATATATTACGGAGTAAACCTTCACCAATCAAAACGCATCGAGTCTGCCGTGATTGTAGGGTTGGGTTCACGGTAAAAATCGGAAGTGGGCTACCTGGAAGGACAACAAGGCCACAAGCTCCCAAATGTGCTGTTGTCTCGTAATCATGGGAACTTAATGCCAGACTCCATTGAAAAATCTAGCAATTTAAAGGTACCTAGCTTATCAGACAACGCAAATAAGGAACAGACTGTGAAATGGAACTTTGAACAAATCGTTTATGAGCCACATGTTAATTCAGCAAGCAACTGGTACACAAATAAGCGGTTATTCCTTTACAATCACCGCTTTTTCAGAACCGGTTTGCCTGGTTTAACTGTAGCCGTCTTTCACCAAACACGCCGTGTCGGGCGGCGGCAAGCGGTGTAAACCAAGCGGAACTCCACGTACACACGGCCGTGAAAGGTACGTTCAAGTCTGGCGGACAATAACAATACGCCGTTGCCTTACGCTTTTCTCCAAACACCTAAAAGGTCGGGGTTCACTCTTTAAACCAGCATGGCCGCATGTGTCTGTGGTCGTACTCTGCTACCCTCGCCCCCCCCCCCCCTCCAGTTGTCACCGCAGCTGTGTGGCACCAACCTTTCTGCGCTCGACAGCTTTCCGTGGTGAGAATGATGAGAATCGACAGGACGAGAACCCCGGCCCCTGTCGGTCCCCTGCCCACCATTACCGCTCTGCCCATAGCAGCCTGCAGTCTGAATGCATACTGCTCGCTTCTGGACCGGCTGCACCGCTTCAACCTGTGCCGAGGAAGATTGAAACAAAACAAGACAAACGGAAAAACTCTTAATCTTCAGCTTCTCGAGAGCGAGGTCCTCCTGAGGATGTCCTTTTACTTCACGTTTCACAGTCCAGTGGTTAGCGACACTCTCACTATGGAGGTAACTACTCCACACATACACATACACACACACAGGCACACACATCCAATCTGTGGAGCTACTTCCTCCACTGAGGCTCCTCCTCCCGATCTGGATCTGGGAGTCCCGAGTCCCCCAAGTGGTCTGAATGATCCCAGATTTCCCAGCGACCAAAGCTAGATCAGAAACCGGACATAGTGGGTAAATTCATGTGGGTCCCCAAAGACCCAGCTTCCCTTTAAATCAGCTGAACCAGTAGTCTGAATTTGAATTTAAACCACTAGTCTTGCGAGTCTTGTGGCCCTGGTTTTGTAGAGGGGCAGTGTCTTCAAGCCTAAATTGTTATTTTTGCTTCAGCACTGTCAATAATTTAGTTTGCACTGTGCCTGTGTTTATGTATTTCTAATTAGTGTGTTAAATTTAAAGTAATTAACACAGAGTAAACCAGGCAGAATATGTAAAACTCAACAAACTGTTTTCTCACTCAAACTGAACCACCCCCAATCCTCTGTGTATTTACGGTTCATTTTTGCACGCCACTGGAAAAACAGCTGTACATAAGACAACACTATTATTTTCTACATTCTATTTAGATACACATATAGATTGATAGATAGATAGACGAGTGTCTGCAAATGAGGGTAAATGAGGTTATATCATATTTTATCCTTTGAGACCTTTGAGTGTTATAATTAGGGCCAAAATCTCACTGCATAGTCAAATCTTAAATCCAGCTGTGAGATAAATGCAGGGAAGTTAAAGTAGTAAATCATATTTTAAAAAAATAAATTTTCTCCTACAATGCATACAGGTAAGAGTAGGAAGGCTCACAACAAGAAAGCATCGCTGCTGTCTATCTCTTGTGTTGTTGGTCATTCACTGGGACTGAGCTAAGGAATCGCCCACTCTTAATTACTCCATTAATGTGTTGTCCTTTTCGCTATGAGCCTCTGTTTGTGCACCCAAATCTGGCACAAGAGAATATATGTGCTGGGATATTGGAAAGAGAACCCTAATATGGAGTGAGGCTGTATGGAAATACGTCCATTGTGGCTGATTGGTGACTGGGTGACACACATCAGGCGTTGACTGGACATTTCAGAGCAGCTGAGCAACATGAAGAGACTTAAGAAAAACATCAACTTATTATTGTTCTACAGTACACCCCCACTTGGCAAAGAGCTTGGATGTGATGCAACCGTCAGGAGTAACCAATAGTAACATGTAGCAACAAACACAGTTGTTAGCCTGTAGCCTGTGAGTAATATGTCGAATGATTCAGAGTCTTTTTGTTCTGGATGGATGACCCAGTGTTTGCGTGTGTGTGTGAGAGAGACTGGTGCCTCTGCATATCTGTGTGCAGACTGCAGGCAAATGTCCATGAGGGTGTAGGAAAGTGTAATGTTCAGAGGAGCAGCCAGATAGTCACTCATGCTGAAATTGTCCACTTCCACATTCTCTCCCATACACACCCCTCACCTCCCTGTTTTATTTCTTACATTCTCTGCCTGTATTTCTATGACACAGTTGCACAAGGGGAATTCCAGTAAATTCAAAATGGCAGGTTTATCATGGGACATTTTCCCCTTGTCAAGTCAAGTGACAAGGGGAAAAGTTTTCTCAGGGCACTTTTCATGTAGAGCAACCCAGTGAAAGATCCCTGCACAAAATGCTATATCTCTAAATATAGAGTTTTGGTGAGAATGTGACTTTATTGCTATTGCTGTATGTGTAAACTGCAAATCAACTTTTTTTCCTTTCAGATATTTGTTTTTCTTTGATTCTTATGTAATAAAACCAGGTATGTCGCAGTGACAACCCTTTCATATGGTTCACACTGGTGACAAAATGCAGACATGATCATAAAACATTGTTATTACACCAAATAGGGTTATACTTTACATTCCATATGTTATATTGGCTTCACATGAGTAAATACACTCAGCGGCACTTTATTATGTACACCTGTGGGATTCTTATTGCACTTCAGTGCAACGGCTCTGCCATAAAGCATTTTTCTCAACTAATATTTTCACATATTTTAAGAGCCAAAGAATTACAAGTAGTTAATTGTTGCAGGGGTACTGTATTATATTGCATTATATTGTTCATGACACTATGTCCACACCTTGTGAACAGAAGAGCTACTTTCTTGACTAACAACATTCAGATACACATTATTATAAATCTTCTTGTGTCTTGGAGCTACATTTGTGATTTCTGAACTGGTATAAATTTATGATACTGCCTTTAAAAAAGCACTAAACATTCATATTTTTAACCAGCAGTCATCACAAAGACGGGTAAACTGTTACAGTGAGGACCGCTGCTGGAAAGCTGCCTATTCACTGAGAAGGGTTGACCAGACTCAAACCACTGAAATGAGACTGTGCCACTTGGTGGTCATGAAGTATCATAGCAAGTTGGCCATTTGTCTCACAGTGCCTAATTTATATGCCTTTATATCATATTATGTCGCTTTCAGCATAGACAGTCTGTATTGTACCTGAACTGAGTGTTACTCAGTTCATATCTGCTTGTTTTAGTACGAGCCAAAACACCACATGACACTATGCAGGATCACAAAGTTGTGTGTGTGGATTTGATAGGAACGGTTAGTTGGGTATCAGTGGATCTTTCCTTTCATTTCCCATGGCAGATTATTACTTTTCACAGCTGTTGGGGGGTGGGGGTGGGTGGGTGGGGTGGGGGCAGTTAGTGAGGGATTAGTCATCCAAGTCATGTCTATACCTGCTGCTCCAGGTGTTGCCAACAGTCAGCTCAGGAGCTAACACAGGAAACAATAGGTACAACCAAGTTTCCCTGCTCTGTTGGTAATACCAGAAAGTCTGTACCAATACCTGAGTTTCAAAGTACCACAATACTCAAGTATTATAAGATAAATATACTTAAAGTATAGGTAAAAGTAAAAGTAGTCCAAGTAGATATTCATTTTTCATAAGGGGTCACAAGTAAGAAAATGTTTAGTTTTTAGCTATGTGTTGTATTTATTAACATTGTTAAAGATGTTTTTTGTGTATAATCAGAAAAGTAACAAGTAATTATTCCTGTCAAATAAATGTAGAGAAGTAAAACTGGATGAAATTTCCCTCTTAAATGTAAACGTATGAAACTGAAATGAAGTACAAGCAACTTAAAATCTGTCTTTGCACTGACTTTAGGTATCGATATACCCACCCACACTGCACTGCTCATACTTCAACCATCTGTCATCGGCACACACTCTTGTACCTGCATTTTTGATGAACTGAATAAATGTTGCTATTTGATGCATCCAGATCATTTAATCACAAAATGACTGCACACTGACAGGATTAGATAACCTTTAATTGAAGCATTATGTTTAACAGAAGTAGCTGAACAGCAAATAAGAGCAGTACAATTAAACCTTTCAAGAGCAGATGGCATCTCTGGTCTTCAGTTCCCTCTTACATGGAAATGGACAAATAAAATCTTTGAAGGACACAAACCGGAGAGCAAACGGCACAAGGTTATAAATGATATCGATCTGTTGTTGTGAGAAATTAATGGAATTTCCTGCCAACGTTTGAAGTCTCAGCGCGTAGCTGCTCTTGACCGGTCAGCTCGAGAAGGTCAACAGATGCAGGGGAAACCTGATTGGTATTCTGACACACTCAGCTGCAAAGCAGGAACTGGCCTTCAAAGAATTCAACCAAGGTCCTGACAGTGACCACAGGGTCAAGAGTTTCCATGGTGACTCTGACTTGAGTGTGCTTTAAAGACAGGACTCTCACTGGTTTACACTGAACCTTCATGTTGAATCCAAATAAGTTCCCTCGAGATTGGTTGATGTGGATATACAGCGTTTCACATAATCAGGATTAGGAATAAATCGGAATGTATTAAATTTAATTTAATGTATTGCTATGACAATTTTTGTTACAAGTCATTTGCACTACAGTTTTCCTGAGAGTAAAGTCTGTGCACTAAAAAATGTCTCCACTGGGAGTCAGTATAGGGTTCAGACAAGTGCAAATTAATCACAATGTAAATCATTCTTTGCAGGTTTCCAGAAATGTGTTTCCAAATATGTGCAACATAGCCGCTGGTCCTGAGCAAGACTCAGGACGGATTTAGGCAAAGATAGGCAGACAGTTTTCTTTTTGGAGTTATTCAGCTAGTTTAAAACAGGAGTCAAAGGTTCAGTCTGTTAATGTCATACAGTGACATTAAAGTAAGGACCTAGTTTCTTTCTTTTTTTTGTCATTTCTTTGGGAGATTGTGACTGGGGGTTTGTGCTGTGCTTTGAATTTGTGTTAATTTTTGGTGATTGTTCCAAATGATAATTTTCCCCCCTTAGATTTATGTTCAACATGATAAATGTAGCTTTGGTTATTCAGACAGCAGAAGCCCTGTATGTGTGTGTGTATGCATGTGAGTTATGTGTCGTCCTCCATCCATCATCATATACACCGGGCAGAGGAACTGTACAGTTGAAGTACCTAAGGTTCTGTGGTTGTCTGTAGTTTTAGCAGTGTGGAAGGAAATGGGGTTTTCTAGCTGCCGGTTTGTTTCATATATTTTTTGTTCCTTTAAATAAGCACGTGTGACTTGATGAGTCAGTCTCAGGATCCTCCCTGTGGACTTATGGGAGATCGTTGGTGGTGGTCCAGCGCTGTGCAACCATTAACCACACTGTCTGTTCACACTACAGCACCCCCCAGTGGGACAGTTGACATACATTCATCACATATTCAGCTTCCTACATACCTCCACACACAAATAGACAGTTTATGGAAGACATACCCACTGAGGTAATCAAACCCGGTGCACAGATGGAATTTTCTGTAGTTTTCTAAATAATCAGAAAACCACTGAATGTAAATGATGGATGTCATTTTGCCTCAACTAGGATCCCATCTTCACTGGGAATACACATTAATAAAGAACTGAACAAGAAGCCCATTCACCATTATGTGCATACAAAAATACATCCACAAAGAACAAAAGAGACTTTATATAATATTAAATGACATACTGCAGATGGTACAATAAGCAAAGGGTACAAAACAATAATGATCCATTATAAAATACATTCCTCCCCTTATTCTCTCCTTCTTAATTACTCTCCTGACCTCTGATTGCCCTGCAGTATTTATTGTCAGAGACAAATTGTGTTTTTTGCCGTATACACACTGACATCTTTGCAAATCAAATGCAGACATGAACTTTCCTCTTCTTTTCATCAGAAGAGGAAAGTTCATCAGTTCTCTTCTGTGTTAGCAAAGGTCACGCACATTCACATCTATCCATCTATCATAAACACAAAACCACAGAGAATTGTTCAACTGACTTGTGGATTAAACAGTGAGTCAACCTACAGAATATAGCATGTTTAGTGATCTCCTGCTGCCATATTTGCACTAACTGGGACTCAGGATGCAAACCCCAGTCTCCAATATCAGAGTCCTGTGCTCTTTATGCCCCCGTCCAACCGTACCACCTCCCTACAACTTGCATCCAATACAAAAACATAGTACTTCTTGCGATTAAAAAAAAAAGTTAGCCATTGAAAATTATCCAGGCAAAAATAACTGCGTGTTTCCTTCAAAATGTATTTGGCAAAACAAATGAATTTCTATAAAACAGGGTTGGTTTGCACTTAAATGTTTAACTTGGTTCAGGTTTTACGTGACAGTAATCATGACAAAAAAGAGAGTGGTTATTAGATAATATGTTTAGATTGAATGATTTCATATCGCTTGACATCTTGACATCACATAAATCTACACAAATCTTGTGTCAGTTCAACCTGCACATGTTTCTGTAGTTTATTTAGCATTACTATGCACATTTACTAAATGTGCCAATCAGCCGCCAGAAAAAAAGAGCATGTGGTGCACAGTGGTGATGAGAGATCACTGGACCATCTTCCATAAACTTTACAGGCCACACATATGCAAGAATATACACAGTGATGACATTCACAAAAATCACATTTAAGGCCTTTGAAAGCCTGCTGTAAAAATGAACGAAGCATCTGTTAAAAGACGTACTACTGTCGATTTGCACTGGTTTAATCACATATAAAATGCTCTGCATTCACACAGTCATCCATTATAAAAGATCTTCCCCCCTCTTACTTCTTTAATTGCTCTCCTGAACTCTGATTGTTTGATAAATCAAAAAAATAATTACAATCGATGATGGAAATAACTGTTAGTCGCAGCCCTTAATTACACAGTTTGTGTCCCCAGCCACCAACTATTAATGTGTAAATGTCAATGTTGTTTTTAACTGAGTGGTCATAAAAATAGAAACCACCTTTACATAGAAATAAATGCTTTTTTGAAATATATCAGTTTTGATTGTTGTGAACATTGTGTAAGACAGTGTTGATTTGTCTTTATAGTAATCTTTGAGTTTGTGGTGTTACAATCTCAGTGTTCAGTAATGCATCGATTTACAGTATGTGATTGTGGTATTTTAATGTAAGAGTTTTAGAAGCTGTGGTTCTGGTTTGAATCCGGGACAGAATTTCATTTTGAATCTTCTAAAACTGGAACATATTTTTTGAAACTGTGGTTTTTCTGTCTTGAAAAGTGTTCGGCAATATCCAGTCTTGGTTCAAGGCCCAGAGCTTTTCTTGTGGCTGAGATATTTGGACCTGAGCAGCATGGACTAGCTCTCTCTGACTGCCCAGGATCCATTCTTGGCTTTCTGGACACATTCCTTGTCCAGGTGCTGTGTATTTTCTTTTTCATTCTGCATGAGCACCCCGTGTAAACTTTTCCAGGCCAAATTCATTTATTATTCAAACACACAGTAAAAGGTTAATCTCTCTGGCAGCCAGTCCAAGCCTTCTCATTTATTGAGATATTCTGGTCTGACCGTCAACTCCGTCAAACCCATTTAACCAACAGAATGTGATACATCAGGGAAAAATAAAAGGGAAAAGGGGGAAAAATAAGGGAAAAATAAAATTTCTTCTCTCGAGTAATAAAACGTTTTCCTGTTACCTAAGATGGCAGGCCATACTTCGTTCTCTTACAAACGCACACTAACATTTTAAGGCAGTATAATTTGTTACGGTATCACTTTTTAAGACGGGAAGAGAGACGTATTTTATGGGTGTTTCATCTTCCAAGACAGAATAAATAAACTGCAATATCTATACCTGTCAGAGGTTCAAAGGTCAACTTGTAGGAGGTCCGTCTGCCCACTCCCTCCCGACTGTATATGGATGGACATGTTTGTATGTGTGTGTTTATTATTATTAATATATTATTATTAATTTTTTTTTCAAAATATAGGTTTTATTGTACAAGTCTGCCCAAGTAGCAGCTAGCAGCCCAAGAATACGTTGATAATTGACAGAGTGACAAGACAGAGGGAAGTCAAACAGTGAGCTACTGCTCCTGATATCGTGTTATGATGCACTGGTACAGTGTTGTTCATCCAGAGCTGCACTCACCCCTTATTTGTCTCTAAAATGAAGGAGCCATTTGTGTTAGGAATGGAGTAGTAAAGTGGAAGGACCTGTTTTGGATGTGCAGGATTTCAGAAGCAGTGTCTTTCACCGAAGTCTTAATACTGATATATGAGCTCTACACATGTCGATCTCAACATAAACAACTTACCATGAATTTAACAGGAATCAGCCACTGGCAAGGGGAAAGCAAGGGGATGGATAAAGAAAACGTTCTAGAGGAGAGCCATTTTACACAGAAGACTTAAAACGCCTAAATTAAAACAAATAGTTTTTTATTTTGGCATGGATAATGCTTTTCCCTCTTCAAAAAGTGAAGCTTCCTTGTACCTCTCCGCTGAAAACTAATGGCAATGCTTTGCATTTAGTGTTGGTAGTTCTATGCTGCTCTCTGCTGGACAACTATGAAATGCAATACACCTCAAAATTCATAACACTGTGTGCTGTATTTAGCTTTATTTCTTGATTTTTTTGCTTTTATTTAGACATCTTAAGTCAATTGTAAGTCAGATTTTGGATCAAAGTTTAAAACAAGGAAGTGTGGGTTATTAACACTTGTATGTTTATGTGTATCACAGATTAAAATAAAAGGTCCAACAGCAAACTAAGTGAAAACATACTTTTCTGCTTACTCTCATCTAGCCTTTTTCTTTTTCCTTGGTGATATTCTGCAGTCTCAACCACTGAGACTTCTGCCACCAGCACAATATATTAGAGGTGAATGACAACTGGTATGTGGTGCTCAAGCAACAACATACTGATTCTGATCTCTCAGGGTAGACAGAAAGAAACTTTTTTTTTTTATTACTATGAATTACATTACAACTGTATGAATATTGTGGCCATAGCGGGTGGTTTGGCTTTGGTGGTGAGTTTTCACTCCACCTAAGAGAACAGTTACAACTGTTTACGTAACCTAAGAACTAGAGAGGATTTTTGGCATAAACATGAGCACAGTTGGGCTTAGTTTGGTTTTCTTAAAACCTCTTTCATTCTGTGTGTTCTTTTATTATGATACCCAGCACCTGCCGTAGATTTCAGGTACTCTCAAACTGATTTCATCTCACGCCTCAGGCAGTATCAGTTAAAACTGATACTGCCTGAGGTGTGTGGGGAAAAGAGATGATTCAGTGGCCTTTTGGCTTAACAAATAAAGAGTAAAAGGTTTTATAAAAACACAGAGGAACAGAGTACAAAAGAGGACTGTGCCATCACATACTGGAGCTACTACTACTACTGCTAATACTGCTGTTGTTACTACCAAGGCTGGATTACCAACTGGACAAAGCAGGCAACTGCCTAGAGGCCCTCAGAAACTCAATTCCAGCTCTTAAGTATTAGTTGGTTACTTGGTGCCTGGGGAAATCATTAGGGGCCATTAGGGGTCCAACAACAAGTCCAGAGGTCCCATAGGAGGTTAATCTGGCCATAGCTACTACTGCTACAACTACTGCTCCAGCTACTATCACTACAGCTACTACTGCTACTGTTACTGCTGCTACCTGCTGCTTCTACTGCCACTTTGTGTTAAATTAGTTTGGGCCGCGTCGTTTTGTGTGTTAAATTGTTTTCTACTGCTATTTAAATGCAATTAATTAATTACTCTAATCTATATATTACTGCTGCTGTTAGCACTGCTACTAAAGAGACCTCTAAACAGTTTTGCCGCCTCATTAACAACTTATTATTGTAAGCTCATTGCTGTTGTTGCCATCCTGTTTTAGACCTGATGTAATAAAACCAAACAAATGTGTTACTTTCTCTTCTTTCAGGTCTGTGAATGAAGAATAATTTGTCTGAGATAGTTCATACATGGACCTGTGGAGTTAAAATTTGCAGATGATATCATTCTTTAAACTCATGGACAGTCCTTTTCCTGTCATAAAATACACCTCATGTGAAGTTAGTGTTGGTAAAATTCTGCAAAGATTTAAACAAACAAATTGGCACAAAAAAATTTTGAAGCTGCATTTCTTTCAAACAAATTATATCTGGCATTCCTGCCTGCCTTGTCAGAGCCTGTGGTTTGACATTTAATGATGGTAACAGTCTGTGTAGAGTTAAATGAAACAGGGTAGTGCAGTGGGCTGTCTAATATACGAGCTATTTGGAACTATGGTCTGTACATTAGCTGTGCTCCCCAGCTACGTGGAGTGCCAACATTTAAAGTCATTATACAGATTATTTCAATGTGCTTTCAGTCACAAGGTAGACATTAAACAATGCTTTTGTGTAAGTTGAGCACCAGTTGACACAAACCATGGTGGGTGAGTTGGTTTCAGAGTATAAAATGCATGCAGTAAAGGGAACAGACTGTAAATTCACTTATTGTGTGATACATAGTTGAACTGTCAGCATGTGGCACATTTCTGACTTGACACCACGCAGAGAAAAGAGGAAGAAAGACTTCTGGGGGAGAGAACCTGCTCTTTCTATCTGTTTTCTTGGATCTGTCATCCAGATTACATCATTGTCATCTTGTTTTCATGTAATATCTTGCTGTAGTTTTGTCTCTTGCAGGATATTTGACTGCTTTTGAGTGCAACAAATGCTTAAATGTGCTTTTTTCCTGACTTGGATTTTACCAGTGATTAACCCTTGCGGGCCTGGCAAACTGCAGAAGCCAGAGCTGTCTTGTCCCCATATGCTGCATCCCAGCATGCTATCTGTTTGTCCCAGGTCAACACTGAGTCCCATGAGCATTCCACACATACTAACACCTCACTGCAGAATACTCTACCCACGATGCCTTTCAGCAAGCACCTGTGTTTATAGCCCAATACCTTACCCTTTCACCTAGTGAAGAGCATGTTTTTTTTCTTTAGTTAAAAACAGCAGGTAACAGTGAGTCAGTGAATGTGAGTGTGTGCTGCAGCATGTTTACAAGACTCTAACGCACATGTGGAAATGTGTATTTGTGGGCAGCTCCATCTCTGATATCTGTTATATGGAAAGGTGAAATTGTCATTTAACCTCTGACCTTTCAGCACCTAAATTCTGCAACGTTTGCATGAGATTTGTATGAGATGACGTCCTGTACCCGTCCCAAATAAAACCACAAATTGTTTTTACACTTGACTCTTTCTATGGATTAAACAACAATTTTTGTTTTTTTGGGGAGGGGCTATGTGATGCATTATTTCTCAGCCTACGACATCAACATCTCCCACAACTGATTGCTCAGGGTGGCTCCATTATCTTGTTATCTAGTTTATTAGTGGCTTCCTTGGTTGTAGTAGTTTTATTTCTTAGTGTGAGATGTTGCTGTGGGGTCTGTGTCTGACTGTAGCTTTATTTCAACAATTTTTATGTATTTACAACAAAAATGTGACAGATTTAGGATGTGAGTGATTACTGTGCTGTGCCCTTCCAGCATTTCCAGGTCTCTTATCACTAATTAGAGAGGTGTGTTGCTCCTCACAGAAAATAAATGGGAGGGAGCGGCTCCGCCTTGCTCACTGTGTTCAGCCTGGTTTTACCAGTGACCATCGAATCAAGGAGTGTAGTTGGGGTTAGACAGGGTCTATTAATCTTAGCAGGGTTGGTGGGATTTGTACACAGCATGACAAGAAGTGTTGCCCAGGAAATCTCAGGGGTGGAACATCCTCTTGCCTTTAAATTCTCCGTAAAGGGCGAGAGATGTACTTAGGCAAATAGTTCATAAATCAGTGTCGATTTGAAGAGCTGAAATCAACTCTCACTTGCACAAAGTGTGCAAAAACTGGCACAAAGCTATGAAGACTATTAATCACACTAAGGCAAACATAAAAAACTGACTTGTGAAGTCCATTTGTGAGTGTGCCTGTGTGTGTCTGGTTGACCTCTTTCTATGATTTCATTTAGTATGAAATTGCAAGGTTTTTGGTGAACCCAAATCAAAGAAAACAGCCTGTGATTCACAGTATTAAAAGCACATTTTTAAAAGTCAGGTGAGTGAGTCAGTGAATCTTTATTTTATGCAAGATGAAACACACAGGCTATGTATGACTTTGGACTGTACAACTTTATGCCTCATACCCTCCTCTGAATATTTTTATCTGTCACTAACTCGCTAACTTTCTTTCAAACACCTAAAATCTGGCCAGTAAATCAAACATGACAGGAATCTACAGACTGTCTGTCTCCTTCTGTCATGTCTCACGGTGTACCACAGTTATGGATGCAGGTTTTCACAGAGACGGGGCAGTCGTACCATAGTGTGATGAGGGAGTATGGGGGGGTTCTGTACATATGTGTGACTGTAGGCTGTTTTGGATTATCCGGTAGGTGTGACTTTACTGTCCCATAAAGATTTCCTCCACTGACAAAACCTGCGCACAAGGCCAGTTTTCACATTTCACAGTTCTCACGATTTGGAGTTGTTCAGCTGACAAAACCAAAGTAATTACAGTAGTAAAGTAATGTAATCACTTTTTTAATAAGTAATACGTGATGAATAACTAATCATGGCTTTCAAGTAACTTTCACATCTGTAGTTGTCAGAAGTGGTCAGCAACGGAGATGGCAACTTGTCATACCTTCAGGAATCTGTGCATATTTTCTATGTTGAGCCGTTGTTCCCCCAAAAATATTTTAATTGTCCTTTTTACATTTCTGTTTCTGTTAATCTTTAAAAACAAGATAATGTGCAAATTAATCAGCTTTACAAGTGCTGTGCACACACACAGGTGTGAAGTTTGCATAAATTTGCTCATCTCATCCTTGGAAAGAAAGCAAATAAGTGTATTACCCAAACTGTGAACTATTCCTCTTGCATTCCTCTCAAACAACGGCACAGTCCTTTGAGAAATATCTGACAAACTTGATTCAGTTCTGTTTGTTTTTGATGTTCTGTTAAATACTTCATTTGGATAAACTGCCCATGAGAAAGAGAGAGCCCTTTGAATAAGACTCAACCAACCAATCCAGCTCAGACCTTGTAAACCCTGTACCCGTCGCTCTCCGTGCAGTGATGTCATCATTGGACAGCCCCAGGTGAAAGACAGGAATGTTACAGCCTGTTGATTGAGGCAAAGGATTGTGGGCTGTGTGCTGTGCGTGTGTGTTTTTCAACATGTGGTATGAAGAGAGACTGTGCATGTGTTTGTGCATGTGTACGTCTACAGTATGTGCATGTATGGGGGGCCTTGCTGCAACACTGCTGTGTGAAGACTTGTCTCCCCCAGCTGTGAGCGGGGGAGTGTGTGGGCCGCCTGTACATTCACAGCAAACTCACAAAGCTAAATAAGCCCACTACTCACTTAGAGACACAAATACATGTACAGTATAGTAAGCTGATAATGCAACTACAGGGTTTGTTCCTGGTTCCCTGGGTAGACAGAGTGGAGACTGTGGTCTTTGGGGTCATAGCGGCTGGTCACGGTGGTTGGGCCTGAACCATGGGAGCCTCCAGTAAAGGATACATTACACAGTTAGTTCCACTTTAGGAGAAAATTACCTTAAATGTGTGATCAAGTAGTTTGTGTTATCCTTAATCCAAATTCTACAGTATACAAATACTGAACATATGACAAATTCCTGATCATTCAGAGATAAAGTAAAGGTTGTGGGATTTTGACCTTATGGTAACGCCTTACTTTTTAAACCCCACAGCGTGCATCTGGTTCATGGGGTGGAGGTCTGTGAGAGAGGGAGGTGGCAGTACTGTGGAAGAAGTCCTGGGAGCCCCGAGGTTGTTTTCTTAAAAAACTGAATAACAAACCTCTGGCCCAGTTGGTGGTGAAAGTGGCATTTTTGAAGCGACACAGGGGACTCTTAAACCCAATGATTAATGGCTAGACCTGTGGTGGTGGTGGGGGGCTGAAAGTACCGACCCTGAGTGAAGCAGGTGTTGGGTGAAGTCTGCAACAGAAGAGGGGCAGGACTGAACTGACTTTACGGCAACTGTATAACTACCTATGTGGGAAGGTTTTGTGGATAATTTAAGAGATATGACTGGTTGACAGAAAACAAGAACAACTGCTTATGAACTGCTGTGATATTCAGCACTCAGCAGTCTTCTCTGTCAACTGCCATTTGGTTGGGGGTGGGTTTGGGGGAAAACTAAAAGAAAGTAGCATTGGTTTCTTAAGACATAAGGAAAATTGTTTTGCTAGCATCATGAAAAATGACCCTTGATTGGTGCAAATTCTAAAATTCTCAAAAGAATATGGTTTCTGATAGAACTGGTAAAAATATTCTCACACTACTACTACATACTCACTTCACTTATTTTGTGAAAGTAAGGTTTTTGGGGCTTAATAATAGAAAACAAAACTACATGAGTCTCTAGCAATGCAGCGGTAATGTCACCATGCTAACATACTCATAATGACAATGCCAACATTGTTTACCATAGTGACTGTCTTAGTTTAGCTTATTAGCATGCTAAAATTAGCCGATTAGCTGATTAACACAAAGATCAGCTGAGACTGATGGGATTGTTGTTAATTTATAGTGTTTTTAATAAACCAAACTATTGGACTATTGGACAAATTGAAAAAGTCATTTGGATTGATTCTTTTGGGGACCACAAATGTATAAACCAAAGTTCATGGCAACCAATCCAATAGTTGTTGAGATATTTCAGTTTGGAAAAGAAATTTGGTGTGCTGTTGTGGCAGTGTCCGAGTACACTTGATTTGTGTAGTATAGTAATTACTCCTGACATAGTTTGGAGCTTTTAGTTTACCACCTCCATTGTTCATGCATAGGGTTAGTTTGGTGTGACCTAGGGTCAGAGAAGGAAGGTCAAGGTTCACTGTTCTGGGCACTGGGGCAAAAGTTCAAAATAGTAAAAGTCTAAAAAGAAAGAAGCTGATCACACACTCGTTGAAAAGCATTGTAGGTATAACCCTGATTTACTTGTTGTCCGCTGAAAGAATCCCCCAGCAGCTGGATGCCCCTGGGTGACATCATGAAGAGGTAAATATTAACTCAGTGTGAGATCAGAATCTGGCACAGGGGACATAAATATTTTCAGACCATGTTTAGGTAATTACGTAAGGAGATACGCTTTTTTTAAAAAGAAAGCTGACAAGGCAGGTATTAGAAAAATTGTCATTCTCATGATGATGGCACTAACTGATTAATAGATAACTAGTATACTTGTGGTCTGTGCAGCAGAGCCAAATTCCACAGCTCTCTGTCCCTACGGGTAAGGTGACATGGACACTTTCAGATGTTTACTTTTGTTTGCACTGCAAATTCCAATATTGCCTCATGGTGAAGAGGGAAGGAGTAAGGAATGCGGGCGCCTTACAAACTCAGATGCCGTAAACTCATCTGAAAATGTGACAGGACCAGGGGACGGCAACTCTTAAACTGTTAAAAACAGATTCCTAACAGAGAGTTACTATGGTGATGGGCTGATTGTCCCTGCTCTATGATTGTAAAATGTAAACTCAAAGCAGTGCAAATATTTAGAAATGCATCTAGAGTTGCTGTGCTGTGCTGAGGCACAGACAGTGAGTTGCTGGGACCCTGTAAGCCCTTGGACAACACATGCATCCATTCACAATACTCAAGCAATGCACAGTTTGAAGAGCAGAGGTCGAAGAAAATAGTCTGTGAAAGTTGGCGACCATGAGCGATAGATGGACAGTGATAAATGGCAGACTGGGCACAGATTGCTCTGTAAGTTACAAATACATCTAACACTTCAGCAGATTTCCCTACACTGACAAGCATACTACGTCTTCTGTCTAACTGCCATTCCATCTGCCATTTACTTGTTTGGACTATTAATAAACAGTATTTATAGTACGACCAAATGCATGTTTTTGCTCAGCCTCTAAGTGGTGCTCCACGGGAACGCTAAGGCTAAAACACAAATACCTAGTGTAACTCTCATCGGGGGCTCTGGACAATGTCATGCGTAATACGCATCATAAACGTTCTCAAGGCACAGAGGAGGGGTGCCAGCTGGTGGGAAAACAAAGACACTCTATCTTATATACTGCATGCAATTCTTTGTTTGGGCATGTGCACACAGAATACGTGGTTGAGTGTGTATTTATGTGGATTCTGGGTTGTCCATGATCACTTTTTGTGAGTTACCATGTCCCTATGTAGCAAAGCTATACATCTAATTTATATGCAGTGCAGTACAGTATACAGTAATTGTGCAAGATAAAACATATAACCTGCACTGATTGGTTTTTGACCACAGTGCAACAAGCTGTAAACATAACACTGATATATTATCACCTGACAGAAATGTGGGAAATGAGTGGGCACATCGTCAATAAATTAGGCACAGAGCAACATTTGCATTCATATTGAGTCGTGTGGTGAATGTAAGTCCAACATGAGCTCTCCTCATAGCTCTGTTTTGGTCTCCACCGATTCCTGAGGGAAATATGTGTCTCTTTAGCTGCTAAATGCTTCAGTTTCAGCAGTTAGTTTGTTACTTTGTGTGGTTTCTGTTTGGTGCAGGACAGGTTGTGTACAGTGGGTTTATCAGAGCTTTTATTCTGAAAACAGCTGCCTGCTGCTGCTGGAAACAAGCTTGAGAAAACCAAAGTAGTAAAACCAAAACAATTATCTTAAAGATGCTATTTAGAAAAATGATGATGATTATTTATCATAGCTCTATGAGTGACTCACATTGCACACGGTAACTTTGTTATTGTTAATATAAAAATATTGATTGTGGACTTTCTCTGGCAGAATAACAAACTGAATGCTGAGATGACATGAGTCAAAGAGAAGGGTTTTACAGTAAAGAAAGAAACAGCATTGACTCAGTGCTCAGGGCCTGCTTTCACATGCTGCAGCATACAGTACAACAGGTGCAGGCCGGATGGCGAGAGGCAGTTGTGAGGCCCATTGAGGCTTCATTAATGGAACAGGAAGAGATTTGAAGCACGAGGGCAAACACACACAACTCATTACCCCCTGGCTATCGTGTACCTTTCACACCGCAACTCAAAGTGTGTGCCTGTGTGTCCGTGTGTGTGGTGCATTTATTGCATTTATATGAGTTTTGTGTTTGAGTGGGCGGGTGGAGAACAATTACAAGCTATGTTCCTTAGAGATGAAATCTGCTTTGGAGTATGTGGACTTTAGGTTTTGGGTTACATTACGTATACAGACACCACAGCAATGAAGCTAACATGATAGCTTTAAAATGATCACCTCATTAATTAAGGATGATGTCATTAAAGCATTTTCACACAAATATAATACAGTTATCACACAGTTTTTTTTATTGTCTTGTATAAACTCAATACGGCGATAAAATGTTTGATACAGCTAAGAACATCAGTGACAGACTGACAGGTCTCAGCTACCAAATCATGCCAAAGACCAGAAAGCTGACTAAGCTGACACTTGGCTGTTGGAGGTGCAGCAGGACATCCACCCTTTTACGCCACTGTGTCACTTTGAAACTGCGCGCATCTACTATTCCTCATTCTCACACACATTAAACCACCCTCAACCAGGACTCTCAGCTAGGACACACTGCTGGCCCCTGTTCTGTCTCTAAAATCGGGAGAGCAAAGAGTGATTTACGCAAAGGAAATAAAAGAGAAGACACACAATCATAGCAGAGGTACAGTACTGTATAGTTAGGCAGCTGGACACGTCAGAGTTACTAGGTTGTTGTACACAGGTGTCAAAACTGCCCTGGAAAGTGTCTGTCGTCACAGACCAACAAAGAACCTCTGAGAGAAAGATTATTTTTAGTCTGTGGCTGTGGCTGAAGACAGCTTTTCACCACATTTAATGCTGACTCACTTTTTCACACTGCTGCTATGATAGGTGTAAAAGCAAGGATGTTATTTTTCCTTCTGCTTTTAAACAAATGACAGATGTTGAACTTAAGGATGATCCTCACATGATAGAAACAAAAAAAAAACTGGCAAAAGGGACTTTTTGTATGCTTCAGTGTACTGTGCAGAGTGGTGGAAGAAGTGCTTGTATAGTTTACTTATAGAAAGCTCATAGAAGGTACCAATGTCACAATAAAAAAATACACCAGTATAAGTCTTGTATTCAGATTTTACTTAATTAACATTAGGGAGGTATCAGAATTAAAATATGGTCAAATATCGAAAGTAAATGTAGTTGAAAAATGAAAACCTGAAATTTAAATTGTTGGTGTATTAATGTGTAATCTGTACTTTGATGTTGTATTGGTCAAGGTGGCACCTACTCTGATAACACTGTACTGTTTGGTTTATGGGCTATGTTTAATGCTTAATCCTTAATTTGTTAATTAAATTTAAGAACAGCAAAGCCTTTAATTTCATTTTTTTGTCTCATACTTTCAATATGCTACTAATGTACCAGGGAACCACAGCTGTCAGATTTATGCAGTTTGGTGGGTTAAATATAAAACTCACAAAAAGAAACACTTAAGGTGTCAGTAAGTGACACTTTAATAAGAAATATATTTAATTATATTTCCCCAAGGTATGAGTAAACACATACATTTTTCTAATTGTGCTGTAAAGTGCTGTAATGTGCTTTATACACAATCACTCACATGCAGTATACATAGTCCCTGTAAATGCTTAATTATGATCCTTTTTTTTCCCAGGTGTGTGCCAGGACAGGTGATCTTAAACAACCAGCTCCTGTGTGTCTGGGCTCATACACAGTAATGATTTACTCTGATTTTTATTGCATTCAGTGGCCAGTAGATCACAACATTAATGAGGGAAACATTCCTCTTCATCATTGTCATCCACTGTGGGCACTCAGCAGGGGGATGTGAGCATGTTTTGCCACTATAAATTATGGCATAACGTTTTGGGAGGTTGTATTCATTCTCAGTCGAGCCCCCATCCCTCCCTTCCTGTCTCTCGCTTGCTCTCCCACCCACCCGAGTGGCTCCACCCTCCAGCAGATATAAGCTGTCCACAAGGTGTGCGTCTGTTATGAGCACATATCCCAGGGTTCCCTCTGTGGTTGTCTGTCTGCCTGCTATTCTGTCTGTTAACCTGGCTGCAGTGATTATTTCCTCATAAACAGCCATTCAAAAAGGTAAGCACTGCCCTTTTCTCACCATATCCAGTGTTTCATATGCATTTGATTTTATTCTCTGTGAGCAGTTCATTTGTGATTTATACAAGCCTTTCCTTGTACATCTACATGAAAGTTGTTTTATTGCCTTTGTTTTCAGTTTCTAGTGTTGTTCCCTTATATGCCATGCATCCAATAGATCTTCTAGTCAGTAAACTTAGTTTGCTCCCATTGTGATTGTAATTTGGCAGAAACGCAAATTGAAATGATTTGAGATTAATTTGATTAACTGTAGATGACAGAGCAACTCATTACAGCATTAAAAATATCCCCTTCCCCACTCTTTTAACACAATGTGCCCAAATTTAGGCTTATTATTAAGGTTTCAAGCAGAAGTTCTGATTTAAGTATATCAACATAAATATTAAATATAGCACAACAAATAAATATTTATTAATGTATTTAGTTTTAGACTATTATTTTTAGTCCAAAATCATGTGTGTTCTTTGTAACAGAAATGAAATTAAGTGTCAGTGATATGTGTGGCTGTGGGCCTCACAAAAATGGTCTTTAGCTGCAGAGTTAGCATCATTTCTGCAGAGAACATCTACAGCTGAGGCAGCTGGATGTACAGATTTCCCATAGTTAGACCACTTTCTCCAGGCCCTCAGAGAGCCGAAGCCTGTGCTGCACATCCCTCTGTGAAAGAAAACCAGTGCTGAAGGCAAATTCATTCAAATGTTTTGTGTGCATGAGTGTGTGAATGCAGAAAGCTGAAGCCAAACTGTCAGATGTATGTGATGGGGGCAAGAGCAGCAGTTTGGTGAGAAGAGCCTGCAGAGCAAACACCGTCTTTGGGTCTGAGCAGGTCTGTCTCTCTGGCCTGATTTGCTTCGTAATGGTCTTTCTCTGACGATACTCTTCAGCTTGGTGCCTCGTCAGTCACAGCAGCTTTTAAATGATTCACTGGCTACTAGATCAGATCTTCATGATTTGATTATATTCAAGAAACCACAGTCGCAGTGTCCTTCTGATCATATATTTAGGAGGAGTGTACAAATTGAGGAAAAGATCTGAGGGCTCAAAAGCCTGAACAATGATACATTTCTGTCTCCGGGCCTGTTATCAGGCTGCAGTTGAGTTGTGATTTGTATTAATTGGTTAAAAAAAATTGAAACTGAATCCTTTGACAGATATTGTCAACAGTGTAGGGAAAAATATTTGGATCCGTTTTGGTTACGTGGATTGGCTGTCAATATGTGGCATCAACAAGTGATACCTGCTGGATTCCTCAGAAAAACAAAAATAACAATACAGTGTTTTCTGTGCTTTGTTTGGCTGAAGATGAGGCCTTTTTCTTGTTTGATTTTTGAAATGTAGTTTTTACTCTACTCTCACCCGTGTGTGCATGATGTTCAGGGACCTACAATAAAATACACCGTACTGCATACAAATAAAATCAATTAAACAAGATTCCTTCCCTTTTTCAATCAGACCTCCTTTTCCTCTGAATTACAAATCTCTCTTATTTCTTTTTCTGCTTTCACACTATAACATTGATGTATGGATCCCGCATTGACCTTAGATTGTTACTAGAAAGAAAACCCTTAAATATGGATGGTCCTGAGCACAAGAGGTAAACTTTCAAATGGCATGTGTGCTTGTATTTGTGTGTGTGCATACAGCATTGTACCTCCCTGTACACATTATTCAACAAACTTCAGGAATGTGCAGGACAAAAGCACAAAAGGACCCAATGAAAACCAGGAATGATGGCAGGGTAAAAGAGAGGGAAAGAAGTAAACACTTTGGTCATTCAGCTGCACAGCTGTGACAGTGTGTGTACGTGTGTGTATGAGGTTCGTTTGAAGAAGGACGTTTGTAGCGTGACTTGAAGAGGTGTTAATTTTACGAGGTTTGCTTTGCGCTAAAAGCTGCGTTTAGGGAGCAGAGGAGCTGCAAATGTTTTTCACTTTCACCGAGAAACCACATTGTCTGTGCACCAAGATTGAGTGCAAGGGTACTGCGGGCTTAAGTATAAATTTGTAAATGGTCTGTGGTACAGGGAGGAAGTCAGAGTGGTTTGCCTAAGATGTTCAGTGGGATTTAAACACTAGTTTTTGGTCAGGCTGCCTGCTTCATAGATGCGGAGGAGAAACTTTAAGTAAGACCTAAGTAAATATTATAGGTTCTAAATGATTTTGCAATGCTGTCTTTCTACACACACAAACATGTAGCACAAGCCAAAGGTTCGCTTAAGAACACTTAAACAACAACATATGTCATATATCAGTGCCACTCATATCTCATCTCCACCAGACTATTCTGTAGATCTTTTCCTTGCTCTGTTAGCAAGGTGGTTTAAAGAGACACACTGCCTCGCCGTCTGACCTCCATGGTAATTGGCAAGGTCAGTGGGTGGTTCCAGGTCACTGAACCGGGGTGTTTCCAAAGGGAGAAAAAAGGCTAGTGAGGGCAAACAGACAGATGGACACAGAGAGGAGTGAAATGAGGCAGAGGGTGAAAATGGTGAGGAACAGACATGGCTCTGTGCACACAGAGACACAGGAAAAAAGGGAGACGGTGAGAAGAGAGTTGTCTGTATCTGACAAAGGAGAGAGAATAGACAGATGTGTCTGGAGACACGAGGACGGTTGACACAGCTAATATTTCCATCTTGGTCTAATGCATGGGAGGAGAGGTTAAAAAGTGCTTTTGAGGATGGATGTGGCACGTTGCTTAGCTGTGTGCATTTGGCAGTCCTATCCCGACAGCTGAGCCGCGTCACTGTGTGTGCATCAGTGTGTGTAAGCTTGTGTTCACGTGTGTGTGTGTGTGTGAATGAGCAATAGAAATCCAGGACTCCAGACACAGTTGTAGTTCCTGAGTGAAGAATCAGCCAGAATCATTCACCCTCAATCATTATCTGTATCTTCTCTCTCCTTCCTGAGCTAAATCTTTGAGAGCTGACCCAATGAAAACCAAGAATGATGGTTTTCATTATGCAAACTACACCAAGTTGAAAAGACATTTACAGCATTTCCATTATTTACAATGTGTAGAGAATAAAAGCATAAAAAGCCTCTTATAGTGTAAATATTCTTGGCTTAATTATTATTTTTCTCTGTGTTTCTCACAGAAATAGATAAATTCTGTTTTTATTATTTATAAAGTAATGCTACACTCCAGAGCTCACCATTACACAATTTGAACTCTATAGTGTCATTACCACCTAAATATTATGTTCAGTAGTTGTCCTGACAGTACACGCACTGAGAGGTGATTCCAAAGCAAATAAATTTTACTTCAGTTGCTTTCCTGAATACCAATGCAGCTATAGTTTTTTCTCTTGATGAGCTCAATTTAAAAAGGCATTCTTTCATGATGTTTGAGGCTGCCTAATGGAAATTTCTGTTTTCAGCGGTCCCTAAATACCTTCCTGTAGTGGTAAATCACAAGAACTAAGAAAGCTGTACAGTACAGTGTTCATTTGGACATACTGTAGTTTTGATAGCCTTATTCTTTCTTTACACATTAGTCCAGGGGGTGGCACAGCTGCTGCGGTTTTAATGACATTATGGAGATCGCAGCTTGTATGAACAGCAGTAACACCTCAGCTTCTGCTGGGCGAAGGTTGACTCAGCAAAAACAACTGCTTACAGACACATGATGCCTATGAGTCTTCTCACGTCGCCCACCTGATGGACAATTTACTGTGTTTTGTTTATGTAATATGTCAAAAAGATGGACATCTGGAAGTAGTTGAGGAAACAGAGGCACACACATACACATTCATGCACACACGACACATAGACATACGATGCAGACTACTCTGAGGTTTGCTTATTTTTGAGGCTGTCTGGGCTGGGCAGGACAAGCTGAGAGCTCAGTGGTGTATGACCAGCCACACACATGATTCTGGCAGCAGATGTTGAAAAATTAGGGTCCGAACCACAGATAGTTGTACCTCTATGTTCTCCTGGGCTGTTGTTAAATGGTAAATCTGCTGGGTCAAATTTGAATGGCGGGAAGGGATGAAGTGAGAGTGAAAATTGGAATTTGTCCAAAGCTTTGGTTTATGGCCAAATACGAACATCCCCATCAGCCTCAGGTGTACTTTGTTGTTTAACGCTGATAAGCATATATTAACATGCTAACACATGATGAACATGGTAAACACAGGTACTGCCTCACAGAACCACTAACATAGCTGTAGACATTTAGTCTTGTAAAAAACAAAAAGAAACCTGTACAGTGCAACAAAACATGCAATTCTACAAAACACAGGTTATTATTTCACAGTAGAAATGATAACAAATGTATCATTAATTTAGGCAAAGTCACCTGATTAGTCATGAACACATTACTCTTCAAAGACAACTTCAGCTTGTTTTTAAAATGATCCCATTTGTGATCTGTTTTTACAAAAAAATGCATCCATTGCTGAGCCTGTTGTGCTTGTTTGTGCATTTGTCTACAGTTGCATGTGTGTCTTTTGTTGTCTCACAAACAAACTAGTATGGAAAGGGTGTGAACTGAATGACACACTGGTGAAATCTGCCTCATATGAAAATGTAGAACATGGTTGTTGTTCCTGTTTACTCACTGTTACAAATCACTGCTTGTCAGACAGTCATCATTGAGAGAGCCAAATTGTTTTACACCAGTGTGTGAAAAATTGAATTGTGAAACTTACAAAAGTGAGAAACAGCTCACAACACGTTACTCACGCCATCACAACTTCTCACAGCTGTCGCACATTTATATGTGACTTCATGTCAGTCGTGATTACAGATGGAGGGATGACACTAGCACTTAAAAATAAATGCAATGGGTATAACAGACTTCTTTACATCGACTGCACCCTTCTCTTTTTCTGTTTTCTTTAATAACAAGTTAAAACATGGAAATTGCTGGTTAATGTTTATGTCAGAGTCTGAAAGTGGCTCTACTGTATGAACAAGTCACTCGGGAGGCAACACTTGTATAGAATAATGTGTTGGTGAAAAGCACACCAAGTAAAGACAGAAGGTGTTTCCATCACCCTGTGGTTGCCATGACAATGTCATGGTGCTGCTATGTGATGCCGAACAGACCCTCGTTGTATGGTTGCCTCTGATCTGTAGTTGCAAGTTTTGTTAGACTATTTCCACCCCTTTAAAAACACCTATACACACACACATACCAACACTGAACTGGGACGTTCCTCAAAGGTTGTAAAACTGTCACATTTATTTTCTTAAACCTTTTTATATGTATTTACATGGTGATGTTTTGGCAAATACTTACATTATATATCTTATACTTTGTATATCATAATTATCATAACACTAAGAATGGATGAAAGTCTGCACCTTTTTCACAAAAACTTAAAAAAAAACTCTTGGGTGAAACACTTCGGGTGGAGTTCTTGACTCTGAGTGTTTGTTTTTTGCAAAAGTCTGATTATTTTATCCTGACAAATGTCCCAGGATTAATCTTTCATTTACTGTAACCTACAGTATACAGTGCATACAACTTCACAGTGTCGCCTACATGGACACTACATAGTATCCATTTGAGCAGCCTGGAAACCTTAATGCAGCCTGACAAACACACAATAGGAAAAGCTCAATACTCAGGTTACTCAATACTCAATACTGTGTCACAGTCAGAGATCAACTTTATTGGCCAGTCCTCTACTTCTGTGTATTGTCTGCAGATCTCACAGATTCATAGAGCTCATTAGGAGACCGGGAACAGGCCACAGCTTCCGCCCAGTGGTCAGAAATGGGCTCCAGTTCTTGCTGGGAAAAATCAGTGGCATTCCTTTGGACTCTTTTGCATGTCTGGCCTCTGTCGCCGTGGAAACTAGGTGGGCTCCCTTCAAAGGCCAGCTCTCATCAGGGAAGACAGTGGCACGGCCATGTCAAAATCACCAGCTGACTGAGAAAAGGTGAAGGGGCAGAAAAGATCCAAAGAGCCAGTGATGGAGTGGACAATAAGGATGTGGTTTAGGATGTGAATTAGGAAAGCTACAGATGAATTGGTTGTAGTAAATCTGGGTCTGGGATCACAGTTGAACCTGGGCTGGGAGCGTGGCAGGAGATGAGTCGACTAAGACTGAGATGGAGATGGTAGTTGTAAAGAATGACTGAATAAGAGTAGCAGACACTCAGAGGAGTGGCTGAGAGTCTTATTCATGAGCCAAAGAAAACCCCACTACCTTGCTCTATTCCTGACCATTTAAAGCAGAAAGATCAGGGGTTATGGGACTGAGAAATGAATAGCAGGTCTGAACCACTCAGCAGGATGGCACCTCTGTATTCTTTTTGGAGCAGATTTCTGAATGCTGGCCAAAAAGAGAAAAAGGACGTCAGACAGGCACCTTCACATGAATGGGTTCTTCCTCTCTAGTTTTGAGATGAGAGAAAAAAAATTAGTTTATGGGTGGTTCTTACTGAAGTACTTATTCCACCCTCCTGTGCACCTTCCCATATCATCTTCTCACTTTACCTATTATGTCATTAATGAGGATTTTCATTATCTTGAGATATTTCTTGTGGCTGATTAAATTCATTGCAGTATTGTAGGAATGCTCTCATTAATACCAGTGGAAATGGTGCACACACCAGTGAGTTAGCTAGGAGGTGGCGGAAATACTTCACACACTCGTAAAACTTTGAAAAAAAAGCTTAAGTGTCAAGCAATGAATGCATGTTCATACAAATATTCTCATTCTGATGTCACCATGCAACTTGTTAATTTACAATTCCGACTATGGAAATCCAAATCTGTCTGTATACCTTTTAATAATGTGCACATCAGTATGTTACAGCCCCAGGACTGTACACCTTACCTCTGTAACGGTGCAATCCCTTGTTGGCAACTCAAATGTGAGAAATTATTGAACATGGCACAAGATTACTCAAAGGCATTGATTTTTCTTTTGATTTTTATGAAAACAATGATCTATTTGCTTAAAATAAAAGTTTCAGCCCAACATGTGGACATCAGTGGGAAATTGAAAATAATGATCTCTGTGACATTTGGTGTGGCACCCTCCTGTGGACAACTGAAGAAAGTGCAGTTTACCCCAGCCCTGCCTGTGAGAGTGACACGCAGTATACACATTTTACTTTAGGTAAATAACAATGAAGTCAAGTGGCCTGAAAAAAATGAATGTCATTTAGACTCTGAAACATTAACAGCAGTTTTGTTTAATGCAAAGTGTTAATGGTTTCCAGTAAGCGATACTATTTATAGTGGTTTTATACAACTATCGAATAGTTGTATGCAAATGGCATACACCCCAGTTACTCTATCAATCGATTCTTTTTGTATTTATGTATGCTGAACAAAGCAAAAAAAAGAAATGACCAACTTTCTAATCCTTCTCTATGACCATATTACATAGGTGACACACACTGTGAGCACAACTTAAGTGTTCGCAAGACCAATGTGTAGTTCCAATGTATAGCCAGCAGAGGGGATAGAGTATGGCCTGCAACTGCACTTTGCAAACAGGGTTGTCTACTGGACTCCTTTGACGATTTTGCAAGAAGTACTCACTCACATACAGGACTTCCAAAGAGAAGCATCGCTGTCTCATATCCTCTCTTCTCTACCTTCCATTCAGGCCTCGGCCATGCCTCCCCTCCCTGCCCCCCTGTTCCTGACACTGCTACAGCTTGTAGTACTCACTTATGTGAGTGGTGGGGCATACTATGGACACAAGCAACACCCTCAGCCATATCAGCCAGTGCAGCACCTCCAGCACATGGGCATTGGCAAAGAAGGCTTTCCCCAGCAACAGTACCTTGGCAAAGAGGTGCCCTATATGCAGTATCCCCCTTACAGGAAGGAGCTACCGCAGATGCCCATGCTCAAGGGCAAAGAAAATGCTCGTAAAGGGGGTGGATATAATGGTGGTCAAGACAAAGGTGAGAAAGTTCAATATTTTGAACAGACAGTTAACAACAAACTTCCAAGAACACATAAATTCAGATCTTGAACAAATGTGACATGACCTGCTAAAACATGACAAAGCTACAAACATTTCTTATTTGTTTCCATTTGTTGTTTCTTCAAGTGCCAGAAAAGAACGGTTTATTTTGAAAAGTATTTTATACACCCATTTGAGTGTCGACTGTGTGTCCATGTTTGTGCTCTTCCTTTTGGCAATTGATAACCAAAATTTTGTCAATTGAATGTAATAGTTTCTGGTTCTGTTTCTCATTCATCACAGGTCAAACAATCCCCAGTGGTGCTGAGGGAATTCCTCAAGGAGAGCCAGGCCCAGCTGGGCCACCTGGACCAGAGGGACCTCCAGGGCCTCCTGGACCTCCAGGGATCGGACAGCCAGGGCCTGTGGGACGGCCTGGACCTCCTGGTCCACCAGGACTGTCTGGAGTGGGCAAACCAGGTATGCCAGGACTGCCAGGCAAGCCAGGAGGAAATGGTGAGGCTGGGCCACAAGGAGAAATGGGCCCCAGGGGTGAGCAAGGGCCATCTGGACAGCCAGGGCCTCAGGGTCCTCCAGGACCTCCCGGGCTGCCAGGAATAGGTAAACCAGGGGTGCAGGGACTACCAGGCCAACCAGGGCCAAAAGGAGAGCCAGGTCATAAAGGTCTGCCAGGCCTACCTGGATTACCAGGACCCAAAGGAGATAAAGGAATGGGCCAACCAGGACAACCTGGTCACAAAGGGCTCCCAGGACCCCCAGGACCAGCTGGCCCAAGAGGACTTCCTGGTTTTGGAAAACCTGGGTTGAATGGAGCACCAGGTCCACAAGGACCACCTGGAGAAAAAGGACATCCTGGAGAGCAAGGACCAGCTGGGCCACCCGGTGAAGGAGGACAGCCCGGCCCACCAGGACTTCCTGGTCAAGGAAAGCCAGGTCAAAATGGCCTGCCAGGACAGCCAGGTGCACCAGGTGCAAAAGGTCATCCAGGACCACCAGGTTTGCCAGGAAAGCCAGGACTGCCTGGATTTGGTAAACCAGGGCTCCCAGGACCCAAGGGTGACAAAGGTATGGGTGGGCCACTTGGATCTCCAGGACCAAAAGGAGATAAGGGCCACAGAGGACTACCTGGTATGCTTGGACCCCCGGGACCAAATGGTCCACCAGGTCCTCCAGGTGTTATGGGACCCCCAGGAGGTTTAGGTCCACCTGGTCCTAAAGGAGACTGTGGAGAAGGAGGACCTAAAGGGCTTGATGGAGGCCAGGGTGACCCTGGTCCTCCTGGGATACCTGGTAAGGATGGTCTACCTGGAGACCGTGGAGAGCCAGGTCCAAGAGGTCCCCCAGGACTGAGTGGTCCCAAAGGAGATGATGGACACAAGGGTTTGCCTGGTATTCCTGGTCCTCCAGGACTTCCAGGGCCAAAAGGACAAGTTGGATTACCTGGTGAAGTGGGACCTCAGGGCCCTAAAGGAATCCCAGGCATGGATGGTGCAGGAGGACCAATTGGGCCCCCTGGTCTTCCTGGGCCAAAAGGAGATAATGGCCCACCTGGTCTACCAGGTATTACAGGTGAGGGGAGCCCAGGTCTTCCTGGTCCCATAGGACCTCCAGGAAAAGAGGGCCCATCAGGACCCCAAGGGCAACCAGGTCAGCCTGGCCCTCCTGGACCACCAGGCCCACCTGGAGCACCTGGTCTGTCTCCTGACATGGCTGGAGTACTCTCTGAAATGGGCCCTGGACTAGATGGTGTTAAGGCTGGTAGTTATGGTAAGAAGGGCAAGTATGGTGGCAATGGGGCAGAAGTAATGGGTTCCAGTGGTTTGGAAATGCCAGCATTCACAGCTCTAGTAACAACTCCCTTTCCACCAGTGGGCACGCCAGTTGTCTTTGACAAGCTCTTGTACAATGGTCGCCAAAACTACAATCCCCAAACTGGAATTTTCACCTGTGACATCCCTGGCATTTATTACTTTGCCTACCACATCCATTGCAAAGGAGCCAACGTGTGGGTGGCTTTGATGAGGAACAATGAGCCAGTGATGTATACATATGATGAATACAAAAAGGGTTTCCTAGACCAAGCATCAGGGAGTGCGGTATTACCTCTACAACCTGGAGACACTGTGTATATTCAGCTGCCCTCAGATCAGGCCTCAGGACTTTATGCTGGACAATACGTGCACTCCTCTTTTTCAGGGTACTTGTTGTATCCTATGTAAAACCATCAAACTGCAGGGCGAGAGAGGCTTCAGTGAGAACAAAATGGGAGCATATTTTTGTAAAATACAAAACATGATTATATATTACCTTAAACTGAGCAGTCTTTTTAATGTAAAGTTAACAAGCTGTAGATCGTCAACAGAGATGAGAGGACAAGACAAAATATTTCAAGGAAAATGTTGGTCTGTATATACAGCAGCTTTTATACTGTTAACCCTTGTAGCCGTTTAACTGGGAGAGCAAAGATTTATTATTTTACAGCATTGAAGACATAACGGAAAGTACGGAGAAAGAACAAAGTAAATGGCATTTAAAGGACACCTAAAGTGGTTCCAGGTGTATTTTCTTGCATGTGAGTGACAAAAACCACAAGAGTGCAATTTGTTATTAGGTACAAAATCATGAAGAGAGTGTGTTAAGTGAAACAGTGTCAGATTTTGTCCCTGCACGTCTTCAAAACTGGCAGCTACCCCATGTGGCAAGAATGTGAAATAGAGTAGAAAACACAAAGACATTCTGGTAAGAAATTTCTATTTTTGAATGCAAACCTTTGTAAGAAAAAAAATACAGTCTTTGTCTCTCAACTGATGACAGCAAGCATGTAAAAGGACCTCTTGAGAACGACAGCGCAGAGCATTAAAAGGTTTGCATCACATCATTTTGTATATGTTTCAGAGGTAAATGCATTTCAAGTTGTGTAACCTGCAAATGACTGAGTTTTGGGAAAATGTTAATTGTATAGACTTTTATTCTGATATTCAAAGGATCAGTCTCTCAAGCTCTGTGTTGAATTACCAAAAGACTTAAATTTGCAAAATACAGCGTGGGAGCAACCTAAATAACTTTCACTTTAGGTGTGTGAATACATTACATATTATAGACACAACTGTTTTTGGAGTTTGAACAGTAATTAATGTGCTCATTTGTGGGAGCACACAAAAATTAAATAATCACACGCATGTACTGTTACCTGAACAAGCGTGTTGCTGACTTACAATTGCTTCCATGAGTGGGTAAGAAAGAAGTTTAAGAATGTAATTTTAATGTTATATTTTAATGTTTGCATATAGGTTTATTTGCATGTCGGCGTAGTTCTGTAAAGAAACAATGTTTGTGCAAAAATGTAAAGGTCAAACAAACACACCATTTTGCCCTGAACTATGAAAACCACTCGTTTCATTCTATTTAACACCACCATATACGGAAAAAACAAGACCATGCAGCAGTTCTGTCACTAACTAAACCATTGTATTATGTGGGTGTGAGTGGCAAATGCTGGTAATGAGAAAGCATAGATCTCTCAATGATGTTAAATTATACAAATATTACTACAATATAATATTCAGCAGGGATCAAACAGTGTTCCACTCAATCCTGTTGTTTAAAGTAAACAAATGAGTGTTTTTCTAATGACTCTGCATTTGACTAGTATTATTGTTTCATTTTAATTTAAAATTCAACTGTTAATATTCTGTGACTCTTTAGTAAGCCATGATTTAAAATTAGAATAATGTCATACATAATCCTTTTATACTTGTAATGGCATATAATAATACATAAGGGAGTGTAATATGTGGAAACAATTTATGGATTATTGAAATGAAACTCTTTAACAGTGGGACTTGGTATTTAATCAGTTCCTCTGGTGTGATTTGTTTAGAAGTGAGATGACTAAATTAGGTTCCACAGTATCCTTGGAGTGCCCCATTCAGTATGTCATGCTGAGAGGTTTGTGGAGAACACATATAAATATGCATTACAATTAACAAACTGAAGTATTTAATGCTGCAGCAATTCATAACAAGAATTATGTCAATAATTTATTATTTTATCTGCTGATCACCTACATGCTATGAAATGGACATCAAGCATGCACAGTTTTAAAGGAAAAGTACATATATATTTCTCCTTTTAACTATGGTGCTAACATTTTCAGTGTAACCAATGAATTTATGTCTTAATGTATAATGTTTGTTATTATTGTCTAAGTTGTTTTTTCTAAATAAAAATTGTCCAATTAAAAAACTGTTGACATCTCAATTTCTTAGCTCAGCCCATTTGAATGAGGCTGGTACATCAACCAAAAATTAATTGTGGAGACTCATCCATGAGAAAGTGTAAGAAAAGCAAATGACTGAAAAATGTTTACAGGATTGGCGGGTTCCATCTGTCCTGGTTGACACACACTTCCAATGAAAAGCGATACTCTCAGCTGTCTACATGCTCTCACATACTCTCTCTCACCCACTGCAAATATGGCACATAAATAATACAAAAACGTTATACACTGCACACCGAGTGAGAAACAGTGGAATAATAGAGTCCCATATAT
>JBBMJY010000007.1:7304974-7347123 GCA_037833715.1 Toxotes lorentzi | reverse complement strand
ATATATATATATATATGAAGGCAGAAATGTTAAGATCAACAAATGAAATGTTTCTGAAACGGTGGAACAGGAACATTCGGGAAACCTTGCAGTGCGCAGCTTCCATCGTGATGAGAGGACAGATGCTGATGCTGCGGTGGGAGGTCTTTCAGCTGAAGACTGAGTTGGTGCGCATGCGCACAGCTGTTGGAAGCATCCATACATCCAAACCCATGTTTTGTCGGTGCAAATTTAAGGAACAGCGAGCTTGACCAGACGTAAGGAACGAAGCAGCGGTAAGCTTTGTTTGTAAGCTACATTTTACTCGGTGTCTGTTGCTCTCTGGTTGTCATTGCCGATGATAAAACGACGACACGTTTTGCATGTTAAACGAGTCTTAATATAAAGAACGTATCTGGTCAAACGTAATGCTAAATTAGGTTAGTTAGCATCAGAAGCTAACGCACCAACCTACAAATCGATGTAGCGGCCCAAATAGTCTGCCTGAAATGAATCATTTTCGGTTTTAATCAGTTTCTGGCTTATTATGGCTGATTTCATGTAATTATTATTGAACTGGCAACTATTTGGAGAAATGATAAATCCACCAAGTCATTTTTCAAGGAATAAGAAAAAAAGACTGTTTCTGTATTCTGTTTCTCAATGTTGTATGGGATTGTAAATTAAACATCTTTGAATATTTTCATTATCTTTTCATTTTGGACTGATCAGGACATCACTCTGCGCTTTGCAAAACGGTGAAAGGCAATTTTTAGGGCTTTGTGACATCTTTTAGACAAGACAACTAAATAATCAAAAATATTGTTAGTTGCAGCTGTAGTTTTGGCTTCTGAAGTAGGATGTGTTTTGCGTGTCAGTAGGTTTCTCTCAACATGACATCACGCACAGGTCCTAGAGCTGCTGGTACCAATGGCAATGGAAGTGACTTTAGACACAAAGAAAGGATTGCCCCACACTACCAAATGAGGCAAGTAGATTCTACTATATCTATTTATGATGGTGCTCATTAAATATCAGAGATATCTCCAAATAGCAATAATATCTAAAAGGATTTCTAACATATCCTGATATTCTGCTTTCTATTTTGCAGTGCTTCCCTGAAGTCAGAGGTGCGGAAGTTGAACTTGGTCCACCTTCTGATTTGGCTGCTGATTGCTGCACAGGTGATTGTCAGCCACTTCAACCTGGTGTCACATGACACTGTGTCCATGCCGTACCAGTGGGAGTACCCCTACCTGCTCAGCGTCCTCCCTCTGGTCTGCAGCAGTCTGTCACTCCCAAAGAACAATATCAGTTATCTGGTCATATCCATGATCAGCGCAGGGCTGTTCACTGTGGCACCACTTATTTATGGTGGAATGGAGATGTTTCCTGTCGCACAGCAGCTCTATCGCCATGGAAAGGCCTACCGCTTCATTTTTGGCTTCTCTGCAGTGACTGTTATGTATGTCATCATGGTAGCTGCTGTTCAGGTGCACGCCTGGCAGTTATATTACATGAAAAAACTGTTAGACTCATGGTTCAGTGCCACTGAGGAGAAGAAGAAGAAATAATGGAGGGAAGAAAGTTATGACTGGACAAGACTGTGTTTTTATCTTAATTTACGGATGAGTTTGACACAGAGAAGATATGTAAGATAGAGTAGGATGTACAATTTATGCTGAAACCTGTTTTTTGCTTTTTATTTTGTCACCATTATTGATGATAAGTTTCAATCACAGTGCACCCTCTTCATCACTGAGTTTGGACTGCTGCTTTGCCCCAAACAGAGAAAAATGATAATAGGATCAGGACATTGTTGTCATCTCTATAAGAATGTTGATTGAATGATTGAATGAATGATTTGAACAGAATAGATGATTTGAACAGAATAGATGTAGAGGTGTTCATACTCATACAACAGAGTTAGGGCATGAACTATTCCACAATATACAGTCCTGTGCAAACATTTTAAGCCCTTTAGATCTTTAGATTTTTATCCATCATGCAGTACCATCACAGAGACGTCTACAAGGAGTCATGCAGCAGATGGAATGGCTCCCAGGGGCCTGATCTCAACATCATCGAGTCAGTCTGGGATTATAAAGAGAGAGAAGAACTCTGGCAGGTTCTCCAAGGTGCTTGAAACAAAGCACCTGCCAAGTATCTTGAAAAACTGTGCACAAGTCTACCCAGGGCAAAATGAGTTTTTTTAAGGCAAAGTGAGGATGAAAATGCCACTGTATATGTTAAAGGAAGTCGTTTGTTGTTTTAGTTGCAGATGTGCTAACGTTCTCTGATCCTCCTTCATTAAGTCTACCTCTTACAGTTGTTTTTTTTCCAGAATGCATTTAAGTCATTAAAAAAGATGGTAACCACAGTAGCTACCTATACTGTCATATTTTCCAGTATTGTCATTCAGCATCAAAAATCCAGCTATTCATACTATTCAGCCTGTGCACATGAAAACAATATGCACTGTAAACCAAATACAAATAAATGAATGCTCTTCAACTTTAAATCTGATGTTTATTATCTTTTTAATGAGGTAATTCAGTCACAACGCACTTTGTCCAGATGGTGTGCGGCTGCGCAGAGTGAATGCCACGTACTGGCTGACGTTGACAGTGTGGAAGACGCTTCCTGATGCTGGCCCGGGTCTTGCTAGGCTAACTAACAAATTTGATTTTCACGGTTTGCTGAAACCTGTGAAATACAGCGTGGTCAAGTCGTCTGATTCAGGTGACGAATTTGGGTTTGGGGGTCCAGTTGTATTATGGTTTAGTTTTAACCATACATCAGTTTCTGTGGTATCACTGTTTGACTGGTATGTTGCTAACTAGCAAGCTAACTAGCTAGCGTTACTTGGCTAATGTAGTGAGCTAAAGCTAAGCTAGCTCGCCCAAACAGGTGTCGAGACTGATTTGTAGGAAGTTAGTTACAAAAAGACCCCCAACTAATCTGCTGTTATTTAAAGGAATGATAAGTTTAAACATTGCTTGGCTAAGAATATGCTGACTTACCTGGTTCTGAATGGCTATGAAAGGCAGCTATTACAAGTTACATAGGAAACCGTTTTGCCGACCCATTTCTTAGAAGTGAAATTAAGGCGTACAGTTTTACACCGCCTCGTGTCACTATACAGTGAGATATTAAATATATTATTGCTTTTTACTCGGCACGCCTGGTTTATGTTATGACTGTTGACACTGTAGTGGTAGAATGGCCTAGCAAACGTTAGCAGTTAGTAGAGGACTCCTGTTAATGGGCCACTGACAGATGACTCTGCGATTGAGCGTCTTTTACCATCAGGGTTAGTTAAGATACACTTGAATGACATTTTAAACGTTTGGTGCGTTAGAGTCAGTATCGGTATATACTAGTTTGTGGTTGTCCTTATTTAATATAAATGTATGCTAAACGTTAGCTACCACAAAATCCCTAGCATCCAGCTAATTATTCATCTGGCTAGGACGAGCAAAGCCGCAGCATTTCTGGAATTAAATTCACTGTAGTAAATTGTCTTGCCTAGATCATGAGTAGGTAGCGTCGCAGTTAATCCAGGAGTGACTACACACAATCAGTGAGAGACATGTTAATTTATTACACCCTAATAATGCAGGTGTCGGATTGAATATAAAACAAAACCTGTGGGTTTATCTAGCATTCAAATGATTTCATTACATTTTTCTAAAAGATCCACTAAACTGAGTTGAGGGCTTTGATTCTCTTATCTAACCAGCTGATATTTTGGGTCAAAGTCTGTAAGGACATCCACAATAGCACAGAATAGTCCTTGCCACCTCACTGAGTGATATTTGACCCTTAGACTCAGCAGTTAAAGTGAAACTGTGTGATGCTGTTACTGAGGAAGCTTGATCAAATCCTTAGAGTTAAAGGGCATTCCTCTCCTTCGCTTTGTAGTTGTCAAGGGTGCCTTGTCCTTGGTAAAAAAACAACCACCTTTTAGTCATAAATGATGACCCTCACAGCAACCACTTCCCCCCACCTGTTAACATACTAGCACAGACCAAGTTTCAATTTGACTATAATGACAAACATGTGTTGTTGTTGTTTTGTATTGTGTGATGATGTAGCACACTTGGATGGATAAATCTGGTTCTTAGAGTGCAAGAACTGTATGTTCATTTTCAAGTATGAAGACAGACCAGGATAACCACATATCTACTCATTAGCAGCTGTGGGTAAAATAGCACTGCAACTACAGTTACTTTTCCTAAAGACCACCAAGGTTAATATATAACAATACAGCATCATGTTCCTTGCTCTTTCCTAAAGATTAGTGCAACATTTAAATGCTTTTTTGTGCCATATTGTCCTGTGTGTTTGACAGTACTAGAAAACCCCAGTGACAATGTGTTGTACTCCTAAAGGTGGATGCGCATGTAATGGTAAATAATTGACAACGGAGCAGGGTTATTGGTATTATTTTTTTTTTTTTTTATCTCTCAGTCTAATGCTAGTAAAAAGTGGTGCAGCTTTTCACTGTCATTACGGCCTGCAAGATTATTACTTGCAAACAGTTTGCTAAGTTATGTCAGTGGTCTTGCTTGTTATTGTACTGGATCACTATTGTCATATTAGTATATCTCCTTCACAGATTTTAACTACATCTCTGCAAAATCATTTTTATCTTTGGGGTTTAGAAGTAGAAAATTTTAAAATGTAATAATTTTGAACTAATAACCATCTGGTTTCCATTTGCATTCATTTGTTTAGTTTTTCTGCATTAATCAGCACATAGTGAGATGTAGTTGTTATACTTCAGGACTTAAACTGAAATGTCCTCTAACTGACATTGACAAAGACAGAAGGGAAGCTGAGGCTATGAACTTTTTGTGTAGATGGATGTTTTTAATATTACCCCTCCTCTAACTCTGTTAAGTGGTGGGAGCAGAACAGGTCGGACGGCACCATGAACGGCCAGCTGGACCTGAGTGGGAAGTTGATTATCAAAGCCCAGTTGGGTGACGACATCAGACGTATACCTATCCACAATGAAGACATCACTTACGATGAGCTGGTGCTGATGATGCAGCGTGTCTTCAGGGGCAAGCTGCAGAGTAACGACGAGGTTACCATCAAATACAAGGATGAAGGTGAGTCAGGACACAAGCCCTTTGTCCTAATTGGTCTCAAGTATAAAAGCTGACAGTAAGTTTTCCTCTGTCCAGCTTATTTATTGTAAACTAGTGTAAAGTTTATGATACTTGACCAGGTGTGGACATTTGACAGTGTAAGTCCAATAAGGGAATCAAATTGTTGCTGTTTTTTGTGGCTAGGCATATTCAGTGACAGTCCATTCAGTGAATCATCTGGTCTCTTTTTTTCTGTTTTTTTGTAGATGACGACCTCATCACCATCTTCGACAGCTCTGACCTCTCCTTCGCCATCCAGTGCAGTAGAATACTCAAACTGACTTTGTTTGGTAAGCATATTAAAGCATTTCCTCTCTGTTGCCCATTCATAGATATACACAACCATGCAAGTGAATTCTGCCAAGAGGAATCCAAACTTCTGGTCTGTTGATGTTCAAAGTCTGTGATCATATGATGATGTTGTCATGATAAACTATAAACCACATCTGCTGTTGCAGCCACCAGTCACTGGAGGGCAGTCCAGTTTATGTTTCACACAACAAACCTCAGCTCTTCACTGTCAAAGTGAAAGTTGTCATTCGGACTAATTTTGGGTGGAATTTTTGTGTCTCTTTGCAGTAGATATACTCACAAAAACCCTTTGTGCAGGTTATACTGGGTCTTAATTTTAAATATATTTTAAATATGAGCCAGCCCAGCTAAGTCCACAGTCATTCAGTAGGCCTGTAGGAATGTGACCTCAGGTACATGTCATAGAAGAATTAATTAAATTTCCCAAAAGCCAGTAGGCCTCACCCTAACAAGTCAAGTTGAAGCCTGTTTTTATCAGTAGTAACGACATGTTGAATAAAGTTGTGTTGAAAATTCTGGATTTTTACAGGGCCAAACTACATATAGTACATTACTTGATAATTGTTAATATCATATTCAAATACATAAATTAAACCATAGCTGGATTCTCATGGCAGCCAGTGTTTCAGCCAAGTACCTCATGACCCTATGCATCTCTGTTGAGCATCGTCCACTCAAACAGAGAAACTTGTGTGAGAAAGAAATGTCTGACAATCTCTACTCTCACATTCATTCCTCACCAATAGAAATTTCACTCCTCAGCCAATTTGGATTGGGAAAATAAAGGTAGAAAGTAGTCAGAGCAACCTACGTGGTGCAGGTCACATTGGGCTGTGGACTGTGAAGAACTTTGTCTTGTGTTGGTTGCTTTAATTTTATTTTACTAAGTAAACACAGGCACTTTTTGTTTCCTTGCTAAATATGACTTAGCAGTAAGTAAAATCAGTATATGTAAGCTGACAGACAAGCTGGACAACAAACCACCATCCTCATGCCCAGTGTTCCCTGCTCCATTGTTAGTTGGCAAGGTGTGGTGGTCGTGGTGGTGATGATGATGATGAAGCTCACTCTGTCCCTCTGTCATTTTGGCTGCTGCTGTGAAAGGCTTTGTGAAATTAAACATGTGATAGATGATCCCTGTAATCCCAGGCACTCAGAATGTGGAGCTAACAGAATTATTCATAATGTGCACATATTTAATATACAATTAACAGCTTTTCCAGACCAATGAATTTCCAAATTTACTGTTTATTTTATGTTATTCAGATGTTGCTGTATGTTAAGGTGCTGTTTTTTCTTTCTTTGCCAAGTAATGAGCTACTTGAAGACTCTTTACTTTATTTACCAGAACATATTTCTAGTTGTTGACGTGCCTCATCGTGGTAGCCATATATTGTCAGTTTTAAGGCTTATACAAAAACCTACCTGCATCATCAGTCTGTATGTACAGTACTCAAGGAGTTTATTGGGGTGTAAGGTTATGCTGCTTGATATTCCTGCCGCATTTTTTTTTGGTTTACCATATGCTAGGCTGTTGACGCATTTCTGTACTGTCTGACCCAGATATTCTTCTGAGCTTATGGTTGTAAATCAGTTCGAGACCACGATCTATGTCAACGTGCGGTTCAAGTCAAGACAACATTGCCGCAATTAGGAAACAAACGTAAGAAATGAGATCCAGATTAAGCAATGCGCATAAATGCCCCCTTAATTAAGGTGGTGACGAGGAGATTGTTTTATTCTGTAAAAATTCAAGACCCAGATACCATCCATCAACCTCTTTGAGGTCTAATACATGAAAGGTGTCAGCTGTGCTGAGATGGAGAAATGCTTGTCTTAGCTCAACCACATTCCCCAAATAAATGTCAAGTATTTGTTTGACTTGCTCAGTTTGGTCCCCTCTTCATTTTAATGTCTGCAGTGAATGGTCAGCCGCGGCCTCTGGAGTCCAGTCAGGTGAAGTACCTGCGCAGGGAGCTCATTGAGCTCAGGAATAAAGTCAACAACCTCCTGGATAGCCTGGAGCCCCCCACAGAACCTGGCCTGGCTGCTACAGCACCGGACAGTGGCAAGTACTCTGATATACAAACACAAACATACTTATTACTGCTAGTGCAGTTGGTGCTACACCAGCCAACAGTATGTTATTGCAGATGGATCAATATTAGTGCAAATGTTGGCCAGTATGTAACAAGAGACCACAGTTTTTTTATTTTTTGTCCTGATTAGTTTGTGTCTTGGTCATAATTCTTTAAAAAACAAATATAAGGGATCTGTATCAAGATTATTGTTTTTTTTTTGTTAGGTTTTTAATTGAAAACAAATTACTGTTGCCCACCATATTGATTTATATTGATTTTTTAAAACCATTAAATGTCTAACTCCAGCATCAGCCACCAAAATCCAGTAACTATCGAGCTGTACTACATGAACACACTGCAGTTTCTTCCATTATTTTCAGTCTTTTCGGCAGTGTGTGTGTGCACATCTGCTCTTTGAATTGTTTTAACATGAAAACTCGCAACTTCTGCCTATTGATGAGAGGCACCAACAAATACTTGTGCATAAAAATAAGATTTACCTAGAAAACAAGTTTATAGCTCTAACAGTTGCATATGTACAATACACCAGATAAACCTGCTGGATCCACAACAAGCATTATACCCCATTAGGCACTGGCAGATGTGTACACACACAGCCAAACATGATTTGACTTTTTTTTTTTTCTTCTTCTTTGTCTTTTTAATCACAAAACTTGTGTTAGGCCTCTTAATCCTGATGATGGGGACTGCAGGCCTCATTAACAAGTAACACTTGTTCATATTCCACGTGCGCACTGCCATACTCGTAAGATCTGTATCCCAAATGGACACTGGCACCAGACCGAGACAGTTTATAAGAGTCAGTCATTGTTTTTCACATTTTAATAACTTTTTTTATTCCATATGAAGATTTGTATGGAATTATACACATTTGTAACTAATTACATACTGCATGCAATACCAGTTCAGTCCAGTTTGATTGTGGTTACTCACCCACACACTTACGCACGGCTCAAGCAAAAATACGCCCTTCCTTTGTCATTGTAACTGACCAAAGTATTTATATGAGGAACATGTGCCGTCATATTACAGCGTAATTGTAGGCTACTGTATTAAACTGTTTTTTTCTTATATGCATTTCATTGTTGCCACATTTTCTGCTCTTCTTTGCTGGTCTTTAAACATGTCTCTGGCTGTTTTTTTGTTTTTTGTTTTTTTTAGAATCAGTGGATGGACGCGAAGGCAAGGTTGTGGCAGCAGATCCCACTGTGAAACAGGCCACTCCGGTCAGTGCAGCCAGCATGTCAGCCTTCGACCCACTGAAAAACCAGGACGAGGTCAACAAGAATGTCATCTCTGCTTTCGGCTTGAGCGAGGACCAGGCCCAAGGTATTGCACGCCATCCAACAGCAGAAATTAAAGGTGCTAACTTGAAGTACAATCATGTATAAAATTAAGTACATCCCATGGAAATATGTGGCTTTTTCAACATATTTTAACAAGAGAACATTTGATCCCCTTTGAAAAAGTGTTTTTTTAATACAAGTGATATACTCAAACTAATGACACATGAAATTAACATTTTGCAGTCATGTAAATAAACAAAAAAAAAAGAGATCAGTCACAAAGAAGAAGTAAGTAAGGTGTTCCAGATTAGATGCCAATGATTAGAACCTCCTTAGGGAGTGCAGGTGGGACCTGTCTTATTTAAAGCACTGACATCTAGGACCTGGTGTTCTCTTTGCTATTGAAATGTGTGGTGTAACCATGCCAAGATCTAAAGGACTCTCTTAAGGCCTTCAGAAAAAGGGTTGTGGATGGCTATGATTCTGGAAAGACATTTAAAAACATCTCCAGATTATTTTAAATAAGTCATTCCACTGTAAGGAAAATCATCTACAAGTGGCATAAATTTCAGAACGACAATTTTTCCAGGACTGGCTGCCCTAGCAAAGTGAGCCCAAGAGCACAGTGTTTGATGCAAAAAGAAGTCTCTAAGAACCTCAAAATTTCATTACAGGATCTGCAGGTAACTCTTGCAACTGTTGATGTCAAAGTGTATTTGTCTACAATCAGAAAGACATTGCACAAATTTGACCTGCATGGGAGGTGTGCCAGGAAAAACCCCTTTCTGTCCAAAAAGACCATCAGAACAAGACTGCAGTTTGCCAATGAACATATAGGCAAAGACCAGGACATTTGGAATAATGTTTTCTCTGGACAGACGAACCAAAGATAGAGTTGTTTGGCCACAGTAACAGCAGACACGTTTAGCAAAGACCAGAGACAGCTTTTCAGGAGAAGAACATCATTCCAACTGTGAAGTATGTTGGTCGGAAATGTTATTGTTTGGGGTTGCGTCTCTGCCTCAGGGTTTGGGCAGTTTGCAGTCATCGATTCAGCTATGACTTCTGCATCATACCAAGGAGTGCTTAAAGATAATGTTAGGCCATCTGTCTGAAAGCTGAGGTTGAACCAGAAATTAACCTTTTAACTGGACAATGATCTAAGCACACTAACAAGGAATGGCTCAAAAATAAGAAATGGAGGGTTATGGAACAGCCAATTCAATGAATGAAGCCCACTGAAACGTGGTGGGGTGATTTGAAACAGGCAGTACATGAAAGAAAACACTCAACCATCTCGCAACTGACAAAAATTTTTTCATGTAAGAGTGGACAGAAATTCCAGCAAGCTGATGCCAGAGACTGGTGGACAGTTTTGCCAAATTCCTACAAGAAGTTATTTCTGCTAAAAGGGGAAATACTAACACCAATGGTGTCCTTGTCCACAGAAGAACATTACAGTTATTGATATTTTTGATGAATAAATGATTGAAAAAATTTTCACTGTATATACTGTACTGTAGATATGTCCATTTCCATGGGATGCACTTGTTTTTTTCACATGACTGTATTTGTTTTGTGTCAGTCTTTAGCTGTCATGTAAGGTGCTCATACCTACACTTCATGTTTGTTTTCCTCTGTGCTGCCTGAGTAGCCCCCCCAGTAGTTGCACCAGAGGAGCGCTCAGGAACCCCTGACAGCATTGCCTCCTCCTCATCTGCGGCCCCTCAGCCAGGAGTGCCCCCCCAACCACAGGCTCCCTATTCTGGAGTACAGCAGGCACACCCAGCTGGCATGGATGGTAAGGGACATGCACACACAGATACCTTCAAGAAAGCCTGCATGTGCTCATTATATTTAAAACTTGTGCACACTCTGAAGCAGATATGTGTTTGTAAGAAAGTATGTAAAATGGCGTAATGTCCTAATGGCCACAGGGAGTCACAGACCATGCAGTGTGGGCGGTTAAACAGTTACAGATGTTTTACAGTTTTGCTGTTACATGGGTACATGTTTATCCAACATTACCACCAAAGTAGCCTCATTAAATATGACCCCCTGTTGAGCAAGACAGATTGAATATGTTGTCCTGAAATACTCATCCAGGATTATTTGATTTCCAAAAGACCAGTTCTTCCTGGCATCTTGTAAAGTGCAAAAAGTGCACGAATGAAAGAAAAATAGACAAAGTAGTATAAAAAAATAATCCACAGAATAGACAGCACCAAAAAAAAGCTTATCTAAGGATCTAAGGGAGCCCTCTGACAGTGCTGTGTCCTGTATATAATAATGCCAGATATTCTCTGGACCAAAGTAGAGGAAGCCTTGAAGAAGGCACATTTGGATCTGTGAAGTTGTGACATAATGTTTCATAAACTGAATGATTAATGTAAAGAATAATTTGGAGATGAATCAATAATAAAAGTAATTGTTGGTTGTAACCCTAACCACAAAAATAAATCCAAATTAATGACATTAGAAGTTATTAAATCATAGACATATAAACTGCAGGTTTTACTGTTTTTATTATATTGGTCATAGTTCATTTCTGTCTGAACTGTGGTCATGCACGTACATATGAGAAAATGTCCTTTCTTTACTTTTTTTCTCATCTCTTTTTAAATAAGGATTTTTATAGGATTTACTCCAGGAACATGTGCAGCCACTACTACAGTATATTTCCACTGTATGTGAGATGTAATTTCTTGCCACTCTTGAGTGGCCCATCTGTAATTTAGTAGCATGATATATTGGGATGAGAGTGTGCCAGACGCTTCTGTACTGACAGTATCACTTTCATCCTGCCAGTGATCCTTAGCTGATTAGATTAAGTGGAAATATATTTAAAGTGAGTAGAACTAACAGAACTTGAGCAAATGCAGCAAATAATTTTAATCAAAAGACCAAATTGAGGTTAAATCGTTCATGGGATGAATAATACACATCCAGGATCTTTGTTAATGGATTGTTTGCAGCCTGCAGATTCACAGTTGCATGTACTGTAAGCTTATTACCTTTTTTGGTAATCAAATCCATTGTGTAGCTGACACAACAAGTTTCAGTGAATGAGGAATTGTCTCTGAGTCTCACCATGGTGGAGCTGTAATCAACTCTGTGAAAACAGGAGTATCTATGAAATGAGCATTTATCTTGCTCAGAAGAGGCCTTATCACAGCTCTCCCCTGTGCGATTTTTAACACGAATGTGTTGGATCCCAACTAAAGCCTTAGATAAAGATAAATGAACAAAGGATCATGCAGTATGTTGGAAAAAATGGCTTATTTTACTTAATGATCTTCTGTGCTAATGTCCCATGTTTTTTTTTTCTCCTTACCCCAGCTTCTCACTTAACTGTAGGGAATTCTCTTGCTTTTCTCCCCTCTTTGTTCGTTCGTATTCATTCGTATTGTTTACCACTTTGCAGTGAGCAGATTGGATTGTTTTCAGCCAATAGTTTGGAACAGATGAATGTGGAGGCCACTGGAGCAAAAAAAAGATGCCTCATGTTACACCCTGTGAGAGCTGTAACTTGCTCAGAGCAGTCACACCTGCAACATGACTACTTCGATTTAACTGGTGGTTTGTGGTTTGGCCTGGTTAGCATTGCAGGGTCTATCCATAGGGCTCAGTAGAGTTTTGTTGATCCAGAAGGAAGAGTTACGCAGTCACAGGGTTAGCCAGCGACACACCATGTTGCATACAAACAGCCAGCTCAACAGAAAGCTGCTCAAGGTCCTTTTCCCTTCCTTTAAACATGGACAGACAGAAACAACAGACTAATAAGGATAATAATAATAATAATCTGATCAGTGACTTGTTCTTGCTGATTTGATGTTTGATTCTGATGTGATGTGGTGATGCAGGGATGTCATCGTGGAGGTCTGACAATCGGTCCAAGCTCTGCATGGGTATAAAATTGGCAGCCCTGCTTAGCTTAGTGCAGGGAATGACTGGGCATGTTTTTGTGGAATTGTTATCGAGTAACAGTTTCGAGTGGCTCATGCTGGATAAAAGACTACACTGCATCTCTCTTGCTCAGTGATGGTTGTGTGCAAGTTCTCATCATGTGTTTTTTAAATATTATATGAAATGTAATAATCTTAGATTTCAGGGGTCAGTTTCAGATTTGCATTTTCCTAGTTTATCTCTCATTCAAATCATATGAATAATTTTTGAACAAGGATTTGCCTCAGGTAGTTTATGAAAAATAACGTTTCATATAAAGTGGGCTAAAGTGGTTAGTGTAATATGTCAGATACATATTTAATCAACAGTTAAGTAAATATAAGTCTCAGATTGGACTCAGTATCAGCAGATGTACAGTAATAAATGGCTCAGATTTGTGCCAAAAAAAAAAACTTTATCGGGACATCCCCAAATTAAAAGCTGAAATATTCACATTCTGCCAATCCAAATAGTAGTACGAATGCAGACTTCACCAAAAAGAAAAAAAAAGACCAGGCACAAATTAAATAACATCCAGTTTATTGCCAAGTAACAAATACACAAATACATTTGGAGCAGGATAGGCAGTTTAGATGAAGGAGATTTTGCGAACTTTTAACTCCTTTTTGGGGGGATAGGTAAAAAGATAATATACCCACTGATTCCAGTATTGTTACTGCAAATATTGGCAGCTCTGGCCAGTTTCCATCTTGTAATCCTATGGCAGGCTGTTATATACATTAGCTGAGCATGTGTGGCCTTTTAAAGGTAGCTTTAAGCTTTTAAAGCAAGCTTAGATTACTTGTTACCATAAGAATCCCACCAAGAGCCATAAGCAGATGGTAAAGATTTCAACCTGTTGTCTCTCAGATGCTGATGGACCCTTGGCAATAGTTTATATCTGTGCAAGAACAAAACTGTAAACGTGTGCATCCATCAGCAGGTCAGACATTTGCTCCAGGCTCTTTATCAGATGGGCCGACGTGCGTTTGGTGTGAAATGTTTATTTAAAAATAGGCCCGTGTTCTCATGACTCCGTCTCAAGGCATGCATGGAGATCAGCAGAAATGCAGCCAAACACTTCTTTGTTCCAGTGAGAATCATTTTCCTAACTTGGGGTTTTTCTCCTGGAGCAACGCTGCGCTGTCTTCAGCGAGCCTCCGGTCATGTTTTTGTCCCTGACGGCTGACCTCTTGGCTTCACTGGAGTGAAATGAACTCCCAGGCCAAAGGTGTCCAACAGCCACGCATCCTTCTGTCGCTCTTACATAACAGTCATGATGGATTACAGACCAGGGAGAACAGGGGAAGAAGCCAATTTCACACACATGCCTTAAAGAACATGGTGTTCATGTTAAAGGTGCTGTCAGTGAGATAACAGATGTTTGCCACATCACTTCACTCAATGGTTATAAAAAGACACCAAAGAGGTATGCTGTTTTAGCTTTATATTTAGTTGTCAAGTGTCTCCCTGATCAATGCAAAGTAATATGACTCGTTTTCTGCCAATGGGCCTTAGATGCTCAGACTATACGGAAAATACACTGATGAGCCAAAATATTACAACCATCGCTGCCTAATAGGCTCTTGGTCCTTCACATGTTGCCAAACCAGCTCTGACCCATCAAGGCAGGGACTCAGCAAGACCTCTGAAGGTGCCGTGTGGTCTGGCACCAAGATGATTGCACCAGATCCCTAAAGTCCTGAAAGCTGCCATGGATTGCAGCATATCCCTCAACACCCTGTCGCCAGTTCATAGTTTGTCCGTCCTTGGATCATTGTTGGCACTGCTGAGCGGGAGCACCCCATGAGCCTTGTTCTTGCGGAGATGGTCCCAGCCAGTCATTCGACCATAACGAGTTGACCTTTGGTCTTTGCACCCGCTCATTTGTACCGTATCCAACACATCGACTACGAGAACCGACTGTTCCCCTACAGTCTAATATATCACAGACCTTGACATGGACTGTTCCTATGAGATAGTCAGCGTTATTCGCTTCATCTGTGACTTCGGAGTGTATTTATTTAAATGCACCAACATAAAGTGAATTTTCTTGTATGTGCTGCAGGAATTATTTGAATAATGAACTTTTTGATACAGAACAAGGATTGTTTTTTGAGTGCTTTGAGGTTCTGTGGCAAGGCAGAATAATCTAAGACAAGTTCATAGTCTCCTTCCAGCTTTGCTCTATTGTAGACTCTCAAGAAGTGAAGGTTGCCACAATATCAGCCCTCCCAAAGAGTGGAAAATCAGCACCAGTTTTACCAGCACTTGAAAAACCAGTGAACCCCAGTGCAGCCCTCTTTCATTATACCTCCTGTCTTTGTGCTTTTCCTGTGTCGTCACTCCAATTTATTTGCCAGGCAGGAGATTTGGGAGTAAGATTTAGGCCTCGTTAAGGAAGAACACCGGTTTGCCAAGTCTTTGCATGTTTGCTGAACATCCAGGCGTTCAGTGGAAAACTTGATGAGCAAATGAGACTAACATGGAAAATAAGGTTCCGTGTTCCTGAGACATAAAAATAGATGTGCAATGGCATCAGTCAAGCAGAGTATTGATTACAGTCATGCTGTTCAGATGTGGTTAGCATGTTTAACCTGACGCTTCAGGCTTCTTTGGATATTCACAGGCCTTTTTTTAAAGAAATGCTGTTTAAGGGACATCACTGAGATGACTAAAGTTGTAGAGAAGATGATGATTATCTTCCACATGTGCACGTAGGCAGAGTGGACTGGTGAAATCACAGTTAATAACAGTGCAACAGGAAGTCACTGTCTGCAGATGTAGACATGTCTGGTGCTGCAGAGGTCACGCTCTTGTCCTGATGCAGGGAAATTAGCCTGAGTTATGACTGTCTCTCGGCCTAAATCACCTCAATAGTGGATCCATTTGTCAGCCACAGTGTAAGGAGGATTGCCTCCTTCTCTTTATATGTGTATTTACATCTGCTGAGGCACCTGCATGCTGCTCTGTAGCTCAGACCCAATTCTTACTGTAACTTGCCGTAGAGATTTCTGTTGGCATGGGGCTATTGGCAACAAATGGTCTTATCAGAGCGGTTGCAGCTGTTGCAGGTGTTTCTGTGAAGATACACACCCCGCTTTACACTTTGGCCTGTGTCCTGGGTAGCGATCTGATCTCAAAAAAGCAAAATGTAAATGCAACCAAAAAGCTTTCAAGATGAATTTGATATTCGACTGCATTCCTGTCAAATGTTGAAATAGGGTAAAGGGATCAGTCTTTACTCCCAACTCTATGTTAACAAGTGGTGAGTGAGTAAGTAGCTGTTAATTGCTAACTGTTGATTGTAACTTAACAAAATACAAGTACTTTTTCTTCTGGCATATTAAATGCAGTTACCAAACAGCTTCAGGTGTATTACCACCACCCTCTGGAGTTGGAGTAGCACTGACCATTTGCATGTAACCTAAGAAAACCAAGATGGATCACAATCAGATTTGTTACCTGGCCAGTGGAGACTCATCTGTCACTAAGTGAAAGTGGCTGATAGATGTAATGGATTATTGTATTGATTTATTGCATTTTATTTTCGGTTCTTGTGTACTGAGAATGCTTGTCCTTGTCTCTTTAGGTCAGGTGTACCAGCAGTACCAGGCTCCAGGTGGATACCCGCCTCAGCAACCAGGTGCCCCACCGCAGCAGCAGTACGGTATGCAGTACCCTGGTAAGAGTAAAAATGGTCAGGATTTAAGAAGGAAAAAGGTAGCTGCTGTGCTGTGAAGCAAGGTGGTCCTCTGTCCTCACTACGGTGAATTAAAGAGACTCCCTCTGTCCATCCATTTTTCAGCAGGATACAGCCCTCAGCCTGGAGCCCCTCAGCCTGGCCCACCACAGCCACAACAGCAGCAGTTCCAGAACTACGCACCTCCCTCCTCCCAGGCTCCTGCCCCTGGCCCAACCCCAGCTCCGGGTTTCCAAGGTGGCCAACAGCAGGCCCATCCATCTCAGGGAGCCCAGCAGTATCCACCAGGAGCCTTCCCGCCCCAAAACTATACCTCCCAGGCCTCCCAGCCCGCTAACTACAGCCTGCCGCCCAGCTCCCAGCCCGGCTCTGCATACCAGCCCCGCCCGGGATACACCCCACCTCCAGGCAGCACTGTCACCCCTCCACCGGGTGCTGCTAACCCGTATGCCCGCAACCGCCCCCCTTACGGCCAGGGCTACACTCAGCCAGGCCCTGGATACCGGTAAAAGAGGAGGACAGCTGATGTTACTGATCCTCATACACCCCCAAACCCCTACCCTCTGTGTGGCTCCAGCTATTTGGAGTGGGTGCAGTAAACATTGTTTTACTGCTCTATACCACCCCCCTCCCCTCCCACCCGTACAAATATTAAGCCCAAATAATAAACAAGCAACCCCCTCGCCCCAGTCTGATGGTTAGTGTTTGTATGCTGTCTCTTCAACACACCATTCTGTTCTGGCCCCGCTGTACGTCTCCTTGTGTTACTTTCCCATCTTCTCCTGTCGCCACCACTGTCCGCTCTGCCCTCTTGTACCTGTCATTGTAAACATGTAACCAGTCTGTATGCACACACCTGGGAGACCAAAACAGGCTGTTTCACAAACTGATCATGGCTCTTTCCATGGTAACACTTCATTTTGCGCGTGAGATCAGCATCCACATTCTGCATTTGTGTCTACATGTCAGTGACAAAAATCTCAACCGATTGTGTTGAGTTCACTGAGCATAGATGCAGGTATAAGACACTATCTAAATGAACAGTTACCCCTTTGTCTCTTTTTTTTGTGAGGGTTTCTTTTGTCTTTATTTGATCAATTTTACCACCATGTCGGTATTAATGTGTCAACGAAACTGCCCCGTGTTGGGAACACTAGCTAAGTGATGGCTTGTGGGAGGTTTAGATCCCCAGTGTAATGAAGAAGGCCTCTTTTGTTTAGCTTGTCATATCACCTCCAGTAAAGCTTGCTATTCCTCTCTCTTTTTCACTTATCACTGGTTTTTACTAATATATCAAATCAAATTCCACCTTCAAGTGAGATTAGTTGTTTATGTATAAACTGTAACATTTTTTTTCTTGAACCTAATAAATGATTGAGACCCAGCTGGAGTCCCTTTTTATTTTTTATCTTTTTGTTTTGTGTTGCTCTTGGCACTGTTGTCCTGCCGTCTTCCTCTTAACACTCTCTTTGTGGTTTCTGAGTTCATGTCTCTGTTAAGTTTGGCTTCTCTCTTCCTTTCTCCGTGACTTGAATCTGGAAAACTGTGGTAATGCTGGTATTCCTGTTTTGTTTTTTTCCTGCCTGTGGGTTGTGGTTGGCTGGGACATGTGGCGTGGGAGTATGTGGTTGGTCTTTCATGTCCAATCGTCTCACTGAGTGCGAGGGATTACGTGCACAGGGTTTATTAAAGATAATTCAGAGAAGTGTGTTTAGTTACTCTGCACCTGGTCTGTGCCAAACTGAAATCACTCTTTATAGATGAGGTTGTGGACTGTAAATGGTCTGCACTATTGATACAGTTTGCACAATGTTAGGGACACGAAAGAACGCATCACTCATCTCATCTAACTCTTAGCAAGAAAGCAAATAAGGGTATTTCCCAAAGCATCAAACCTTTTCTTTACCATAAAAGGCAATGAGGTCAAATGGAAATGAATATCACTAAATATAAAAACAAGATTTATTGCTGGAAACAGATGTGGAAGATGTGTAAAAACCCTCACAATTTCTCTCCGATGACTTAAAGATTTATGTACACTTCGTAGCAAGTTTGAACACAAAAACAATGTTATGTCATTTGCTTCTGTCATTTCCACACTGAAGCTCAGTTTTCTATTTTACATATATGTATTTTATTCTTTTATAAAATATAGGACTGCACAGGCTTTAAAAATACAAAATTATTTTGTTTCCAACCGACTACATAGAAACTCTGAGCTCAAACTTTGGTTTTCTTACAACAGATCAACAATTTCGCTCAAACAGTTTTATCTTCTGCCTGAAATGTATCAAACTTTCTGAGCTCAGTGGTATGCATACTGTATCTCACACCATATACATATATGAACAAAAATTTTATACTGTGCAAACTGCATCTGCTAATAATCCCTTAGGGCCAGCAGAAGGTCAGTTCTGCATGTCTGCTTGTACTTGTGTTTTACACAGTCCAAATGTACAATGAAAGTATGGTTGGCACCTTTCTGTATACAAATGACCGATCCGTGTGCTGACTGTCGTGCAAGTATGTGGAACAATGTTTTACTTTCTTATCTCAAAAGCTCGAGCACACAGAATATTCAAAAACAAACCCTTGATAAATAATATCATACACGTTATTACACTTTGGGAGCCAGCTTCCCAACATTTTCTCTGTGATTACCGTATATTCAACATTTTGGGTCACTTAAACTCCTGCATTCTTTTGTCCGTCGTGACATTTTTTGATAAATAGAGAAATTAAGACCAATGTTACAACGAGTTTTGTGACACCTAATAGTCCTATAGAGGTTCACACCTGGGAGAGTAGGCTGAGTTCAAACAGACACACCCATCCACAGTGTCCATGGTAACATGAAAGAAAGGCCCACCTCCCTTCAGGCCTAGACAGGTGTCTTCTTCTTCCTCACCACCTAGGAAGTCTTCCTCCTGGACAGCTCTGTGGGGCCTTACCACTTCCCAGGTATGGGTGTGCCACACTCGTACCAGCCTACGTAGGTAATATGTGACTTTCCTCCAAGTTCTCCAAAGCTGACAGGTTCCTGTCTCATTGCTCTGTAGAATCCTGGTACAAAGACAGAAAAGAGGAGTCCGTTTTATTTATTTATTCCCAAGTATTTATAACACTCAGCAGTTTCAATTTGAAAACCTTGAAGAGTATGAACAGGCAAAGTAAGCTGTACTCTCTGAAGTGTCCCTGAGAATAGCATACATTTTACTTTGTCAGAATTTAATACAAGCTTATGTTTGAGACTGTAAATTTTACAGTTTCCAGAATCCAGAAACAGAGAAGAGCCCATGGCAGGTAAAATCATATTATCAGCATAAAAAACAACATAACTATTTGGAGTGGAAGAGATACTGTTTATACATAGAGAGAGAATAAAAGAGGACCAAGAGTAGAGCCTTGTGGAACACCTATAGTAACCTTAAGAGCACTTGAAGCTGCTGCTCGAGTTTTCTTCAGTCATCATAAAACCATATAACGGCCTGCTCGTCTAGTCCTAACAAGGGTTTTTCAAGTAAAATACAAATGATGATTAGCATCACTATTATTAGCAGAATCAAATGCTTTAGAGACTTCTGCTGTGGAATGATCTAAAACCTGACTGCTTAGGCTCCAATATGTTGTTTTTTGGGTTTTTTTGTCAATCGCAGTCTACACAATGAAAAAGATAAATGATCGTATCACTGGTTAGCACAAACCAAAATACCTGGCCTGCTTGGTAGCTGGTCAGGCAACATCTGGGTGCCGGTCCGCCCATCCAGGAAGGAGTCTACAAACTGACAGTGGTCCTCACCGTGCCCCGTCTGATCTCCAATGTTGTAGAACTTCCCTACAGAGATGAGAGATTGTATGATACAGCTGAAAGAAGATACTAAATGTGTTTTGATTTGAAAATGGTTTTGTCATTTTCGTCACTTAAATGTTCCTCACTGGGATATATCAAGTTGAACCATTCAGGAAACCTTTTAGATATCGATGCCAAAAATGCACTGTTATGCAACTGAAACAACAAAGTTCCAGAACAGTTGACGTTTTCAATTTTTTTTTGCAGTGTTTTCCAAAGTGACCTGTAATTTGCTGGTGGCCCCTGAGGACCCTCAGCAGCTGCTTGGTTCGCTCACATTTCAGTGTAATTACCATTGAGCGAGTCACTCAGGTAGATCTTGTATCTCAGCGAGTTGCAGAGCTGGATCCCTACAAATTTCCGGTACCAGGTTCTCTTCACATACTGCTTTCCACTGCATTCAGAGTAGGCGTCAGCTTTAAATGGGAACTGAGTCCAGATGGCATCTTTGCCTGGGAGGAAATGATTTAGAAGAAAAGGCTTTATCTACTGTAAGTCATCTGTGTAAACACAATCCAAAACTATACAAGGTTCAACATTTAAAACAGCTTGACTTTACTGGAACACATGAATGAGAGGAAGAAAAAAGACGATATTCACCTGAAGCATATTCACTCACACGTGGATCCGCTACAAATGTGAGAGAAAGTTCCAATGAATAACATCAGAACAACTTAGCAGTAACACACAATGAGGAATGTTCAAATCCAAAAGGCTGGGCTTTGATCACATCAGGGCAAGAGGCCAGTTAAGAAAAGCGTTCCCCTCGCGTGTTGTCATTGTGAGTTTAAAAACACAACGTTTGATCAACTCAACTTCAGCTGCTTTATGGGTGCTGCAAATTTAACTTTGTTCATAGCGCTCTGATCACCAGGTGCACGATTTACGTCTGTTCGAAATGAGCCTCCGAGACATCTGGTGAGCTGACAAGACCCTAGAGTCTTAATCAGTCACACCTCAGTGCCATGTTGAAATCATTAGACTAACGACTGCCTAACAGCCCACCCTCTAAGATTCAAAGCAATGCTAATCGCTGCCTGATAATTAGCAACATGTACAGTGGCGTTTACATGCAACAAATTAGTCTCTTCTGTCAGAGCAAACACATCAGAGTTTTCCTCTAGTGGATTAGATGGCTTGTAAAACTTGCCTGACTCTGTGCTAAACGACACAGGATCAGTGGAGGGTCCTGTTCCCAGCTCGTTCTTTGGTGTTACTTTGAATTCATAACTGAAACAAAAAAAAATATTAATAACAAGAAATGTGAGTTATATACACACAAAAAAAGAAATAAACCAAACTTTTTCATCTGAACTCTTCCCATCTCCAGAACTGGGACACATATTTTCATGCCTTTAACAGCTAAGTATGGGTCACACGCTCTCTCTCACACTCACACACTCAAAACTGATGGTTATTCCACGTGCTGCGTTCAGATGTCCTGGCAAAATTGGGGACAGCAAACCCAGCCCAGGGGTGGGTTTGATGAGACTCCAGATGCTGAGATCTAATTAAAAACTCAGAGACCCACTCCACCCATATTTCCTCAGCTTTTGTGTCACTTTGGCCATTTTGAGTCTGCGAAACCAAACGTGATTCACTGCATGAGCTGCAAGAGTATAAATGAAGCTGACCAAACCTCTAAAAGCAGCTCACTAACAGCCCTTCAGTGCAATTTAATACTTGTCTCTCCTGGGCTTCAGTGAACCATACTGATCAGCCAGTAGTTCCAGCATACAGTATTTATTAAGCAAAGTGTTTATATAGACAAACTTACACTAATGTAAAACTTGTGGTTGTGCCCAAGGTGTGCACAGTAAGAGTGCCTGACCTACTGGAAGACTAAAGGAAGAAACTGTAAAGGCCGCCTCCTTCCTGTTTTCCTGATTTGTTCAACATACCTGCTCTCCGGTTTGAGATTCTCCACGGCTGTGTGTGTCTGGTTGGTCGTCAGTATGGACACCTCCTCTCCATTCGGCCCTTTAGTGGTGGTACTGACTTCATACGCTGAGAAAAGGAGGCAGAAAAATCTTGAGGGTGCTTTTAATAACACAATTTTACCTTTCAGCTTTGAGCAGCCGCAAATGACTTAACCTTGTTACTATGTTAGGTGCTGAAAATGAAAATTCACAATCAATTGGTTAATTACAACACTTTATAAAGCATGGATAATTGTGATCCACAATCATCACTTTGTCATCCATCAAATATTTTTTCAAGAGATTAACTGACTCTGCAAGGAAGTACTCCATTTTGAAAACAAAACTGGACTTGAAGGTGAGGAAAACGTCAATGCAACGTGAACCTTTAAAAATATCAGCCTTTCGTTTGCACATACTCTACCTGTGGTCTCATTGTCGGCTTTCTGCCAGTCAAGAATGACAAAAGATGGGCAGCCCTCCACAGTAACCACAGTGAGGTTGGACGGCGGTATGCGGGGAGGGCCTGTCACATTCTGATCACTACCCTCCTCATTAGGAAAATAAGCAAGGGAGGAGGTGATAGAGCATGGCTCATCTGGCTTCTTATCGGTCTTGTAGATCACATGGGAAGCTGTAGACAGGTACAATAAAAACAGCAGTGATTGATTTACGCATGTTCTTTTTTTTTACTATTTTATTTATTCACTGTTCAGTAGTTATTTCAAACATTGAAGGCTTTAAACCTGCAGTGGAGCTGTAAAGATGAGGATTTCTTACCTACAAACCGCTTCTTGCCCATGATGTCCACCTCTGATGCAGGCAGGGGCCTGAATATGGAGGAGTTTTCATATATGTCAAAACGGCTGCCTGAAAGGAAACAGAAGAGAGGAGTTAGGGTTAGTCAGATGTGCCAGTAGTTCCTGGCAGCTCTCTCTGTACTCATTTTTACAGCTCTGGCCCTGGGCAGAGCTCACCAGGCCGCTCAACACCTGCTGTGGCCTCTTAACAGTAAAAATGTTCTTTTTCTTTTGCTTAATGCACCTGCAAGCTGCATCGCCAGTATATCCTGATTATTATCAACATGCATGTACTGACTCATAGTCTCATACATTCATACATAGCTTTTTCAGTCACTTATTTTATCACACTCGTGGAGGTACTCGAGCAAAGCTGCTCCTCCTAAGACACACAAAACGTTGTGTTAATCATACTGTTTACTGCCGGGGCAGAGGTGGTTGTCTGCTGTCTGCGCTCTTGTTTGGGCTTGGCTGTGACCAGTGTGAATGGCTTGAAGATGGACTCCTTGTCTCCTTGTTTCAGGCTGATGGGTTTATCTGAGGACAGAGAGGAGAAGAGATGAGTTCTTCACCCTCATCATCTGACTCACAGTCACACACAGTTATGGTCCATCTGCTCTGGCCAACTTCACTGAGCGACTCAGTGGCCTGTTCCTGGCTGCTGAAAGATCAGAGATTGTTTTTTGAGTAATATCTCTTGTGCTTTTTAAAGGGGGGAAAAGGGTCGGCCAGAATACATCTGCTGAGACCAAGGATGCCCAGATGCTCAGAACCATGCACATATTCATACACATGAACATGCACACAGGCTGTGTGCACACAAGTGAAAACAAAAGTGAGTGAAGCACAGAAAGTCCAGAAAAAAGGCTTTAGCAACAAGGCCACCAAGATGAGCCGTACTGTTCAGAAAATGTTGTTTTTTGCACTGAAACACACGGAGCAATTCACTGCAAGCTGTTTAGAGAGTTGTAAGCTTTCTGCAGACAACTTAAGACTGTGGTTCTCACACTGTGTAGGGCGTAGATGCATTGCAGCTGCGATTTATTTATGGAAAAGTGTGTAGTGGAACTAAAGTTGAATAAATCGGATTCATGTGGGACTAATAAACAAACAAGGGCTCTTACACACTAGCAAGGCTGTAAAGGTAGAGTTTAGAGAGTTTCATCTGGACAACAAAACAACATGTTAAGTACAAGATTTCTTTTTTTTTTTTTTTTTCACAGGAGAGCCAGTGATGCTCATCAAGCATGTCAGAGGATTCAAGAAAATAAAAAGCTTGTTTTGCTTTCAGGCTCCCTGTAAGTATAGCAGATGGCTCTTGTGTTCTTTGCATCTTTAAACTCTGGCAGTTTGTGAAAAGTTGAGATTAGTATAAGATGACATGAAAGTGGTATCAATTGTCTCATCTAACACTTCGCAGGAAAGTGAATAAAGTTATTTTCCAAAATGTCAAGCTATTCCTTTAACTTGCATAATTGCATTTCACCTGTGAAACCAATCAAAAATCTCTGATAATGTTCTCGATATTATTTCAATAAAGTTCAAAGTTAAACTTTGTTATTTGTTATGTGTATCACCAATATGGTAAATTCTTGCCAAAAATTAAACTGGTTAACAGATATGTGAGAGGCATAAAATGTTTTCTGAATTTAAGGTGTGCATGAAAGAAAAAGTTTGAGAGCCACTAGTTAAAGAAGTAGCTAAAGTCAAGTCTCCCCCTAGGCTTGCTGTTGTGTGTATAATTACAGTGTACAGGACAAGCTGCAGCAGCGCTCAGTGGTCAGTACATCCATCACTGTTGCCCTCACCATAGTCACTGGGTTTCCCCACCAGGTTGAGTCTCTTGTTGACAGGATTAGGGGAATGCAGGACTGCGGGGAATCATGGGAAACAAGAGTTCATTTCAGATTTCAGATTAAAAATCCCAACTGAAACAGAAGAGCAGGCGGTTGGCACTGAAGAACAAATACAAAAACTGAAAACAAGTGCTGTTGGTTATTTTAATAGAGCAATAATGATGAAAGGATGTCAGGTTTATAGATTCAAAAAGAGGGAAACACAGGGCAGAGGACTGCAGTAATACTGTGTGCTGCAGTGTTCAAACACAGGCATAACACAAGCGACAATAAAGCACATAATGACAGGCAGATTGCATGTGAAATGCTGAAAAGTCACTTTGTGAAGCGCTGCCATGGTCAGTAAACCAGTCAGTATTTGATAACCTTGAAACAATAAACCATCGCTTTAGCCACTCGTTCAAAAATCCCCAGAAGAAAAACTGAGGGACTTAATAAATCTTGATCAGGAAACTGAGGTATCAGGCCCAATAAGTCTTTTTGTATGATTCTGACTCCCTTCTATGAAATTTCTTTTGGATTTGATGAAGTTTCACCACCAAATTTTCCAGAAAATCCCTCCACCACAGAAAATACAATAAAATAAAGCTAAGAGATAAAGACCAGATCACTTCCACTCTAAACTGCTATAATGAACACGAGAAATGAATTGGCTTTAGTTAACTGGATAAGCAGTCACAAGAAAGAGCAGGACTTTTGTGATGAAAACACCTTTGCTACAAACTATAAAACTCAGATTTATTAATGTGAGATCTGCCATGATATAATCTTGTTAAACAAGCATAATCTTCCTAAATCTTTGTTGTGATATGTTAGAGGAGCTGGAGAAGCTCTGGAAGGCTTGACACATGAAATGACTGATACAGATTTCATTGCTTAGAGACCTTTCTTTTTAAGTGGAGTTCATTTCCAGAGCATCTGCTCCCTTCAACATTTGTCATTTTCCTATCTCAGAGATTCATTAATGGTCATTCTGTTGACAAGATTCTGTAATTGTCCGACTGTCAAGGCCAAAACACCCCAAAAACATTTCTCTTGGATTCGTTTCCTCCTCCCTGGAGCTGACCTCCCCCTGGTCTGCATAAATCAGCCATCTCTGGCATTTCGTCCATATAGAAGAGACAGAAAAGAGATGAGGCTATCAAGACAAACCGAAACAACATCTGCCAACAAGTCTCACTGATTAACACTCAAGTAGAGCCTCTGACTCACACATGGCATAACTGACAGCTAATGGCAAACATATGCTCACACATAAAGTCATAAAATACGTTGATGCAGTAATTTAAATGCCAGCCACAAATGATTCCAACACATAAGACAAGGTAACGTATGGAAAACTGACAGCTCAAAACGGTGGTGTCATGGTCAACTGGGCAGGGAAAGTAAACATACTAATGTGACGTGATTAGATGCAATATCAACGATAGGTATGTCTACAGTGTACATAATACAATCCGGTCAGTGTTCTACGGTTTCTACAGAGGCTGCGTTTCGTTTGCTGCCTCACAATAAACAACTCAAACTGCAGGTCGGGCCTCTGATGTGCCAAAGGGCTCAGACTCAGACCTGTGATTTAAAACGGCAGCAGTGGCGTGAGCAAAACAGAGATTTATGTTCTGTCTAGAAAAATATTCCCACTGAAATACATCCCACTGTCCCGCAACACTGTGGCTGCAACACGCACTGAGTTTTCAGAGCTGAACACTGTACATTTCACACCTGTAGTCCACTGCAAGAGCTATGAATCAAGTTGAAATGCCAGTGTGAAGCAGAGGTCTATAAAACTATTGAGGACACGCTCTGATCCACAATTTCGCCAAAAGCACACTCTGTACCACTTTTTGTGTACAATATAAAGTCTGTGTGGGATGAGAAGTAGTTTTAGAAAGGTAACAAACAGTCACTTGGAGCTTTGTGCTTGCATGTGTTTGTGGGGTGGCAGGCAAATCGACTACTCTCTTTCTGCAGAGCTGCTTCCAGAGAGCCTTGCGACTCCTTGAAGACCTCTGAAACCATCCAAGTTTCCAGAAATAACACACACCAACTGTGACATGGGACTGAAGCACAACCTGTCTTCATAGCTCCAAACAACAAGGAACGAGTGGAGCGTCACAATTAATACATTTGGTGGTTTGCATTACGACTTGAGATGGATTCGATTACTCTAATCAACCGAGCCTGCCTGGCAGAATGGAAACAATGTGACTGACCAAAAGAGGGGCAAACCACGTTCACCTTTCACAACAAGCAGGCTAAAGCTATTCTCAAACTACTTCAAACCATTTCCTGATTACAGGTCCATATGTGCGGTAGACTAAATAACATGGAGGGGGCAGGTATATACCTAAAATAGAATCACATATGGCTTCAGTCTCAGTCAAGTATAAGCTACTGGGACAAAACATGTTGGACAACACAAACCACAACAGACACAAAACGTCACAGTGACAGACAAGTTGAAAATCATAGAGCATGACAGGATTGTGACAAAAGCACAGATCAATGTGACTGTGTGGGACGGGACATAACAGTGCCTCTTAGGTTAGTGAATGAGGAACACTGAAAGGTGATCATCTTGGTTTGTCGTTACCAGGGTTTTCTTTGGACCACACCACAGGTTTAGGGAGAGCATTGCCCCTATGATGCGCTCCATCGGGTGCTGGAGGGAGAAAAAGGTCTGTTATAAAATGTTTTGTGTCAGAAGAAAATCAGAAAAAAGGGGGTTTTTGGTCTTTCTTTCTCATTTTCTTACTTTTCTTACTCTCCAGTGTTACTGACAATACAGCTTGAAGCTTGTTTGTGTTTTCAACGTGACTTTACAGATGTTCTGGATATACAAATGGAACTGACTTTATCTCTTGACATTTCTCGCTTTCTGTTCTTTTATAAGTCTTTGGGGAGTTTGCAAGTGCATTTGAGAGAGGGAGAGCTACAGTGAGAGAAAGAAAGAGGAGAGACTGGCTGTAGCGGCTGTACTTTCGGCACAGTGCTTGGCTTGGCATGGTTGGTGTAAAATGTGGTGTGTCCTGGCCAGTGCTGTGGCCAAACTTCCCACCCGGCCAACATGAGAGGACTGTAAATCATGTTAACGATCCTGACCCCAGAGACGCCACTACTGCCCGTGGTGAAGGTGTGAAATAGACACCGAGCACATGTGCCAGAGTGGCGAACATATGGACTGTGAGAAGAAGTGAAGCAGAAGAGGGAGCTAGAGAAGGAGAGAGGCACAAGCATTCAAATGTCTATTGTATGTAATCAAACATGGATCATGTGATAAATCAAGAGCCATGATTTTGTCTTCTCCTGTAGATGCACAGCTGCAGACGAGAGCATGAGAGAGTGTTGACAGCAGAGGATAACCTGAGGTAGTTGCTTGGGAAGAGGGAATGAGAGGAAGGGAAGTGAGTACTCCATTACCCCCAGGTGTGCTGGAGCTGTGAGAAGAGGTGAATGTCTTGGATGAAGTCACTGGTCTGACACCAGTGCGAGTGGAGTGAGAAGAAACCCGGTTGCGAGGCAGCGTGGTGTTTCTTCTTGCTGTAGGAAGTGATGAGCTAATGGGAGAACGAGGGACTTCTGCAACAGATGATCCGAGGATGCCAAGACCTACATGTGCAGAAAGGCAATTGGGGAAGTTAGAGATGATCCACCTCGGAGCTTGACAGCCTTACCTAAATGGAATAAATGATAGAGCATACCAGTGAGAAAGAATGTAGAGGAATAAACAATGAATGAAATGACAGAGAGGCATAAATGAGATCAGAAGCTAGCCAGACTGCTCTGGTTGTGAGTGGACAAGGGTGAGGTGACTGCTGGACTGAAAATGGAGGCACACATGGAGGCAGGGATAATGATGACATGGGGTGTGTTGGGTGGCAGGATGGAGATGGAGATGGGGAAGCAGTGACATCATCCAGTGGGTTGAAATACAACTAAAAGCACTGGGTTCCACGTGACTTGACGAAAAAGCAGAGATGGTGATGCGACAAACATGTCATGGTGTTTACCATGATTGTAACTACCAGCTTTCTCTGTAGCCAGGGCAGGTCTTGGTAGAGGCTTGCCCTCTTCAGGTGGACTAGGAGCTGTATGAAAGAGAACTCACTTTTTTATCTATGATAATATGTATTCAATGTGTGTATTTCTGACTTTTAACAGGGGCATATACTACCCTTATTTGTTAAAAAAGATCTGGTTTTGTTTTCTCTAAAAACTCAGCACAAATACAACTAAAATTTCAATCAATATGCCCCTTTTAAAACACAACTTGAGATAAGATCTTAATTCTTAATTGTGGATTACTGATGGCAGAAAGTGGGGTCTTTACCCGTAGGGACTGTCTGCCTTGGGGTAACCTTGGTGAGATCAGAGTAGGTCCTGGTCTGAGGCTGAAACTGAAGCCGAGGTTGAGGCTGTGGTTGGGGCCTAGATGCAGAGTGTGGCTTGGGTAGAGATTCAGGTTGGGGCTGAGTCTGGGTCTTAAGAGGAGAACGTGGCTGGGGAATGGGTTGAGAAAGAGGTCGAGGTTGTGTCTGGGTCTTTGCTGGAGGTTGTGGCTGTATTTTTGGCTGAGTTTGTTGTTGATCCATGGATTGGGGCTTTGCTTGAGGTTTTGGCTGAGGTGATGGTAGTGGCTTAGGTTTGCTCTTCGGTTGAGGCTGTGTTTTGGGTTGGCTCTTAGGTTGAGGCTGTGTCTTGGCCTTGGGTTGTATCTTTGGTTTAGCGGTCACCTGGGTCTTAGACTGATGCGCCGTGTTCAGCTGAGGCTGTGGACTGGTCTTTGGTTGAAGCTGTGTTTGGGTTTGTGGCTGACCTGTAGATTGAGGTTTGGGCTGGATGTGAATCTTTGGTAGTGCTTGTTGGGTATGAAGTATGCGCTGGGGTGTTACTCGAGGTCTGTGAGGATGTGCCACAGGTGTGAACTGTGGATTTGGTTGAACTTGCGGTTGAAGCTGGGTCTGGGTCTTTAGTTGAGGTTGTGTTTGATGCTGGGCCTGGTGTTTGGGCGTGGGTGTTGGTTGAAGTTGTAGATCTGCCTGGAGCTGGGTTGTGGTTTGAGGCTGTGATTTGAAATGTGGATTTGGCTGAGATTGTGATTTAGGCTGGGTGTGGAGTGTGGGCTGGGGTTGTGTTTGACTTAGGGTTTGTGGTATGGGTTGAGATGTTGGATGGGGTTGTGGTTGAGGTTGAGTCTTGGGTGTGAGATTTGATGCTGGTTGTGGTTGGGACTGGGGTATAAGTTGAGATGCTGGTTCTGTTTGTGGTTGGGTCTGGGGTGCTGGTTGAGATGTTGGCTGGGGTTGCGGGTGTGGGTGGGTCTGGGGCACGAGCTCAGATATTGGTTTGAGTAGTGGTTTGGTCCTGGGTATGGGCTTAGATTTTGGTTCAGATTGTGGTTGAGTCTGGGATGTGGGCTGGGATGTTGACTGGGGTTGTGACTTTGGTTGAGTTTGGACATAGGGTTTTGGTTGAGACTGAATTTTTGCATGGGGCTTTCGCTGAGGTTGTTGGGGTTGGCCCTTTGCTTGTGGTGTTGGTCGATATTGCAGCGGGAGCTGTGGGGTAGGTAAAGACTGTGCGAGGGGCTTTTGTTGTGGCTGAATCAGAGGTTGCCCTCCATGTTTATGCACATTTGTCTGAGATACTGTCACAGAGGTCATGGTGGGTGTAGTGTGTTGTGGAGGACGGAGCTTGGGAGCTAATGGTACTTCCAAGAAAGGAGGCAAGACAGATCTGGAGAGGTCTTCTCCTTCTCCTGGGTTGTCTAAGGGAGAGAACATATGGCCATCAAGCCACAATACCATGCTGTAAAATATAATTTAAAATATAATACTCTGTAGGAAAGGATCCTTTATGTAATGAAATAAAACAAAATATTACTTTATTATCTAGAAAATGATGAAAGCAAGACATAAAGACAGTTTGGGAACAGCTGAAATTTAGATCAGCAGAAGTGCCAACAGCTACAGGCCCAAGAACTCACAGAGCTGATCTTGGACTAAAGCACAGGTTACACAATAACTCCGGACTGGCAAGAGTCTGATAGAGGGGGTCTAATTTCAAAGGCAGACAGACCATATGGAGGTATTTGCAATGTAACAGCCGTGTTACTACAGACAGACTCAGATACCAGGGCCAGGATGCCTGTGAGTGACAGCCATCCAAATCCATTAGCTGTGCCTCTAAGATGCTATGACACATGAGGGTTTAATAGTTGCTGATTGATTGCTTGCTGTGGGATTTTTGTGGACCATTCTAAACTGATTGTTCAATCTGATCAGGTTTTCACATCAGTGAGAGAGAATGACAGAGAAAAAGAGAGGAAGTCAAAAAATAAGAAAGAGAGAGAAAACTACAGTGAGAAGGCAAATCAAGTAAAAGATAACATAACATTCCAAGCATTTAGTGCCTCTACTCGACTCTCCTGAAATGTGATGTCTAAACCACCTGTTTTTAGGGTTGTTGGTTAATTTAGTGTAATTAGCCAACAAACCAAAAACAGGGATCACAACACTGGTCAACTGATTATTTCCTGGAATTGCCCCTTTAATATTAAAACAAAATGGACACTATAGCTGTGTCTGTATTCAGGGACTGGATCCTGCAAATACTGGAGCCCATTAAATGGGTCCTTCAGAGAACCTGAGGGCCACACAAAATACCAAGTTGATAGCTAAGCTTACAGTTTCATCTCAACACAAGATGGACTGCCTGAATCTAAATGCCTGGTAAATGTTTGATCCAATTATATATTTTTTTTTTACATTATGAGTTGACAAGGATCACCTGTCCACCATCACCAGTCCTTTGAAATTGAACAGGCCTGTTTGGTTTCAATCAGCTGTATCCAGGCCCTGAATCGGGAGATAGGCAAAACTCTTGCACTGTTTGATAAGAACTGAGGTTACTTGCAAATATTATAACAGAAAACTGTTGGAGAAGGGGGCACAGGACAACTGGGTAAAACAATATTCAAGAAAAGAAGAAGATAAGAAATATTCTGCTGAAGTTCCTGTTGGAGAGAGGGATGTCTGGTACATGCAGTTTTGTCATGCAGACTCCATCACCTGCATTGCATTGAAAGCAAAAGCCTGAGGTTTGTGATCAGCAAAAATCCTGAAGAATGATCATACTGTAAATACTAAAAGAAATACGATGGATTTATAAGTGGCAAAGAAATGAGAGGCGGATATAGGAAAATTAAATACAACGGGTATATATGAGAAACTGACTGAAAGGACTGGGAATCAGCGGTGCTCTTCAGACTGTCCAACAAATTCCCAATCCAAGTCATGTCCTGTGGTTAAATTGTGAAGAATACATCGTGCACATCAGTCATTGTAAAACTACATGAAGATCCTTAAAATCTCACTAAGAATCCTTTCAAGCTTTGCTGTTTTACTAAAATGCCATGCAGCCAAGGCCACCTACCTTAGGCTGATTGCAACCCAATTACGGATGACCTTATCAGCTTGTTTCCACAGGGAAGGCTGAGCTACTGTACTTACTTACTTACTCACAGCATGCCTCTCTTGCCCATGCAGCTAACTACAAAGAACACTGTAAAGCGCAGAAAGCCTCTCAGTTACAGTTCGCCAGGTCTATGATTGCAGCCGGAATAAGAGCCGTGAAGCTTTTTCGAAGAGAACTATGATTCACTGTTTACCGATTGGCCGATTGGTGACCACAGGCAGTGTGGGTCCCAGGGTCGACAGAGATTCCTGCCTAGTAGTTGTGGTTGGAGCTGAGAAATATAGTGTATATTAGTAGACCTTGGAGAAAAGTTATTACTGTAAGTCCTGTAAAATGTACCAAAAAATGGTGTATGTACAGTAGGACAGTGACAGAAAAGTCAAGTAGAATGATTCGACGTAAGGTCAAGTGGTTTTTTTCTGACCACTGAGCTCCATTTTAGGCCAGAAAAGTGATTACCAGGAGTTGTCTTTGAGGCTATGTTCCGGGAGAGGGGCACTCTGCCCTGGGTCTTGCTATCCTGAACTGACAAGGACAAAGGAGGAGAGATTACAGTCAAGGAGTCAACACTTAAGATGCCTTCAGAGACCTAAAAAAAAAAAAAAGAGTATGTACAGGAATTATGTTCAAGTATGCATTTCACAATAACAAAATATGTTTTGGACAAAACATTATATCATTTGCATTATTGTTTTCTTCAACATTATCAGGGTGGTAATGTTTACGTCCACATCTTTACTGCCAGTGTTTATCAACTGTTTACTCCTATCATAACCACATCAGGCACATAAGGAACAATGGGGTTAAATCTGCATAAATCTGCCACTATGGGGCAGCAGAAACAAGCTGTTAAAACAACTCCAAAAATGGTCCAGTACATGATCAGAGTTGCCTATTAATACATCCAGAAGTTATGAAGCAATGTATGCATTCATTTGAAAGTTACCCCCTGAAAATAATAAAAAAAAACCTTAATTACAACCTTATTTTTGTTGTTACTTCTCTACTGATATGACAAGTTTTCAAGATGGAAAGGCTTCCATTCAGTGTCTGGAAAGATTCCCATTATTTTGATTTTGTCAGGGAGGAAAGATGACCTCATTGTCAAATGTAAATAGTGTATAGGTAAGACTCTTTCCATTTCAAAAAAACTTTACCTCAAACCATCTAAAACACCTACTATGACAACACAACAACATGAAGCTCATGGAAAGATGAGCCCTCTGTTGCCACAGAGGACGGCTGTAGCCCTACAATGACCCCAAAACTGGATTTTGATTGGGGCTGGGTTGACTGGTGTTTTGTTTTTTTTTAACATGATATTTTATGCTAAGCCTGTCATCATGGACACACACTTTAAAAACAGCTTTACTGTACTTGGCATCCTCGCAACATAAAACTGTGAATTTAAAAAAGTGAGAAGTGAAAATGAGATGAGATTCTGTCTGTAAAACAATAAATCAAAGTTCTAGTTAAAATTCTTCCAGTGCTGAGTCTTAAAGCAGGGGTCAGTAAGAAGGGCTGAAACAGACATTTCTGAGCAGCGATAAATCATTGTATGTTATAAAAATTCTGCTGCTGTATTAAAAAAGGTTCAGTGGGTTTGACCAAAAGCAGCATGTCTCTATTGGCTTACCATGGCGAGGAGCAAAAGGGAAGGAGTGTGGACCTGGTGTTAAAGGTTTCTGGTGGGTGAAAGACAAGGAGACAAGGGGAAGAACTGGTCATTAGTCTTTGTAATGATCACAGCAACCATCAGCATTTACCCTGAACGTCGTCTCTTTTTCTGCCTTTTTTCTCTTTGTTGCCTGTTGCCTTACTCTAAGGCCCTCTACTCCAAGTCGAATCGGTAAAATCCCCGTTGAGAAGCTTGTTATTCAAAATTTCCCTCTAGAAGAGCAAGTGTTGCGGCTGATTCTCAACAGCTGTGATGTTTTATGGATTCAGGGCCAAGAGCACGTGACACTGTAGCCCTGCACTGTCAGAAAATCAATACCACCTTTCCACTCTCAACTAATTTCCACACCGTTCTCCTGCCTCCCCTGTCCCTCCCTTTTTTTCCTCTCTCTCTTTTATTCTACTCCAGAAGTTAGCTAGCTACAGACTGTTCTCTTGGCTTGGCCAGCCCTGGCTGCACTGATGCTGTTTCCATTGAGAAGTTGGATGGAAAATGAATGAGGCAAACAACCCTGAGAATAGCATAAGCTTACTTAAGTGCACAACACAAGACACAGAAGTATATAGCCTGTTCCTAATACACCCTGTCCCCAAAAATATTTATTTTGAGGAAGCGTCCCTGTGCACTCTCACTTCTCTCACTTGTTTATTACAGTTACTTCACCAACTTTCACTCCCTGTATCCACATATTAACACAATGAGATTCTAATATGACAGAATGTTATAATATTAGTTATAATGCTTTAACAAGATATTTTAGAAAGCATGTCCAATACATACCGCAGAATTGACAGGCCGTTTAAAGATTCTTGTGACGGTCTTCTCTAGAAGCACAAGAGAAAAATAAGTAAAGAAGTCAGCAAAGTGGAACAGAAAGCAAGGGAACTAAATAAAACCACATTTCAAACATGCTTTGCACAAGATGTGTTTAATCTTAGGTAATTGAAAGAGAGAGCTCCTTCGCAGTGGTTTGATTATAAACCACAAGGTGGTTTTGATTCTGTAACACTGTCCAGTATCTCAGTGTCTCATGCATTATACTGCATGCTGCATGATGTGACCATGGTCACTCCCAGTTAATCGGTGAACACTTAGTTGGTTTTTATGTATTCAGATGAAAAGCAAACTAAATGAGCAAAAAGACTGTTCCCTAAATGACTGAACAAATACACAGAAAAAATTATGCAGAAATGTTTAGATGGTCAAAACTAGACAGAACATGAAGCAATGCTGTGTAACAGTCAATGACAAAGTTTAGGGTTTTCACATTGAAACATGCCAAAAAAAAATTAATCTAAATATTTTTTGTCTGCAGGTAAGTGACATAAAACATACTCTCAATGCCTGCCATGCTGATGTTGTGCATGACCGGACTGCTCCACACTCCAGTGTCATCCTTAGAATTGGGCTGGACGCCAAACTCATAGACTGTGTTGGGCTTCAGATTGTCAATGACCGTGTCAGTAGTTGGGCAGGTCTGGTAGTTCCACTTCCTGTTCCTCTCACGATAACGCACTGTATAGTGTCTGAGACAAAGACAAAGTACAACAGAGCATACTGATGTACATAAACCTTAAATACTATGTCTGTGAAGACGCTCGGTGATTGAGATGACAGAACATCTGGAAGTACAAGAGGTAAAAGGAAAACACATTTGCCGTTTTTGTTTTGAAGACAAAATCTCTAATGTTTTTGTGTTGTGTAGTGTAAATTACTGCCACAATGTGAACCACACAGTTACAGTATAATGTCCTGATTTTTTCCCCCCACCAAAAGGAGCAGCGTATGCTTCTGTTTCTTCATTCAGAGAACATATATGAAACTATGTTAGACATAAAACCAAGAAGAGATTTATTTCGCAAAGAAGACAGGGACCAGGTTTTTCATCAAATGCTTCCAAAATGTTTTATTGTGTAAAGTTTTAAGACAGTGATTTATTTCAGAGCAGGAAAACAGAGAGACAGTGAGAGAGAGAGAGAGAGAGAGAGAGAGAGAGAGAGAGACTTCACCTTTTCACCATCTGTTTGTGTGCTTTACAAATTTAATATACAGCCAGGGTACATGAAGTGAAACAGCTGAAAATGAAATCTTCATGCATTTGTGTGATTTTTTCTGTCTTTTTCTGTGTGTGTGTGTGTGTGTGTGTGTAAGCTCACCCATCCTCTACACAGTCATTCATGACGTTGCCTTCATAAGGGGTTTTCAGCAGCGTACCCCAGGACAGGAGAACTGAAGTGGGTGTTACCGACCCAATGACTAAGTGTAGTGGCTTCTCCAATTCCACTTTACCTGAGAACAAATGAACACATCTTACTTTAACGTATGTCCATGCAAATGAATGTCACTTTTACCATGTTACCTTAATAGCGATTTTTTTCCCCTGTAAAATTCTTGTACATTACCTGTGCACTGCTTTTTCACCTCATTGATTGGGATGGGCTGGACGGCGATAAGGTACTTGGGCTCGGCATCTAAAAACAGGAACAAAAAAGAGGTTAGTTACATTATACATCCTGGGAGCCTGCACACACATGACTGAAAAGATCAAAACACAGTTCACATGTTCCTCGTCTGTCATCTGCGTTGAAAAGAAATGCAAAACCCACAAATCAATAACCTTTCTTACCAAACTCAGTCTCATACGGCTGCCCATTCTCAGGCAGCTGAATGAATTGTTTGGAGAACATGCTGCTGCCGTAGCCCAGGATGTAGCCCTCGAGCTTGGTGTCAGCGTTGGGACGCAAAAACCTCATCACTATGGTGTCTCCTGTGGCGCTGATGCGAACTTTCATGTTCTGACGTCGCACTGGAGAGGCACAAGAAGACACAGTTGTTGTATTTCATGTCCAAATATTATCTGATAGTCTTGTTTTGTATTTGAGGAACAAAAAAATATATAAACAGCACAAGAATTCAACGATAAAACCAAGTTTTATTTTTTGCTGCAGGCCTTCATCAGGGCAAACTCAAAGCTCAGTCTCAGTCTCAAAGCTTCTAATGACATCAAATGCAGCACACCTGTGCTTTTCCATGCAAGTATACATGGGAAACGCTTCATCACTTCTCACAGTTCACTGTGCTTCATCACTTCACTGGCACAGTCATTCAGTCAAAGTGGATTTGCTGCTGGTGTAGGTTTTGCTGAGGTGTAGGTTTTACTGGAAAGCTATTAATGGTGGTTTTATTAAGCAAGCAAGACATAAAGAGAATTACATAATAGCACTTTTTATAGAGAGCTTTCTATGTTCTGGGACAGAACATGGCTTTTATAGAGAGTCCAAACATTAAGGATCTGCCATTTACAAGCACCATAAACTGCATACATTGCAGCTTCTATATGAGCTGTTAGTGGGTGCGAGGTATGTGTCTGTTCTCTGAAGTGGCTTTTGAAATGGACGTCCTGTTATTGTAAATTAGAATCTGCTAACGTGTTATTAAAACTTGTGGTCAGTAAGGCAAGGTTGAGTGAGTGTTGAGTTCACAAGAAAATGGTATGAGATAATACACACACACACACACAGACGTTGCTTTACAGGAAACTGCACATTTTCTGCCAGAAGCGACTTCTACAGAATACAGTGCTAATCAGCAGAGCTTGGGGACAGATACCAGATGAGGCCGGGCGTCAGGGTGGGTTGTAATGTCTTCTCAAAGTGATCAGCTCACAAATCCAAATCGTATTGATGAACTCACTCTGAAGCTCAAAAGAGCTCGAGAGTGACTGAACATTTTTTATTAAACAAACAACAAGAGTCATTTCTGGCTTACATACTGGCTTTGTAATTTTGAAAAGTACTGATTTTTTTCTTTTAATTCAGTAAAGGAAGAGGTAAGTAAGTTAGTGAAAGAAGTACTAGCTGTGTACTGGGAATGCATTCAGTAATAAAGGTAGGACTGTGGGGATATCAGCTCCCAGTCTCTCATGGTGGGAGCATACAGCATGTTTGGTGAAGATTTTGGTGAAGTTCGGATTTAAACATTTCTCTCATTACTCAAGTTCTGCAGGATGATGCACTTCAGTTGTTGCCAGCCAAACAAACTCAAACATTCTTGTCTTGTATTTATAGCTAAACTGAATTCATCTTTTTCATATATGCGTAAAGTCAGTATGCATGATAGTGAAGCACACCATGAACTGGTGAACAGACAAGCAACTCTAACTCTCTGGAAGCACTGTGCATGAACAAATCTGTTTATTTTTTTTCTTTCGTTACTTGCCCCTGCCATGTGGCCTCCGAAACTAGCCAAGAACTGGGCATGCTAACAATTAGCCAGTTTGTAACAGGCACGAATGCATTAGAAAAATTCAGATGAGAGCAGCTGGGTCAAAAGAGTCACTGAGAGTTGGCTGGTGCACATGTTAAAAAAAAAAAAAAAAGAAAGAAAGACCAGCGAGGGCTTGAATGATGAATGATGAGCATTAGAGATAGAAAGATATACAGGTCTGTCAAATGAAGCCTGTTTTATTTAACAGTGATTCTGTCTTTTAGAATTAAGAGCAAATCAATAAATTCAATTATATTTCCATCTCCCCTGTTTCAATCATTTTTATTCCACAGTGGAAATTGAAAATGAGTCTATGGGGGCTTAAACCTCCACCTCTCATAGTCATGAAGGCTTAGAACAATGGACTTTCTGCCTGGATTATGACTTGTACTACATTTCTCCACACCACATGTCCTTGGCTCATATTAACGCTTCATAGATTTAAATGAAATACTGGAGCTTTGCATAAGGAATTATGCCAGCAGCTGCCAGATGCCAAAACAGACACTGACAGCGAAAGAGGGGGAAGCCCTGGATTTGAAAAATACCCTCATGCTTTTCCAGCTGTGTGTTTCCTATCAAAACTGAATTTGTTTTGATTCCCTCATCAATATTTCCGATAAAACACGAGTGACACTGGCTCGAAGGGAGAGGGGCTCAGAGTGTATGCAACATTAGGAAACTTTTGGCAGCACGTTTTAAAACTCCAGTACAAGCAAACACTGGCTCAGTCCCAGCGACAGCCCATCCAAAGCCCGGCCATTTGGCCCACACACCACTTAAAGGACTGTTAAGACTTATCAGTTTAATGAATAAAACTTTAGGAACGGATCCAGTCACAGTCCTGGTAATCAATCAACTACAGTAACAATGGAAAATGACTGCCATTTAGCTAACCGGAAAAAAAAACTGCTAAGCCACAAAGTCACGTTGTGCGTGCTTGTGTGGATGAAATGTGAAGAAAATAATAACAGACTATTTGAATTTAAATTCCTCCTGAGGGCAGCTCTGCTGGTGACTCTGACCCTGTCAAACTCGAGATCACTGAAGATTTACAACCTCACTGAAAAACATGTAACTGAAGTATAATTAAATCCACAATCTTACCCTCAATAGCCATGGATGGACGACCGAACAGTTCGACTAGGCAGAGCGCAGCCTTCGTCTGAAGTGACTGTTAAGGTTTCTTATTGGAAAGAGACGCAAAACAACTGCAAAGATGCACAAAACGGGAAGCAAAAGGAGACGCAAAACTACCGTAAACACACACAACATACACACAAAGTAACCACAAAGAGACATCAAAGACCATCATCTATCATTAGGAAATATTTAAGGCAGCAGAAAAAATGCTACTATGCCATAAAGACAACAATAAATCTGTGTGAGAGTCTGTGTGACAGATTGTGGAGACAGAGTCACAAAAACATTACCACTCATGATGAAGGTAACAACCTATTATATAATATACTGTAAATCTCAAAGTGAAGACTAATCCCTTCAATTAAAACATCATGACATACACAGTCTATCCCCCTCGTGCAGAGAATATAACCAATGCCTAAATGATTACTGTACAAACAAATCCATCATAATGCTGGGAGTCGACCAACCAACACATCACATTATCCAATAATTAATGCCACATCATCCAGGAAACTTTTCACCATTGTATTCATCCTGTTGTTAGACAAATAGCCAGACGATGTAATCTTCCTGGCCTGCAAAACAGAAACACCCTGAAACTGGAAACTCAGTCTTGGCTCAGCACAGGGGCTATCTCGGATCATCAGCAGTGATGGATGATCCTCCGGGAAAGGGACTAGGTTAATGGGGTTGTCAGAATATCACGCTCTCTCCACTTTCAACTGCAGTGCAACACGATATTTTTATATGTGTTTGGTGTTTGAAAATAAATATTCAACTGTGCATGTGTACAGTATGTGTAGTTCTGGCATCAACACGTCCTGATTTACTGTCTGACATTATCAAACCACAGATTTTCACCATTGGCAGCTCTCTCCCCTCTCGTGGTTCAGATGAGGAAGAGCACTGCAGAGCAAACGCTCTGAGATCATCACAAGACTTTTCCGTCGAGGCTGATGTGTGAACTAATGAACTATAAATATCCGAAGCAAAACCTCAAAAAAAAAAAAAAAAAAAAAAAACTTGGCGTTGAACTACGAGGCTTGTTTTGTTTTCACAATATGCAATGGAAAAGAATTTTTCCGCTCTTTGTTGAAATTAAATCTGGTAATTTTGGTGGATGGAAGTGACAGAGTAATGAAGTCATGTCAGTTTGTCTTGAGCAGCTAAACATCACAGCAGAGCTCTACAGACTGTAAATCCCCCTGACCAGATGAGGGTATAAATTCTTTATACTGGTGCAATATATTGCTCTACAAACCCATAGAATTAATTAAATTGACTGCAGACACCCTTCCCACCACGCTTCCATTCACACATAATGTGTGCCCTGAGTCTCAGACTCATTTTACAGTATTTCAGCCTCTCAGGTTACTATCCTGGAAGAGAAGGGAGACGGACCTGGCTTCCTGCATCACAAAGACAGGGACAGATGTTTTATGGCCCTTGGTAAAATAGTCACCTTCACTTAAGTCAATGAAGTGTGAAAATCTCTCTGAGCCTCTTGCCAGCCTGAGCAACGAGGGTTTGAAATAATTGAGGTGGTGAGCAAACGACAGCTGAACTGACCTATATGGGCTCTAACTGGAGGCTGGGGAAACTCACCCCTATGAATATCTACTGTAATCCACCCGGGGCCTCTTTGATCCCATCCTTCTCTCGAACAATCACATCTCTTGAGCTCACAAGAGGCCTCACCTTGTGGCCCAGCAGGAAAGAGCTGTGCCTGGGATAGTACTCCCACATCCCCTCCCCACCCGCCTTGGCTGCTTCGATGCAGGTCTCGCCGGTCTCACACTATATATCCCCCCGACAGATTAGACGGAGCAACAGCTGTTTTCCCTTCCCCCGTGGCATTACTCCATCCCATCCTTCTTCCCCTTCAATCCATCTTTGCCGTCCTGTATGTGTCAGCGGCCATCTTTCCATCAACCTGATCCTCTTGCTTTGAATTCATCTGTCTTGTCCTCTAATCTAATCTACTTTGCTCTTTCCTTTCATATTTCCCTTTCATTAATGTGTACATGACATGAGGCCATGTTCTGTCTGGCTCAGCTGTAGTTTACAGCCCCTATGTTGTCCTGAAGGGAGTTGTGGCAAATAATTTCTTGCATTACAAGAGATTCAACTAATTTATATATAGATGGTCTCATATACATTTACTTGAAAAAAATGTTTTAGAGCACAAATACATTAACAGCTTTGTTAATAAGTACAACTAATCTAACACTGCACAGACCTGTCAACCCTGACACCTCTAAAAACCTTTTTGCATCACGTTTCATTCTAAAACCATGGGACTGATCCAAGCAGAACAGAGTCATGGACATTTAACTCTCCTCCCAAAACAAAAACACGCACAGCCTCTTTCATCTAGCTCCCAAAGCTGCACATTGTGATTTGTCTGCAAGCCAACTTCAGCCAGCAAGTTATGCAGTGGAATCAGCCTTTTCCACTGTGCTTACCTCTTTATACTGACTCCAGTCTGCTCACCTCAAATCACTTTTACTGCCATCAAAGTCTTCAAAGGGTGCCTGAGTGTAACTCCCAAAATAGAGCATGGCTGCAAAGCATAGACTCTGAGATGAAAAGCAGAAGTGTTTGTGTGTGTGTGTGTGTGTGTGTGTGTGTGTGTGTGTGTGTGTGTGTGTGTGTGTGTGTGTGTGTGTGTG
>JBBMJY010000007.1:7277723-7297304 GCA_037833715.1 Toxotes lorentzi | reverse complement strand
ACACACACACACACACACACACACACACACACACACACACACACACACACACACACACACACACACACACAGAGACACTCACAAGGAAAACAGGTGAACAACATATGTGTGTCTTCCCACATCTGCTGAAGATCTCTCAAAACTCAAAAACCTACATAACAGGCAATTCTTGATCGATATGTTCAAAATGTTCACATTTACACCACAGGCCAGAGCATTTCTGAAAATGAGACCCGCAACCACAACGTGATGATGTTTGATAGACAGTCTAGTGTTATTGCCAACTGCCATGTGGCAATCAGTAAATCTTTTTTTCTGGAAAGCCATGGGGGACAACAATGATGGGGATGATGAAGCAGAAGGATTTAGGGGGACTAGAGGACAGAGAAAAGAGACAAATATAATTCATCCACTCTAAATTCGTCTAAGAGAGCGACCAAAAGCTCAATGTGGTTCTCATTTTGTGTGCCTTTGTTTGTGTGTATACGTGCGCACACTCCCTGTGCCTGTGCAAGTGTGCATACTTGATGTATGTGAGCGCGCTTGTCAGGATGGATCCTCCATCTGAAAGATAAATAACCACATTACATGGGAGGATCAGGCCTGCAGCTTAGGACTGACAGCAGATAGAATACTAAACAAATCCACAGGCATAAAGTAAGAATCTGGCTCTGATATGGCAACACAACAGCACACAGACGTCGGCATTATAAAAGCCCCAATTTCGACAAACCTACTCTGCTACTGCAAAACACATGTCCTGTAGATGCAGATTGTCCTCTGTACACATTCTCTCTCATTCAAAAAAAAAAGTTTTTGGGAAATGAAGATAACACCACTCTCATGTCTATGTGTTAAAGCAGATAATCAACAATGGATCACGTAACTGCTTGCATATGAAAGGGTGATGAATCCAGAGAATTATCATCTCTCTGCAGCTCCCCTCAGCTCTACAGCTCAGAGCAGCTTCACTGCTCTAACCAGAATCATTTTCAGACACAGCTGTTTGGAGCAAAAAAGCTAAACCCTCTGTACACTACCTGAGCACCTCTACATTTCCTTATATTGCTCCTGTCATTGAACTACAAAGATCCTAGAGTATATTTTTGCAAGTTCAGTGTGCAGTCTCTTCACGTGACTTGTGGTAAGTCTTTTCTGATTGTGTACTAACCTACCTTTACCTTTGGGGTAAAGAGCTTTGTTTCCCCGTTTCCACTTCTTACGCTAAGCTAAGATAACCGGCTACTGGCTGCAGCTTCATATTTAACACAGATGAGACTGGTATAAACGTTTTAATCTAATTCTTGGCAAGAAAACAAAAAAGCATTTTCCCCAAAATTTTAACTATTCATCTGACAGGGACCAAAGGTGTTTCAAGCTGAAGCAGAAAACTATTGGTTCTCTGTGAAGAAGAGGAAAATGCATAAAGAAAAAAACAAACGAGGTGTCTTATTAGCCACTCAACCGTCATATATTCGTCACGTCCATTCTCCACGATTCAACCAGTCCATTAAGCAACCAAATGCACAACACAGACTAGTCAAACAGGGAAGCGGGTGCATCCTTGACAATAGTTAAAACAGTGATGCTTTTATGCAACACATTTATAACTAAAATCACATAGCAGATGCACATCATGCTAAAGTCGTTTTCAGACCCTGACACGCTGAAAAACACTCACTTCTGCCTTCTTTGGAGTAAAAATCCGGCACCATATTTACTGTAGTTTTAAAGTTCAGACACATTCATGAAATAATGTTTTATGGTGGAACATTGGCAGGCTATCAGAGGGCAGCCTTGTACTGTACATGAGTCCTGTGAGTGGGTCAGTGTGCACACACAGTAGAGCAAACACAGGAGGCCTTCAGAAGCCAACGGATAGACTGTTTAGATCTGTTTATACGCAGCACACGCTTCATTCCTAACCTGCACTTCATCGTTTGTGTTATCGTGAAAGTTAAAGCTGCACCTTTGTCTTGAGAAATAAAACAAACACTGCGAGATGACGTTAGTACAACAGCTACAGTATGCGTTGTCTCACCCAGAAAAAATTTTGGATGTTGACTGAGTGCTCGTGGCGGCAAAAAGTTTAATGTATTTTTAATGTTTTCTTTCAATCTCAGTGACATATGGCCCCCCCATGCGAAGCGTGTGTGGAGCCATCGTGAAATTTTGTAATGCCTGTCACTACACGGCGGGAAAATAAATTATCAGAAGGAGGTTCAGCGACTGGGAGAGAGGCAGACAGACAGAACAAAAAAAGGAGACAAAACCACTGATTGAAGTGAGTTTGTTTTCCTGGCTTGGTGATACTGATTGTACTAAAGCCTTCTTTGGTCTCGGCTCCGTCTTTGGTCCTCTGGGTGATTAAGACAAATAAACCGCAGGATCAAACTAAGACAGGTCCTGGAAGACAGAACGGAGGAAGACAGGAGAGATCTGGGTGTTTTTAGTACAGCCCAGCGCAGTAGGTGAAAACACATTGGATGCCAGTGCACCGCACTGTGGAAAATAATCACCCACCCCACATCACATCATCACATAATTTCACACTTACCGAACAATACGAACACCACAGTTTACAGTAAATGATTTTTCTATCCCTTCATTTATCTGTTAAAACAATCTGGATTGTACAGTAGAAAAAAAGGGTACGAACCAGAGTAAATTCAGATGTGATGGATGATGAAGTAAGAGGCACTATATGGACACACAGGAGTCCTTGTTTGACCTCACAGGAGATATACATAAGTCTCAACATGTGTCTGTAGGGTTTACATCTATTTGTCTTTATGTCAAACAGTGGAAGGTTGGTGCAGCTGCAGACCTGGTTACTGCATCGTGTGCTGGCACGACAGTCATACAATAACAGACTGAGAGAACGAAAGAAGAGACAGGAAGAATAGGATTGTTTAAGCCAAATTCATATTCAAAATGTGCTTCTGAAAGGACACTTTGAAAAAGAGCAAGCTCAGGGGTCTTTAAGGGAAATTCAGATTTATTGCAGCTTGGGTCTTATCTCTGTAGTTTCAAATTGGACAGGGCAAGAAACACGAGCGGTCTGATGCTCATACAGGTTGGAAATGAGCCTAAACTTTATTTTGTGGCAGCACCAAAAGTGAGAGCACCAAAAATGTCAGTATTAATTCCTCATGTTTTCTCCTCTAAATAGGTTTAACTTTTTAACGATGCTGTCAAGTAATGAGTACAATATCAATTAATCCCTCTGTCAAAGGGCCACTGTGCAGCAGCGACACAGGATAACACACAAAGCACATAAACAGATATATAAATACAGAGACAGAAGAAATGAGTGACAAACTGTGAGCACAAAAAAAAGTTAAATTACAAAATAAAAATATGAAACCATAAAACATTAAGACAGAAACAGTAACTGAATTTTGAGGTCAGCAGAAACAAGATGTGGGCACAACAAGGGTCAATCAATACTGATTATTATTAATCAAGGAGACCAATAATTAACTAATAACTACTAATATTTAAAACCATTTATACTGTATATTTGCAGTAAAAATTAACATTTTAGTGTCAAAATTTATGGTAACTTAAACTCCAACACAAAACTTCCCTTAAATCCTGATTCCTGATATTAAAAATATCTCTGCATAAACAAAATCAGTGAGCGTTAGTGTTGCCTACTAACTACTATCTACTTCTTACTGTAACAAAGTGCGCCGGGTGGGAGACTCGGGCAGAAGAGATTACAGTCCCTCCAAGATGAAAGTGATTTAAAAGCGATTGCTTTAGTCTCTGCTGAATTAAATCCCTTTTTACCTTTGGCCTCTACTAAATGGAGGCTCATGTGTCTTATTCCCTGCTTGTATGCTAAATCTAAACATAACAAGATCAGGCATTTTCAGTGGAGTAATGTGGGTACTGTCATCCTGGAAATAGATCATAATAACTGGGGTTGTTCATTGCAACATCTGCATTCTTACTTAAGAAAAAACAGCCCACACACCATTACATTCATAACAGATGCTTATTTACACGTTCAACAGTTACGGCGCAACATTATCACCCGTTATTACAAAAACATTGATCACAGCTGCTTTAAGAAAATAGGTCAGGTACACTGTGTGAGCTCATGTTACCTTTTCCTCACAGAGTTCAGATGACAGACTGCAGAGGGTAAACCGGAGTTTTTATATCTTAGTTTAAGATAATGGGAAGCCAGATGACGAGATCTGAAACTCTGATGTAGGGCGCGGATTATATTTTCTTTAACAACCGTTTCTCATGCAGAACAGACTTTTTTGTTACCAGTGATTTACCACCTTATTTGGTACATTTTTGTGTTTAACAGTGAGAGAAACAGAATGATTTTCAGAAAGAAAAAAAAAAAACATCCCACAAACACAAGGGCGCAGCTGCAGGTCGTTGTGTGTGCATGTTCCCCTTAAACCACCAATAGGAATGACACTATGGCCAAAACTAGAAAAAGAAGATCCAGGTTTTGTGAATGTGAAGTTAGCAGGTGGGAAGAACAAAGTGGGAAAAATCACTCTCTAACACTTAGCACACACTGGAGGTCTACATGTGATGAATCCAATCAGTGCAGGCACTGTTTTGTGCATTTTGTCTTAAAACACTGTGTCCTGAGGAGATGCATGTGATGAAGTGGTTCTCGAGGACAGCTGATGATGAGCCAGTAAAGCAGCATTCCTGGTGCAGAGGGATGTCCCTCCGCTGCCAGGGAAACTCACAAGCCAGTGGTCTGCGGTTGTTTACTATGTTTTCAGTCTCTTTTAATGACAGAAGCGCTCCATTCGCCTTCACATGGACTCACAAAGAGAGGGGATTTTCTGCTCTGCAGGGGAGGATTACAAACAATACAAGCTGGGGAAGAACTGGCTTTAATACAAAAGAACTGTGAAGAAACTGTGACTCTTTTGCAGTTGGAAAATATTTAACATGGAATCGTAACTTATCACCAGCACCCTGCAGCTTCAAGAGCAGAAACAAATCCTGGCACAAAATGTGATTGTATGTGTGAGATTACATGACTGTTTTACAGTAAGAGGAGGCATTCAGGGTTTAGAGATGCCTCGCTAACTCCGGAGTGATTTTTCCATCCTCCAAAGACCTTTATAGGATTAAGAGCACATATTCGAGGGCAAAGATACTTAAGTTATAATTAATTCTTTGGTCGATAGAAACAAATGACATCCCAATGGTTTGGCATGTTTTAGCCCATTAACTGCAAATCACATGGAGTATGTTTTACTTTCCATTTTCCAAGACACATTATAAGGTTGTTTTTTTTTTTAAATTGATTTTCCTAACTTCAAGGAAGCCACTGCTATTAAAGAATCAACTTGCAGAAACTTTCAGTTTACTTGAGTACTATCCATCACAGAAAACATTCTGTCAGCTTTACAGTTTTGCATTGTGCACTGACAGCAATACAACACAAACCAAGTGCTACTCGTGCAGAAGTAGGCAACAACCAAAAAAGGAAGCAAACTGTCCAAAAAGTCAAGGCGCACTAAAGGCCTTTCTTGGAGTGGCTGAATGATTAAAAATAAGCCCAATCCAGATCGACTGCACACCGGTCTTTCTCAAGGCCAAAAGAAGAAAAAAATCTCCACACACACAGACAAGTGCAACTCTGAGTACAAGCTTCTATTACGCACAGTTCACATTCTTATTGTTTGAGTGCAATCACAAGCACAGGTTTCATCCACTGTCAGGAATAATTGTCAAGAAGAAGGAAGTGCGAGTGAAAGCCTTCACAGATTCCTGGAAGACCCTGGCCTCACCTAAACGTGCACGGCCGCTTCCAGCAAAGAGCAGAAAGGTGAACGAATAAACACCTGATAGGCTCTCACAGTAACTGGAAGTAGAATGGGCTGCAGTGAACTGCAGATAACCTGATACCATGTGCAGCATGTGGGAGATATTCTCCATGGCAGCAGCCGGAGCCCAGGTCTGTAATGACCATGCTAATGCTTGATTGGGTTTAATTTGATACAAATGAGCACATTATCCAGCAATTTACCAGGAGCAATTATTACATAATACCTCACTTCATTACCAAATGGGCTATTATGGCTGCCATGTCAGATGAAACACAAGTGTCAATAGTGAGCTGGGAATTCTTTTAATCCTCTTTCTGTTTCTCTTGGGGGATCATATTCTCACCACTGTGGAGAGGAGATGCACTGCCCAAAAAACTGCTGAAAGATTCTTGACAGAAACAGACCAACATCTAATTGGGCCTGGAGTTCTAGCTCTTAACTTTTTTTTTTTTTTTTATCATCCACCTCTGTGTTTCCCATTAAAATAGTTTCCAGCCAGTGAAAAGAGGATTTGAAACAGCCAGCCTCAGGTAGTACCTGCTGGAGTGTGTGCCAGAAAGACCCTGTTTCTGGTGCTGGGACTCTTTCTAATAACCTTTCAGCTAAGCCTAAAACTATATCTTTTATCTATTCCTTTAAAAAAAAACTGTGAAGTTGTATAGAGGCCATAAATTAAATCAAATCAAATTTAATTAATTAATTAATTAAATAGAGCTGGGGAAAGAGGGGTAAGGAAAAAACAATCAAATTTCTACGATTAGAGTTCCAGATTTACAAGAAAAAAATACTGGATATTCTCTGAGCGATATTCGCTGAGCGTCTGTGGTGTAAAAAAAAAATGTTTTGTTCTTGTACATTTGTGATTTTTATCTCAGAGAATTTCCGAGTTTCTCTCTCCATCTAACCGATCTAAGACGGGTTCAGAAAGCCATATGTTCAATGTGTTGTGCATGAAATTTGGAAAAGAATTTGACAGAAGAAAAAATGTACGCCAAAACGGTTCCATCTGTAGGGACACATGATATTTTTTTTATCTGGTTGGAAAACCTGTGTCTGTTGGGAGAATTACGATTAGAGGTCCATGTTGTTTACAAATTCCAATAGCAATGCAAAGAAAAACTACATTTGGAAGGCGATCACTAATAACAACCAACCCCACGCAGAGACCAAAACAAATAATGAATCTATCCTAATAGCAAGTCTCGTCTGTGTTACTAAAGCCTGGGAGCTCCACTGCCGTCCAAAAACCATCAAAAACATATCAATAAATCACACCTTTGGACTGGATGATATAGTATTTCCTAATGCAATGAACATGAGTACTTGAGCAGCTTTTGAGTCAATTCCACATCTACCATCCTGCAGCAATAAATAATCACTAGAACATCCAAAGTGTATTAATCTGCTTCTGAAAATATTTCCCAAAAAATGCAGTATTTACTCCTGTTTGAATAACTTTGGCTAAAACTACAGTGCCCAGGCATTTGAGAAAAGTATTAACCCTTAAAAAAAAAAAAAAAAAAAAAAAAACTATGTATGTCACCAGTTTTTGAAGATTTACCAGAAGAAACTAACAACTAACAACTGACTGTAAGACAAATAAAGAAAAATACCAGATACTTCATCAGACTAGTCTAACTAGATTCTAAAAGTAGTCTGATGTTTAAACTGATTCTAAACACCACTATTGTAACTGATCTGTGGTCAAAGCTTTACAACCCATTCAAACTGTCAGGGCTTTGTGAGGAAGGATGAATGATTTCAAACAGAGTATGTAGGAGGTAGCATAAAGTCATTGTTTTGCAAATCACAAGTGTCAAGTCTTAGCTATAATATCCAGAGTCAAGTCAGTCAGTTATTTCCCTTCTGTTCACACAATATGTTTGTCTGCTCATTGAATTAATTAAAAGTACATCCATTGTCAGTAGGGGTGGTGAAAAAAAATCCATTATTGATTAATCGCTATTATATTACGGACAATTATGAGTCGATTATTAAATTTCCAAAGATCGATTTTTTTTGGGAGGGGAGGGGGGGGGGGGGGGGGGGGGAGAGGCGCCCCCTCCGTTCCTCCTCCCTCCCCCAACCGCCCCCCACAACCCACCCACACGCCCCCCCCCCCCCCCCCCCCCCCCCCCCCCCCCCCCCCCCCCCCCCCCCCCCCCCCCCCCCAAACACACCACAGTGACTCCTCCAGTTACTGGCTGTCATACAAGATTTAACTACAAGGCGGAGCTGTTGACTAACAGTCATAAGAAAACACCCGGTAACAGAACCAGCGAGCGAGTTTACTATGCTAGCGAGGCTGTGTGGGTGATAGTAAAACCATAAAGCTAAAATCATTGACATGAAAGAGTATTTCTGAGCTTCACTTCACTGCTTTGCTTCCAGTCCTTGACGTGTGTCAGATAGGCCCTGTCTGGACAGTGATTGCTGAGGCCATAGAGGGAGAGAAGAGCAAAGACATCCAGGTCTAATTGTGAGCAGGTGACCAGGAGGCGAACGGTGCACAGTTTGGAAAAAACCTCCCCCACTTCCAAATGCCACAGTCACCCAACTGGCCCTTCTCCCTCACAGGCCTTTTTAATTTTCCATAACATTCCTTAATCCACCTGGCTGACTCTGCACACACCATACCCAGACCCATGCAAACATACACACGCGCATGCAAATGCGGTGTGTGCTCCAACACTGTATTATATTCCCAGTAGATGGATGTGAGCGGGCAGCTTTCACTGATGCATGATGAACATAAACCACAGTGTGTCAACAAACAATGAGGAAAGATCCACAAAAATCAGAGCGTGAAGGACACAAAGAGGTCTCCATTACATACACACACATAGATGCATTGTGTTACAATATGCATGATACAACATACAAAGCTGTGTTGTTTATCTTCAGTTGACAGCTTGGTGTGTAAGCCACAATCTCTTGATTACACACACACACTGGTTAAAGCCTCGAAAGATTTGTTTGGGCAAGGGACCATCTGGTTTCCATATGTCTGTCAGAAAAAACTCTTACTATTGGCTGGAAACCAGAAAATATCAGCATATCTATGATCAGCATTTGGCCAAGGGGCTTGTTGCTTCCTGATGAGAACTGAGAGCCCTCTGATCTATTAACAACCCAACACAAAGGTGGCCTTTGCAAGTGCTGTTGCACTCAAGACTTTACTTAAAGTGTGGGAGATTTAATAAGAAAACGTTTTTCACCAAATGGCTAAATTCTAGAGCATTCAATCTTACTGTGCAACATCCCATATCCCCTCCAGTAAATAGCAAATTGCACAATGTATAAATTACAACATATGTATTTTATTATTGAGTTCTGTTTTCATTTTGGGAAACCAGACTCTGTATGGTACATCTGAAGCTACCACCAGCAGCCACTTAGCTTAGCCAAGCATAAAGACTGGAAATGGGTTCGCCTGGCTCTGCCCTAAGGTAACAAAATCTGTCTTCCAGCCCCTCTAAAGGTGTACTCCATTTCTATAGATAAACTCTAAATTAACAAAAGACTTTGTGTGTCTTTGTGATGACATAATCTGAACAGTTCAAAGCAAATGAAAATTTGTGTTTTGACATTTGAGACGTGATCACAAGTGCTGTGATACAACACATGGTAAATGGTTGCATTTCACAGTTTGCCTCTCAATTAAAGACACACACACACACACACCCCAACAGCAGCAAGCTAACTGGCAAGGTGAGGCTGCATTTGGCCATGGGAGCTTCAGCATGCGGACAAGAGGGGGTGGGGATCAACCTGCCAACCGGGGTGAACCAACCACTTCCCTTCCTGAGCCACAGACATTACTCCTCATTAAAACATCTTAAAATAATTGGCTGGATCCTTTATGAGAATAAAGTAGGATATGTCCCAGTGTTTTACTCCACAAAGTTTCAGGGTGGTGTTAGTCTACTATGATAACACAAAAGAAAAAAACAAGAACACCAGCTGAAAACAGTCAGTCACCCTGTGTTGCTGCAGTATCCAGTGCCTGTCGTTTTCATATGATCTTTGACAGTGTTTTACACACGGCCCCACAGGTTTTATGGCTGTTTTGAGGCCCGGGAGAGCATGCCTGTCCCAGGAGGAAGAGCGAGGAGCATGATGTGACTGAGAGAACTGAACTGCCTGTTCCTTATCTGTTACGAAACATAACACAGCGGTTAGTCTATTGCTCATCTTTTTTGCCCCCTAAATAAAAGAGAAATCTGTGGCATATAAATTTAACAAAAGGCAGTTTTACAAGGTGCTATGCCATCTGAGATGTTGGTTGACATACAGGATAGAATTGTGGTGGAAAAAAGATAAAAATAAAATCTGGGGCTTTGGTGACAAAATTCAGACTGTCAGAAATTTGAGATCAATTTCTCACTGTGTGACTGCTGTAATGACCCACATCTACAAACCAACCGATAAGAATACGACATGAAATGACACAAACCCTGAATGCAGAAAATTAACAGTATTAATTTTAGTGCTTTTTTCCTTGTTTTAAGTGATCACACTATTAGTTTTACTTGTTTTAACACACTAACAAAGAGTAGTTTATATTTTAATCTACATCTGATCTTCCAAGTTTTTCGATTAATGTCCTGCCTTCAGGCAGCCACAGCCATCCATTAATTTCAACACACTAAGAACACTTTAGTTGAGATAGATTACCGTGAACATTTAACTGGCTTCCTTTTTTGCCAAAGTTACACTGATGAATAGTAACGCAGTTGCAAGCTGGGAAGGATTTGGAAAAATTTAGTTAAAAATGCATTCGAGGAAACTCTGGTGTCACAGACATACACCAGCATTTTGAAGAAAAAAAAAAAAGCACTAAACTTATATTATGCTTTCCCTCACACCCACGTTCGGTAATGGTTTGCCTTTACCACTCAGTGCCAAGAGTCAGTTTTCAAAGAAAGCCTTGGTGCCAGGTGCAATCTTAAAAAAAAAAAACATTTTCACTGCAATGGATTACGTTTTCCAAGTTTTCTGGTCTCATTTTCATAGCACAGTGAAATGACCAGAAAGCCACCGCTAACTAAATGTATAAATCTCTTGGTATGCTTTAGAAAACTTTTGCTTGATGAAAAAAAAAAAAAAAACTACAGTTAAGACAACAGGTATGGCTCTGCAGGAAAGGGTAACGAGTTGTTACCGTCTGTGAGCATGAGCATCGCTGATAAATGATTGTGGAAAATTTCTACATAGGTCACTGAACAATGTTTTGGTCATCTGTGGACTGGTTTGAATTTGCTTTTATAGCCTGTGCTGCCTATTTTACATTCCCATTCCTGTTTGTAAAACCGAATCAGAACAGTTCGGCCTAGAGCACCAAACTACTACAAAATTTGTACAACAATAAAACGTGACAGATTTGAAGGAAAAAAAAGACAAAGGGACTGAAAAAAAACTATTAAAGTCTTCTTTTACAAAGAGGAACACATGTGCTGTCATTCAACAAGTAGCAAAGTCACAGCAACAAGAACACAAAGTAATAAATAAAAGTTTCTCCTCAAAGGAAAAGCATTAATACTGCAAGAGTAGAACAAATACTGACCAGATGTCCAGAAAGCTGAGTAAAAGCTTAATATTGTGGCTCTGACAACAGAAGTAATTAATTTCAAGGAATTGGGTTTGGTTGAACTTCTTCGTGATGATTATTCTGCTACTGTCTGCCATTTACAGATACTCCAGCTCTGTCCACATGAGCAGAGGTCCTCAGAGGGCTTTTGGTCCTCTCTGGTTTCTACACCTGCACACTGTCTCGGACTGTTTGCTTTTTCCACACATGGTCTTTCTCTTCCAAATGCTGCCTTGATGTTCCTGCCAGCAGGTCAACAGTTACACACGCATACACACACAAGGCACATGTGGGCTTAAAAATGGAAATAACAAATTGCATCCATTCACAAATGCAGATTTTGATATTATTTGAGGGACATAAGTGAGGGGTGGGTGGGGGCCTTCTTGAAATAGAAAGCTGACATGTAACCAGAACTTCCAGGTTCTGTTCTAAAAATCCAGCCTTTCTCGTATGTATCGCAGCTCACTTCATACTATATAAAATAGGGGTGGTTAATCGGTCCAAGTTCCCGATTCGATTCCGGTTATTGACATCTCGATTCAATTACCAATCGATTATTGAGTTTCCATTTGACAACAGTAACCCAAAATACACCATAAACGTATTGCACCATTAAAAAAAAACAGTCAGCTGCTGAATTACTCAACTTCTCTTTTATTGAGAAACACCTCAAAGCACCTTCAGTATTGTGTAGTGTAGCTGTAACTTCCAAATTATTATTTTTTTAACTCATTTTAGATTTAGTCTTTCACCGGGGCTAATAATGTTGTCACCTCGTGGAGAGTACATTGATTCGGTGGAATGAGGCTTCAGGCGGTTGTCTTTAGCCCACGCAGCCTCCTCTGGATGAAAGCGCGACATGTGAGCCCTCATCCATCCATCCATCCGTTTTCTATACCGCTTGATCCGTCAGGGTTGCGGGGAGCTGGAGCCTATCCCAGCTGACTACGGGCGAGAGGCGGGGTAAATCCTGGAGTGGTCGCCAGTCAATCACAGGGCCGTTACAGGGTGTTATGACTGTTAGTTAACAGCTCCGCCTTGTGGTTAAATCCTCTATGACAGCCAGTAACTGGAGGAGTCACTGCTGTGCATTACAAAAAAAAACAAACAAAAAAAAAATCGATCTTTGGAAATTTAATAATCAATTCATAATCGTCTTAATATAAAACAATCCAATATTGTTTATTCAACATTTCTCTTGTTTAGTAGCATTTAACAAACTTCGCCAGGGCTCCACAGAAGAGTCACGTTCTTGGGCGTTCAAGTTGAGGGCCAAAGTTAGCTTAGACATGTCTGCAATAACAGCAGAACACACAAGACTGGACAGGACATAGGCATTTTAAAGAGCAGAGCTTTCAGATTGAAAGTTTTATGTCAGTTTTATGGATATGGACTAAATCAAAGTGTTGTAGTGGATGCCAATTTTTTTTTCTATATATAAGATATATAGAGTATGGACAATAAAGCCCAGGATGTTTCAGAAACACAAAAATGCTAAACGAGAGACTGCACTGAGTTCCAGAAGCTAGTGGAACAGAGACTAGCCCGGACGTAATACTGTGCCTTCAGCTCTCTATGGTTTTGCAAGAGTACACACTTGGGAATGACTGAGTTTTGTTATTCCACACAGAAAACTGACCAAAGAAAATAAAGAGGGATGTTTATGTCTTTGATCTAAATTTACCCAGGATCCTATCTTGCCCTCTGTGACAACAGTCTTCCCCCATTGGCAGCCAGCATCGAGCAGACTGGACCACTAAAGACCTCCAGATGATCACTTCTGATGTCCCAAAACCAACCGTGTAAAACCATAATCCCATAAACAGTGAGCACATTTATTTATCATAAGGGAATAAGCACTCATTGTGTGTGTGTTTTTTTTTTCTATTTCCAACATCTAACACTGTAGCCACTAAAAAGCCGGTGTGAATGACATCAGTTTGTGAGCTCAGTGGATACCTGTCCCTCGCTATGAGCTGAGGTGTTGACAGGTCAGAGGTGGTTTCCCTGCAACATCCATTCCCTGTGAGGAACTGTCTGTTCCCGCCTGCCCCTGCTGTAGACTCCGCTGACAGAAGGTCTGGAACAAGACAGCTGAGATCATGTTTTTCGCACTCTTGATTTAGCAGGTCCAGTGCAGTTGCACATCAAGTCATGCAGTAAATGCTCCATGACGCCCATATAATAGCAAAGGAACGTAACTGGAAAAAAAGAAGAAACTAATATTCATTTTGCATTTTTTAAGTCAGCGGGGACAAATGCCTCATCGCATCAAAGAGGTTTTTTTCTTTACACAGAGTGTCCCAGCCTATTACTGTGGGTCGAGTGTTTGTACAACACAACAACAATCACCAAAACAAAGCGATAACCAGTGCAAACATCTAGCTGATACATGCTGATAAATAGCCAGTGGTTAATGTTGCTGCCAGCAAACCTGGTCTGAATCTACCCCCAATTAAAGAAGGATGACAATGAGACCTGGTTTGACTTTAAACTTTGTTTTAAGATAAACCTGAGCTGCTATATTTAGAAGCTCAGATTTTATCTTAAAACATGCCTTCCTGCTTGGACATTTATAATATCAATAAATCTAATGAAGGGAAAACAACTTCCTGCAAGGTAATACATAACACAAATGTTGCTGCTTAATGAGTATAAAGTCTGGGTCAGCAGTGATTCCCCAGCAGGGGCTGTTCTGTGGTTGCCAGGGATATGTGGAGATTATTGAGTAGTTCCATAGTTACAATTAGATTTTTTCTTTTTCCCTTTTACATATCAAAGTATTGATTGATTATGCCTGAAATAGCTACAGGCGATGGATAAATGGCTGACACAGATAACTAAAAGTAATGGGAAAAATAGCTAAAATTAATTCATAAATGGTAAAACAGCTAAAACCCATGGACAAAATCCCTGTTAGCTAAAAGTAATGGATAAATGGTTTAAACTCAAACAAACCAACTAAAACATTAACAGTTCAACTGCATGAAGATCTATTGTAATGAAATAAGATCTTAGGTAATTAATAGTGTTAAACATCATCTTGCTTTTAATCAATGCAAATGAACACTTCTGGGTGTCAATAAAGGGGTAAACGAGTTCATCTGACAAAGCTGTGGGAATATGACAAAGAAGATTGGCTGTGATACAGTATAACTCCACTAATCAACCTTTTCTGACTGATAGTCAAAGGATGGAACCAAATTCTCCTACAGAGGAAAAAGAAAAAGAGTTGAAAAGCTCTTTTCATTACAGTGCCATAGGACCTTAAGTGTTTCCCCTGCAGACTACTTTGGACGGCTCCATATCGCAGCTAATGGCGTTACACTCATCACACAGACACGCACTCTACTTCCCAACAGGAAAAGTGCTCATCCCAGAACATCTGTGTGGTATAAATCACCCTGAGAGAGGTTACCTCACAAACCACCAGGCCTCAGAGTGACAGAGAGAGAAGCCCTTGGCAGTGACTGCCAAGCAAGAGAAAGGAATTTAACTATCACAAACTGCAATACATCATGTTTAATTGCCAAAACACTGAAATTATACTTCGAGTGGGATTTTGGGAAGCAGGCTGAAAAATGGGCTGATGCAACGGCAAGCTGAAATCAACACCCCATTATGCTGAAAGTATATCCAGAGGTCTGTATAACTGTGTAGATGTTTGCCTGTCCAGCCTGGATGCAACTATACTAGTACGAATTGAATGATAAAGAATAGGGCATACTCTACTTTTCTGAGAATCAGGGTATCGATAAGCTCGATACCCTGAACTAGCTTTTGATTGATGCTCTAAATTGTCTTTAGAATGAACAGAATAAAATATGGAAGTAACCTTTTAAGTCCAACTTAAATTATATTGCATGCTTTTGTCTGTAAATCATAGCAAAAAGCAGTAACGACACCATTTTGTCATACACAACACAACAGCCACTGACTATGAACAACAACCAACATTGGCAAACATTAATACAAAATTTAAATACAGGTTCATTTTATATGCGACACTGTTAAACCTGCATAAACTGATTTTATGGCCACTTGGTGGCAGCACAGAGAGCTGTAAACACAACAATAACTTATTATCACCTTAAAAAGTTGATATGGTGAACACAGTTGCCTAATTACACATCCAACAAGTAATCTTTGGGTAAAGTGGACCATGTCAGCGCTGAGAACAGCTGCCTGCTAGGTCAGGAAACGATGCTAATAAGAGCAGCAAGAGTGAACCAAAACAGTAAAGTTGCACACTGGAAAAGCAAAACAGCGAGCTAATTACTGCTAATTCACCTATAACAGTGTGACAAATGTTGGCCCTGGTCTGAGTGTTTAATAGTGGACAGATATGGGTCTGTAGCACTGACTATCAGGCCAATAGGACTTGGGAAAAGCTAACGATGACTTGCACACTCATATCAGTCAGTGAACTCTTAGTCACCCGTTACATGCACTACACTGCTGGTGAGGCACGTGGGCCGAAAAGAGAGCAGTAATCCAGCCACGTGCCTTTTCTGATTCTTTCTCCCTCGATCTCATTCGCTCTCCCCTTCCATCCTTCTCGCTCTGACACACACCCACAGAAAACATACTGGAGACATTAACGGGTCCAAGAGGCCCCAGAGCAAAAATACAAAGTCATTAGATATAAAAGGAAATGACAAGAGAAAGGACTGGTGAGAGTGCAAGAGAGACTGAAGGAGAAAATGCTATTACGAAGGATAGAAAGAGATGAAAGTGAGTATAAAATGATCATATCAGTCCTTGGACAGTCAAAGATGACTTCTACTGAAAAACACCAGCCATGTGGCTTTATTTGTTGCAGTAAAATGTCATTTATTAGAGCCAATTTGCATCCAGACATAATTTAACATGATCTTTAATAACTGAAGCCTTCCCAGGCTGCAGCTAAGTGCAGTAAATTAAGGTCTTACTTGTAAATACATGAAGTGGTACCAGCTTGCCAGTAGCAAACCACTGCAGTGAAAGGAAACTCTTTTTCATGCTGCACAGGTACAGGAGATAACAAAGTTCCTGTGCAGCATTTCACAGCCAGCCTGTGAGGGATAGGGTTACACTTCCCGCTCACTCCGTCATTTATCTGCTCATAAATCAGCAGACTTTTATAAGACACTTAACAAGAGTCTGCACAGACACGAGGGAATGAGCTGCAGACTTACTGAGATATCAAATAACACCTCTGCAGGCTTATCAGTATAATTACATGATGTTGTTGAGACAGATGCCTGAGAGACCTGGAAAGAGCGGTTCACTGATATAATCCGGTGACTTATTACCCTTCACGATGAAGCTGGGGTTATTTACGGTTTCTATTCAAAAAGTGGGAATCCCATGCAATCAGGTATTCAGGTAGTCAGTGTGCAAAAGTTGGTGTGCTTCTTCCAGATGTAGCATCCATCGCAAACTTATTTAATCTGCCATCATCTCTTGGAGCATCTCCAAACTGATTTCCACACTTACACGTTTCTCACACACACATTTGACTTATCTGAAGACACAACAAAGGTAAAACTGGCTCTAAAGTGTCTTATTTTGTTTTGTTTTTTAAATAATGCCTTCAATTCTCTGATGTGTGATATATCTTTTACAGTCCATTTCAAATTAAAACACAAAAGGATTTTTTTTTTTTTTTTTTTTAATTGGAGTTGATACTACTGCAGCCATCACTTAAAAGCAGACAAACAGAGACATGGCCCTCTTGTGGCTGGACAGGATCAGACACATCACAAACACCACAGACTCATCACATCTTCTAAGTTCTGAAGAGATTCAACAACAAAAGGATCTCTAAGTTTCATTTACAAACACAAATCCCTTTATAACTTTGTGCATTTGGAAGAGCTGTAGCTAAACCTGTAAATTACCCATCATTGGATACCGAGTTAACTCACTGCCTGAAGAGAGAAAAAACCTCTATGTACTGCTACCCTAATGTTCTGCGTTAGAGACCTGGACCCTCTTTAACAGCTTTCACAAAACACATATCAACAGGTGACTGCACAAAATCGAAATGAATCAAAGCCCTGGACAGGAGTGTATAGCAGAAAAGCTTCTGTGTTCAGGAAAACAACCAACAGTAAAGTCTGGATAACCCACCAGGCCCCAGAACCCCAGGGGCCCCACGAGTCCCAGATTTACTCCATATCATTTGGGTCTACATAATCTGCTTAAATGCACATTTGTTAGAATTTTTCCCTAAATCGATTAATCAGTTTAACTTATCTTGTTGTAAGGCTTGTTTCTGGGCGCAATACATGGGAATTAATTAAAGTATCATGTATAGTGGGGGTCAGCAGGGGCCCGAAAACTAACGTTTGATTCTGAGGTCAATCCAGCCATGCCTACATTTATGAATACATTTATGAAGGCGACAGCAAAAGAAGCATTTAATCATCAGGAGCAAAACCAGCTAGCAAACAGCCACATGTCAGATACAGAGACAGATATGGAGAGAGAGGAGAAAAAATATATGTGACTCACTATTTGACATCGAAGTCCATTTTCCCCTGTTTCTTGGAGACGCAGTGTCCTAAATGTTCCACTGCAGTCGTTGCAAAATCACCGGAGCTAATTTCATTAGCACTTGTGGAAAACAAGCTAACTCCCCGGTGGTTTCATTTAAATCAAGTTGATAACTTTCTAATATTTCTAACGAGGCCACGGCAGGACCGCCTTCAAAGTTCACTTCAGTTTCTTCGTTTAGCAGTGACAGGACTGTTTGATGCTTCATTGTTTGTCCATCAAAGGACGCTAACTTCACCTGTTCTAACGGTTGTTACTTCACCTGTTCTGACTTCTGTGAAATTCGGTAAAGCTGCAATATCATGTTTGACCACACACGTTGGCTGATGTTAAGCAGCCGCCACCGGGGGGGGCGCTGTTTCACTCAGTTGGAATTATTGTCTGTTATACATTTATATGACAGCCATACTTCTTTGATGTTACTTTATACAAGATTTTTACATAGGCTTCTGTTTGAGTTTAAAATATGATGCATTGTCAGAATCAGAAATTATGACGAAATGGTTACTGTAATTGTGATATAAATGTTTATATAAATATATTTATAAATACAGCAACCATCATTTCTCCGTAGGGGCTCCTTAAGGTAATATCTTTCAGAATTTTCTTTTTTCTTATTTGTTTGTAAGGAATTTTTTGTTTGTTTGCTTGTTTGTTTTGCTTTTGTGGAAACAAATAAAATAACAAGCAAAATAGCAGGTTGTGTACCAATCATAAACAATAGGGGAATAGTGCCAACTTTGAGTAAAAACAAGGGATGAATGCATTTTCACTTTTTTTCCAGAGTGGTTGCACAGGAATTGCATTGTCATACATACCCAGCAAATTGGCAGCAACCTGAGCTGAGGTCTGAAGCTGGGAGGAGATGCTTTTCTCACACAGGAAAATATTGACCCACCTGGTCAAGAACAACCTTCACTGCTGGAACTTCTCATCTGTTCCTCACTCCTCTACCCAAATTATGCTCCAGCGTGAAAACATTACATGTTAGTCTGTCAGCATGCAGTTAAGATTTCCTCCCTCGCTTGGTCTTTTCCATTTTTCACCCATGTTGCCCTGTGCTGAAGTGACACTGACTTCATACTGGTAAACAGTCCAAACTGGGTCAGTGCAGAGCCACTTGTTGCTGCCTGCCACTCTTCATCCAACATAAACATTTTACTCGATGAGACCTGAAGCGGACACACCCTGCTGCTCCATTTTGATTTTCTAATATTAAATAAAACTGAATGACGCCATCATTGGCCACCGACCACTGACCTCACCAAACCTCACTAAATATAATCCAAACCTCTGGAACAATGCTTATACTGAAACATAACAAAAAAGGGGGCAGCTGGATTCACCCTTTCTGCATGCAGTACAATGACACATTGTTCATTTGTATTGTTTCACTAGGCTAATGGTAGGTTTACACAATGTCCTGTGCTTGCATGGGCGTTGGTGTAGCGATGGCTCACCCGGTTGATCGTGTGATATAAAAGAGCAATGTCTGAATCTCCGACACCCCGGTTCGAGTCCAGCTTGGACCACGGCGAAACCTTTTTTGGGGGGCAGCCGTGGCGCAACAAGTTAAGAGTGCGGCTTTGGACTTGGGCTGGCCTGAGATCGGTGGGTCGTGGGTTC
>JBBMJY010000007.1:7238353-7277623 GCA_037833715.1 Toxotes lorentzi | reverse complement strand
TGTGTGTTTCATTCGCTTGGTGTGGGTAAAATGCAGAGAGTAATTTCCCCAGGAGGGATCAATAAAGTAATGGAAAAGAAAAAAAAAAAAAAAAATTACGCAACCAGATTCTGGCACATTTACATATGTGTGATGCAGGATAATTACTGGTATATATTCCTTTAGAAATGGTCATGGCCAGAGATGAGTCAATAATCCATACATACCAAGGCTAATGTCCTCTTCAGAGTGACTAAACACCTGGACCAACATCATAGTGGAAGAAGCCAAGAGAAAGAGCAAGTCCCTTCACACTCTCTCAAAGTTGCATAAAGTGGAAATACCCAAAATGTATCTTAAAACTGTACTCAAGTATACTTTTTTACTTTTATACATTTCACCACTTGACCCAAGTCTGCATTTTATAAAAAAACATTTTATTTTTGGTCATGTTACACATTTTTATTAACGATTTACACAGCTGCGCAGTATGGTTATCAGTATAAAAAGAATATGTTCATATTTGAGACACACACGATTCACATCCTACAATGCAACCGTTAATAATACAGTAAATTCACTATTATCTACATGACAGAACACTGTATGGAATGATTGGCCGTTTGTCCAGGTGGCAGATGGAGGACAAAAACTGTATGCAGACACACAAAAAGCTTGCATATAAAAATAAAATTGAACATGCACAACGCGAAAGGCATGACACTGTCACAAGAGTCTGCTTCACCAGTGCATTTATCAGCTGTGTAGACATCTAAAAGAAGAGCAAAGGACGAGAAGTGTGTAATGTAAACAAGAAGCTAGGACATGACTTACATGTCTGATTCTGACCTCCTAACAGAACTGACGGTCACACGGACCGACAACAAATGAAAACCTACAGATCATAATCAGCTGCAGCTGTGAGGATCCACCAAAGAAAACACTGGATTTAGTCTGTGAGAAGGTTTTGGATTGAAGAGCAGGATCGCGACCAAACAAGTAGTCACAGGGAAGATCAGTTTCTTTGAAGATTTGCTGGTAACCTTGAAGCTTTTTGGGGTTTTTTTCAGCAGGAGACGCAGCTTGAGGTTGTCTTTCCAAAGGGCACACGTTGTTTATCAGCTTGCTTTTCCTGGTTTTCCTATTCTTTCAGTTGCATTACATATGACAAATAAAAGCAAACCATTTGGTCAAATCCCTGGGCCGCTTGCCCCCCGAGCGTTTTTCCAGTGAAACGTGTTTTCACTTATTTCTGGATCCCAGAGGGTTCATGCTCTCTGTCTTTCTTGCCTCACCACTGTTTTCATTTTTTTAATGACTGCCACGCCATACATTTACATTCACACAGCAAAGCCTCTGATTGATGGAGCCCTTAAAAAGGAAGAAAAATTACCTGCCAGTAGAAAAGTAGCTGGAATAACCTTCCAATTATATTTCAGGTTGTGAAATGCTGCTTCAGCATTGATGAATGGTATGACACGTACACTTGCACTAAATTTGGCCACCTTAAAGGGACATTTTGCGAAATACACTTATTTGCTTTCAGGTGGAAGATCAATACCACTGTCATATCTGTGCATGAAATATAAGACCATAGCCAGCAGCTGTTTTGCTCAGCTTTACACTAAGACTGGAAACAAGGGGAAACAGTTAGCCTGCAGTCCACTAACTACAAAATTTCCCCGTTTCCACTCTTTCCACTATGCTAGGCTGCTGACTGAAGCTTCATATTTACAGACTGAGATTGAGAGTTCAATCAATCTTCTCATCTAACTCTCTGCCATAAAGGGAATGGTCATATTTCTAAAAATGTTGAACTATTCCTTTAATGCAAAGTAGTGCTCTAGTATACAGAGTTTATCCTTTGGTGTTGTTTGAAATTGTAAAAGGAGTCAGTATAGACCACTACATTTCAAAGAGTATTTGAAATTAAGATAGCACCATATACTAAAAAGCAGCAACTCTCTCAGTGCCTCTCTGAGAAGACCTAAAGAATCCATTTGAGCTTTGGAGAGACAAGAGAGCACAGAAAACTAAAAGTAACACTATATACATATTTACAGTTTTATGTTCTTCCCTTTTATGAATGGACAAATAGGATATGTCACTATACCACTAGGCAGAAGTACTACACAGTATTGTTACGTGTCTGTCAACATTTCAAGTAATAGGATGCGGTCCAGTTTTCCCCAAAGGGAGACATCCAGTAGATGAGCAGCAAAACACATCCCTTGATGTCACAGCCAGCTCACCCGTTCGAGAGAAGGCACCGAGGAAGGAGAAAGAACAGTCAACACCTCTGCCCACACAGGCGGGAACAGAGGCAGAGAGGGGCCCTTCAATGGGATAACAGTAGTGTACTGAATGACGGTCCTTTTAAACAGTGCAGTCCAGGATCCGAGGACCTTGGCCAAGAAGAAAAAAAGTCTTGACAGGGAGCTTCACTTTTCTGAGGCATTTTTCTGTGAAGCAGAAGATGTGTTAATGTTTACAAACTGAAAGATTTTGGTCATATCACACAGCCCTATTACACATACATATACCTTATGTTATTGATGTTTTTTTTTGCCCATATTAAGTCTAACTTTTAGGTAAATGGTCTTGATGGCTTGAAATAAAATAGCTTGTTTTACCTTTATTTTGGAAGCAATACTCTGTTTGCCCACTAAAGATGCAACATTTAGAGTAATAAAGCAACATTTTGGGAATTAGGCTTATTCGCTTTTTTACTGAGAGTTAGCTGAGAATACTGATACCACTCTTAATATGAAGCTGGAGCGCCTCTTAGCATAGCTTAGCATAAACACTGGAAAAAGGGTGAGAGAGCTTGCCTGGCTCTGTTCAAAGGGGACAAAGGGGACAAAAACCTTCCAGCACCTCTAATGCTAACTGATTCAACTGCTGGCTCCAGCCACATATTTACCATGCAGACAACAGAGTCATGTACATGATACATTTTAAAACTTTCTTCTACATCTGTAGTGAACCAATAACCTATTAGGATACCAATGGATAAAAACTGGTTATACAGTTAGGGGTCACTAATCATGGCATAAACTGGTGTTTCTTCTCCCATTGCATGCTCTCTTTCTTTCCATCTTGCTTTAGAGTGAGGTTTGTACATTACATAACATTGGCAGACATGTTCATATTTAATGTCTGCTAATTTTGGTAAATGTTTGGTATTGTCTCTTCATCCCAGTCCCAAAAATCTTGAGGGGGACTGTACTGTCACTGAAACTAAAAAACTACTACACAGTCAACGAATGAAGAGGAAATACCTTGTTGTTCACAGCGGAGTTTCATGTCTGTGTAGAAGAGCTCTCTCTGCGGGTATCCAGGACACTGTAGCACATAAAGACACATACACAAACACATTGGATTACATCTTTCCTTATTTACAAACACCAACAAATGGCTACAACTCCAGTGGCACAAAGGATCTCCATGGCACAGAGAAAAGGCTTCTTCAGCCAGATACAACTTAAAATCATCACCGCCATTACATTCAGATGCACTGTTGATGCCAAACTGTTGGCAGACAAAGGAATGTCTGTCTCGTAATGGTTTCTGTCTTACTGCATCAGCTTCAGGCCTGGCTGGCAAAGATTTAGTAATGATAAATCTATCTCCCCACCGGTTTGGCATGGCTTGAACTCCTCATCTCCTCCAGCTCTTACGTACCAAACTAACCCTTTTTTTACTCCAATCTTGTCAGCCTCCTGTATCTCAGACTCACTTCCCTCATTCCTCATATCCTGCCCGGGCTGTTTATCTCATCGCAGTCTAAAAGGGGAAAAACAAAAGAGGCACTCACGCTTGATGCTGCCGTACAAAATCTGCAAACTGCCGGTCCTTAGCATAGAGTTCAATGATGCGTATCCTGTCTTGGATTTCCTGCAGAAACACATGATATCAGTCAGGAGGGAACATTACATCACATGCAGATAAACTGTAAACTGAACAGGCTGTGGCTCAATCAAAACATGACATTACACCAAAAAAACTGAAATGACTTTCTTATTCCAAGGATGCAAAAGCAGTTTGTGACAGAAACAAGTTTACAGCCTTAGAGTTCACAATTCAGATCCTTTTCAGGTAAAACTTGGGTGTGGGAAAGGGCAGAGATGAGATGTACCCTACCTTGGGTCAAGAACTGGCATCCAGATGGCTTTTACCAACAAATTTCCCTACCTGCAGTTCAGTGGAAGTGCAGGCAGGGAAATGTTTTTTTCAGCCAACCATCCAGACTTGAAAAATACATCCCCTAGCACATGCCCCAAAAACAGATCTTTAGAGCGTATAAATCCTAAAACGCAATAAATTTAAAAAGGCATCATTTAGTTGCCTCCAACTTCCTTTATGATCACTTATTTTAAATGTCAACATAGCCGGTTACACAGCACAAGCGTTTTCATTAACCTGTATTTATGGAGAACATTTTCAGACGTCAGGATTATAAAATATTATTATTTTATCAGCACAGCAAAAATAATGACTGCTGGTTAACATTTCTTTGGATAATAAAGGTAATGGGATAAAAAAAAATGTAAAGGCTCTGCTAATGTGGCTAAAACATCTACTCTAAATCAAACAGGGTACAGCAGCCCACACACGGAAACACACACCTCCTTGGTGAGTTCGCTGTTCTCATAGATGTGTCGTATCTCCTCACTGCTGAAGTCAGTGGAGGCCTCAGCGCTGGCACTGCTGTACAGTGGAGCCTCAGGATAGCGGCGGTAGTAGTGGCTGTAGCCTGTGGTGGCCTCACTCTCATACATGGGATTGTATTTGGTTGCCCTCTCTAGAGATGGGAGACTCTCTGCTCGCCTGCAAAACACAGAGACATCAGTCCTGCTGAAGAGGCAGGATGACGGAGTGACACGCTGCCTGTGAAGCTAGAAAAGAAAACTGTGCTGCAGTGAATAAGACTTTGGCTTTGATTAACCTTTCTTAACCTTACATCTTTGAATCTCAGTCAGACACCAGACTAACACACAGCTTCTTGTGTTACGTGTTTAACACCATAACTGATCAGTTAGCAAAGGTTAACACAGTGTTTCTCTGCAGGCTGTTGTCGTAACCAGGCCAGATACACACACACACACACACACAAAACACAGAGACGTATGGCAAACAAATACTATGTGTATGTGTGAGTGTGGAGAGGAGAGAAGAGGGAGAGCGGTGGCCACACTACAGCTGTAAGTTAAGAACAGTGAGGAGATGGTGCAGGGGATAATGTCTAACTAATGATCCAGTCATGGGATGTCTCAAGTTGTCTCAAGTTATTCTGTCCCCCCCAAGAAAATAACCAGACCCCTTTAATATAAAGCAAATTACAAGTTAGAAAGTTTTCAGACACACTAAAGTAATCTGTTCACTATCAAACAGGGAAAAAAAAGTTTTGTTTATACAGAGGAAAAGAGTTAACGGCTTTTGCAGGTTGAAAAAAAAATCTCACTGGTTAATTCATCATATACTGTTCATTTTACCAATCTGAGTGATGAAGGTTATATGTATGTGGAGTATAATAACCACATATAGATTTTTTTTTACTTTACTTAAAATTTTCCTCAAACCATCTTTTAATTTAAATGACATTTTCTTTGTATGTCAGTATCACATATACTATATATACTGTTTCTGCTAGTTCTAAAACTTTGTTTCAGCTGAATTCAGGTAGTTTATGGTAATTGAGAGGTATTCCTCACCTAATGGGGTCCTCCGACTCATCCTTGTCATACTGATCCCTTAACGTCCTGGCCAGGAAGAAGATCACTCCGGAGGCCACCAGTAGGAAGCCAGCTACGGAGGCGATCGCTATGCCGACCACCAGCGGCTCGGATACGTACTCCTCACAGTGTTCTCCTCGGTACCACCAGTTCTCCCCAACGCGACACCTGAGATGACGATGGAAACTTTGTCACAATCTCATTGAACAGTTTCCATGTAGAACCATTTTGGATTTTTGGAAAACAGGAGATGACAAACAGATGGAGATTCCCTTTTTAAAACTTAAAAGAAAAGGGTTTATATTCGGTCTTGACATAGTTAATATGAAGTCTGCCATTATAACATTCTGGATGTGTCATTAAATCATCATTGCCATGTTTTGGAATAATAATAATAATAATAAAAATTAAACCTTCAGATGTTTGTTTCCTGTCTCCATGGAACAATGCAATACTTTCAGCTGGACTGGAAGTAAAAAGCAATCTAACAGCATCTGGAGCTGCCTGCATGTTTTATGATGTGGTAGTGGGTGTGAAACAAAGGTTAGCACTCATCTTGGCACACAGTCTCTTATGTGTCTGTTCATTATCACTCAAGTTAAAGCTTACAACATACAACAGCCTCAGTAGAGCCAGACGACATGTTTCTGTGACTGATTGAGATCACTGGCTCATTATCTGACGCCCATAAACCAATGCAAATGTTTGTTTGGACATGGAAACACATGCACAGACACCAAAACATAAACAACAAAACCTGTTTGTGAGTAATTCTTATATATATATTTTTTTTAGATAATGACAAGAAAGCCTGGAAAAAAGAAAAGATCCAAGGCATTCCAGTGATATGAGTGGGGCTGTAACATTGTGTCATGCACAATGTTTCATTAAACAAAAATTATTTGTGCTGCAGCTGAAAAATAGAACAATATGATCAGATCTTGGCAATTATGCCCTAAGGAAGGGTATTCATTGTTTTTATTTATGCACAGTACATTTAATGCCTCAGAATGTAAATAAATTAATGTAGTTGGCTGCCAAAAGTTTGCTGATTTTCATTTTAAATCTTCATCTTGGCCAAAAATATAAATCTTTGAAGTTGGTTAATGGTTTTTTGCAGCCAACTCAAGTGTAAAACAAAATCTTTTTTCCATTTAGTTGTTCATAATTATAGTTCATTTGGCTAGAACACATTTTTAACTCACAAGTGTGTGGAAGCCAAATTTAAAATAAAAAAATAAAAATAAAAAAAACCCTTTTGTTCAAAGGTTTGGAGTTCACTGGACATCTCTCGTTTCCATGTGATCAACATCCAAGCCAAATAACCCAACTTTAAAACTAGAAGCTAAGACTCCTCCTGCATGAACTGCCGTAACATCTGCAAATCTGTTTAGTGTTATGTGATGAAGCACTGGCCTCACAAACCCTGCAAACTCGCACTCTTTCCCTCACACATTCAGATCACTTCCCCTAGTCCCCACCCACCTGCAGATGGCTCCCTGGCCTGGGATGATGTCGCACTTGCCATCATTGAGGCAGAAGTCAGCCTGCAGCTCACAGATACTCTGACAGGGCAGGCCGTCCACACTGAAGTAGCCAGCGTTACAGACACACTCTGCCTCCCCCGACCACTTGTTCACCTTACACTCTGCATACTCGTTACACGCCTGGAACTTGCAGGGGTCAGCCTGGTCACCTGGACGTTAAAGAAACAGTAAAGTGTTGACTTAAAACTAACAAGCAGCTTGATCGTATGAGTAAATTCCTTCAACTTTATCATCTCAAAAGATTGAGAATATGTTCCAAATTAAAAAAAAAAAAAAAGGTAACAGACTTAAAGAAATGGTTTAACATTTAGTAAAACACACTTATTTACTTTCTTGCCGAGACTCAGATGAGAAGATCTATACCACTCTCATATCTGTATGGTGAATACGGAGCTAGGATAGCTTAATGCAAAGAGACCCAGCATTGTGCTTCGGCTGTGACTCAGATTGATTATGACAGCTCAGCCGTGATTGTAAACACAAGCATGATTCACGGGTATCATGAATGGCCGATTATGAGCTGACTGATGTTCTCACACACACACACACACACAGAAGCCTGGAGTTAGTTGCCACATGAGGAAGTGATGAAGTGCATAGGAAATGTCACGCTGGGTCCATAACTGAGCTATATTATAAAAATGAAAGGGACATAATACACACTGTGAAACACCAGGGCTGCACACTGCAATCAGTCATTCAAAGGGCGGTTAATGCTGGGCATTAAATTGGCAGCGGTCCAGGGAAGCACCGATTATCTCATCCAAGCTGATGTGACCGTGACATTCAAGTGTCACGACAGCGATTCAACACACGCTTCCCCAGACCCTTTCACACTCAAACCTGATTTCCTGAGTGACTTAATGTGGTTATTGTACCGAGCAATGTTCTTGTATTACACCCATTAAAGCAATAGTTTGACATTTTGGGAAATACGCTCTTTGCTCTCTCGCAGACAGTCAAACGAGAAGATCAATACCACCCTGAAATTAAAAACTGTCAATACTGTAAATACTAACAAGTGTCTTGACCACTGCTTACATACAGTGAACACCCACCCGACTCGACATCCAGAGAGTACTTATCGATGGCCAGGTTCATGGTCTGGTAGGCTGTGTTACAGAAATCTTCCAGGATCAGATAGACAGTGGTGGTGACGCCACGAGCCACAGGTTTCCCAAACTTCATCCGGCTGTTGACCACAATGCTGCCATTCCTAAAGTTTAATATCTCCAGGTTCTCAAAGTGACTCAGGTTGGACTGCAGGTAGGGCACAAGCTGGGGAAAGATTTTTTTAAATCTATTTTTATTTTACAAATCAGTGATACAACAGAATAATGACAGCCCTGAGTGATTGTGAGAAGTTTACCAGCTCTAGAAAGCGTTGCTCCAAAGCTTTGTACTCTGGGGAGCTCTTGTTAAAGAGATCCTCTGAGAAGATCATGTTGGTCACCCTCAGGCTGAAGAACACCATCAGTGCTCGTCCAGGGTTCACAGGCATGGCGATACTGGCCTGGTCTGTGCCGTGTGCCACACCAAAAGGGAATCCAGTGCTGCCCTCCTCTGTGTGGTTAATCAAACCAAAACCATAATGAACCACATCAAAACCCTGGTCTCCATTGGTAACATCATCCAAGCCTTCGTTTGAGGTCTGGATCTGGGGAAAAAGGAAGTAGACTGATTTTGAAATGACACCTCTAACTGGGGCACAGCAAACTGAATTTAAAATTACAAATCCTGTTACATTTTTGTTTTTGCTTTACCTCCACCAGTGTTGGGATGAATTCGTCGGGTTGCTCCTCAGGGGCAGGGTTAACTTCAGAGATAAGGGTGAAAGGCGACTCCCTCTCTGGAGACTGTGCGGTTGGCTCGACAGGAGTCAGAGAATCTGTCACTGGTGGTTCTGTTTCATCCTTGTTCACCAGTAAGATCTCATCCTCGGTGAGATCTTCTCTTGAGATTTCAGGAGCTTCTGGGACCTCTTTCTCCACAACCGGAGCTTCAGGGGTTTCTGGGTCTTCACTCACCATTTGTCCCTCGGTCTCTGTCGCTTCCTCGACACCACCATCTTCAAATACAGATTCCTCACCATTTTCAGATGGTTCAGGATTTACCACATCTTCTGGGTTTATCTCCTCATCTGCGGTGTTTGAATCTTCAGCTGTCGCCTCCACCGAGTCTTCACCAACAGGAAGCAGACCCGTTTCGGCTGCCTCTGGTTCTGATGCTTCGCTCACCACATCCACAGCCTCAGGAGGTGGGACTAAGGCAGCCAAGTCTTCTTCTTCTGTGGTCTCGGTTGCAACTGTGGAGATCTCCAGCGCCTCTGGAATCTCTGCCTCCTTTGTGTCAGCTTCAGATACAGCATCTGTGTCTACAGCAGCATCTTCTGTTATCAGTCCATCTTCTGAAGCAGTGTCCTCTTCTTCTCCTGTGGCAGCAGTTGGCCGAAGCAGGTCCTCCAGGTCGCCCGTGCCTGAGCCGGAGGCCTCGATCTCCACCGGTGGTTCAGGCAGTGTGACTTCCTCTGGCAGCTCAGGGGATGGAAGTTCAGCTGGGAGCTCCTCTGGTGGGGGGTTCTCCACAGCAGGAGTCTGCACACTGTCCTCCAGCAATAGACCCTCCTCCTCTATGCCTGGAAAAACAAAGATGAGCACTCACTTTGGCTGCTGGTCTCCCTTTTTAGGGCACTGGGTACCTTTTTCCAGAGCCTGCAGATCTATCTAGCAAACCTAGACAAAATGTTTAATTTAAGATCTAAAAGATTTCTATTTAAGATCTAAAAGATACTGAAAATCACCCATATCTTCCTCAACAAGTAGTTTAAGTGCAAACAGAAAGTAGTTGGAAGCTTTAATATTGTTTGGTGTGTAGTCATCTCTGAAAAACTGGATAGAAAAGCAGATGTGAGAAAGAAAAGGAAGATAAATTGCACAGGTGAATGTATGTTTCTGTTCAGGACTAACACTCACTGTCAGCTTCAGGTGCAGTGGTGGTCAGTACAGAAGCAGGAGATACAACAGTGCTCTCCTCCAGAACAATGACGTCATTTTCAGGAAGGACGTCGTCTTTGGCGTCCTCTTCTGGCATCGTGACCTCTGGTGGCTCATCGACAACACTGACCTACATAACAAACAGGCTTTTTTATCTGAACTGTTTGGCACTACGCTTCCTTTGAGTTTACTCATAAATCAGCAAAAATGCACCCTGTAATTTTTTTTTAAATGTATTAATGTATTGACCTGTAAAAGTCTACAGTTATTTTTTTGTGGCATTCTGCAGGCTCCACACTTCTACTATTAACTTAAAGAAAAACAGCAGCTGCATCTAAAATGTTCAAAGTCGAAACCGGGGCAGCAAAGTGCTTCGGTGGCACAGTAGCTCTCTGCTCTCGCCTGTGACTCAATTACAGATGAGAAGTTTGCCAAACTCTCCCAGTTCATATAATGAGTCAAATTAATCACTTGGCGAGCTGAGCTATAAAGTGAACCAGCAGACACATTTAACACAAACTCTCATTATCATCAAAGAACCCGGAGCATAAATAAAGACAGACTTCAGATAGTGTTACTTGTCTGAATGAGCTCACATGTGCGGTCCCTCTTCCTGACTAGCTGTGGTGCACTGTAGCCTTTGCCCCAGAATAGCAGTGGATTATTATAGCAAGAGCCAAACTAATCCTCAAAGCTTCACTTTATCCTAGCTCGTGAACTCATCCTCTACCTCCACTGGTGTGGTCTGGATAACATCACAAGCCAGTTACAGGTTATCGCAACATCAGTCACACTACAGCTGTCAGCTTCCTCAAACAAAAGCAATTGATCAGCTTTGTGGAGCTCAAAGTCGCTGGAGAGCCCGGAGAGAGATTGTTGTCATGATAGTTGTGGGGGTAACCTGTTACTCACCATGGCTCCGTCTGCAGTGTTGACAGATTCAGGGATCTCAGACACTGTGAAACCAGAGGAGAAACAAATATTAATACAAACTGACACACCAAAGGCAAATGTGCCAAAAAGCCTAAATAATCTCGCCTGCCAGAGTCTAGAAAATCCTTGTAACTGTAACTGTTTCAGCACTGACAGCCCTTACTCTGACAGTGTTACCTTCAGGGGTAAACATCTACAAATCAGTGCTAAAATCTGGAGTGAATATCATCCACCGTGAGCCAAGGCTATTAGCAAAACGAAAGCCAAGCTGTGCCTTTAAGTTCCCCAGCCACACATGTCAGCCATATGAGAACGTTTAGCCATCATTTCACATGTCGCGGCCTATAACTCCACGGGAGCTCCCTAACACACTAAACTAATGACACGCATTCTCTCAAAAACACGAGCAGAGAGCAGAGAGATCTCACTCGAGGGGGAGATGGTATAGACATTATCACATCTTTCAGTTTCTTCACATCTCTGGAAAACAGCCCTGGCCAGTAGAAGGGGGTAGCTAACCTACTTACTGACGGTCCAAATCTAACAAATGCAGCTGCGTGTGCAGCTCAGTGTGTGTGTGTTTTACTTTTGTGTCTATAGTGACTGTGAATTAAAGGGGAACTTTTGCCAACATTACACATCAAAGTCTGTTTACAAGTATCAGGAAGCGCTACTCCACATGTGAAACCAGAGCCACTCGGATTGCCTTATGTCCGGCCATTATCTCCATGACCAAAGAACACGTAAGCTCACAGTACCTGTAGCTTGTTTACCCTAACACACCAGCAGCAGCAGCAGCTGAGTTGCATTGTGGGCAATGCGGGAGACAGGTTTTGACAAGAACGTGTGGAATAAAAAATATATATATATTTCTGATTGTGCTGCATCAATTTAGAAAGTTGTTGGGAGTCTGGGGATGTTATAAGAGTAAGATCCACCGGGTGTGAGCCAAAATGAAGGATTAAAGAAAAGCCAAAAAACCCTGAGGGCTCGCATTTCAAACGCCGTTTTTGCTGAGTTCTACTTTGCAGACCATTTGTGGTAATGACAAGGATTTAAATGTAGCACAGAATAAATACACAGATCCTATAACTGATGACTCTGTTATTTGTTCATTAAAAGTGGCCCACTTTTGAGCTGAAACCTGTTAGAAATATGTGTCTGTCCTCTTTGACAGAAGAAGCAGACAAATAAGAAACAGATGAGACTATTAAAACCCTGGAATGCTTTCTCAAGTGCTGCAGCATACATTGTAATATCAGGGCTGGGTCTACTGTGTTCTCTTATTTAATATGACAATTTGGAGCTTTTGTCTTGCGCTGCATGCATTACCTCTGCCAAGAGGTGTTCCCAGTGACTGAGATGGCAATTAAATAAATAGCTGTAAAATATATAAAAGGAGGCATGTGTGTGTTCTGCTACAGAAAGCCCAGCAGTCATGCATCGGCCATGATCTTACCACTCTCTAGCTCGTTGTTATGCAGGGCTTCAGTGACAAAGTTTTTGACCTCACTGATGGTGTACACCAGCGTGGGGCGCTCCTTGACCTCACGGTACGAGTTCTCCACCCGGTTCGACTGCAGGGTCAGGTAGTCCAGTTGTTCATTGCTCACCCCTGCTCCATCCACCACCACTGTGACAGCATAGTCCACGACCACTGCATCCAGCCTGAAAACACAAATATGTAGTAGTTACAGTACATCCACACATGGAATAGTCTCAAAGATGGGAAATAATTCAATATTTGATTAAATTCTGTTGAACCAGATGAATGTTTTCGAGCAAACTGTAATTGCAGATTTCAGGAACTGAAATTTCTTTGACTTAAGAGCAAAATGAGGTATGGTCGCTCATGGAAAAAAAAAATGGAATGGAATTTCCAAGAGGAAAAAAGGGATGATTTCTGTCCTTGTTTCAGAAAAGATTTCATTAAAAATAAGCTTGATAAATTTTCTCTTTCTACAACTTAATTTATACAGAAAACCTGACACTGTAGAATCAACTGGATGATCACTTATAATAGATGTGGATGAATTTTCATTTCTCTGCATCTTTCTCTGTTGTGTCTTGTGTTCTTTTTTTGTTGGTATTATGGTTTTCATTCTCACTTTGTTTCAGCCGTTTCCAGGGTCAAAAATGAACTTTCAATCTCAATTTTTTATTCATACTGGTATTTTAATTTCAGCCATACTCCCCAGCCCTAATCTCTCCATTCAAAAGCCCTTATCCACCATGATTATTCTTTTCCACTAGAGAAATTAAGGAGTTGAGTGATTTGCTCAAGGACACCTTCATAGTACTTGTTGAATTACAGGAGAGGGTTTCCTGTTCAATTTTATAATACAAACTTGGTGAGGAGATTTTCCCGCTCATACACTAGTACAAAGTTTAAACTGTACCTGAACACCATTTTATCCTATATTTATACATATTCTTACAATAAGAAGGTGGAAGATAAATGTCTCCTGGATGAGAGAGCAGCTCTCTAAGAGTTTGAAAATCTCTCAGGCATTAGTGTGATTTAACGTCAAACTTGTTAAAAGAGTTGTAGAGCGCTCACAGACGACCGATGACTCGAGTGATTTACTCCGACTTGGAACGCAGGAGTTCGACTATATGGGCCAAAAACGGCAGAGTCAGCAGAATGATCAATATCATCATAATAAACATGGAAATCTCACATGAAATTCCAGGCTGTGGAAAAAAGCATCTATCAGCCTTTATTTGACTACTGGGAGCCCACCACTCTGACCTAGTTTGTGGGGTTCCTGGCAGATAGCTGAGTACGTGCCGGCCCACAGTCGGCCCCGTTCAGAGGGAAATCCAATTTTCCCCCCTTTAGTTTCACACACAGGCAGACAGAACCCTACTCCTGCTGTACCCTGTGATATGCAGCATGCAGCGGTATGCAACACCAATCACAGCATCACTGTGGGAAAGTGGAAATATATTTCCCAGTGTACTTAATGTTTATATGTTTGCACAATTATGGCTATATAGTACGCAAAGTATGGTCAACGACAAATTTAAATAGTGGAAGACATACATATTTAAATTTCTTTGAATATTACTTGTAGTGAGCAGAGGTGGCTTGCAATGAGCAAAGTAAATTGCAAGTAAACATTGGTTTTCCACATTGGCTAATTGGCAAATTGTATGAATAAGCAGGTGTATGGGTTTCTTAAAGTGATCACTGAGTTTAAGGTTTTACATACAAAACATATGGGTCATTTATAAAATATGCATTGTTTAATTCATTCAGTTATTTAATTCATACAAAACCAAAGTGTAAAAAAAAGCAAAACAAAAAAAAAAAAAACAGCTGCTGCTTTACCAAGGGTTATGTGCCAGACTATTTCTTGGAAGTTACTGGTTTTGCACTGTGGTATTGCTATTTTCACTCAAGTAAAGCATCTGAATGCTTCCTCCACTGGTTGTAAAGCAACATGAAAAACTGTCACAGTATTACCAGCTATTTTCACTCTGTCTTTTTTGAATTCCTGTTCTTTGCCCCCCCCCCCCGATTGATTGGTGAGGTCGTAAAGCCCAGATAATCGTCTCTATAGAAGAGCACCTGCTGACTCGATTGGACCCATCTGATCCCACTTAACAGGCGAGTGACTGCACTAAGACCATTAACACAGGCAACTAGTGACACATCTTAACACGTGCGCACACTCACAGGTAAACACAATGCGAGATGAAGGTGATGCCACACACACACACACACACACGCACACTGGCCCAGCTAAGAAATGGTTGATAGGGATCTGTGGGCTTAAATACGAGACTGGACAGGGAGAACTATTCAAGGTCGAACTACCACAGCCTGTCCTCATGACTCACCCATGCGTGTCTTTCTGGGGCCTACAAAAAACAAGGAGAAGCTGTTAAATGCCTGCAGAGCTGAAAATGTGTTAATACTACAAGATCAGGTAGCTTTGGCCACAATGTGAGGACAGCTGTTTAGTCCAGAACCATCATAGAACAACCACAGCAGAGAGACTGACCTGAAGTCCAGCACAGACACACTCTTAAACCCAGGAAGCCCCTCCAGAGCATCCTCTATCTGCAAAGACAAAGATGACCAGGCATTACAAGCAAGCCTCGGCGAGAGGTTGTTTCTTATTTAGACAGGGTTACGATGAACTTGCTTGGCAAAATAAATCTGATTTACTGTTCCAAAAGGGCCACTTTTGTTAGAAGTAGTTGAAAGAGGTTGAGTCTTTTGTTCTGTGGCCCAGATCATTATCCTCAAGAGGCGAACTACTGCACAATGATCTGCTCGCAAAGAACTCTTTTTATTGGTCCACAAGGCCTTGCTTCTACGTTCTGAGAGAAAACAATACATATACTGTTCTGCAATTTCACTGACCCAGTTCATTTAATCCATCACAGAGGGAGGATGCAAAAAGATCTCCAGGGCCTTTTGTCTCCAGTCCCTCCTTCTCTACACTCAGTAAATACCTCTGAGCATCCAGTGCCTGTCCTCTCCTCCACGCCACTTCCTCCACATAGACTTTAATCCCTTAAAGGCACGTGAGCTTGTGTGTATGCAGTGTGTGTGTGTTGGTATATGTGAAGGTATGCAAATCAGGAAACAAAAAACAGGTCAGCGATTAGGAGAAATTACTTCCTTTGCAGACACAAAATCAAACATGCTAAATATGTTGTTTATTTACAAGCTGTGTGTGTACACCCTGCATTCGTTCAGGCTGGCTGCCAGGTAAAAGTACCAAAACAAATTTGCTGAATTTTCCAAGCACCTGTAAAACCACTGAAGTTGAGTCCAAAGGTGAGTACCTGTGCAAACACGTGTGTGTGCAAAAGTTTATCTATTCCCAAGACACATCATAAAGCTGTATTTTCAGCACATAGTTATTTCACCAAAACCAAACGAGTACCATAAAAATCTGTGATTTTTGAACCCCGGCATAAGGCTTTAACTACTGCTGCAGTTAAAGTGCGTGTTATTAAAGCTAACAAATGCATCCATCATAGACCATAAACTAGGACATACAGCAGGTCAAGGCCAAAGCCAAGATACAGTAGCACTGAGGGGAGTCATAAAGAGCGACCGAGAGATGGAGACTGAGCCAGAGACAAACCTTTTCAGCAAGCTGTCTGCTGAGTGCTTGGAACTGCAGGCTGGCTGGATCCTTGAGGTCGTCGCTGTACACCTCTCCAGTCAGGAGGATGCTGAGCTCCACCACCTGCTCCAATAGAATGGGTGTGGGAGGCTGCAAGGCAATGTCATTGTCCAGCTGTGCCACAAGAAACAGATAAAGTTGCATTGAAATACAGGTGCATATACATACAGTGAAAAATGATTAAAAATACTGATAAACTCTAAACATTCAAAGTGTATGGGTGAGTTTGTGTGTACTCACTGTACTGTCCTCCACCTCTGGGACAATGGTGGCTGCTTCCTCCCCCTCCTCTCCTTTAGCTACATCTTCTGAGTAGTTGAGTTCATGTGGGGAAAAAAAAGAGGTTGTTGGCTTATTTAAAGTGGATGTGAGTTTAAACCTTTGGCAGTTGCTTCCTTGATTGATTCCTGATGGCTGTATGGATTAGACTGTCCTAATCCCAGAGTACGGCATAAATCTCAGGCTGAAGTGGCCTAAAGTGATTCTCGTGCACAGGTACTGCTCTGGCGAGCTGCTTACATGAAAACAGAGACTTAATGTAATTTTGCCACAGCTAACAGTGTTGTTTAGGGGTGATGTCAGAGGCGTCACTGACCTAGCTCGGGAGCTTCAGCAGCTTCCGATGTGACTGGCATTGGAGTGCTGTGAAACAGCAGAAAACAGTTTCAACAACATTGTTTAATAATGCCACATTGTTTAATAATTAAAAATAAAAAGGAGGCACAGTACACAGGCTTTAAAGGGTGATGAACACTGTGGGTAGAGACTTAAAGGATAAGACTAGGGTTGTTTAATAAAAAAAAAAAATTAAATTAAAAATCCCTCAAAGAAACAAAAACAAGAAACTCTTTTGCTAACAAGTGTTGTCTCAGCCAAATAGGTTGAACAGCTCCAATGTTGTGTGTTTTATTATAGTTATAATAAACTTTTTCAGGCTGTGGCTGCACAGACCAAACTTTTAGCGAGATAAATTAATATTTCACTTCGGGTTTTTCGTGGGATTTGCTGAAAACAGTAAAAACATAAAATGATGCCAGCGTTATCCTTTAAAGCAAATACGCTACAGGCAAAGTCTAAGACAGACAAGTAACACACAACAGTCAAACAAAAACAAATGAACATGAGACATCTGAAGTCGTGTGGTAACTGATGAGCGGGAATATGAACAGGTAAGGTTGAAGAGTCGTGACAACCTTACCTGCACATATGCTGCCAGGACCTGGTGGGCTCACTACAGATAGTGGGAAGAATGACACATTTACAAAACACAGACTTTTTATAATGAGATCAGAAATGTGTGTTTGCATCAGTGTGTTAGCTCTTGGGAAGGTTTTCTTTTACCTTTTCAAACCCGACATTGACAATCTCTGAAAATGAAAAAAAAACAAAAACAAGAATATATCGTTAGTAACAGTGTCAGCAATGTGCAGAGAAGTTTATTATGTTCTGTGCTGTTAATGTACCCACTGTTATTAAATCACTGTAGTCATTCACTAACCTTTTTAACCAGAGCCTGGTGCTCCTCTGACTGGCTGAAGTAGCTGCCAATATATTGTGCTGTAACCGTGCCTTCCTGGCATTGGCTCATCCAGCTTTGGTACTCTTCCTGCTCTGGGAGGCGATCCCAGAAGATCTTGAAAGCCTCCCATATGGTCTCCTGGCACACTGGTTGGACAACAACATTCACTTAAAAACAAATTTACAGAGCACATTTACAGCAATCTTTTGCTAATTATTCTTCTCTGGGTGACACTACAGCTTGGTAAGGACCATAATACACATTAAATTCTTGTGAACGGCTCTTCTGGGCAAGAAAGGCCAATCTGTTGGCTCAGTAGTAAATGGATTATAACATCTATTAAGTCATTCAAACAATGACAGACCTTTTGCAAAACTATGCATTGTCAGTTAGAAGTTTTGAGACCCAGATCTACATCCACTACCATGTTAACTTCATGACATAACTGCCTCTCATGACTCAGCCTACTGGGCACCGATCCAAAGTTGGTGCTCTGACATATGCTCCAGTCTCCTTCACTAATCAACATTGTCCCCAAATCCAAATCTAACTTACATAACAAACTCCAACTGTCCACCGTCACTGACAACAGACAGTGTTTGTCAGACAGCTTGTCTCTTCGTTACAACAAGCTTAATTTTGACTACATCTACCTGCCCACAGAGTGTTTCTTATGTAATAATGTCTCCTGTCAATTCACCCAAATCATGTATTTAAGTAAAAGTACATAAGTATCATCATAATGAACTAAAAGTATCAAAGTACTCAGTGTAAAGAAAACTGACCATCATGAGAGTTACATCATTCAATATTCTTTTTTTTACAAGGGGGGATCGATAAGTTTGTGGCCTAAGGTAGAGCGTGGAGCATACAGATCCCTCCTTTGTGTAACTCAGTGTCTTGGACCTCCAGAAAGTGGTCCACAGCAGTGATGACAGCATCATCACCGTTTAAATGGTCACCACTGAGGTCATCCTTTGACTTTGGGAAGAGGTAGCAGTCTGAGGGAGGCCAAATCAGGTTAAATCGCTCCAAAGACCTGCTTGGGTGATAAGCCTCTGAGTCTGAGGTAGCGGATGACTGCACGAGGGCTGATGTTGTTAACTTCAAACTTTCTGTATAATCACTTAGAGTTGAACTGTATAATGCATCTCATTCTACCTTATGCCACAAACTTATCAATCACCTCTCATAATGTCGTATTTGGTCAAATTGGAACTAGTTTGAACTACTTCATTTACAGTTTGGTAACTTATTTTATTGTGGAACTGTAAAAGCTAAATTAAAGCTAAATATTTAAAATTGAAATTTTAAATACTCAACAGCAATGTGTCTTTAGTTGGAAACAGTGCCAATCTACTTATCTACAAATAAATAGTCCCAGAATCTGACAGAAATGTTGCTGCCGATTTTTTTTTTATGCTTTAAGCAGCACAAATTAAATTACATTCAACCTCACATACATGGGAGGTGCCAGAGGTTCACAGGGGAACTACACCAACTGCACACATCAAAGTCAATTTACAGGTCTTGGGGAGTACTACTCCACCTGAGGCTACAACGTCAAGACCACAGCTTCTAGCATAGAACAAAACAATCTCTATTATCTCTGGTTCTGTTGCTTCTATTTTTTTTTTTTTCGCTGTCCATCATGAGTCCTTCAATGCTAAATTGGTGAAGTTCTCTTTGAAAGGTAGACATCTCAAAACCTGTCCATATAAAACCTAAACTATCTGCAGGTCTGCTCGACACCACTTGGGTGCGTGAGGAAAAGCTTTTGTTCGCAATTTGCTTGAACTGATCCTGTGAGGACGCAGGTCCACCTGAAGTATACCACAGTCTGTTTAAAGGCAAATCTCTTAAGGCCTAATTGTGACTGTGTCCACACAGATGTCGACTGACACTCTTCTACTTGACTGTGGTGGATCCCTTGATGTAAATGCAGCAAAGGTTAACACCTTTGCTTAATGGACAATTCATTCCTTGCACACTGCTCTCATTTATGTTCAGTCTCACCTCTGAGATGAAAGTAGCTCAGATGGTTTGCAACAACCTGCTCAGGGGTCTCTTGTGCACACAGTTTGACTCCGCTTGGGAAAAGGATGTTCCTTTTCCGTCGAGAGATAACTGCCTGGCCTTCATGAGACACCTTCACGTCAGATACGCGAACGATGCTTGGAAACCCCACAGGCTCCTGACTATAAGGCAGACTTAGAGGTCCCATAGAGGAACCTTCCAGTGTTGCACCTTATGGATAGCACAAAAAGAAAACACATTTAGGACTCAAATGTGACCGTGCTAACAGTGGACAAGACGTTTCTAAGTTCACTATTAATACATACCTGTCCTTATGTCCAAAAATATGACAAGGAAATTAAATACAACAGAATAAAAAACACATTTCCAAGATATGATGCTCATGTTAAATCCGTGGTTGTGTTTAAATCCGTGGACTCGGAAAAGGATCAAGTAGATATGTACTTCCTCTCAAGTCACGTAACAGCGATGTGAACAGCTTCTTACAAGTTTGCATAGTTCAGAATTCTTCATATGCGGAAAAATAACAGAACCCCGTCAAGAAATCATTTGACGATACAGTCACGCACTGGTTTCCTGCTGAAGAGAGGTGTGCCCCATGGTGCTGAGAGGACAGCTCCTGGCTCAGGTAGATAGGCAGATGGCTCTTGGAGAGAGGGGGATTTTTTTAATGCTCTCTAATCCTGTTTACTCTAAGCCTTTTAGAGGAGCTGGCCAAGAAGTTACTGGAGCAATGCTGGGAAGGGAGGGCGCTTAGTGTGGAGGAAACGTGGACAGAGAGGAGGTAACAAAGGCTACAGAGCCAGCAGCAAGCACAGAGACACAGTAATACGTACGGATATTATTACAGTTTAGTGATTCTTGTAGGGGATTAAACTGGGAGTTAATGTCTTCAGCAAGAACTCAAAGGCTTGAACCCTGGCCACTCTGTTTAAGTTGGACATATGGCAGAACTCACATCCAGCTCGCACAGATCATAATGACTCATGTGTCTGGGGCTGTGAATGGAAGAATAACTATCATCAATCCAACTGCAACAGGATTATATAAAAGAAAAAAAGTGCTGATCCGGCAGTTGCAGATACAACTTAAAGAACTGCTTCACCTCAGAGAACTTTTTACAATCTGGCAAGCAGCTGTTTAGAATAAAATCCCCCACACTGACACCTACCACCCAGAAATATAGTGATTATGTGTTGGTTTAGCAGCTGAGGTGTTCAGCTGAGGAGCAGCAACTGAAATCCTCTCAGTATGCATATACTGACAGCAGCGAGAGTCATGGGCTTAGTCTGGAGTCGACCTTTAACCCCAAATTCTGCCTACGGGGTTTATCCTGTTTTTAAAAAGGGAAATCTGCCTCTTCTTATCTTTAAGTAGTTGTATTACGTAAATGAGAAGACAGAAGAAGGGAGCAAGTAATGAGAGTTAACAAACTTAGGGGTAAGTCAGCTCACAGTGGTGGTGAAGAAATTTTATCTCTCTTCTCAGAGACGATGCACTCATTGGGAAATGTTGTGACTAAAAATACGTCTTAAATCCAGAATGTGTCATCGAACGTTTGTGAAGTTGCACTAAGTGCACAGAACAGTTGAGGCTGATCATTAGGTTTGCAAGCATCTGGTCACAGATCAATACAAAGTGAAATTTTCACCTAATATGCTGGCTGTAAAAGTTCAGGAATCACCAAAGTCATTAAGATTCCTTCCAGTGGTTGTGGAGGTATTTCATTTCTTCATTGTGGCGCTAGAGGAAAAGTCAAAGTCACACATTGTCCAAGAACCCAGAATGTCTGTATCATTTTGTGCAGATCTGTTCTGTAGATGTTGAGATATTTCACTGGGCACATGAAAGGTTTGCACTACAAGTAAAAAGTAAAACCTTACTTAAGGTACACAAGTACCTTAAGTAAGTATCAACTTGAGTAAATGTACTTAGTTACTTTCCACCAATACTCACTCTGCTATGGATAGAAAATATCACCAGCAGTTAACATAGTTTTATGTCTTTCTGCACCATCCATCCATCTGATCCATAAATAAAACTCTTGTTTTAATATGTGCCTTGATTAACGTTACGAAGGGAGAGGTGCTCAAGTTTGACAGAATTCTTCGTGGTGCAGGTGTCTGTCCAGGCACCTTGACTGTCAAGCTTGCTGAACAATGTTTAACTGTTCTAGTTTAACTCCAGTGAGAACTTGATCCTATAACCTGAGATCATGGACAGCTCACAAAGGCGCCAAGTAGGTCTATATGGCAGTGGCTTTACTCTGTATGTGTGCATTGCTGGGAGACGTCAGTGATACTGTATAAGAAATAAGAAACTGTGCTGTGTAAGAAAATCTGTGTGCAGCAGACAGTGGATGGGGCTAATCACGCATAAAGTTTTGCTAATGTAGACGCTGCCTAGACCAAATGGCTGCAGCACACTGCTACACAGAATGGGAGGGGGATTACTCCGAGTCAGACTGCGAAGGGATCTGACTGACTGAGACAATAAATACACCTAAGCTGACCATGTAACCCTCTGAACAGATTATACTGGCAAGCATTGTAATGTAAATACATTTCCAAATTAAGCCTTCAGGCCTAAGAAGAACGAAGTTGGCTCCTCTGGTCAAAAAGAGAATTATGAAGGGTAATCAAAGAAATGGCTTTGCAGAACAGGAGCCAAAGAAAACTTCTAATACATAAAAAGGAATCCATCAACTCATTTGCAACAGACACTCAGTCTCTGTTTTAATTACCAGTCACTTATCTTCATCTTGTTATGAAAACCAATAAGGAAAAGAGGTCAAGAGTCAGGACCGAACCCAAATATTGTCCAGTTAGCATCTGTCATGAGACACTTCGTCCAGGACACACAAGGCTTGTTCAATGCACTTATCTATGTGTGTGGTTTCAGATGGAAAAACAACAACAAAATAACATGTAAGTTGGTCTACAACTTTTAATAGGCTACGTCACTGAAACCAAAGATATTTTGGACTCAGCTCCTGTACATTCATCCATCATAATGCAAAAAAAAAACATGGCATCAAAGACCTCATAAAGAAAAAGAAAAAAAAACAAACTGCAAGACTATCTAGACTGATCGCGGTTAAGAATTTAGGCAACAGTAGTGACGGACTGCAGTATCTCTTAGGGTTATTACAGGTCTTAATTAAGTTTGTTTTACCCACTCAACAGCACACTGTTACATGCCAATGTATGTGCACCCCTCAACTCTTTTTTTCAAACTGCAATGTTAGAAAAAAAAAAACCAAAACAATTAAGAATTCATATTACTTGTACACTGTGTGTAAGAAATCAGAGTTGACGGTGTTAAAATAAAGTTCTTCGACTTAACACTACACACACCACTCCGGACAGCATGATGGGCAACAACTTCTCCCTCATTTTGTACCAGAGTGTTTCTTAGAAATCTACAAGCTGTAGCTACAATAGCAGCCATTAACTTTCAAAGGGTCCACTGGTCACAGTTGGTCGAACTAAAGAGACAAAAAGCCAAGAGAACTTCAATTCCGTGTCAGTATCAAGAACATTTCCCAGCACCGAGTTAGAGTTCTCCGTTTGTCAGTTAATCGATCAACAGAGAATCAATCTGCAACTATTTTGATGATTGATTCAGTCACCTTTCAGGCAAAAAAAGCTTGTCTTTTGTGAGGATTATTTTCTTTTCTTTGGCTTGTGGGTGGGGTGGCAGCTACAATATCTTTGGACTTTGGACCAGTGGAAGAAAAAAAAAATTATTCAGAAAAAAAATGAGTAGATTGATTGACTAATAATGAAAATCATCTTGGTTTGGTGTAGTTCTACCAACCTGGGCATGTTAAACTGGTACCATCTGCTCTATCTCAATGTGATTTCATTGTCATTTGTAGACACTGTCACGTCTCCTGTCTGGCACAGGGAAGCAGGACAGGAGGACTGGAAGTGAGACTCTGAGTTACTCTCTCGTTCCGTGTATCGAACAAGATGGAAAATGATGGAATGGCTGTTTCATGTTGGGACAGATTCCAGTTCCTGAGTCTTCAGTGGGATAATATTTATAATGGGATAATAGTGGGATAATATTTTACTATGAAATTCAGCAAAGAAACTGTTTAAGGAGTCATTATCAAAGTTGTAGTGGTTGTGAAATCAGTTTATAAATATCATGTCTAAGCCCTGTTTTAATTGACCAGACAGCCATTGCAACAGCTGTAATTACATATTACTTTTTTGTAGCTAAGCCCCAATGGATGCAAAACAAGGCAGAAACAGAAGTATTTCAACGTGAAATGTCCATAAAGCAAGTAAACTCAACAAAACTACTTTTTACTATTTTGCTGTACAAACTAAGTTTTACAATTGTGACACTCACAAAATCCTATAGTTTGACTAGTGCATCTACATAGAAAATTAAATACAAATAATTAATCTTATAAAATGTCTTGCAGCATAAAAATAATCAGTAAAAAATCTGGGGATGTACAAACATTTGCATGTATATATATTCTTGACTTCAAAGGTATTTCTGGTTGAATGAACAGCTATGAGTTTAGTTTCGAATCGACTGATGCCTTCATAATCCCTCAGAGGAGTGTTTTGTTGCATATATGCATAAAACAACAGAATCTAACTAATAGGAAATATTTTCAGTTCACACTGAAATGTCCGTCACTCAGTATGAGCGGTGATTAATAACAGCCACAGGAATGTGATGCACTGAGCAGTAGAGATGCCCCTGTGTCTATGTGTTACTGTCCAGATTCTGCTGTCGGTAAAGGTTTAGTATAAGATCTCTTATTTCCTCTCGTTTCCTCCGCACCTGCTGCCGTGGAAACCATCGTTCTAGGTGTAGAGGGAGGTCAAAGTGAACCACAGGGTCCTGAGAGAAGGAAGACAAACAGAAGGAGTTTCTCGCTGTGAGCATGCCTTAAAATACCCCTGAATGTTGAGTTTAAGTTTAAAGCTGTTGCTGATCCAGTACTTCAGTGGCCATTTTAAAACATGTCAGAATTTGTGCTGACCAGTTCTTTACCTTCAAAAAACTTTCGACGTATTGCAGCAGGTAAAGGCCACAGTCGCTACTGTTGTCCTGAAGGGGAACTTGGCAATGTGAGCTTTTCATCTGATCAGGACCAAAGTCCCTCGATGAGCCACGACGGACTTCCCATTCTGACTGCAAGTACCTGAAAGACAGATATGTCATCTTGAACACATCAATAAACACACAAATACAGCTACGGACAGATGGCGGGATTAAAAGTGTCATACTTACTCCCGTAAGAGTTTGAAGACTCGTTCGTGAAGAGAAAGTTTGAGGGAATCCATGATGAGAATGCATGGCCTGCAAAGTGGAATCAATTTTATCGTTACCAAGGATCAACTTATCCGAGCGTCTGTTATTTTTAAATCTACCGACACTCACCTCTTGCAAACAACCTTTTTCTGGAAGGTCTGTTCTGTGCAGGTCTACAAATGAAGACAGATTTGGAGGAACAAATAAAGACAAACTTGTTAAAAATTTGAAAAGAAGAAAAGAAGGGGGTTATTCATAGTTAGCACTAAACAGAATTATTTCTTACCACCGGTCGAGGTGGTGGGGCTTTGGTGGATTCTTCTTTAGCATTTTCTAAAACATGAAAACAACCACAACCTTCATCTTCCCCATCACTGCTATAATCACAACATATATCAAAGAAGTGCTTAAAATATACTCAAAAAAGTAGAAGAAAGAGATCTTTGTACACAAAAGACTGATCCTAACAAAGAAGGCATTTATCATTTAGCCAAACCAACCTGTCTCTGTGTCCACGCTGTCACTGTGGTTTAACGTAGGTGGTATCTCTGTGTTATGTTTTGGACTTTTAGACGCTTGAGCCTCATCTTGATCATGTGACTCATCTGTCCGACTGTGACTCTTTGCTGTCTGGGAATCTGGGCTCGTCCAGGCCACATATTTTGGCTCGTCCAGCCCAGGAAAACAAATAACAACCAGATACCAATGAGCCCTAAACAGACAACAGAGCAATGTGATAAACAATGTGGCATACCAAAAAAAAAAAACCTGTATAATACATATCTTCATACATTTAACTCACTCTTGATTGACAGGCACAAACAGGAAGTCCTTTTTGAAGATGTCCACATGGCGTGTCCATGTTTTCACCCGCTGATGCCGTCTCTGCCTCTGACAGCTGGTGTGCGTGAAAATAAAGACACAAGTTTTGTTTTGTGTTTCACATGCCCTGACATACATCCAAGAACCTGTAGCTACTCAAGAGCAGTGCTGGGAAGTCTGAATTTTATTTTGCTCCTTACTTGCATATTTTTTTTTTTTTTTTTTTTACGGTAAATAAAAAAAAACAGTAGAGGAAAGCCGATCAGGCGGAAGAAGGCGACAACTTTTGTCAGTGCTGTTTCTTCGGGGCTGCTCATACCAATGCAGAAAGAGTACATGCCGAACTTCGCCAGCACTACTTACGAGTCACTGGTGGTGCCTTCGCTGGCGTTGTCCCTCCGTGTAAGCTGCTTGTAGAAGAAGCTGCTGAAGATGTGGGAGCGCTCGGCCACAGAAGCAGACACGTTCTGGAGGAGGTATCTGTTTAAAAAAAACACATCAACATGATCAATTCAAACATGGATTTATTCTTTACAAACCCATGAGAAGCCAAAGTGAATCTGAAGCCTTTGCTTTAAAAATCTGTTGCTTACTTGAGGTAAAAATCAATGATGACGTCATTGAGAAACTGCCCACTGTCAAGGCACTGCAGATCCTCCATTGTTACTGTTATTCCTCCTTTTAGTGGGGGAGGAGGAAACTGGATCAACCTGAATACAGGAGGAAAAAGGAAGAATGAGCCAGTTTGCAATGACCACAGATGACAGGTTGTACCGGTACCAGAAGCATTACCAATAAAGCAGTAGATGTCTGTGCACAGAGAAAGCATAGGTCTGAATATGATCATCTGCAGTGGTAGGTAGACTATAAGCATTACAATGCTGGGGCAAACAGTTTCTTCATTAAGATCTGTATGAAATCCAGCATTTTCCTTGTAATCCCTGATCTCCTCTTACTTTAAAAAAAATAATCCCAATGGTCCTAAAACTGAATTCTAGTGGCAGCAAAGACCCTCATTAGGGAGCCAGATACCAACCCTGACTGGACCAGGCAGCATGAGAAGCAGCATGAGGGATAACGCAGGTTACTTGCCTGCGGGCCAGACCCTGATGTTTATATTTAGTCCAGCTGGAGCTTGGTTTACAAAGGGACACGGAGTACGATCCTCTGGTTCTACGATGGCACAGTGTGTATACAGGGGTGGGTTCCTCCTTCCTCTTCTGTGGAGGGAAATGAATGTCATAAGAGCAAAATGCACATTGCAATCATTTAGCATTGGCAGATCACATGGACCAGTGGTTCAGAAGGGGGCACAAAATAAATCTGTGGGGACGCAAGATGATTAACAGGAGACGAAAGAAGAACTGTGTGAACAGGCACATTTTCACAAACGGTTTTAATAAAGCAAGGAAAATCAAACCTGAATGAAACTGCTTCATTTTAAGGGTCAAAAGCCAAAAAGGCTGATAACGAGTTACCTCAAAAGGGTGTTCGAGCTCTTGTTCTTCTTCCTGATCCTCCTCTGGATGGGGTTCCGTCTTTGTGTCTCGCTCTGCTGTCGTGTTCAGTTCCAAGACTGTCTTTTTGTGCGCCTCGACTTCTAGCTCATCATGTGGTGTGGTGTTTTCGTCTGTATCAGACTGTGAACTGTCCTGGTCTGTGTTAAGTCCAGGGTCGGTGCACTCCAAGCCCAGCAGACACAGCAGGTGTGAGTCCAGTTCAGTTCTTCGAATCAGCTCTATGCTATCTTCCAGAGAAAGAACAGGAGTGTTGATGTTTTCCCAACAATTGAATCTGTCTGCACCACGGGTTGCAATAGATTGTTCGTGTGTCAGACTGTTGAGACAGTCAATGTCCAGGAGGGAGCGCAATAAAGCCCCCTCCATTCCCTCTAGAGGATCTCTCAAAGTCAGCAGGACGAAGGGGCTGGCCATGCCTATAAAAAATAAAAACATCACAGCACCAATATCACGCACCATGCAGATCCACATTGTGAATAATGTGACATATTGAACAATACTGAAAATCATATCCCAGATGTGTAGCAAAAACTTTGTGACGTGTGTAAATTTAACCCACAAAAATGGAAAAGCTTCGCAAAGCTGCTGACAGTTTAGTGAAAATCTAGTCCCTTAAAGACTGACACGGCTATCTGCTTCGACTGTGATCAGAATATCAGCTTGCTGTAATGTTTTCCCAGTGATTATTCTCACCAGTGTTTGTGGTTCCATCTTGATTGACACACAGTTTGCAGAGGTCCTGCTGTACAGCAGCTGCAGCAGTTTCTGACACACAAAACAGAAGGACAGCTGGGGGGAAAGGCTCCTCATCACCCATAAAGCGAAGCTCTCGCATCTCCATTTCCTGCTGCTCCCAAACACTGTACCTCCGCAGCTCTCTGCGCTCAAAGGTTAACATTACGTCCACCTGTTCAGTAGTGTCTGGGGAGAAGAGGATGTCAGGTTAGCTTAGCAGCTCATAGTTGTTGTTATCAAATGATTTATCTTTAGGTCACCCAAAATGAAAACTCTCACACACACAACAGGAACAGACACTGTAGATGTTGTAGTGGTCGCACTACAGATGTTTGCAGCTGTGCACAGGACTTTGTTTTTACTTCAAATGAAACTAAAAACAAAGTGTAGTGGTTGACACTGGTACAAGAGGAAAAGTCAAAGAATCACCAAAGTCATTAAAAGTCATCCTTTGGGAACATGGTGGTCTGTACAAAATTAAATGGTAACCAAACCAATAGCAAACAAAGTGGTGGAACAACCAACCAACAGATAGAGATTTTCACCTGTAGAGCCATGCTGCAAACATGGATAAAAATCTCAATACCAACATGTTTGGCTGCAGAGCCTGACTGACAACATCCTATAAATTCTTGTAAATACAGAGCCAAGGTCAGATCTCATGGAGTAACCACCTCAGTTCCCTGAAGTGGAGATTTCACAGGCTCAGAGGTGAAAGTGAACTAGGGCCTTGAGGGTCTAATCCAAGAGCACACACACAGACTTTACTATCTGAAATAGACCACTAAGCTGGAGGAAGATGGTGTGCAGACAGCATGACCAAAACAAGATGAGATGGGTTCCTCTTGGGTCAGAGTTTACACAATCAAGACCAAAGGTCAAAGGCAGGCCACAGCCTCTCAATTAACATGGCAATTATACTTCAGTGTTTAGATTATTATAGACTATTCACAGCTTTACCTTTCAGTGGGATGATGATTCTCTGATCTGCCATCTGTGAAAGTAGAGGACAAAAAATGTGTTGCCCTTCCTGTTCTGAAATGATGATATGAACATGTAATGTGATCAGCAAAATGCATGTTCGTCGCATAGTCAAGTTACCATGATGTCTCCATTTGCCTTCCCCTGGTAACCTCCACAGTGCAAACTGGAGAAGGCTATGCCCATGCAGGAGTAGTCAACACTGGGGATGGGAGAAGGTGCCGCTGAATCAGGAAGCTCTTCTACAACTACACGCTGCACCTGCAACACACAGATGCATTAACAGCTGGAAAATGGTGGAAGCACAGTTGATCTTTCAGTGTAATAAGACAGACACAGTAACTGTACAATAACCCCCATAGCACAATGAGACCTGGCAGTGAGGTTAAAACCAATATCACAACAGTGATAAGGTTATTTTTGGAAATTTCTTACTCTGGCACCATCAAGTGGCAGCACCAAGAATGACACTGTATTGACAGTCACAAACACTTCTACTTTTTAAACAGGAAAAGTATTTTGATATCAAAACATCTCACAATATTGACCAAGCCCTTATAAGAATATGTTGTTTCAATGACAAACCCTCATCATTATAGCAAGAACAACTTTTCCCATGACGACAACACAAAAGCAGTGTTGCCACTACTACTTGAACAACAAAGACTGCATCCCTCAGAGGCCCCTGGGCCCCTACACACACATGCATTTTCAAATACAGCTGTGTTCTGTGAGCTGGAGCTGAACTGTGGTGGCACTGTTATAGAAACATGCATTCACCATCATCGTGGGGTTAATCTACTTTTTTGATTCATCCTCTGGAGTTTGTGACATAAAGTAACATGGTAGTTAATACTCTAATATTAGTGCATATTCGGAGGACAACCAGAATTTTCCTTTTGCTATTTTCCAACATCCTTCTCTTACATGACTCGTCTAATCTCGGTGAGTCAGAATCAAATTAAGTGGCTGAATTACGGCAAAGCATTCTCATTTGTTACGGTCAATTAGCGCGTGGTAAGCAGGACCCCCTGGGGTGAAGTAAAAACCTTAGGCCTCAGCAGGATCTCTCTAAAACACCCTTTGTGATGTCATGTTAATCTGGGCATTAACTCAGCTCGGTTTAGAAACCTGTGCGAGGTCGTTTTCTATGTGTAATGTAAAAAGACACAGAAACTGTGAACGTGAAGAAGCTAGATTCTTTAGCATCACAACCTCAACATAAAAATCAAAACCTGCATTCTTGAGATAATTTTATGAAATGTGTTTCTGTTGCATTGAGGTATGGATCACATATAACACACTCTGCCAACCTGCATGTCCTGTATGTCAGAAGCTTGCTCATTGACCACAGCCGCCTGTGAGGATTGTCCCTGTATTACTGTGTCTTCCACAGTGACCAGTGTATGGTCGGCTGGGCTGCTCTGCTGAGGATCATCGTCGCTCTCCTCATCGTCACTGGACAGCACAACTGAAATACAAGCATGAGGATGAGCACATCCAGCTCCAAGTACATTCGTGCCCTTATTTGACGCTGCATGAAGGAGGTGTAATGGGCTTTGTAGGAGAGCAAGGGTAGCAGTAATCCTAGCAAAGACATGTGGGTAGTTGTAAAAGAGCAATCACAGTAGCTAATAAGATGAAGGACACATCCACACAGGGAGCAAAAAAAAAAAGGTTCAAGACAATAACTTAGAGGAAAATATTTGCCCATAACTTAATTTGTTTGTAATTGTGATCAAGGTCATTTACTTTGGTGACGTGATGAAAACCAAGCAAACCCCATCTGGGGGAGGAGGACCATGAGAAGCAAATGAAAGGAAAGCTAAAAAAAAAAAAAAAAGCCCTTGAGGTAAGATTTTTTTTGTCAAACTGCAGGTTCCAAGTTTCCAAGAATAAATGTTGATGCTTAGTTTTTGTTGTTGTTGTTGTTTTTTTGTTTTCTAAATGTTTCAAAATTACTCACCTGTTTCCGAGAATAGAGCCTTATGGAAAATAACGCCCAGGCTGTAAATACCCCACTGTTTTGGGTGAGTGGTATCTGCCTGATGCCACCCATAGCACTCACTCATGCACGGAAAACTCAAGAAAAGCAACTGTAAACAACCGCATTTACTGCTCTGACCAATAAATATAGCCCAACAGATCCAGTGGCCAATGTTAATTAAATTTAAATTTAAATTTAGATTACTTATAGATTTATCTGTTACTCTCAAACATCCATCCATCCATTATCCATTATCATGGATAATGGAGTATACAATACACAACTGCCTTCTATCATGTTTGTGAATCCTGATATTCTTAGCTAGAATAATATGTGATAATATAGCAGACAATTATAATATGTCCGTTCTTCCAAAGTGTTCTCTAAAGCCAAGTCTTTACAAAACAGTGACCAGCACCTGGGTTCTTCTTGGGTTTTGTTTATATACTGATAACAGGCTCAAGCACAGAAAATGCTAAATAATATTAAGCTGCCTGAGCCATTGTTGTCTCATAGATAGATTCAATGAAGCTTAGTTTAGAAGATGATCTAGCATCAGGCATCTTGCGTTGGTGTACTCACTTGGCTCAGAGGGGCTTCTGGTCTTGGTTTTGCTGCCCTGGTTAGACGACAGACTTTGTCTATCATCCAAATTGGGACTGATGGCTGGGACCACAATGTCTGTTCTATCATCTTCTCCCACAGTGAACTGTACAATGCTACGGTCCAGGCTCTCCGAATCTCCGTCCTCTCCACTTTCTTCCAGACAAGTACGTGCAGGGGCCGGTCGTCCATCTTCTCTGGTAAGGCGAAGCACACTCTCACGCTGCCGTTTGGGGCTGTCTGTTCCATTGTACTGGGACCCTGTATCAATTTTTTTCCTCTTCTGCTGACACAGCACAGAATACAGTGCATCATTATGCTGTGTCTTCAACAGACAAGTCATATGGATACAGCACAGAACAGAGAGCCATATTCTGAAAACTGAAAATGCTGTAGCCTTTACATCATGTAATGGCAGTAATTTCAGACTTGGGCAGTGTTGGAATGTTATGGAAATGTTACTGCCAAATAATATTACCGTCATAACTTTTACGGAAAAGTGAATGAAGGGCTTTTTCAAAACATGAGGTCGACATAAAAATCTGCTACCACGTTTACATCACAAGGCACACATCTGGGCTCCCGTTTCCTGCCTTCAGTGGGAAAAGGTTACTTTTGGTTAAAGTTCGTTATCCTTGGTAAGTTTTGAGTTTTAAAGCCTTCTCTCTGACCCCTGTGCAGTACCCACCAAACTGTGTTGTACTTCTTTTTCTGGAACGGTCCACTTGTCTTTGATGCTCGCTGGGGAGAACTCATCACAACCTCCTGCACCCTCGGCAGACTGCCAGCGCACTGACAACCCACAATCTATGTAAGACAGAGAAGCAGTGATCAACCTGTCAAGCTGAAATAAACATATACTGTATGTGACTACAACTAAGGGTATTTGCTGTTCTCAAAGTAGGACAGGAAATGGAAAAACATATGGTTAAACTGTGAACTTAGATGTACGCGGAAAGTCAATTCTGTTGTGTTTTGTTATATACAACTTTAAAGTGCAGCTTTGTTTATTTAGTCCAGAAGCAAGGCCAGGACTGGGAGAACCCTTATAGTAAAGGACATCAGAGAGAACCCCTTCAGCAAGGTCAAGGGAGAGTGGAAAAAAGGAAAGGGTGATGCTTTCCAGGGAACAAGACAAACGAATGATTCAAGGCCAAAACCAACACCATTAGAATAACTCAGTGAAGTACAATGTGGAGATCAATAACTGTGTATGTGAATTATTAATGTGTTTACCCACCTACAACTTCAGCAAATCTGTAGTCCGCTCCATTATCCTTGCCTATTATCACCTCCTCGATATCTTTGTCTTCTTCGTCATCAACATTTTGTGACCTTTTCCTGAGTCCTAACCTGAGGACATAATAAAAATAACACCACGTTCTGATTATGCTGCACACATTACCCTGTAAAACTTCACTCCCAGGACCATTATGTACTAAAGTTTACATAAAATAAACTATAATGTACAATATAAAATATCCCACTTAAAACTCAAGTGCAGCAAAAAACAAAAAAACTAAAGCAGAAACACAGATATGAACCAGGAACTCGAGCTGTGAAATTCTTCTGTGCGGTATTATTCCAAATTAAATCAAGTTTTCTGCCTGGAAAATACAGAGAGCCAAGGATGCAGCCGGCCGAGCCAAACACCATTAAAAGGTAATTTATGCTTAAACTAACCAAAAACAAATAGAAGAAATTACCCTAATGAAGAGGACCTCCTCCTGCTTTTGTGGGTATTTTCGATCATTATTCAAAAACCATCTACCACGCTATCCGGACGTTTGAGGTTCACTCTGTTTCTTGAGCAAATATCAGTATAGAATCATATGTCAGAAAAAGAGAAAGCCAAGAATGAAAATCATTCTTTAGAACAAAGTGGGCAGAAAAGCTTTTCATGTAAGTAGGGCCCCTTTTCTGACTCATTATTCACAGCCAGGTGCTTAATGCTGTGAGTATCCCTTTTTCTTCTGAAGCTGTCTACCTTTGAGATTATCGTTACTGCAGAGATGCAAGCCCCCTGGAATAAAGCTGCACTTCACACCCTAGAACCCAGAAATACTTAATGATATTCACCTTGATTTCAAAAGAGACGATTGATTAAAAATTTCCAAAGCTCCAGAAACAAAAAAACGATTAAAAACAAAAAGTTATCAGTTGTTGAAGGTTTAATTCTCTTCGCTCCCTGCCATGAAACAGTCCGTAAAAATGTAAAAATGTGACCTGTTGGTGTTTGTATACATTGAACAAACAAGACATAATGTGTTTATTAGTATTAGTGAGCTTTAGAGGTGCTGGAAGGTGGAGTTTGTTTCCTTTAGACAGAGTCAAGGTAGCTGTTTCGCTTTGTGTGCAGTTTTTATGCTAAGTCAAGTGGTTGTTGGTTGTAGCCTTATATTTATCAGAAAGAAATGAGAGTAGTGTTGATTTTCTCATCCTGCTCTCGGCAAAACAAGCCAAAAAAAAGCTTATTTCCAAAAACGTCAAACTATTCCTTTAACAGTGTCTTCCTACCTTTGACAGGGTGAGGAGGTGGATCCCATGTTGCGTTTAGGGGTTACACTCTTGCTCTTATCATTTCTGGCCTCTCTCTGACTGGACCTCGTGTCTCTGCAGATCAGAGGTTGCTCTCTGCACCGACCACTTTCCCTTCGCGTACTTGACATCTGTCCTTTATTTCCCAAGGTTTGACTATGTTTTATCCTTTCCATGTAAGTCTTGCCCAGCTCTGTCTTTAGGACATCTGTCAGGACCAGACAGGGCTTCCTCCTACAAGACAAAACAGAAACATATTTATTAACAATCTTCCTAGCACTGCGTCTTCTCTACAACATGGTGCCCCATCAAGGTTTTCTGTCTTATAGCTCATCTACCATTCCAGGTCAAACTTTGCGTCTACCAGCTGATCAACAGGGAGGGGTCAACTGGTGGAGATAAGCCTTGTGTGCACTCATGATAAGTTTGGCCTTGAGTCACAGTGCTTATGAGCACAGTTTCCATTTAGCAGTGTAACTTGGAGCAAAATTATTACTGTAAACAAAAGCACAGGACATACCTGAAAATCTCAAAAGATAAGGCAATGCTGACTCTATGTTTGCTATTTGGAAAAAAGAACATCTTGAGCGGCCACACGTCAGAGTAACAAACTTTTATGCACAAATATGTTCAGTAGTGCGATATAATCATGGTACAACTGAAGCAATATCTTATTATAAACCCATAAAACCTTCAGCTTTCTGCTGCAGTCATGCTTCATCTCAAGCATACAGCGGTGTACAAGTTCTTGTTGGAGAGGAGTCACCACCATTAAACAGTTAGTTAATACTAAAGATTATGAAAACAAATACAGGACGACAGAACTGTTGCAAGTAAAAAGTGCAGTGTCAGTTTGTCTGAATTCAGTATTATAAAAAGAAAAAACTGTATAATTCACTATGGAAGAGTTAATGAGCTAAACAGAATGTATTGTTGACAAGAAGTATATGTTGGACAAGAAAGAGAATGTTATTTACGTGCTCTAGCTTAAAAGCCACAAATAAACGCATTTATTTGAGCTATACATGCACGATCAAAGTTATTTACTGAGACTTTATGACATTGAACTCCTAAGATGCAGCCTATATCCCTGCTTTAGATGTTCAGCTACTTCAGAAATGTTTAATTTCTATTATGGCAGTGAGAAAAGAAACAGCTGTGTAAATCACCTCTTTAAGATCGGATTTTCAGGGTGAGCACCCCATCTTGTGAAAGTTTAGGGAACTGCAATGAACTGGACAGAAAGCAACTGACTGAACTCACAGGCCAGTTTTGTGTGAACAACAGAAAATGTTTCTGTTAAGGGACAGAATAATGACCTGGTATTTTAGTCTGCAAATGACTAAAATATCCCTTCTGTCAAAACTGTCTTGTTGGCAGCCACTTACCTGGCCATTTCCAAGGTGAACATGGCTGCATGGCTGTGATCAAACAGCATGGATCCATTTTTATGCTGTGAATCACAATGTCTAAGTTTGCAACCTGCAAGTGCAGTCCAAGAAACCTGTTAAAGGGGAGGAAACTGTGTGAGTCCCACTAATAATCCAGGATAACCACATCACCACAACGCTTATTCATGTGGTCAGACAAAGAGCAAAAAAAATGCTGCTGTACCTGTCTGCCTAACTTCCCACACTCTGACGAAAGATATGTCATTGGGATTTTAAGTGGGTTTTCCATCTAAAAGTCATAAGATGGTTAGTTACCATGCATACCATGTAATAATGAATTACATGTAAAAGCCAAAAGTTTGTCAACTCTTCTGCAGATGTGCAACCATAGCAAGTGCAAATGTGAAAAGCTTGTGATTTTGATTTGTAATCCATTAATTTAAGATTATTTATTATGTTTAGTAAGCATATGGTAGCAGCTATTTAGGAAAACTAGTATTAAAGCAGCATTTCCAGAGGGTTATGCTTGTGGTAGCAGCCAGAAATGAAACGAAGATAAGATAAGCTTCTCACTTGTGAGAGCAACTAGCTCATTCAAGAAAAAGGTAAGCTTTAAGAAACTGTAACAGGCCTGATTTACTATTTTCTAGCAACAAACAACAACAACAAACCATTTACCTGGAAGATAAACTGATAATGAAAATGGCCATAATGATAATGAGCTGCAGCCCTTGTAGAAGCTTATTATGGCAACTGCAGCATAGTAGCAGCAAGGTACCAGCTTTGAATATGCGCATAACAGCGCAATATGCCCATACTGTTATCGACAGAATTTAGCAAAATAGCGATCACAAAAACAAGTCTGTATATAAGCAACTACAGAGTCGAGCCATCAAGCAATCCCAGATTACAATGAGTTTGAGAGCAGCACAATTCATGATAGCAGCCATAAAGCAAACATCACCACAGTATCTTACTAACGTCTGTCTGCCCACAGAAGAAGTGATGCTTGGAACAACCTACCTGAGTCATGTTAGCAAGATACTGTGAACATTGTGAATATGGAATATTTTAAAAACATAGGTTACACATACCAAGTTATCCTTGTCAACACTAAATGGAATAGTTAAGGCTCTTCTTTGCTCCATCATGGTCCACGATTTGGTAAGGCACAGCAAGAACACTGCAAGAAATGCATACAAAGAGTTATAAACAGATTGTCTCTGTCACAGCTAGTCCCTGTATGACAAGGTGGTCATGAGCGTTCACAACTGTAAGGCAGGAAATATAAAACAAGATCCCTTCTCTAAGCAACAGCCAAATTATAACTTTTTAACAAGTATATATATATATATATATATAGCTACTCAGTCAAGTAATTTCAACCAACATGGATTTACATGTTAAGAGATCAACAGCCCAAAAACCCAAAATATTTATGATTTGGTTTATGATGATATAAACCAGAGAAATGCAGAAAATCCTTACTGAATGACACTTTATAATTGTCAGAGTGCAACTGAGCAAAGCTGTAACTGAGCAAACTCAATGGCATGAAAGACACTGGAAATTGCAACTGTTGTTCTGGGTAAACGCAGTTTGGTGCTAAAGTTTTAGGTACTTTAGATGTTTAGATTTTTCTCCATCATGCAGTACTGTCAGGGAGGTGTCTGATCGGTCCCAAATTTCTTCTGCAGCCTAATCACAAGCCCAAACATACAGCCAAAGTCATAAAGAACTATCTTCAGAGATAAGAAGAACAAGGAGTCCTGCAGCAGATAGTCTGGCTCCCAGAGAACCCTGGTCTCAAAATCATGGAGTCAGTCTGGGATCACACGAAGAGAGAGAAGACACTGAGACAGCCTAAATCCACAGAGGAACTGTGGCACATTTTTCAAGACACTTGGAACAACCTACCTGCCAAGTACCTTGAAAAACTGTAAAAGTGTGCCAGGAAGAACTGGTTTTAAAGGCAAAGGGTGTTCACACCAGATATTGATATTTTGATTTAGGCTTTTTCTGTCTACTGCACTTTGAATGAATTGATACATAAAAACTACTCATGGGATTTTTTTTGACAGCATCCTCACTTTAGCTTTCGTGTCTCAGCCTTTTGCACAGTACTGTATATGTAACAGTTACAAAAAAGCACCGGTTACTTGCTGTTAAGTACTTCCAGTTTTGCATCAGCCACCATGGTGAGATCAGCCTGGTTCATCTTGACACCTCTAAGTTTGTAAGACAATAAAAAAAAAAAAAAAAAGAAATATGTGTTGGTGCGTGTTAAAGTACCAACTTGGAGCAGACCAGAAGTGACCCACTTTGTCAAATTAGCCACTACCTCTTTTGTCACTGAAGCAGGTGTTTACATTGCACAAAGAACACGCTACCTGTTAAAAACATGCCACCCGCATTACACCTCTATATGTGCACACTCCTTCAATGACCACGTGTTTTATTTTAAAGATGATTTTCTCCAAACGCTTGGACACAACACAAAGTGGAAACCAGATGAGCTAGCGTTAGCTGACACAGCTAGCCAAATTAATACTACTTTATCCGGGATGCTAGCAAAGCGTATGAGAGCTAACTCTTACCCTAGGCCAGGGCTTCGCTGGGTGTTGACAGCGAATATCTGGGAAATGCAGCCAACTATTTCCCCACGAACTTCACCAGCATCCCACACATTTTGCTGGGTCTGATATTTTAGCAGGCGGTCCAGCATTCATTAGCAACATCCGGTAAACACAGGAAGTGATCCAGTGAAAAAAAAGAAAGTGGTTACTGGGCGTAACTCCAGTTCTAAGAGTACCTGTCCTTTATCGACCTCTTTACACAGGGTCAACTCCTTCGAGGCTCTGCCCCGCCACCCTGAGACAGATCTGCGATCCACTATAAAAACCCGCCTTGGAGTCAGCAAAGTACATCAACAAGTTGGTCAGCTGGGCCTGCACTTTTGCAAAGACTCTTTTGTAGTTACAATAGAAACTGTAACTACAATTTCTATATTGTACACGCACCACCCTTTAATGGGCTTCGCCACTGGTCAATACAAAGGCCCTCAGGGATTAATGTAGTCCAATCTGGTGCCCAGCTGATGAAAAATCAACTCCTAAGGGTCTTGAAGACACATACCTACCACACTAAGTGACAGCATAATGTGTGATGACACCTGCCCAAAACCCCGGCTTGCACAGGGCCTCTCAGTTCTTGGAGGGGGTGGGACAATGTTCCTGTTTTATAGCGTGGGCTTGAGTCAAACTTTACCACCTTTGTTATTTTAGTTTACATTGTGCTCACATGGTGCATCTTAGTGTGAGCACAATGTAAAAAGTTGTGTTTAACCAAATGACAACTTTGTGGGACATTTGACTGGCAACAACTCATTGCTAAGTCACACCTGAGCTTTCTCCTGCAGTGACAAGTCTAAATGTTAGTTGGCAAAACTTATAGATACAGATATAGATTGTTTTATATATATATATATATATATATATATATATATATATATAGAGAG
>JBBMJY010000007.1:7198484-7236881 GCA_037833715.1 Toxotes lorentzi | reverse complement strand
TAGATAGATAGATAGATAGATAGATAGATAGATAGATAGATAGATAGATAGATAGATAGATAGATAGATAGATAGTCCTGTGTCTCTCGTCGGCAATGGACGCGGCCAAATACTGCTTTAAATCACAATAACGCAACAAAGCAAACCTACCTTTTATTAACAGTCAGACCATGTTCGCTTCCTGTTTGTCTCGGTGGGTGAGATGACCTCCTCCGCTGCAGGTAATACGCAGTTTCGTAAACAGTTAAATATCAATACCGGAGCTTCCTTATATACAGTCTTTCGCTGTTACAAAAGCACACAACCAATTACATCCAGCGGATAATTCCTGGGGCGGGACTTAAAGCTGCGATCTGCAGCCTGATTGGCTGAGCGGTTATGCAATGTGTTATGAGCATGTGACAGACTGGTGGACAGAATCTATTCACATAAGAAAGAGGATTGAGACGAAGCACACCTGAGCAAAATCTGCACAGATCGCCCGAGTAATCGTTTTACGTGTCTGTTAGAAATCTTTAGATTAAGCAAAAATAAATAAATAAATAAAACACATATTTTCCTTATTACGTCAGCAGGAACTTGCTATTAACGCTTTATGTTACAGATCTCCGATTTCCCAGGTTGGTATTAGTACATGTTGAATTATATGCTTGTCTATGGACGTTTCACATTTGCATATTTAGCAACTGTATTCATACTAAAAGACCAATAGGCAAAACAGTCTCACCACAAGGGTCCTCTTAATAGTATCATAGGTGATCTGGAGCTTTTGATTTTATCACATTGTCTTCATCAGCAGATGGAGTTTGCCCAAATGTCACAAATTTGTAATTTCAATTTTCAATCTCAGCACCTGTGTGACTTCTTTATTCCTATTGGCTTAATTGTAAAAATCAAATTACAACATTCTTAAATAAAGTTTCTCTGATTCTAATTAAACACAATAATTGGAATTAATTAGTTGAAGTGTATTTTTTCCCTTGACTTACACTACTACCAAATTACGCAGTTATTTCCAGGAACCTTCATAAAAATTAAGTCCTATAACAACTCTTTAAAGGAAACTATGGGCATTTTGCCTCAAATTAGCTTCCCCTCTTGTCGGCTATCCATTCTCGCAGCTTTATTTTGAAAAATAAGTCTGAAAAGAACTTTAATAAACTCCAAAACAAGTTCTCAAATGAAACACAACTCAGTTGTGTACAACAATTGTGGACAACAATTGCTTTGATCCATGTAATAATTTATTGTCAGGCATTTTATTTAAATTTACAGAGCTTCATTTATCCATGTTTATGTAATCCAATATGTATTTATCACTTGGAATAGAAGCAAGTTACCTGGACCTACCTGGAATAAACACTGCACAAATCTTTTCACAATAAGAGTACAGCAGTTTCTCGTACAGTTGCATTTGTATATTCAATATATACACATAGATTTCATTTAACTTAAAACAGTTTCACACATCAAAATAAGCACAACTTCACAAAGAAACCAGACAAATCTCATTCTTTCATGACATTACAATAGTTTTTTACATAAAAAATACAATTGCAATCACCAGGCGAAAAATTAAACAGAGTGAGAAGTTAAAGTCATAAGGAATGATGTGAGCTGTGAGGATGAAAGGAGGAAGCCTGAATTTGTTCAGTGTATACACCAGTGGTGGATGATATCAAACCACTTTATGCTGGAAAATTTAAGAGGCAACTACTGTAATGAAATTTTTTTTTGTCCGTTATCATGCCAGTGCTGTAAACAAAGAGATGATTCGGTATTACACTCTTTCTCCCATCAAGCTGTCACAGTTTTTTCACTAAACAAGACCTCACACAAAACACTAACATTCACTACAGGGATCTAAGAGGACAGCTGGAGTGTTGGTGGTCAGGACTTAATCCATCCTGATCTTCTGATTGGTCATCCTGTAGATGATGCTGTCATATCCTGGGTCCATGTTCCACAGGTTGTAAGCGATGGCAATGACAGCGAGGGCCAGAGTGATCATCAGCCACAGCACAATGTTGAAGACCACAGCATAATCGAAGTTGTACTTGTAGGCCAGGTTGTAGGGGCTGCCAGGGTTACTCTGCAAAACAATTTACAACAGTCAAAACCAGAGAGAAGTTGTTGTATTAGTTGTCACTGAAATAATTCTAACCTTTAATCATTAGCAATTATTTTCACTCATAGTAGGTACACTTAGCTAAAACTAAAACAGTCTAATGCAACATCCCTGAAATAAATTCCACCTTCATGAAGGTTATAATGTTCAAAACTATTTTAGAGAGGTGCAGATGTTTCTACTTCTATTTACACCACTGAAAAGGTTTCAACAATAAAAACTGTTTTGTTTTAAGCCAGCAGCTGTTTTTATAAGGATTGCTGTGTCGGCCTGCTTTACCCTGTTATCCATGCAAAGACCTCTTACTTTTCACCTCTGTGCATGCGATGAGTATCAAACAGGATGTGAGTGTGAGAGGGGGGTAATATCACGACTGGGTCAGGACTGGGTCTGCAGGACACTGTCTCCCTCTCACCCCTTACCCATTTTATTAGAGTGGATGATCAAAGCATTCCCTGGTTCCAGACCTAAGTCATAAAAACCAAGAACCATGGACTGGAACTGGAACAGTAACTGCTAACTTACAGCACCACCACAACGCTAGACACATCTCCTGTATGTGATAATATGTTTTAATCATATTCCCCAAAGTAACTGTGTTTACATTGTGTCAGTTACTTTGTGATATATTATAGTTCTGGAGTTAAAGCCTGTTAACTTCTATTTTGTCTCATCTCATTACTGAGTAGGAGGCCACTGCTGTGCAACTGCCATGTTTATGTTCTTTCACTATGATATAGAGCAGCAGTGATGTGTGTTACTGAATATGAGATTTTCTTCAACTTGCTTAATGATTTCTTTAACAATCTCCACCTGCGTGCAAACTTTCTGGAGAAAACAAGCAGCCCAAGCTGATCCGATCTGTGTGGTATCTCCACGGCCCTGACAAGAAGTTACATTTGAGGGGACGCACATTAGCCGTGGTTTAGCAACAGCGGCTATATGCAGCAGACAAGAGTTTTTCTCTTCTCATGTCTATACAGTGAGCCCAGCCTGCCTTTAGCTCACCCCTCCACATACTGCCATTACTCTGTAAACTGACCTAAACAATCACTGTGGACTGACCGCTGATGGATACAGACACTACTTTAAAGGTAACTATATGTTTTTCAGTTGATTCACTTCTGTAACCATTACAAGTCAGTCTAGTAAACAGTTAACAAGCAGTTCTGCCTCAGACTTACAATCTGTTTGGATTCCAGGATCGAACGGGACTTCCTGGTCAAAGGGGCCTCAAAAGTCTTCACCGTTACAACCTCCACCACAGCACTGTTGCCATAGAGACCATACACATCCTCTCCAAACTACAGCGTAAAAGACATGCACATGGTTAGAAATAGAGGTCAAATTAATGATCGAGGAGGTTGCCTTGTTAAGGCCCGTCAGTTCTTCAGATCTCCTCCTTACCTTCTGCAGGACGGAGGCAAGAATGGCAGTGGCATCGCGGTACTGGGGGGAGTCTTGGCCGTACAGCCGGCTCAACTCCTCCAGCCCCGACAGCTCCAAGGAGTACAAGTCAGGGGAGTGGTCCTTAGCCAAATGTCTGTGTCTCTGCAGCTACAAGAGGGGCAGAAGCAAAAGACATGAGTCAAACCCATTAAGACTACCGTAATTTTCAGGAGGAACAAAAAAAAGAAAAACATAAACTTTCAGCAAACCAGGTTGACTTACAAGAGCCGTGATATCATGCAGTACTTGGACTTCAGACAGGAAGAGCAAATCGGCCTGAGAAGCAGAACAACAGACATAAGAAAGCCAAAACAGACTTCCTGTAACAATGTAGTGAAATTCAAGGATATTAATCTGTAGTGTAGGATATACTTCATATGATTTTGCTAACAGAAACTGACCTCTGCATTTCTGCTGAGGGAGTTAAGGGGAAGGGAGGCCAGCACAGAACCATCCTGGGACAGACGGGCACGGATCTGCTGCAATGTGACTGGCAGGTCCTCAAAAACCGCATTGGCCTTGCCCAGCATATACAGCCTCTGAGAGAGACAAAATACGGATGAATACAATAACTCATCGGAACCTTAAGAGTGATTTTCACAGATATCAAATATTCCCTGTTCAGAACCAGTATGTTTTCATTACCTCTTCACTGGGGGCCAGCTGCAGCACTACAGGGGTGTCCTCAGCAAACAGAGAGTGTACAGTCTCTGCAACACTGTCCAAGGTAAAGGGTACTGGCTGCACGGAAAAAGATGACCCACTGAAAAACTCAGCCAACTCATTCAAATTACATGACAGCCTTCAGTTATTTTTACACCAAGGCATATATTTGATGTGCAAAACATCCAAATAAGGCCCCACTGACTCACATTCTCCAAGGGGTAGGAGGCAACACTCTGAGGCAGAGCCAAGCTATCAACTCCTCTCACCACCACCAGTACGTTAGCCCGAGGACGCTGGAATAACGGACCAGCCTGGAGGCCTGGCCAGGATAGATCCTGCACAAATAAACACACCCTGTAAATAAAGGCCAGGCAATCATGATCGTAAGCTACTCCTGTAAACACAAAAGACAATTAAAATGGTGGGCCATTCTTTTAAAATAATAAAGCACCTCCTGAACAGAGAAACCCATGGTTAAAGCCACCAGGTCAGGGATCTTCTCTCCAGAGACTGGCCAGTCTCCTTTCTGGAAAGACACAAACTCTGGAGCCTGCAGCACTGTTAAGCTGTCCCCATGTACACCTGTGGGGACAAATTAGAGGTCTATCAATCAAAGTAAAACCAGTGGAAAAGTCACAGTACCAATACTTCCAAAAAATAAAAACAAATATTTTCTCAAACTAACAAACTTGCCAAGAAGACTGCAAGTTTCTAAGTCCTGAGCTGTGAGCCAGCGTTAAAATACCTCTTCACCGATTACTTATGCTGTGTTTAAAACCACTACTTGGTCCACTTCTTCTAGTCTCTTACTTTCTGTAGGTTTTTTTGATTACCCAATTTTTCTGAGAGTCATTGATGCACTACATGGTTCCGTAATACATCCCCAGAAAGGGAACAAAAAGGAAGTGTCCTAGACGTGTATACCACCTTTTTACTAGGAATCCCTCGTGCAATGTTTTGTCCTTGACAGAAAAATGAAAATTAGTTATGTGACATATCAGCGATGACCCCAAGGTGTCCAAAAACCAAAAAGAGAGAACAACATGTTTCTTTTAGCTTAATTTTACATATTTTTTCATTTTACATGTATACTGCAGGTGAGGGATTTCAATCAGACCAGTCATAGATTTGTGATACATGTGATACATGGTCATTTGCATCCAGCCTTTAGACAATTCAGCTTCATCAGTAACGCTCATTTATTAAGAGTTACCAGCTAGTGTTAAAGTTCCTCCCTGCCTCAGCTGATGCTTTTGCAATAATGGAAATCCGGACCTCTGAAATGAGAAGCCATGACACTTGTGTCAGTGTAGCGCTATAATTAATTCTCACTGACGTGTTAATTATGGGTCACAGCAAACACCAGCATCGGTCTGCCTGGACTTCACAGGCCTGAGTAAAGATAAGCCATTAACTTTACAGCGCCGTGCATGGAGGCTTAAACCCGTGACACAGAGCTGGTGATGAATACTGAAGAGGAACTACCAGTTCAGAGCCCGTCACATGACAGGACACTCTCCTCCGATTTAGCTCCTAGCTACAAGGAAGCAAGTAAATGCACATTGTCCTTTAATTTTGTTTGACCTCAACGAATTCGTTAACAACACACAATCTCATCCGCACTGCTAGCTTTTAAGGTGTGCTAATGCGCTAAGAGAGAGTTAGCAATATGCTAACGCTGTGATCTTCAGCTGTTAACCGATTGTAGGTATCCACAGTTGATTAAATATCCAAAATACTACTAATATAGTAGGATTATCTGAAATGTTCCCATTCATATCAAAGCGATGTTAGGACCAAACATAAGAAACGATCACCAGGCTAAAGTGCGATGCTAACGATGATCCAGTGAGGAACCATAATCCTATAGTGTTTGATTTACATGGGGGAGCACCTCTCATAAAAAGCGAATCATGACCTGGTCTGTCGTTGCATATTACTTACCGGTTGAAGCAAATAAGCAGAGGACAAGCGCCGCGGAGAAAACAGCCTCCATCCTTCGCCAGTTTGTCAGCGACATCTTTCTCCTCGATCCTCGCAGAGATCAGCTGACTCGACGTCACGACGCCGCAAAGAATGACGTGACATCTGACGCATAGTAAATCAGGAGGGCAGGCGGAGGGCGCAGGAATTTGAGCAGTTCAAGCCCAGTGAATGGCCTCAGACAGTTTGCTGGAACAAACTGTTATAAACCCTCAGATGAATTATTAGGACAATACTATACAGCAGGAAGTAGTTCTGGATATTGCTGTGTTGTAAGTAACACAGGGAGACAAACTGGTTGGGCAGGGCTTCTTCCTACAGCAAGATAATGACCCAAACCATTAGAAGGAAAGAACCAGACCGTAGCCTCACATGATGGAAGACCAGCACAGTCTCCAGACTGAAACCCCATGCAGCTGGTTTGGGATGAACTGGACAGAAGGTGAATGCAAAGCAACCTGGAAGTGCAACACATGTATGGGAACATCTGCAACAGTGCGTTAGTCTGTGTGTAGAGGTTACTGTTTCCAAACACTTTGTTGCTAAATTTCTTTCTATTCTTAATTTAGGAATTTCCGCCCACTCTTCCTGCAGTTCACATCAAATTCTAAGATGTTTTCACTCTGTCTTGCACACATAGCAAGATCTATCTTTGGACTGTGAGGGCCAGTCCTAAACCTTGAGCTTGTGTCTCTTGAAGTATGTCACGGTGGACTGATGAAGCGTGCTGTGGACTGTTGTCCTGTTGCGGAAACCAGCCTCTTTTCAGTTTCACTTTCTTGACTTTGTGATGAGTTTGCATGTAAGGTTTTCCCCAGATAACTCTTTGATTCAAACCCTGTTTGTGTGACACAGGAGCGGAGCAGCAGTGTCACACAATCAGGGTTGGTCAGCTAAAGTTTATATAAGCAGTTTAATCTGAAAGTTTTTCTGGTCTTCCAGATCTGATTTTGACTTCCACTGACATTTCTCAATGACATTTCAAATGGTGTAAATTTCAAGCTTTGATTTCTTTTTATGCCCTCCCCTGGTTTGGAGGCATCAGGTAGCTTCCTTTTCAGGAACCCTCACTTGCTTTGCTCTGGAAATGGCATCAGCAGATGACAATTTACCTTGGTGTACAAATCCGAATGAGTTAATAATGTCCTGTGTGGTTTAAAAGTAGAAGACTGCCCAAACTTTTGCATACAACTGTTTAAGAAATTTATTTCTGGAGCACTTTGATAATGCAGAAACACCCCACAAACCACACAGTAACAACCAAACAGTTTTTAGGGCTACTTGCCACCATTTTAGTGCATTGACAATTAGGAGGAAAAAAAAACCTTTCACAGTAAAGTGGGTGATGACCATGCAGTGTAATCTTGTGTAATATGTACGCCTCACAGAAACGAAGTCTTTTCTTCACTTAGATGACATCCATTTATAAACCATAATAGCTGGTTATTAGGGGCTTATGTTCAGAGCAAAGCCTTTATCTCTAAAATTACATCCTGCTGCTCAATGAAGAGGGATTTTAGTCAGCGAGGAGCTCTTGATGCTGAATGTGACTCCCCTGTGCCCCCTTCCTCAGGATGTGGCTCTCTGACTTCAGTGTTTGGACTGAGAAACTAAGGTCTGAGAGGCTGAACTCTTACTTTAAGCATCTCAATTCGCTCTCTGACAGCCTCTTGTCACTCCATGACCTTTACCTGGATATGTGAAATGTGCCAACTCTTCTACAGTGTAAATCTCTAACCTAACTTCATAAAGCTCTTAACTTTGCAGCTATGTAACTAAAATGAGCATTCATGTTGCAGAAGAAGAAGTCTGAAGATTATCCTGGAGCCTGAGGATGATTTTACACTGCTTCCTTGCCTGCTTCAGGGGATTTCTCTAGGGGGTTTATTTATGCCCTTGGGGACTGGATTTCCCATGTCCCTCTCTAAAGCCCCATTGTCAGCTTGTGGATCAGCTAAAAAAAACCCTGAATTTTGGCCCAGCTCTTGGCAGCCTTCCATGGTTCCCTTTGCACATTCTCCGGAGACACGGGGCACTTGGGAATTTAGTGTGGAGACTATCTGCCTTGTGTGGCTCGCCTTTAGTTCAGTCATCATTCATTTCTGTTGAAGCTCGATCTGATTGTCATGCTGACACACTGCTGCAGAGCTGTTTCTTTTTTTTCCTCTAAAGCAGATTTTGGACTGTTGGTTAGACAAAACAAGACATTCAAAGACATTGGGGAACTGTGATGGGCTTTTTTTTTTTTTTTTTACCGTTTTCTAAAATTTTATTACCTAAATGATCAGTTAACTAAATTGATTGTCAGACTAATAAATAGATAACAAAAATAAAGTGCCTGTGCTGGGATAATAACACTTTGCCCTAGGTGTTAATTATTCAAAATAAGCCACACTGTATTTAGAAATAGAGACAAGAGAGAAAAATACAAGTGAATTAGTATCAATCCTAAAACTATGAAAATACTACACACACTGTGGTGCATTTCCCTAAACCAAATGATCAAAAACTGACACACAGTGAGCATGGAGCCCCTTTTACGGCTTTAATTCTGCTTTAATGCAAGACAGTGAAACAAATTCCCTTTGGTCAGTCATATTAAATAAAAATAGAGGTATCGTGGCTTTTTCAGATTTAGTGATAGTTGCTTGAAAGTATTTTTACATAACAATATCCAAACTTGATGGATTAAGCACTGAGGGCCCATCACACAATAACAGCTTTGGACACTGGAGGGTGCTACAAGCCACAAGCTTTTCTTCATACAGCGGCAGCAAATGGGAGTTCATGAGTTATTTGGTGATAGCTGTAGCAATAAATTGTATGATGCCTACAGTACAAAAATATTCCAAAAGATGGCAATGTAGGATTTTGTTGGTGATCACACCTCGGTGACACACAGGAGCAGCTTACAATGGCTGGACAAGAATATTTAATTTGACAGAAGCCAGCAAAACGTCTCAGAATTCAATTTAAATCACTAACACTGACACAATGAGGAGCAGAACACATGTTTCATCTTGCAGTTTGTATATTTATTTTAAAGCAACTTCTTTTGTAAAATATAAATACAAATTATGAGATATTTTAATTACAAAGTTAAAACAAAAATGAACACACCAAAAATTACTTTACTGCAGTAGCCTCCCTGTTATATACAAGCTCTGTGCCGAAGGGTGAATATCAACATTATCTTAAAACTTTATTATACAAACAATTTTGTAGTTTTGCATGTTAAATTACAGACTAAACAGGAAGCAAAATTTGAGCACTGAAAAAAAAAGATACAACAAAACAGCCCCTGAGGCTCAAGCGAGTGCTAAAGTCTGAGGAAAAAAAACAAAAAAAAAAACAGGACATCATGTGCTTCCTATAAACACAAATACCACATTCAATAGCACAGTCTCAGTACTATCCTGTACAGCTACACAAATGGACAATGTGCTGCGCGCTCACACACTCCATCCCATTGCTGACAACACGACCACACTCTGTTGCCATACAAAATATTTCAGGGAAGTCGTGAGCAACATCCAAAAGAACAAAATCTGGATTATACATACATATATATATTTACTTATACATATATTAATTTATAAAAATAAGTCCATTATTAAGTCTACTGAGCCACAAATTTATTGATCCTCAGTTAACGGAGGGAAATATGTGAGCAGCCCAGTCAGCCAGCAGGTCAGTCTATCTGTACAGTGCACCTGCGTGCTGGTCCAGACCAGGGCCAAAGCGCGGGAGCTGAGGGTCAGGCTAAGGCATATCATCAAAACCCCTGGTTTGTTCTAAAGCAAACTGCAGTCTGTAAGGATCAAGGTCCAGGTTTAGTGGCTCCAGGGGTCAGGATGAGCCCAGCTTGCCAACAGCCTTGATTTTGTCCTTCAGTCTGTCCCCCGGATGGTCCCAGCGGTCATCCAGACACTCCAGTGTGGAGCCCAGCAGGGCGGCCAGCTCGGCACTGTCTTCCACCAGGTCCAACAGCTCCTTGCTGTCTGGATGGAAACCCTCCAGCTCCTCTGGGCAGGAAAAGAGCTGCGACAGAGAGGCTTGCTGGTAAAACTCTGCCTCTGCCACCGTCACCACCTCCATGTGTGGGAAGGCGTGTCGGAAACCGCGAGCCGACATCCGCAGCCGGCGAAGCACGTCAGAGAGCAGCAGCCAGTTTCTTGGACTGAAAGACACAATCAACCAATGTTTAGGACTGAGGGCCAACAGTGAGGTAAAAAAAAAAAAATTGAAACAGGCGTGTCTGCTCTTGAGATCAAAGCTCACCCTTGTGAGAGGGACACCTGGATGTTGTAGCAAGGCAGCAGAGGTCGGTCAGAGAACTCAAACTCAAACACCTCCCTTTTATCATCCTCATCCTCATCCTCCGGGCCCGGTGGGTCTGCCAGGATGTCATAAACTCCGCCCTCTTCGCTAGACTCTGACACACAAAAAACAGCACACATGGATCATTTTCAGTGAGCATCCACATCCTCATAGAAGATGCAAGGATGTATAAACCTGTATTGCTCAAAGTTAGATGGCACCGAAGATGCTTAAAAAAATAGCCTTTGTAAGCAAAAAAATAAGTACATAAATAAATCACACATATATGCGCTGATCAGCACTCACCACACACAGCGCTGCCATAGAATTCCCAATAAAGCCCTGGGTCGTCATCTGAGCGGCCCTGAAGGTCAGCAAAATAATCTATGGAGAGAGGTGAGGAGGGAAGCCTGTTATTCAAGAGCTGGAGCCCTGGGGACAGGCAACGGGGCAAATACAATTGCCCTTGGAGACTACAGCAGAAAAATGGATAAAGAGCACAGTAAAATAGAGGGGGAGGAGGAGGAGGAGCAGTGTCAAGAGAGAAAAGAGAAACAAACAGAGCAAATGTTTTCGGGGGGGGTGGAGGGGGGGGGGGGGGGGGCTGATGGTCAGGGGCCAGCGGCTGTACCACGGGGGAGGAGAGCGACTGTCTCCGCTGGGTTAGAGCTGGCTCAGTTCAGAGCAGGGCTACAGACGGCTGCCAGGAATCAAACAAGAACCACACACAGCTGAGTGCGCACACACTCACACACAAACACACACGCATAGAGAGCGCGAGTGAGCTAGAAACAAACAAGCAGAGGGAGCTGGGTAAGCACACACAGCGAGAGCAAAGTGTGTATTCAGCACGCGCGTGTATACACACACACACACATACACGCACACAGACACACATTCACAGAGAGAGAGCTGGGCTTTGTGCCAGTACTGAGGCGTGGGGCGTCTGGCGTGTGTTTGGAGGGATTAACGGCCTCCAGATGAGTGGGACCAGGTGGAGGGAGGGCAGCAATCGCTCGCTTTCACTCATTTTCTCCGGTGCTCGATCTCCCTCTCTCCCCCGCTCTGTCAATCTAGCAGCCATCGATCTATCCATCCAAGCTCTTTTCAAAATTCGAGACCATCTTTCCAGCCGTCGATGTATAAATCTCCCCTTTGCACTAAACCTGTTCACCCTTCTGCTGACCGTGAACTTACACCTGTTCATTTCCCTGGTTCTACACCCTTTTCTCCTGCGCCTGTCTTTTTGCTGAAGCCTCAGATAATAGGTTTTACCTAGTTAGGTGTTCATGTAATATTAAGCAACTATCTAAGGAGGGAGTATGGGCCTCTGTATGCTTTCATTTTCTCCTCTTGTAGACTCGTTGTGTTGTCCCAGTTTAACTACAAACACTCAGACGAGCCCTCTCAAAAGACCACGTCAGACTTTAGCGTGGCAGCCTTGTGAAAAGACACACGCACGCATACAAAAGCAGAGTCTCCAGCCAGAGCGAAGCCCATTTCCGCACGTACGCTGAGCAAACACAGTTGGCGTTGCTAAGTAACCAGATAGAGGAGCTCAGAGGCAGCAGCATGCACCACGGCGGGCTGAGACTCCCTGTCTAACAGGTGGTCAAGGGAGGGGTGGGGAGGGTGGGGGATGGGGGTCGGGAGGGAGGTCCGATGGGGAAATGGAATGACAGATCTGGACATGTCGAGTGGCGGTTGGGAGGTGGAGGATGATAAAGAGAGGGACTCATACCAACAGGTTGCACAGAGGTCAAAGCATAGAAAGAACAGCAAACAGTGAATGAGCCAAGACTGGGGCTTTTGGGAACTGGGTTGCTGACCGGTCTTTTCAACAATTTAATCTTGTCCCACCTCGATGTACACTCTCTGGCAGACCTCCTGTCTAAAAAAACCTTTTGTGTCCTAACCTTTTACTTCCTTTTTTGGCATCTGTGACTTTATGATTTGTGGTCAAGACACATTAATATTCAAATTCCCTGGCTTTTGGATTCCATTTAGTCTGCATGAGGAAATGAGAAACTTTCAACAAAATAAAAAGTTCTCTGCATTTGTTGCTAAACATAAAAATGCATAGCATGTATTATGTGTAGTGTGTATGGCAATACATTCATTTCATTCAGGGTCTTGGATACCAAAAAGAAAACCAAGGAAAAAGCGACAGTATTTTTCTGTCTGGCGATTTGGAGGTTATAGAGATCTGTGGTGCAATTTATAGATTTGAAATGAAACTTTGATATTCTTATCACTAATAAAATAAAATGTGCCAGACGTGTTGTTTGTAAGCTTTTTCTTTTTTTCCAACCTCAACAAAACCTGCCTCATCCTTAAAACGTGCATTTGTGTGATGTGCTATTGGTGCTTCGGAGTACTTGGATGTTTAAGCCATGTTTCGCTATTTCTGACTGACATCATTTGCAGGGGAATCCCTGCCTTAAATTGAAGTCCACAAATGCCCCAGTCCTCTCCTTTTTGTAGCCAGGAAATTACATTAGATTTAACTGATCATAGCCAGTCTAATCCAAGTTAAGAGGCTGAATGAGCCTGACAAATGTAGGTCTGTTTAAAAAAAACAAACAAACAAAAAAAAAAAACTCAGTGGTTGTGTGCGCTCTCAAAATGCACAGATTCATACTCTAGTCTTTGAACATTTCCACAGGGAGGGGGACTGTGACTCATGACCTCTGTGCTTCTACATTCCTGGCTAAACCGTGTCTATGACTCTAAAAGCCAGCTGGGATCTTACCAGTGAGGAAGCGCTCCATGCTGTCGCTGTGGGTCATCTTGAGGAGACCACGGCCAGAATATGTAGCCAGGGTAGGGTCAGCGCCATAGGACAGCAGGACTCGCACCACGTCCAGGTGGTCATTCTCCACGGCATCATGAATCGGTCTAGACCAACACAAATGCAAATTCACACATTAACAATAATTAAATAAGAAAAGGACTGACAATATTTGCACAGGTAAATAATTTTCTTTTGTCTAGACAAAAAAGGTTAAATATGCTGTGTGTAGCACTAAAAATATACCACTGTTAAATTAACTGCGATACTGAGGCAATTTTATTGTCAGCATCTGCGATTCAGTGAAACCGTGCCATAAAATCTTTTTTTTTTTTTTTTTTACCTATTTAGATTTCCCCTAAACTCTGACCTAGTGGGACAAAAAGTAAAATGAAATTCATCGAGTTATAAGACTGCCATTCTTCTTGGCAACGGTCTCACCTGGGTTTTGTAATACCACCAATGTCGCAAATCTGGTAATAAATAAAAGCTTAACTGCTACACAATGCACCTTTAAGACCTGTGCACAGTCTCCTTGAATAGATCCCCTACTGTAAATTTTAATAACACTGCAATGAAAGCAGTTGGCCTTTCCCATTTAAAACTGCAGCTAATCTGTCAAATCACTGCTCCTGCCAAGTCCATATGAAGATCAATCCCTGAATTTTTCTCATGAGCTAACTCAAGCAACTTAATTGAGGACAAAGCCCTGGCTTGCCCGATTAGGACATTTAGACAAAGCCACGGTCAGGTTTGCATAACGCACGAGAGACGTGGTTGTGCAATCACACGTTTCTGTGATTGTGTCTGCATATGAATAAGTGTCCTTGTTTACCTGGTGCCATCCTGTGCACTACAGTTGATGTCGGCCCCGTAATCCAGCAGGTGCTGGACTATGCTGAGCCAGCCACGGGCGCATGCCTCATGGAGAGCACAGTAACCGGCGTAGTCTCTGTGATTCACCTCACATACTCTGTTCTCCAGGCAGTACAGCACCACCTCCTAGAAACAGCCAACACAGAAGGAAAGTAGGGTTCAGTGTGTGAGATTGTGGGGGGGGGGGCAAAACCCAAGCAATACAAGACCAAACATACAAGTCAGACAGAGCAGACACATACGCAAACAGTTCTTCCCTTTACAGTTCCTGTGGGAGAGAAATTAGGGAAAGGAGGAACTGACTGTGTTCCTGTGCTGGACAAACACACATACTCGCACACAAATGCTCCATAATACTAGAGCTGGCGCCAAAACACATCGAGGAGACTAAGTGTGACTCAACTGTATTTAGCCTGCCAGATTCTGCTCGTGCACGTATGAGCATGTGTGAACGTGTACACGTGTGTGTATGTGTGTGTGCGCCATGGTTGGGCCTGGATGCCGTTGTGGCAGCCAGTTACGATGGCTGGACTCTGAACACAGCATAATGGAAGCGGAACAAAGGGATTTGATAGAGGCGCGCTCAAGAGCTGGAAGCATTTTCTCTGGTCTAGGGCAGTGACAGTTGGACATCCAGCACTAAGTGGTTAGACTGGTTTTTATTGGACTGGAACAGCGTCTGCTGCTACTAAACAGAGAGGAGTCAGAGAGATAGAGAGCAGCCCAGCAGTGTGTTGATATTGGGGCTGTCCAAGCCAGACTGCGTGTGTTTCAGCACGGCGGGTATGTGTTTGTCTGTTTGGCTGTGCGACTTAGTGTGGGACTGGGTGGAAGTATTTAGAGATCTTTGAAAAAAATAAACGCCTAATTTTATGCATTTTTTTAAACCTATATAAGTATGCAAGAGTCATACATTCAGACTCTCTCTCTCTGTCCTGCTAACAGTTCTGTGCCGAGGGGAGGAGAGCTGCTCATCTGAACCTGGGGAATGACTCCAAACTTCCATTTCTATGCTAATTCTAGCCTGCCGTCTAGTCCAAGTGTTTATCTCTCTCTCTCACCCTCTCTCTTTCAGCACAGGGCGGATGGAGGGAGGAAGAGGGAAGGAAAGGCAGGCAATTGAGAGAAAACAGACTGACAGAAGGATGAGCGGAGGGTTAGAGAGGGCGGAAGAACGGGAGAAGCGAGAGGCAACACCCCAACAGATGACAGATAAATGAATCTGTGGATGAAATCTGCGGGGCCGTCCTCTGGGCTGAAGCTGATAATAACGAGAAGAAAGGGTGGGGTGGGCTGTTGTGGATGGTAGAGGCAGAGTGGAAAGGGGGGGGGCAAGGTGGGGAGAAGTGGAAAGCAGGATGAGAGAAAGAGCAAGTGTGAGCAAGACAAAGTGCAAAAGAAAAAGAGAAAGGGGGGTGGTGGGGGCGAGGGGGGCGCTCCAACTGGTTTTCGCTTGCTGCCAACACTCTGTTTGCCTGCTGGAGAGAGATTCAGGAGCGCTGTGCCGAAGCTCCCCTCTGGGGGATTCCACTCGGTGTGTGTGTGCACGCGTGTGTCTGTCTGCGTGAGTGAATGAGAGCAAGTGTTAGAGAGACTGACGGGCAGAGAGTGTTGATATGCAGCTTGTCTACAGCGTGACTGTGTGTGCGCACGCACGTGTGTATTTTTGTGCCGCTGACAAGTGTGTGTGTGAGCGTGTGTGAGTGTGTGTGTGGCTGTGGAGGAGGCGTAGCGCTAAAACCTCCGGAGCCGTGTTTAATATCGCTGGGAGAGAGCGAGGAGCTTAGCACGAGAGCCACGACTTCCCGCCAGACACACACACACACACACACACACACACACACACACACACACACACACTCACACACACTCACACACACTCACTCACACTCACTCACACTCACACACTCCTCCGCAGTAAAATGAGACACCGCTCCCCCCCTCCTCTCCCTCTTGCTCTTTCCCTCCGTCTTCTAATCTCCCTCTCTAGAATGCTTCCCTGCGCTCGCCTGCAATCAATGCATCACTCAGACATTTAACCCCTTGCAGCGCTGCCCTTGTATGCTCCTCACAAACAGATGTGTGTGTGTGTGTTTGTGTATCACATGTACAAGCGACATATAAGTGACTTTCCCTGTGCAATGAAGAGTCAATAGTCTACGCAGCGAAGTTGGTGCGTGCCCAGACAAGTGAAACGTGTAGATGTGTGTGTGTGTGTGTGTGTGTGTCAGCCTCTTGTTGAATTACTGTGCTGGGGTAACAGAGGAAGCCTGAGAATCTAGTCTCTGATCATCTCACACTGATGCATGTGCATGTAATAGCTAACTGAAGAATAAAGATGAAATAAGGAAAAAAAAATCACCTGTTTTGTTATACATTTGTTCACAATAAATGCCTCCAGTCTCAACCAATAACCTGCTCTGCATACTAATGCCCATCAGCCACATACAAACCAAATGATAAGGGTGATAATGCATCACCTGAGGCCCACTGCAAATTTTAGCCAGCCAATATCACAATGGTGCGAGGCAGCAAAGATAGCTCACCATGCTAGCTGCCTGGCCACCAGTTATCTAACTACCAGTTAGCAAGCTAGCTAGCTCAGCAGCAACACGGACAATAGGTTTAAATGGTTAGTTCAAGGAAACAAAGTACATGTATCATCCATTGCGTCTCAACCGACTGGAGACAGTGCCGCATTTCTGTTGTGGAGCAGTTAAAACTCTGAGAAAGCGTAAGAGCGAAAGAGTATCCTGTCTGAAATTTGAAGGGTTGATACAACTAACATGGTAGCTTCCTCTGTTCTGGACTCTGTGGGTCTGTGGTTCCCTCAAAGGTTGGCACTGGCAAGACTCTTTGCTCTTGGTCGAAGGTGCAAATTTGCGAGTCAGAGTTCCAAGGTTGAACTTTAAAAAGGTCAGTGTGGATTTATTTTACCTCCACAAGCAAATCCACTGATCGCAGCGATTAAAGTTCAAAGTTTGGTCTGACTGGGCACTTAAAATGCAATCCAGTTTCACTCTTTGCTTGGATCATAGGGGGACTTGAGAAGGAAAAAAATCAAAAGTGATTTGTGGGAGGAGAATAAATGACAGATTGCACCTTTATCTGAGCTTTCAATAGGCAGAGCTGAGGGGCCCGAGCACCAGCACGAGAGGGAGAGGGATGAAGACATCCGCAGAATCTCTCCTCATTACCATTTCAAATGCTCCGAGAGTGAGGCAGACGAGGGAGAGCGAGAGAATAAAAGGGGAGCGAGGGAGGGAAGAGAGGCAGAGGGAGAGAGAGAGAGAGTGGGCTTTCATGTGCAGAGGCACGGATCGCAAAACTAAACGAACATGAAATATGCACAGTGTCGGCCGGGCATCGGGAACAGCACAGAATAGTGCGCGTGTGTTAAATTACAAGCATGTGTGCATTAGGTGATTCTGCATCCGGCATGTGCAGGTCTGCACACGAAAGAAAGAGCCTGTGCATGTGCTTACAAGGAGCCAACTGGTGTTTCTCTGTGCGTGTGTGTTTCTAGTCAGCATGTAGGCCTGTGTGCGTGTCTGTGTGTGCACGAGGTGATTCTGAATTTGCATGTGCAGGTCTGTGTGGGTGTGCGACAGGGGCGAGTGTTGAGAGCCGTCGCTCTGGGCAGCATATGGGGAAGAACACGTCAGGATGCCTGTGCATGTGCTTATTGGGTCATAACGGGTGTTTCTCTGTGCATATTTCTGTGTGTGCGCTTGTAATCAGCTTGTGAGCTCTGTGTGTGTGAGAGTGTGTGCGTGGCTCTGTCTCTCAGGCCCTCATATCTCTCTGCCTGTGTGTGATAAGCCTAGAGCTTGCGGCGCTAAAACACCAGCATGAGACAAGCGCTCTGCGCGTCTACAGGCTTCGATGCGTGCGAGAGTGTGTGTGAGGCAGTATGCATAAATTGGTGTGTCGCTCTGTGCACATCCGTGTGTGTGTGTGTGTGTGTGTGTGGGAGCCCCACGGGTCTGCCCCAGGCTTATCACACACAGGCAGCGAGAGACGAGCTTCCTGAGAGGGAGAGAGGGAGAGAAAGAAAGGAAAGGAGGGAGGGAGGAAGGGAGGGGGAGAAGGGGAAGGCGGGGGTGTTGTTTGCGCAGCGGTCAGCGCCTTGTTTGTGTAGTCTCAGGTTTTCTCCCCCCCCCTTCCCCTCTCCACACGCAGAGCGCAGGAAGGGAAAAATGCGAAGGGGGAATGAAAAAAAGGGAGAGGGAGGGAAAAAAACGTTCGAGAGAGACGCATAAATCAGAGAGACGAGCCAGCTTCTCTCCAGCACGGCTGACTGAACCCTGCTGCTGCTGCGCTGCACCCTGTGTATGTGTGTGTGAGTGTGTGTGAGTGAGGGGGGAAAACAGCCGCCGCCACTGCTAACCACAGTCACCACGGCACATTAGAGGGCCATTAGAATGCGATTATACTCCCAGTGCTTACCTCTCATTCACACTCTTGCTCTCTCCCACTCTGACTCACACACATAATCACGGACACACACACACCTCATCATCATAAATGTGTACAACAAACACACACAACCATAAAGCAACCGGTTAATGAGCAACAAAAGATACCCACACCTATTTACAGTTCTGTGAAGATACCTCCGCTGGTGATAAAAATGATCACGTGCGCGCACACGCACAGACACACAAAGACAGCGTCAAAGGCAAGTGAGAGACAAGAGTGGACACAGCGCACAATCTGCAACTCAAGTGACATTAAAAACACTTGGATCAATAAATCAATTTGTAAAATCTGTCAGCAAGGGAGGAGAAACGTTTAGGCTCACGAACAGAAAACACAAGGGATGACGGAGAATCAGACAGCAGGCCATCCAACTTTAATTAAAAGCTTTTAGAGCAATGGGAGTTGAGAGATTCAGTAAAAAATATACACAGATCTCTTTTATTTTTATATGAATAAGAGGATCTGATTTAGGAGCGAATGATCGCCAGCTACACACAAAGAAAGAAAAAAAAAAACTCCCGAAGCTAGAGAGAGAGGCAGCGAGCATCAGTCTCCGTATAATGATCCCACCGATCCCTCATACTGTCTGCGCACGCATGTGCACGTGTGTGTGTGTGTGTGTGTGTGTGTGTGTGTGTGTGAGTGTGTGTCACACTTCGCCTCACGGAAAATTAATGAGATGTGAGAGTGGAGCGAGGCAAGAGGAGGGGAGGCGAGGGGGAGAGTGTGTGTGTGTGTGCGCTCGCGGGGAGGAGGAGGGGGGGTGCCAACGACAATCTGAGTCACAAAGAGAGGAAGAGAAAGAGAGTGCTGAGAGGAAAGAGGGGGGAGGGAGAGAGCGGAAACCTGAGAGAGAAAGAGAGCGTAGCGGGCAAGAGGAGCAAAAAAAAAAAAAAAAGATGGAGTATGGCGAGAAGAAAGCGTGAGTAAGGCCGAAATAGAAGGAAATGATACAAAAAGCAAAACAGGGAGCTGGAGAAGAGGAAGAATAGGACAGATGCAAGAGAAGAATCAGATGGAAAAAGATAATTTTGCAAAAAAAAAAAAGTCAAGCTATGTCTGAGTCACAGACAGGAACAAAGTAGAGGAAGAAAATGAGCTCAATTTAAGAAGAGAGAGAGCGAAGATTTGGAAGAGACGAAGTGTTAAGAGTGTAAAATGTGAAGAGAGAAAGCGATAAGGAAGGAGCATGACTTTGAGCGAAGCCTATTACCTCGTAGCCGAGCCGAGCCGCTCTCTGGAGCAGAGTCTCCCCAGCGTTCTTGTTCACGATCAGCCGACGAGCCTCCGGCGGGATTGGACGCACAGCGGGGGGCTCGGCAGGGGGGGTCCTGTGCACTCCCGCCGCCTCTGGTGGGACACCGCCAGCTCTGCCATTCACCTGGGGCTGCAGAGAGGGTGGGCAGAGCGTGACGGGAGAGCAGGGCTTGACTGGAGAGCAGGGATAATGATTAGGAGAGACGGCTCTCTTCCTTGGAGTGCCGTGCTGCTCACTCAGCTGAGGAGAGAGAGTGAGAGAAGGAGAGAGCGTTACAGCCCCTGCCACATAGCAGACGGGACACCAATTCACTCACTCACACACAGAGACAGTCAAGGGCACATGGATGAGACTACACAGACATGCGCACCCACACGCACACGCGCACGCACCCACACACACACACACCCACACACACAGAAGGAGATGCAGGCACACGCACATCATATGAAAGGTTTTTTTTTTTATTGACTAAATAATGAGGTGGAAAATCCAAAACTGGAGTGAGTGTATGACAATTAGTCAGGGGTTGCACCAAGGCCAAAATCCATCTCTAAAGAATCATCTTCAACAAAACTTGCTCCTTATCAACATCAAAATATGTTTTCTCTTCTTATTCTTACATGACTTTTAGGTACTACCTCTTTTTTTATAATACCTATATATAGCTTAAAATATAGATGGATTTTCCATTTGCAACATCCATGTTTATGTATGATTATCGTGTATGCAGGACGCACTATGCATCACTGAAAAACACACAAGCACACAGCTTTCACACCAACTGTTCACGCCCCAAACACCACAGGTTGGCACGCCACTTTTCTTTAACCACTAAATCAACAGAGCCCTTGGAGCGCAACACATGAGAGAGGGAGTTGCCTGCCGCTGTGTGTGTGCGCGTGTGTGTGAAGTGCGTGCCCTCTCAGTGGAATTCCATGTCGAAGCAGCTGTCAGGCTGAGGAGGAGCAGGGGAGGAGAGCAGCGCGGGCGGAAAACAACTAGCCTTCTTTTTTTCCCCTCAATTTTTCCCCATGCTCATTTTTTTCCTCTAGTTTGAACTCATGCGCTTCATACACTCAACCATGGCTGCCACATTCCTCACTGTGTGAGTGAGGGAGTGTGTGTGGAGCCTTCTGCTCAGCACCGAGTGTGATATATAATTGCTCTAGGGTTTTGTTGTTATGTCAGGAATGCTCACAAACACGTAGACACTCACAGCCCTGGCACGCACCTACACACAAAACAGCGCCGATGACACACGTTTGACAATTAAGGCCAGAGACAAACACACATGCAGGCAGGCGCTCTGCAGGGAGTCGCTAAGGGCAGGAGGAGGTCAAAGCTCCAGCAGTCCTTTAACATTGTAAACATACTTCCTTCCTCTCTCCCTCCCTCTCTTTCCCAGCTGCATAATCAGAGGCGCCGACAGGCATACTGAAACAGACTGCTGCAAACATCCAGACGCCCATATCATGGCCAGACACCCTATCAGCACTCACCTTGTCATCTTCAGCTGCTCCCAGATCAGCCACACAACGCTGGCCTGGGCTGTTAGGAGTGGCCTCTTTCCTCTTCTCCCGCTCTCGCTCTCTCTGACTGGTGTGTTTGGTCTTGCAGGGCCGCTTGCCCTTGGGTTTGTCCGTGTCACTATGGCGACGAGGCTTTAGGGGAGGGGTGCCTCCCACGGATTGCTCAGGGGCCGGAGAGGGGGGGCCTCTCCTAGGCTCCTTGAGGCCACGGTCACCTGAGAAGGGGTCCGGCGGGTACGGTCTGTCCTTCAGCTGGCCGGGGGGAAGGGGAGAAGTAGCTACTCCTGGAACAGGAGGAGAGGAAAAGAGAGAGGCAGAGTGAGCGGCTGATAGTGTGAGAGCTCAGTGGAAGGGGAGGATGGGAAGGTATTGCAAGGCCATCTCTCACCCTCTGTTGGTTTATTAATGAGTGCACAGAGCTGTCTGGGAGCGCAGCATGCCTGCTCGCTCAGGAAAAAAAAAAAAAAAATCAAATAAAACACACACACTTGCATGCACAACACAGGTTCACATAAACACCCCTGTGATGACTTGTGCACACTCATTCATCGGAGCAAGGACGCTGCTATGAGTAATATCCTTAAACAAACGTGGCACTGTCTGGTTTCAACCTCTTACAGTACATATTTGTATGAAAAATAAAAACCTGCCCATGAAACCACAATGTTAAAATGCTGTTTAATAGCTTAATGGAAATACATTTTGTCCAAAGGATCATTGCATTTCTAACTACACAGGAATGTAATCTAGGTCTGATTTGTGTTACTATACAACTTTTAGAATAAACACTCCATTAAATCAGTCATAGGCTGGGAATAACGCCTGTTGCAGAAAGAGCCTTTTAGAATACCAGATTCTTCACAGAGATGAACGTGTTTTACTATCAGATTAGTGGAATGCTGAAAAAAAAATGGAGGAAAAAAGAAAGACCACAGCCCTGACAGACACACAATGGAATAACCACATTCATTGTAACAACATGGCTGTTGCCAGGGTGATGTTATCTAAAAAGGTAAAAAAAAAAAAAAAAAAAAAAAAAAAGAAAAGCTGTGGCCAATCAAGGCCTGCAAGGCCTGTGGTTTCTGCAGGAAACATTAAACCAAAATCTCCTCTGCTTTATTCACTTCCTTTAATCTCTCTCCTGCTCTTTTATTCTCTCCTCCTTGTCTCATCTGTGCCTCCCATTGCTTCAGTGTGGGCACATGAATAAGGGAAAGCCCTGGTTTTAATAAGTAAACCCCCCCCCCAGCACACACACACACATATTACGCATCCTTCCTTTCCCTGTGACTGCTCTTGAGGGGAAAAAAGAAAAAGAAAAATCATTGATCATACATTAGTCACACTACACCTGCCCACGCATATCTCCACCAGCCACTTCCCTTATTCACCCTTTCATCGTTCTCACAGAACCCACTGTAGACCAGCTGAACAAAAAAGCCCACAACCACAAGGGGTGGTGGTGGTGGTGTGGGGGGGTGTCGGCTTTTAGTCCCCTGGTCCTGTTTCTGATTCCCCAGCCTTTCCCCTGGCAGGAGGAAGTATACCCTACCTCATTTCCTCTGCCCCCCTCCCCAAAGGCTCCCGGGAAATCCCCTAAAGACAGAACGCTCGACAAGAAAGTGAAACCAGAGCCAAAGATAGATTTCCGTTACCCCAGCTGAACTCTGAGATACAGAAGCGGTTTGCACGGCTGGCGCTTCATTCTTACCATTAAGTAGCTTCTCGCAGCCCCATTTCCTGTTGATCTCAGCTCTCTGTGCTGCGGCTCTCTCCTCGGGCTCACCGGTCCTGATCTTGCGCTCCCGTTGGCTCTGGGCCGGAGTTACTAATCGGGGCTGGGACCACACCCTCTCCTGTTTGATTTGGGATCCATCAGGTGAAGCTGCGCCAGTGGCAGGCTTGCTGAGTCGCAGTCCCTTCAGCTCGATGCAAACCTTGAGCTTCCGCACCTCATCATCGTCATCTTCATCAGGACTGGCCTGTTCACACTCATCTGCAAACCACATAAACAGAGTTTGTACTGTTTGCAGTTTCTCATAAATAGTTATGCTGCCCAGAGGAGTTCCCTACTGTGAAAATCTTGAAATGCAACATTTTTTTGTGGTTTTCAAGATTTAAGCTCAGTTAAAAGCTTGCTGAGGGATGAGAAAATTCTCATCCCTCACTTGGTCTTATAAACGTCTTCTAAACACTTTGAAGAAACACTGAAATGCATTGTGGGCAAGCTTACACTTAACATAAAAGGCTTCACCTTTTCAAAATACTAGACTACTCTCACGTTCTGCAAAATGCAAAACTACTGTATGTACATACATACCAATCTGCAGACAACTGTGCACAAAGAACAAAGGCCATTAATCACTACATTCTTATGGCTTGTAAAACCCCCTCTAAGCCTTACATATCATACACACATGCAAGAGTGGCAGGAAGCGGGATATGAAACAGACAGACTACAGAGGAGTAAAAGGGGAGAGAAGTCAAGAATCGGGCGGAGACACAAAGCAATAAAGACTGAAGAAGCAGAGGGAGAGTTCTCCCCCCTGAAATTCACGGGGGACGGGTATTTGACTCGTCTGCCAGTGCCAGGGAGAGCAAGCGCAATACCGCATGCCAGAGAAAAAAGGAAACCCAAACAGATGAGGGAAAAAAGAAAGGAGATGAAAAGAGAAGAAAAGAGCAGCTTTGAAGAGGGTGGGTAAGCACAGCGGAGGAACGGCAGAGCTGGAAGAAGAGAGAGAGAATGGCTGTCCCTTTTCCTCGCTTCTCTCTTGCACACTGCTCAAAGGCAGGATTAAACACTTCTCTGAGCTGGCTGCCACACAGAGCGAAAGATGGGACAGAGTGGGAAGGTGCGGGGGGAGGTAGGGGTTGTGACGGAGTGGGTTTAAGGTGGAATTGATTGGGAAGGAGGAAGCATCAAAAGGAATAGAACAGAAAGATTGTTAAAAAAAAAAAAAGAAAAAAAAGCAATGAATGAGACGGGGCTCAACATCACAGAAGATGAAGGGAAAAGAAGTGGAGAGAATTAGAGTGCATGGAAAGCAGATATAAGTGGTGGTGGGGGTGGATGGGAGTGGCATGTGGGTCATGAAACATGTTCAAGAAATTCTCACCTGCAGAAATTTTGGCTCTTTTCTCCGGGTAGGACACCTTCTCTCCTTCCTCCTTCTCCGTGTCCTCCTGCTCAGCCTTGGTGCAGAGTGGACGTTTCCTGGTGGGTCCAAAGCAAGGGCTGGCTATCTCCCCAGGATACCCTTTTGCTGGTGTCAAAATGGGGGGCACACCATGATCTCCTTCAGACTCTCTCATCACCTTTTTGATTCCATCCTTTTGCCCTCCTTGGTTAGCACTTCTGGCCCCATCTCGGGCCCCCTGCCCTGGGGACAAAGGCTCTCTCTGGCCCCCATACCTCTGGAGGACTGGAACTCTGTTGTTAGTGTACACTGGCCGGACACCTGAGGAGAGCAGAGACAGACGGATGGAAAGGGGGGGAGTGGGCACAGGCAAAACAAGCCACAGAAGATGAAAGGGAGACAGACAGAAAGAGAGCAGGGAAAAAAGGGGCGGGGGTGAGACAGGGCGGAGGATTGACAGAGGGAGAATGCCAGTTAAACACCAGCCAGCTTTTATTCTGCTTTAAAGACAGGCAGTAAAACTTTGATGGGGTAAAGACTTTTTAATCTGATGTGAGCCGAGCCAGCGGCCTGACGGTTCAGCGCAGCCGCTCGCACTTCCAGCGAGGAGAGGCAAGAAAACATCCTGCGCACTCACTGCGCACGGTGACTCCCATCCCTCTTCCCCCCTTTCTCTGTCCTCCCCCACGGCATGACCGCACCACGCCCTTCTCACACAGAGCGTGACTCTACCCCCCAACCCCTCTCTCCTCGACTCCCTCTCCCTCTCCGTCTCCCTCCATGCCATAATTAGGCTCACACGTCAGCCGCGGCCTCGCTCCAACACACAGCTGGGCTCTCAGCCAATGTAACCAACCCCCCTCCTCCCCTTCCTCCCTCCCTCTCTCTCTCTTTCCGTTGCGCTCTCCCATCCGCTTTCACCCACTAACTCTCCCCCCTGCTTTCACTCTCTCTCTCACGCAATCTCTGCCCCTCCTTCTCCTCTTGCCCTCCCTCTCGATCGTCTCTCCGCGCAGATAAGCACAAAAGGCTTCTTGAAAATAAAACTCCCCCTCTCTCCCTCTTGCTCGCTCATTCGCCTGCGCTGCCTAGCTTGTGTAAGTGTGTGTGTGTGTGTTGAGTCTCTGTGTGGAAAAGTGTGTCTTTTTTTTAGAGTGACCCGGTCTTGCCTCAGCATTTGCTGCAAGTGCATGTGAGTGTGTACGCGCATCTATTGTTTGTGTGTGTCCCTTCCCGAGTGTTCATTTGCAGAGTGGCTGCATGTGTGTGTGTGCGTGCATTACAAATGTGTGTGTGTGTGCGTGTGGTGCTGGGTTACTCACCCTCCCTCTCTCCTTGCCTGGTGGTGTGTTGGCAGTGTTCCAGCGCTCGCTCTCTGCGCTGGCCGTCTGCCAGCTCCCGTCCTGCTGCCGAGGCAGACACACACACACCGCCGCCCTCCTTCTCCTTCAGCTCCAGCTCCGAAAACCGCATCATTGCCCGCTGCGCGCACACACAGACACACACACACACAAACGTAGAGAAAACCCATGAAAACCACTCATCGGCCCACGCCACACACACACCTCTCTAAGCCTCAATCTGGCCTCAACAGCTACAGAAGCAAAAAACTGCATCAGAAATCACATTGTCTCAAAATCAAAGAAAATGCCAAAGAAATTAAACCCACACACACAAACACACACAGGACAAAAAGGTAGACAGATAAATCACAAGCATGGCATCAAGACACGGGTTAGACTACGGCAGCCACTGTGAGTCCATGCGCTCTGGGGCTTACGTCCTGGCATCTCCCTTCCTGAAACATAAACATGGCTAGGAAACATATACATCTAAGCCCTGAGGCAGAGAGAGGAGATGAAAAAGAGGAAAGAAGGGAGTGGGGAAAAAGGAGTGTGCAGCGATACAGAGTACAAAGGAGACAGAGCCCATCAGAGGCAGATGTGATAAGAAATGTAAAGAACTGACCTCCCAGTTAGCTGCAGGTTGACTTATATTACTCCCCTCTCGTGATATGACTTCCATCTAAGCAATTAGAATGGGGGGGCTCAATATATCTGTCCATCATTTCATCTTTTTTTAAATGAATTTTTGTCATGTTTCTCCACATGTTTCTTTACACACAATAGGCAGCCACAATCCCACAAAATAACACAATCAAATTAAAGTGACTCAACAGGTCAATTAACACTGCATCAAAACTATCAAATCATTTCTGAACTGCATGAATGACAAATTTGAAAAAGAAGATCAAAACAATATGCTCATTCCAAGCATGATTGATAATGCTAATTTGGTTTTAGCTGTCTCATTTTTTTTTTCCCCAAATTTTTTTTACATGTTCAGAAATAGAGTGTTTGATAGCTTTGTGTTGCAGCCGTGCATTGACAAGCATGACACAGACAAAACCACAGTTTTCTGGGGTGCGTTCATAACATAGACAGACATGTGTAACCTATTAACATATCTGCCTCAGAGCCAGTGGATAATATAGCATAAGGTTTGTTTGTGTTTCTTTGCTGAACATTGAGCATAAGGAACCAGAGATAACATTCTAAAACAATTAGCTCAATATGTGTATATGAATGTCAAGGGAGGATGGCCAAGTGTGGGGCACATTGTTTTAATAATAATAATAATAATAAAGTTAATTGTGTTCATAGATGTAGTGTGATGTGTGTTAGCAGAGAGGGTTGTTTAGCCAATGGGGTGAGGAGAATTATGACCTTGGACAGCAACCAGGCAGGGCAGCATAGGCCATGAGGGGGAGGGGGGTTGGGGGAGGATAGCAACTGGCGGATGGGGGCATGCAGAAAGCCTAAGAGGAACCCCAAAACAGGCAGCTGCTGGTTTTTTAAGCCCACTGCAAGCCCTCCACTGCCCTTAACCTTGGGGTTAAGCATAGCCAAAGGCGGTGTGAACTGTGAGGCTGCCACAGTCATGCTCTGAAACTACAGTATATGGCTCTATGGCACAGTCAGCACTAACACATGCTTTAGCCCCAAGGCAGTCACACAAGGACAGGCACGTACGGACACACAAACACGCACGCACAGATATAACCTTTTCAATGACTGCTCACTAATCACCATACAGAGATGGCAGCCCTGGTTAACCTTTGAACTGCTCTCCCAGATAGAGGGCCTCAACTAGCCTTGTACCAGCTCACTCAGACAATGATAAACTAAGGGGAAGGTCAAGCCTCTGGCCAGGACAGTAGCATGACAGCAAGTAAATTATTTTGTACTGTGTTGTAAATGCAGAGTATGCCAATTTCATGCAGGGTTTGTTCCACAGGCAGTTCTTAAGATTGCAGCAAGGGAATAAAGACAGTGGCCCTTCGGGGTTTATTCCTGCGTGAATGTTAGAACTGAAAGTATGTTTGAAATATCTGCACATAAGAAATAATGGCCCCTCTGTAGCCCATCACTAGCTTGAGCCCAATATATCCTGTATTGTATATACACCCACAAGTGTTAATAGCCTTACCTGCAGAGCTCTCTGTTCACGGCTCAGCTTGCTGGAGTCAGCATACAGCTCAGTGGTGACACATTTAAAGCGGTCTCCAACATAGCCTGAGGAGTTAGCAATCCTCTTGGCCAGACTGGATCTACGAGAGCTTTTGGATGAAGTCTGGTTACCCTCTTCTTCCTCCTCATCCCCTTCTCCTTGAGATTCCCCTAGGTCAACAATGCTGTCTTCCTTTTCCATCTCTCTCTCGCATGCTTTTTCCTGGTCTGACTCCTTCTCCACATCTGTGCAGTGCTGAGGGAGGTGGGGAGCACGGCTGTCCCTGTCCCCTTTGCTCTTGCCAGAGCTACGCTCCCCAGATGTGCGAGCACAGCGCAAGGTGCTCTGGTCTTGGTCACCAGGGTCTGGGCTGGGACTCTGTTCCTCCAGGCTCTCCTCTGCTTGGATGATCTGCCCTGGAGAAGCTGGGGATGTGCTGAATGTCACCCCAGGACAGTCTGTGTCCTGAAGAACCTTTGATTTCCCAAAGGGAGTTTCTGGCTGTCTATCAGTGTGGTTGGGCTTCAGGGTGGGGCTCAGGCCAGAGTGGACTGGATAAGGATGGGAAAGGTGGTGTTGGTGTGGGTGTTTTGGCTCATAGTCAGTCTTTGTCAGATTTTGGTTACTATGACAGCATTCGTTTTGATTAACCTTGGTGCTGGTCTCCCCAGAGGGCTGTTTGTGGACTGTTGGGGTAGACTCAATATCTGTGTCTGAGTGGACAAGGTCAATGCAGACAATCTTTTCTCTCGATGTTACAGAGGAAGAGGAAGCTTTGCTTTGACTGCCACTCTGTCCTTGTGCTCCTGCTTCCCTATCAGGCTTTATTTGGTGGCCCACAATTTCTTCAGCAGCTCCCCGTGATTTCTCCTGTCCCCGGGGCTTCAAAGTTGAATCTCCCCTTTCTGGCAGCTTGCTGTCTGAATGAGTCTGCATCAGGGGATGGGCCATTTCCTGTGAGTTATAAGTGAGGTACTCACCTCCTGGACCTGCTGGGAGGTTGTGGTAGGGTAAAGGGTGTTTGGATGCCAGGTGGGTTGGGTAAAGGCTGTTGCTGCCAAGCAGTACTGGGTGAGGGTATACTGGGCCTTTCCCTGGAATTGGTAAGGAGTGTAGTGCCATGCCATCGGGGATGGGGTAATGCAGGTACCTATTGGCATAGGCCAAACTGTGGTTCAGGTAAGTGTCACTTTGAGGGAGGTAAAGGTGGCCAGGAGGGTGACCATTCTCTAAACAGGGCCTTTTGTATGATGACACCTCTGGAGTTGTTTCACCTCTCTTAGTGGCCAGGGAGGACTTCTCTGTTCCCTCTCTGTGGTGGCCCACAGCTGATGGATGTTCTGATTGGCTGGGGCTGTGTTTGACCCACTCACCATTGGGTTTGGGAGAAAGAGCCCTGGAGCTGACCAGAGAGGAGCCAGAGTGTTGAGTTGAGGAAACACTGTGGTTGGGCTCCCCAATCCGTGGACAGGATGAGCTACGTTGTTGAGGGAGTACTCTCTCCAGACCCTTGTGTTTGATGACAGAGGGTGAGGAGCCTTTGGCTTGTAAAAGGCCCAGTTCTGTGTTAGGCCTTGGAGAGGGGGGCAAGCCTGGTGTGTGGTGTGTATGGGAAGGGGATGGGCTAGGTACAACCCAGGAGGAGTGTAAAGTGCTGATTATCTCTGGCCTCTCTGAGACCTTAGAAGAAGTGCTGCTGACCACAGAGTGGGGGTGGGAGGAAGGAGAGAGTGACAGGTTCTCCTTTAGGAGCTCTCGGTTAGGGGGCAGTCCATAACGTGTGCCTGATGCTATAGTGTCCATCTTAACTGGGAACCCATTAGGTGGCAGTCCAAAATCAAGTATTCTTCCAGACAAATCTAAGGGCTTCTCTGCTGAGTCTTTGGTTGCTTGGGGTTGATGAGATGGCCTCTCAAAATTAGGTTTGGAGGGTGACCTGCTGGACCTCCTCTCAACCCCTACACTTCTGTGCTCAGGTGCCACATCTCTTGGCCTGGGTTTGTGAGGGCTGGGCCGGGCAGGAGAGGGCTGTTCAGATGCCATGCTGCTCACAGAGAATGGATGAGGAATGGACTGCGTGGAGGAGGACGAGGCAGATACTGAAGTGGTGGAGGAGGTGGGTGGTTGTCCTATTCTAGCAACTGGCCTTTGTAAGTCCAGTGAACTGTCAATAAGAGCAGGAGGTAGGGGAGGCTGGGGAAGGCGAGAAGGTGCATGAGAATCCGCAGGCAGACTATTATTATTCCCACCACTGGCGCCACTAGTGCTTGTACTACTGGTGTTATTGTTGCTAGTGCTCTTCCTAGAGGGAGGTCTGCTTGGTCTGCTGCTCCTGCTTGGGGACCGGTCCCTGTCTATAGCAGCCTGATGGTGCTGAGGATGAGGGGAAGGTTGGTGAAGTTGCTGTGCAAATGGAGGGGGAACACCAAGTCCCTTGTCCTGACAGTGCACCAGTGATGTGGGGGCCACTGTGACTGCAGGAATCCTCATTGGAGGTGCCACCAGGGGAGAAGAGATGGGAGAGGGAGGATAGGGCGGCATATAATAGAGCCTCTCAGCAGCAGAGGCAGCTGCAGCGGGGTTAACATTACCACTCTGAGCTGCACACAGAGAGGAGTAGGCCAGGTGCTGGGGAAGATAGGGTTGACTGAGCAAGGAGGCTTTGTACATGTTTAGGGCCGCATACTTGGATGTGTCCATGAAGGGATACATGCTCGCTTCAGGGTAGGGGCTGAGCCATGGCAGGCGAAGGTAGCTGCCACCAGCACTCGCCAAGCCCAGCTCAGATGCTTTTTCTCCAGGCCCTACTCTGCGTTCCAAGCCTAGACCTTCAGCTCCAGCTCCAGGAACCAGCACAGGCTTGTGGAGACTTGGAGGGGTGCCCTTGTACAGGCCCAGGTATCCATTAGTGGGCTTACGACTGTCCAGAGGGCCATCAGGCTTGTAGATAAGCTCTGGGAGACCATCCCTGTTATAACTGAGGGGGAGGGCAGGCGTCTCTCTGCTCTTCTCTGCTGGTAGCGCTCTGATCCCTGGATATACAACCCCACCATGGAGACGAAGACCATCATGCATCAGAGTGCCTCGATCCAGCCCCATCGCTGCCAGGGGCGTCAACCTTGCATCCACCTGCAGCAAAAAGGGGATGAAAGAAAAGCCAGTGTGACTTTCATCACAGAAAATCATAAATTACAACTGTGACATTGAGAGCATGAACTATAATGCTTAATGATCTTTCTTAGTGTTCTAGGTTAGTTATGTGCATGCACATAAGAGATAACAGTGACTCATGTGACAAATGAGTGTAAACAGAACTGAGTATGTGCACGGGGACTTGCCATGTTTTGTGTGATGTGGTTCCCTTGTCTTAGTTCCAGGTTGGTTTGTGTCTCAGCATCGACATCACGAACAGATGTTGTCCTGTGGAGATGAGCAAACAGTTACCAGTTAGTGTCTTGGCTCTGCCACATATACACACATACTGACACAGACACACACACACACACACACCACATCTTTGTTTTAATGCCCCCGAAAAAAAAAAATTGACAGGGCAAAAATGCCACTTTCGAAAATCCCCAAAAGAAAAATTACATAGAAGTTAAGAAATACATACTTTCTGGGGCAAACAAATCTAAATAATACATCAACATATGCATCATTGCTATGTAGCAATCAAATGTGGAGCAGAGATGTGTAACTGAAATGAGACAGCGAGTAGGGTGAAGGTACAAAGAAAAGAGAGATAATGGCACCGCTAGCTATAGTCATCACAACCTTCCTCTCACTCTCACTCACATACACACACACACACACACACACACAACTCCACTGAAGCAGTCACTGGAGATGAAAGCACTGTGTGGGCTCCCCTCCCCTCCCATCCGTCAACACCCCTCAGTATACCCCGCCCTCCGCCTTCTCCTACCCCCCCTCCTTTGACCCCCATCCTGCCCACCCTGTGGGCTAGACGTGCATTGTGGGGCTGCGTCTATTCAGTCACGTTCCCCACACACTGTTTTTTCTGCGCCCTCTTTGACCTGCTCTCTCAGCTGCCTCAGCCAGAGCAGCGAGGGAAGATTATACATCAGAGACCACTTCGGTAGGAGACCATTTACCCGCCCGCCAACACAGAGCCACAGATCAACAAACACACCAACGAACACATGCAAAAGTATGGTATGCAAGAGAAAAAGAGACAACTATGCAAAATGTACACAGAGCATGTATAGGTAAATACAGAGGGTGGGTATAAAGATAAAAATGACCATAGAAGTGAAAATGGTGTTTCTTTTGGAAATAATAAGAGTAATGACAATAAGTAATAATAATAATAATTTAAAAAAAAAACAAAAAACAAAACACTGAGATCCCTTTGTATGTGAAACGCTCTTTGATCCGTAAATGTTTTGTATACATTTGAATTTCTTTAAAGCACCGGAGTATATCAGAGCTGTTATTATGTTCACATATGAAAGATTATTATCACCCATTAATTAATGCAATATGTAAGGAAACGACAAATTTAACTACTGGTCTGCAACATTAAATCTCTACTTTTATTGGCTGAGTGCTGATGGTGCTAGTTTTAACAACAATTTTGCGTAAGTAGGTAACCCGATGTATTTTTAAAAAATATTTATGCTTGTGCAAGACCTATAACAAAACATATATATCAAATGTGGACCATCTTGACTTTTATTAATATATAGCAAAGTGAACAAAACAGGCCCAGATTTAATAAGAGCTGTTGTGACAGCAAATACACAGCAAATGTCCAAGTTTGTATTTTAGTCATTTTACTAAATATAAGAACTATAACAGCATGTTGCTTCTGCATTACTGAGTAAAAGAGTTCACAATTTTTGAGAAAAAAAAACAGGAAAAAATATTTTCTTACAAACGGCAAAACTGAGATATCCCTGAATGCTTATGAGCTTTGGTGAGTCAAAAAAAAAGCTACTAACCCAGTGGTCTGTCTGATTTTAAGAGGCCGTTTCAAAATCCTCGAAGAGGTGAAACAACAATGAGAAAAGGTGAAATTACTGCTCCCACTTCCTAGATTTTATTTAAAAGGAAATATTTAAGTTTGAGTATCAGATTTAATGGCTCGTTATTGTGGACATTTTTGTTAGGCAGCCCTGTTAGTAGAGTGAGTACAGAGAAGAGGTGGGAGAGAGTCAGATACAGAGAGAGAGAAGTGTCTTTAAATAGTAAAAGTGAAGCCTTGCCGTGCTCGGCAGTGCTGAGAGCAGCAGAGAAACTCGGCTCCTCGATCATAGCTGAGAAACGCCTCTGAGCCTGGCTGCCGCGCCGCTGGCACGCCACTTTTATTGCCGTGACCCGGGGGCCATTAATCAGCTTGCTGCGGGCCCCTCGGCATGGCTCCTCCCTGCCCAAGCGCTCCCATCCCCCCACAGCCCCCCTGCCCCAGCTCCCTGGGGCCAGCCGTGCTTCAACAACATCCGCATCTGACGGAACTGAAACGGTGTGCGTGCGTGCGTGCACACAGGCGTGCGTGGGTAAAAGAGCTACAGAGTACCAGTGCGCGTGCAGCCACGTGTACGCGTTGCCGAAAATTACACAGACAGCGTTGAGAAATCACATCACTCCCGTTTACTGTATTTCCTGGAGCGACGCATACACCTCTCTCTCTGTCTCGGTCTCTCTCTCTCTCTCTCTCTCTCCCTCTCACACACACACACACACACACACACACACACACACACACACACACACACAACGGCTCCTCTCTTGCTTTGAAAAGTGTGCGCTCAGAGACACCGAACATGAAAAGGGGAAAAAAGAGCCTCTAATACAAACGCAGATACTCAGTGACATGCTGTCTTCATGGACATTTCCGTTCATCCTAAATACAACCTCCACCGATATAGGGAAATCTTTCTTCGGCACGGGTCTACGTAACTTCTCCAGAAATTAAAAACAAAAAGAAAGAAAGAAAGAAAGAAAGAAAGAAAGAAAGAGAGAAAGAGAGAAAGAAAGAAAGAAAGAAAGAAAAAACAACTTAGAGAGCAAATGATCTGTTCTTGTTCAGGTCAGTCCGGTGTCCTCTGGCCTGTTATTACTCCACAACGTGCCCACACTGCGCTGATGACCGAGTCCTTATTTCATTTCCATGAAATTAATAGCGGTCCAGCTGAGATGAGAGGCTGCACCGGGCCTCAAGGTCAGGATCAAGCACATGACGGAACGCTGCGTGCACCGCACACAATAAACCTCAGCTCTGAGGCGCATGTGTAAGCCTCTGCGCACTCAGCGCTGCATGCTCAAAACTTGCTAAAATTGCGCCAAAAGGCAAAGTGCTCCATCGGTGGATGCTTTACCACCAGCCTGGTGCGGTGACTGTTAAATGCTGATGCACAATAATGCTTTTTATATTAATTTAGATATTTTTAGTAGGCTTGTATAGACTAATTTTAGATGCTTTGGAAACGCTGCTCCTTTAACATTCACATCAGCAACGCACCCTGAAGTCTGTGAAAGACTCTGCTTTAAGCCTGTACATCACACTTTATAATTTTAGTGAAGTCTGAACATATTAAGAGCTTTTTTCCTGGGTGTTGGGCAGTCATTAGTAGCTTATAAACCTGACGCTTTGAGAATATTATGGGAAGAAATCCTTCCAAAATGTCACAATATGAGTGCAAAGGACGGGGAAGGAGAGAGGGGGGAATAGGAAAGGAGGAAAAGGCAGCGTGTTGACGCCCATCCCCGCTGCTAAGAATAGTTTGCGCAACAAACAACTCCCGACGGCCGCCCAATCCATCACACTGGTCGGCAGCAGCAGGCAGGGGGAAGGGGGGCGCAGCGGTCGGAGCTGCGTTTATAAACCAGACCGCTGGAGCGGAGCACCGACTCGCACCATTAAACAGAAAACCACCGGGTGTTTTTAGCGGAACCTCACATAGCTCTGTAGGGCCTATTTCGGTGCTGCGCGCTTTTCAGGGAGGAGCAGCAAACAAGGACAGAAGAACAGTGTGATGAGGAGAGAAAGAGGAGTGAGAGAAAACAAACTCCCTCCTTCGTCTTTTCCCTCGTTTCCTGTCTCTGACGACAACGACTTGAACTCCCCGTGACCCGCGGTATACGCGCCGGAACAAACACTGGCAGCGCTCATCATTTCCTCCAGGGCTGAGGCCTCTCTGCTCCCAGTGCGGCGCACTGGTTGGAGTGCGTACAAGTAATGTGTGTTGCGCGCGTGCGCGTGGGTGGGAGTAGGGGTTGGGAGACTGGGGGGCAAACGATGGAGATCGGAAGGTGGTTGTATCACTGCTTCCTCTCTCACAGGCTGATGAAAGACCGACCACAAAGGAAGATGCACAGTCAAGGAGATTCCAGGGCTTATCAATCATTCAGTCACCCTCCTGTGTCCATGATCTGATTGTTGCACCGTCAGGTTTGCAAGTCTGTTCGCTGCAATAACGGGAAACCGGGAATGTGGGTCTTGCTGTATAACGGGAGTGACGGCGCCCTTTCGCTCTATGTCCCTGGAGCTTTGCCAAGCTCTCTGAAGCGCAGAGCTCCGATCAGCTCTAAAAAATGCAGTGTGACGCAGGATAATCTCCGCAGCGACGGGGGTGGGGTGGGGATAAACACGGATTAAATGCGAGCGCGCAAGCACACACTCACTCACAGACATGACACACACACACACACACACACACCGAAGCGATGAGTGTACGCGCCCAAAACGAGAGGAATTCTGCGCACACTGCCGGTGAACAAAATAGAAACCTGCGGGAACAAATCTGAGAAAATACATAAAAAGCGCGGACCAAGCCTACAACCTGACTACTAACTACACAGCCTCAGGGCCACACTCTCACCAGCATTAACACGCAGCATTATAAAAAAAAAGAATGCGCGAGGACGAGAACGCGAGCCCGAGCCCAATTTTAATTGTAATTGATTATCAGGCCGACGTGTGCCAAATGGTCCAACTGATCACCTCAACGCAGACTCAGAGTGCAGTCTATGGAAAGTTGACATGCTGTTCGTCAGTGTAGTTCGTTATATAACAGAGGTACACCGGCTGATCAGAGACAGAGGAACCGAGGGAGAGATAAAGGAGGAGGTAAACGCTGTGGAGAGAGCGCGCTGTGCTGGTGGAGCACAGAGCTGGAGGGAGCCAACGGCGTCTCTTCAGCTGTCACATTATTAGCGACCGAGCTGTAAACAAGGGGCCCCTGCGTCCTCCCGGGGCGCTGCACAGCCGCATGCAAGTCGGTGCACGGTTCAACCCCCCCCACACACACACACATACACAGCAAAGCCGTCAACAACGGAGACATTGTGAGCCCCCCACCCCCCACCCCACCCCGCCTGCTGTCACTAGGGCCTGGGCGGCGGCTGCTGAACTGGCTCTATTCATCCTGGGCCAAATGAGGACTAAAAGGCCCTTTATGCCACCAAAGGACCTGATTGTAATAGGGATGGGCATGCACGAGTCGGCCCGCGTTTACCGGAGGTTTCTTGACTTTTCTTTGAAATGCTGGCGTTGCTTTCATGTGCTGAATGTTGTTCCTCATGAAAGCACATGACGCTGAAGGTCTGATCTCCTTACCCCCCCACACACACCCCACACCCCTTTTCCAACGAACACAACAGAATAGTCTGTTTAAAGAGGAGGCTTAATTTAAAGAGAGGCTTAATTATTGGTGGTGTGTAAAGATGTAAATTAGGCCAAATGAATGTCAGTTTGAGAAAGTGTGTGAGGTCAACCACAGATTTCACACCCCTGACATAGTCTCGATTTCTGGCTTTTAAAGGTCACACGTGTTCAGAGATGACACATGAGGAAATAATGATGATGCCAGTGTAGCCAAACACCTAAAAGCTCTCATAGGTTGGAAACACCAATAAATTGTTTACTAAAAATGCAGTTTGGGTGTTTACTTGGTAGTACGGACTCCAGCGATGATCTGCAGCTCCAGGTCAAAAGCTTTATAGCAACATGAAGTCAGTGATGTGCCATCCAGACAGCAGATAACACATCCCTGCTTTGAAGGCGGTTGCTGTAATAAACTCCTATCGCCATCACCCTGCTGTGCTGCCAAGCGTCTGTGGGATTTCGTCAGAGAGATAGATGCCGGAGGCACCGACATCTAAAAACAAACGAGGAGGCCTGATCGAGACTGAGCCTGCAGAGACTCAGAGGAGGGAGGCGAGGTGTGCCATCATTACTCTGCTGCTAAATCAATCTTCCGATTGGCCAGAGCGAGGTCAGTAAACTGAATCACGGTGAGATTTATATTTTAATTACAGCCCATGTATTCAAATAACACCAAGTCACTGCATCTAACACCGACCAGCAAAAACCCAAAAGTTGCTTTTGGAGACGTGATTAACTTAACACGTTATACAGGCGAGGAATTACTGTCTAAAACTGGACCCGCAAACCAACATCCCTGCGTAATCAGCTGCAAAACCACCAGTATTAATATGTCAGGCAACTGCTGGAGAGAATAATGTGATGTGTGAGATGTGGTTCTCTTGAGCTCTGAGATGTGTGAGATGTGGTTCTCTTGGGCCGTCCTGACCGTCTGTGTCTGTGAAACTACTGGGGGCCGACACGTTTCTGCGGGGAAGTGATCCGTGCGCTCCAGACCTCGTCGAAACAAAAAGGTTTGTGGAGCGCTGAGGGAGAGAGAGGGGGGGAGGAGGAGGAGGAGGAGGAGGAGGAGGAGGAGGGAGAGTGGGGGCGGCTCTCCCGTTTCATCGCGAGGTCCCGGGAGGCCAGCACGGAGCATAGCTTCAATCAAACCGTGACGTCTCCTCCGGGAGCTTCGCAGCGCCTGGAAAACCGATCTCTGCTCGGCTCTCTGCCGTGCCTCCGCTTTTGTTCACACGCACCTCGCCTCAGCAGCGAGCGCAGCGCCGGCAGCGATGAGACTGTTGTTTTATATCCAGGCGTGAGAGAGGAAAAAAAAAAGAAAGAAAGAAAACACAACAAGCGCGACAACAATAAAACAGACCTCATGTCTCCGACTGGATGAAAAACAGAACACGGCCATTTCCTCTGACGAATTTTACCCATTTCCCGTCACATTATAGGTTTGATATGCAAAAGTGGCCCCGTGATTTTTACTGACGTGCTCTCTCTGTGCGCAGTATTCCCCACATGGTCCTTATTGATCCCAGATTAGAAAAAGCGGACAAACAGCAGGTTAATGGGTTTAAGCGAGGGGGGGGAGGGGGGGGGGGGGGGGGGGGGGGGGGGGGGGGGGGGGGGGGGGGGGGGG
>JBBMJY010000007.1:7177705-7198384 GCA_037833715.1 Toxotes lorentzi | reverse complement strand
TGTTTTTTTGGTGTGGGGGGAAAAAGAGGGGAAAAAGGGGGGGGGGGGGGGGGGAAACGCCCCCCCCCCCCCCCCCCCGCCACACACACACACACACACACACACACACACACACACACACACACACACACACCCCTCATCACGCTGACACATCCACTGACACACATCACTCAGCATGACAATATGACCCAGCAGGCCCGCGGCTGGTGCTGCCTTCAGGTGCTCTTTCCCCGACAACATGCACACATCCTGAAACTCTTCACAGCTGCGAATTTCTCCACAGACAACTGTTTATGTTAGAAACACATTCACACATCAAGTCCATACCTGAGGTGACATATTGATATGATATATGTGACTGTATTTGGAGATAAAAGGCTGACAAAGGTGAAAGCAAAACTTGCTATCAGCTGAGCCATTGTTAACACGTTTTCCATTAGAAATAATTCCAAAATGATATAATTATGGCCAAATTTAAATCCCTGTTTGGGGACCACCCTTGAACCGCACTGTAACAAAAAACGAGCCTGCAGCGATAAAAACTGATTTTTTTTTTTTTTTTTTTTGGAAGAAGTGCTAACTCCTCTCGTATGAAGAGAGTGAGACTGTGAGAGAGAGAGAGAAATATCAGCACGTCAATCTCTGGTAAGCTGCCCTCCCCCTCTGTGTTCCAACACCTGGAGAACAGATCAGCCCCACACTGACTTCACAGCGCACAGTGGAAAAATGATGCGCAAAACAGTCGACGGGGTACACTATAAATAAACTCGGCCCACACAAAATGTGAAGTATTTGTTTTATGCTTCCACAACATGCACCGCTTAGGGGACGTGTTCCAGTACCTAAAGATCACACTCAGTGGTTAAAAAAAAAATAAAAAAATTGCTTCAAAATGTGTAAGTTTTGCTGTGAACAGACTGATACTTGAAGCCAGGACAAGCAGATAACCAGATTATTCTAATGGCCCAGCTACATAATGAATGACCTCCGCTTTTTATTTTTAGTGAGAAAAATGCTACGCAACCAAAAAAAAAAAAAAAAGCCAATCAAGATGAAAACCCGCTATTGTGGCACAAAAGGCCCATCTAAATCTTAAAGTCTGACTAAAGCTGAAGTCATGTATTAACATAGAGTGAAACATTATTTCCACCAAAACAAACTACATTCAAAAGAACGAATGGAACAACGGATCCTGATATAACAGGGTGTTGTTTGGTCAGTTGGGTAAATAATTAGCCACACAGTCTCCTAAACCACTGTCCGGAATCATTGAGTGTATTTTTTTTAAATCTCCGCTGGTTTTGTGTAGATTTCCATCCTTTAAAAACCAAAAGCTCAAACTTAACGCCATTCAGATGTATGAGACATGTGTCCTTTACCTTTCCACACCAGCTCAGACCGATTGTTAATTTAAAAACAATTAAGCTCTTATCATCGTTAAAGTCCTCTGAATCAGCCTCCACCCCCCACCAGTTCATCCCCTGCTCTACTCCCCCGAAAGGTCCCAACACGAGGTCCTACTCTCTCTATACCTGCACGAGCCTCAGCCGAGCGGACGCTCGCGCTATGAGCGATTCTCTATTCCGTATATCCTGTGCGGATTGGCTGCCGGGACTTAAGTGGTCTTTTAGTAGCTGCTTCCCTCACTAAGCTCGTCAATGAGCTGGAGCCAGCCAATATGAGGCACATCGATCGTCCTAAGAGAGCGTTCCCTAATTAGTGCCTGTGTGTGGCTCCAGGACAGGCGGCACGGGAGGAAGACTCCCACGACATGAGCCCTTCTCCTGCGATAGAGAGAGTGTTGTCCGGACCAAGACATTTCAGGAGAAAAAAAAAATCGGTTAAACGCCGCTTTAGCTAGCCGTGAAACGCAAGCTCCGCAGCCCGCAGAGCCGCTTCAGACAATCGTTAGGAAAGACGCTTCGGGTTGGAACACATCCAACATGCCTTGCAGCACTCATTTCAATTAAACAGCAACTTTATGAGAAGTGGTTCATACTGATCGGTGCAGAGGGAAGACAACTATATAAGTTGGAAAAAAATTAGGTTTTTAATGTTGATAATGGTAAAGTGGAGATAGTCGGTTGGATTAAAGGCGAATTGGAAAAGTAGTTTAAAATTCGTTAAAAGCTCGCCAAGTTATTGATGCACTGAAGAAATGACTGGCAGTAATAAGTGGCCGTTTTAAGCAGTTCTCTCCCTACAAGAGCGCAGCGCGTATCGGAGCTTCTGGTGGGGGGGCGGGGGTGCGCTGGGGTCCTAACTGGCGCTACACGGATCCTCCGTGCGCAAAGGATATTCCCCTGCAATGCAAAGACGAGTGTGGAAGACAACATACTGTAGCGCAAAGTCACACCGGAGAGCACCTGCGAGGCACGAAGTCCGAGAAAGAGAGAGTGTGAGACTGTGTTCATTTTTGGTCGCTGTTGTTTCATTTCACACGAGCTTTGTCTGAGTAAAACTCTGTTTACCATGCCAATAAAGCCAATCTGAATCGAACTGAACTGAGAGAGAGAGAGAGAGAGAGAGAGAGAGAGAGAGAGAGAGGTGGCACGATGCCAGAGCGGTTTCCGTCACCCAGACAGGAAGGTGAGCGGTGCAGTCCCGTCTCCCCCCTCCACAAACACCTTTTCCCAACACCACCTTTGGGACTGACGAGAGGACTGATCAACGTCCACTCTGTCCAAACAAAGCCCCCCCCCCCCACACACACACACACATACGCACACACGCACTCAGCTGTCACACCAACACACACACACACACCGCGGGGATGCCCTCCAACTGAACTGAACCGTGTATAAACGGAGCAGTACCGCTCGCTTCCCTTTGGCAGGGCGAGGCTGGATTCCGTAACCTTGTTTAGCGCAGAAGCTCCGTGCGCGCGCGCGCGCGAGCACATACACACTCCTACCCTCGCCCCACAGGCACTCACACACTTCGTCACACAACAGAGTGCGAAAAGCCTGAATATTCACCATCGAGGACGGCGCCACTTTCAAGTCCGCTAATCGCTGGGACGTCCTTCTCACCTCGGTCCGGTTGACAGGACAGTTGTAAAAAGGCCAAGCTCACGGTCGGATCGTTATGTGTGTGTGCGCGTGTGTTATTTATCAACCACATGCCACTGCCCCGCCGAAACGCACAAAGACCACCCTATGCGCTATTCTTAGAAGTGGCCGATCCTCTCCCCGTCTCTGCGCACAACACCGGGCTTTCGCGTTAAGGTTCAACCCCACAAGAAGACCGTTTGTGACTCAAAAACACTCCATATAAGAACACGAGCTGCTTTAAAATCAGATTAGCTGTTGTGGGAGCCTACTGTTTAAGGAAAAAAACCAAAAAACACAGAGAGCACTTTGCGTTTTCTGCCCCCGTGCAGGGGATTTCACATCGCCAAAAACACATGCCGAAGAAAACACATTTTGATTTGTCATTGATTGTCTCACCTGGTTAATTGGTGCTAGTTCCAGCCGCCGTTCGTGCGCTCCAACTCACGCCTTTTTCCTGTTTTGCCAAGTTAACTAGGAGGGCAGCGATCCGTGCGTACGTAGACTAGCCCGGTTACGGTCCTGTCTGCTGGAGGCAGACAATCCCGGCCAAAGAAAACACAACAAAAAGTGTCTAACAGGTTATCCACTTGTCACGAAACAGAACAAGTCTTACATATAAAGCTCTCGGTCCTTATTCTATTGTCCACAGGCAACTCTCATCCATTAACCTATATTTCAAGCGGACTTTTTTGCTGCTGCAAATGTCACTTGGGTTTCCATAAAGCAACAAAAAGATCCTGCGCGGAGGAAACACAGGCGTCGGGATCCACAGAGAAATCCACAAAAGAGGATCCTTTAAGGTCCTTAAAGTCGGAGAGCCAATGCGCCGTACGGCCCGGGCCCCTGAAGGATACAGGTGGCGAGGTCGGAGGACTCGCTGAGAAATTAATTCAGCTCGGCCGTACCTCGCAGCAGCGCCATGTTGGGTTTCAGCGGAGCACGCCGTCCTCGGAAAAAGCCCCTTTCTCCCGCTCTCCGTCACTCCATGTCCTCCCCGACTCTGGAATCCGTGTCTCGGAAGGTTTGCTGAAGGTTATTCCGTGTAGCTTTTCGTCCCGCGTTTTCTTCGAGAAGCGTAGAGAACACCCCGGTCGGAGCCCCCGGTTCGCACCGAGGACGCACGGAGCTGTACGGGGAGTGCCGCACGGAATGGATGAACGCTGCCGAGACCGAGCGACTCGCTCCACTCCCACTCGCGCAGACTCTACCCAGAAGGCCAGTCGGGAGACCGCAATTACCATAAGCCTCCAGCGCACGGCAGTGGCTGCGCGCGCACGCACACACAGAGAGACACACAGAGAGGGAGAGAGACACACACACATACACAGGCTCCGCTGAAACTCCAAAACAGGAATAGGCGAGGTTTAAGCAGCAGAAATAAGGCAGAAAATAAAGTGATGATAATCGTAACAAATAAGGTTTCAGTGAGATAAGGCAAATGCAATGAAATGGAAAATAAAAAAGAAAATGGATGTTTGACGGCGAAGCCGATTTTAAAGTTTAGATTTCATTGAGAAGGCGCTTAAAGAAGTGGGACAACAGATATTTCCACATGAGGGATATACAGCATATGAGAATCAGAATCAGCTTTACTGGCTTTATTTATGCAAACACGTAATCTGACTTATGCATATATTCATGCATACATGTAATCTGCCTGATAAAAACAACGGACATACAAAGTGTTTCTGGTGGCCTAGAATATACTGTAACCTTCATGTTCATCTTATTTAACTGACTGGGGGATTTCTTTTTAGCTCCCTTATTTCATCCAAATTTTCAGTATTGTTCACATGTTGTCCCTGCAATTTACACTACAGGCACAAATCCAAATTAAATGTCAGTTTAGCTTTTTTCCACGCCAACAGATAAGGTAAATCTGTGGAGCGGGAGGCAGTGGAGAGACAGAGAGTGGGAGAGGGGAGAGGGAGAGGCAGCTCAAGGCTGGGGCACATCTGTTAAGGCTCCCATGTCAAGTGAAGGAGGAGGAGGCTATGAATATCAAGCCTGAGGTGTGTGCATCATGTGCTTGCATGTGTGTGTAGGAGAGAGAGAGAGAGAAAAGAGAGCCACGGAGAGAGAGAGAAAGGCCAACAGACAGACAGAGAGAGGCAGAGTAGGAGTAGGAAAAGAGAGGGGGACTTGAAAATGGAGGGTCTGGCTGCATTCGCCACAGCTGTTGAAAGTAGGAGTCAAACCAGACGGTCACACACAAACAAACACAAAGCTTGCAAAGCACTCACATATGGACGCATTAATAAGTAAAGCTCATCTTGAAGGGTAAATTGTCCAAAAGTTAGGAGACAGAGGCACAAAGGAAGTGAGCTGAGAGGCGAGGGAGAGAGTCTGCGAGATGAGAAGAAAGAGAAGGAGGGTGGGCGTATTCATGCATGGCACAGAACAAAAACTCCACTTTTTCTCTCTAGACAAAAGTCTGCAGAAACTACACCACACATCTGAATTTCTGTGACAAGGAATTTGGCAGGCCTTTTCTGCAAATTTCCATAAATCCACGGTGAACTGCTGGGCATGTTTGCTCTTATCAGCCCCACAGTCTATCTCTCATAACTGGGACCTGCCCACTTCCACCGCAGCCTTCAAACCACGAGACAGCCGAGGCTACGTCCACAGCTCAGTCTGCAAACTGCTTTACATGTGAACACGATGCCATCCACTGTAGAGTTTTCAGATCATTTCCATTCACACTGAAAAGCTTAATCAGTAGAAAAAATGGCTTAATGTCTTCTTCTTTCTCCTTTTTTTCTGTTGGCAAATTATGAAATTGTTGTTTCTCAGCCAACATCTGGTAAGAAGTGGGACAGGCACAGCTTGGTTACTCTGCTGCGTCTCAGTAGGTTAAACCTCCCTTCTGTCTCCTCCTACCATCGTTTATGTGAATTTTAATGCAGCCACATTTAAAAGGTAATTTACTACACTGTGCAAGGCACAGCGCTGGCCAGTCGCATATGTTCTAACCCCTGTGATGCTTCACCAAGACTCCAATCAAATCACTATTTTGTAATTGCAAACCACTCTGCTGTCAGCTGAACTGGCATTTTAAATGAGTGATTACCGGGAAGGTTAGAGGTGGCGAAACTTGGCTTCTGAACTTTACTGACCCGGAGCCCCGACCAAGTTTGGGTCATTGCTCTCCAAAAGCTCAGTTTTCCCTGTGCACACCAAAACACAAGGTTTTATTCATTCTGGAGACTGTTTTCAAAAAGCTCAACATCTAATTAAAAAAAAAAAAAAACGCAGCTAGGTGAAGATGGGAGCCAAAACAGAATCAAATGCATTTTCAAATGTAATCGACCAGAGTGAACATAGTCTGAGGTGGGGGCCTTTATGTGAGATGCTGATAGATTGGATGGTGTGTAACCTATAAAACATGCTGTTCAATGGGCCTTTTACTGAGGTTTGTGTAGAGAGGGATGTGTATGAACATTTCTGGCACGAGAGTCCAAAAGCCAAAGGAAATATGCTACAATATTCTTAGTGAAAACTGCCTAAAACAGGAACAGTCAAAGTAATGCTGCCACAAATAATACTGCTATGTGTCCACCCTATGCAAGAGGATATTTATGAACCGTAAAGCGGTAACAGTATCCTAGCACAAGAGTGATCAAATTTAGAGCAGCATCAAGAGGCTCAGGACATAGATAGAAAGGAATTAGGAGGTTCTGGTCTAACAAACTCAGCAAGCTGAGACTCCAAACTATGCATTCTTTAGACACAAGCTGAGAAGTAAACAGCGGGCACGAACAGAGAGAAAGCGACACAACCAAGGTTCATTTTTTAATGGAGTCACACACACACAGTGGCACTTGGCGTGTGAAGAACTATACTTATTCGACCGGCATACTTGTGCTCTCTGCAGCCTAAACAGGTCTTCGTTTGGTTCTGCTAACCTTTTGTTTTTGTCTATAGACACATGCCAAGACGTACTTCCCTGGGACGTATACCACCATCTTTAACCTTGGAAACGAGAGTGTCATGCTCTACACATTTAGCTACAAAGCTCTCGTCATATGCACTGTTGGTGTAAAAACTGGACAGTAAAGAGATCTCATGTGCCTCTTTCCAGAATTGAAACTGTGTGCAGATGCACCCTGATGCAAATCTGAGTGTCGTCTCCAAACAGTCTGAGAAGCTGCTCCGTTGTAAGCCAGAATTTAATATAAACGACCAAGACATCAAGAGTTCGGTCAGGTTTGTAGATATCATCAGTCGTAGTGCTCCTCTTTGCTTTTAGCGAATTACAGAGCATCTGGTCACTCTGCGGTTGAACTTTGGGTTGAATATATGCGAGTAAAAATCATAAATCAAATCCCCCTTTTCAGGTACACGATGTTAAGAGACATCTTCTGGAGCAGGACGACAATTTGCAAATGCGGAAAATGGCAAACTCCTTTAATACTCTAGTCTTTAGCAGCTAAAAACAGCCTCGTGCTGATGTCACACACAACTGATAATCACGCTGAAAGGTCAGATGGGTGTTGGAAAGATACAAAATCATAGCACACGACACCGGGTCTTTCCTCACTCTCTCCCCTGTGCTCTGACTCAGAGGGTGTAGAAGGCACATGGCCCTCTCCATCAGTCACTGGAAAACTGGATTAGGATGAATATTGCCCTGAGGAACCGCAGGGCAAACTAAAGTTTCTCACACTAAACACAAAAACACACACAGTTGTAGCTGCAGAAAAAAAAAGAAAAAAAAAAACACCTTTGCTGAGAGTCTGAGGGAGACACAAAAACAGGTCTGGAGATCAAGCACAGGCCTTTTTATGGCTGCACTTTTATGACTCTGTGTGAACTTTGTGGTTTGAAAAGCCAGCCTGAGAACAGCATGTGCCTTTGAAAAGGCTCATGCTGGATAATGGCGATGAAAAATGTGCTTAAACGTACAATCCCATCCTGTAACTGTCATTTTACGTCTTGTCAGGGATTCACGCATAAGTGTGTCTTGTAAAAACCAAAACAGCATGAACACACACACACACCAGTGCATCCCAGTGTGGAAAGAGCCGCACTCTGGGAGGTCACAGTGATCCAGCCATCTGCTGTTGCAATCAGACACTGAAGCGGTGGCCTGACAAACGCATACACACATGCATGGCAAGTTCACATGTGCACACAAGTAAACGCACCTTCAGCACTCCCTGCAAAGAACACACGTTTAGCCAAATATACACGTTGCCCTCAAAATAGAGACACACACACAACCCTGACACACATTTTGAAAGGGCTGACTGCCAACACACAAGCGAGCACGACACACAGACACACACACTCTCTCTCAGTCGGCAGGCTCAGATTGCAGGAAGCTCTTTGCACGCAGCTCAGTCCACAGCAGCCGGTACTAATCAGCACAATCCACCTGCAGATCGTTATGGATCGCTTACTGCAACTCACACAGTCTCTCTCTCTCACACACACACACACACACACAAACTTGGTTGAACGCTCACTTGCACGTACAGGCTCGGACATGAGCACGCGAACAACTGTTCTATACTCGAACACACACTTTTAAAAACACACGACGCGCAGTCCACACTCATGATGCTGATTTTGTTGTGTTCACGATCACGTTAACAAATACAATATTCCTATAATATGTTTCTAGGGACTCATTGTGTATTTGTGATTAGTCAATCGTGACTTTATAGTGAGCGTTACAATAGTATCAAATCAATTTTCTAATCTATAATTCATCTCCAAACCTCTAAAGGTTCACGTAAGGACTTGAAATTGCTCTGATACGGGCTACCGAAATATCCACACGACACCATTTTTCCCCTCTGTGTCACACAAACAACAACAAAACACACACACACATACACACGTATACACGCGGGCACGCACACTCATGCACCCCCACCGGTGTTGTAGGGCTAACCGGTTCCCCACAGGCGCGCCACGCTGCGTTAGCGCGGCCTCACCGGGGATAATTACAGCCTGGCGCGGCAGGGCGAGAGTGGCTCCGAGCCAAACACTGCTGCTGCTGCTGCTCGAGACAGAAAGAGAGACAGCGAGAGGAGGGAGACAGCAATTATTGGAGCACTGAGAGACATGGACCTATAGATTAAGCCCTAATCAATAGGCTGCTAAATTCATCGATGCAATCAATCAGTGCGCCCGTAAAATAAAATAACCAATGAGATCAATCACACTTGTCTCATTCCGACCTTGGGGATCATAAGCGGCAGAATTTCCCTTTCCAAAAACGCGCGGACAGCAACATTCAGTCGCTTCCTTTTTTTTTTTTTTTTTTTTGGAGAGAGAGAATAAAGACTAAAACCTTCAAACGAACCTTATCTGAGAGGAAGGAGAAGCGGTGGCTGCTCTCAGCGCAGCACAAGAAAGATGCCCCCCCTCCTCCTCCTCCTCCTCCCTCCCCCCTTCTCTCTCGTCTGTCGGCCTCTGTCGAGTTCCGCTCATAACCTCGCCACCCACCCTCCCAGTTCCCCGCCTCTCCCTGCTTTCCGCTGCTGGCGGGGAGCGCGCACACACACACACACACACACACACACACACACACACACCTCTTTATAGCTCTCTCGCTCTGACACGCACACACAAGCATTCACAACCTTGCATGCACACACACACACACACAGGCAGCGTCAATAAAAAGCCCAGCGCTGTGAGAGGCCGCCGGCACTCCACTCCCCCCTCCTGCCACTGCGATTAGCGGAGGCTGGCTGGCTAGGGAGAGGCGCCCCTCTGTTATCTGGGGCGGTGGCAGCCTGTGTGTGTGTTGAGAGAGAGAGAGAGAGATTAATTTAACTCTTTCGGGGCCGGATCGCAGCGCTCGAAGCTCCGCTGGCTCCTGCACTCCGATGAGCTCAGGCAGCAGCAGGCTACAGCCAAGCTGATATTACACAGGACGGGAAATATGGACATTTAAGACACGATTCCCAAGAAGAATAAACGTAAACAGGGTCATAGCCACCGAGGCCATGTCCTCGGTAATATCTCTGGGAATTTGGAGGGGTTATTCCACAGTGACACACATATTAAACATGCTGTTTTTAAATGCCGATGTGGAGCTAAATATTTCCAAACTAGGCTAAAAACAACAACGATTAAAATAATTCATCAGCCTGTTCTCAGAATGGCTGCGCAGGCAAGGCTTTGACTCAATATTCAGACGAGAGCTGGAACAATTAGGCCTTATCGATTAGTCAATTGACAGAAAATGTTTGGCAAAAGTGCCAAACGTTTGCGAGCTCCAGCCTCTCAAATGGAAGATTTGCTGCTTTTCTTTTGTCTGCTATGAAAGTTAACTAAAGGCTAGTTGTATTGTACTGAGTTTGGTTTGTGGCTAGTCACAAGTTTCTAAGGTGGGTGGGGGGATCTGTTGGGGGAATTTATGATGAGTTCAGTGTTTCTCCAGTCCTGACTACAGTGGTGGCACCTGTCAAATAAAAGGACAAAAGAAAATGTACAGTATTTATAGTATTTTGAGAAAAGGAGCCTGAGTGACATTGTGTTCCAAACGTCCCTGCACACTGGTCAAATAAATTAATCTCAGCTGGAATGGCAGGATTAACAAATTTGAGTATATCTTAACAATATCTTCATCTCTGACAAAAAAATAAAATAATAATAATTAAAAAAATAAAATACAATAAAAAACTGTACTTCTAAAATAATCTATCCCCGGAAAACTCAAATCAAGTCCTTATTTAAAAAGATGAAAATAGGGTAGCTCAAGAGGAAGTGCAGTGAAAGACATGTAAACCAGTTTTTGGAAATACCCCCAATGTGAATCCAGCCTGGGACTTTTGTTGCATGTCTTCCCCTTTGATCTTACCTCATGTTTCTTGGTAATCTCTGCAGTGATCTGTCAAAGCAAAGGCAAAAATGCCAAAAAAAACAACAACAGAGCATTAGAATACAGGGGAACATAAAACATTTGTAAACATAATACAAGGATAAGTCCAGTGATATTCTATATTTTTCTTATTGTTAACAAATCCAATAACTAGTGAGCTAATCTGCTGACACGTTCCTTCACTATGATGAACTTTGGTTGTTTAATTTGGAGTAAACCTAACATTAGGTCCTGCGTCGTGTCATAAATACTCAAGAGGGCAACAACTGTGTATTAATCCACGGCTGAAAACAGCCCCCGACAAATGCACTATTTACTCCCATTTGAGTCTAATTGCTAAAAACTAGAGAGTCAAGCTGTGCGCACGAAACTATACGTGTTTGTATTTGGGACCAGTTTTTAAATATTTATGTTTCAGTAGGAACAAACAGGCTTAGAGATGAGTGCCCCGGACACGGCATAGGGAAACTGGAAGAGGGACTAACGCATTTTTGGTTTTGGTCTTTGGCTGGATTTGTTAACAGTAGGAAAAACATATAATGACAAGACTGCAGTTCACAGGCTGAATCTTAAATCTGTGTGTGTAAAAAAATTAAATAATTATATATATGCACACACACACACACACACACACACACACACACACACACACACTCCAAGCTGGGGTTAATTCCACACATTCTTATGATCATATGTTGCGGGCCTATTGAGCTCCGGGTCAATACAAAGAGCCTACAGCAAAAACAAACGATTATAACATCTGATGTAAAGAGGCCACACGACATCTTAGACGCAATTATTTATACTTTTAAGACACCGTTCACGAAGGCTGTAATCTCCCCCCATTAACCCTCCCCAGCCTCATATTTACTGTAAGATGAGTTTAGGAGGGGTTTTCACCCTCCACCACATCCCCGCCTGCTATTACTGCCGGGGCCCTAATAAATAGCCGACGAGGTGGAAGCTGCGCAGAGGAGCGACCGGCAGCCATCAGGCCCTGCCTCGCTTCGCTCTCGCTCCGAGGTGACAGAGCTCCAGCTTGTTTTTCAGCGTCTGGAGCTGCTGCTGCTGCTTCTGTCGCCTCTCTCTGTCCGTCTCTCTTCCTCTCCTCTCTCTCTCTCTCTCTCTCTGTGCGTCACAGCTAGGTCATGGCTGGACTCCAACAATGGCTCCGGTTTCTCGAGCCACACGCACGCGGGCACACACACTCACACACACATTCACAGGCACCAAGAGCACACAAACACAGATCTGACAAATGATAGGGTGGCGAAGCGAGGCGAGGCGAGCTAATAGTAGGCAGTGCGCCTGCCGACATGCCCGTGGGCCGCGGGTGTTAAATTGTATCCAATTACGGCGCATGCGACGATATGAGGGGGGAATAATAATTCTTCTTGCGTGACAGGGAGATTCGCTTATTTTCCGGGCCCTTTATATATGGTGTGTGTGTGTGTGTGTGTGTGTGTGTGTGTGTGTGTGTGTGTGTGTGTGGTGGGGGGTGGGGGGGGCTCGAAACGTTCAAACGTCTGTGGGAGAGCCGTGTGTGTGTGTGTGTGTGGAGGGAAAAGTCTGGTTTTCTGGAGGACATGGCGCGCATATTTCATTAATCAAAATCCAGTTAACCAGATTTGGAGACACGGCAGGGGCCGACCATTAATTAATATCCATTATTTGGGCAGTCTAGGTCTAAAAGACGTCTTGACGCACATTTATACACGCACACATACACACACACAGATACACACACTTCGCAGGAGGCAGAACAGTGGCATGAGGGAATGAAGGATTGCATCAATGTGAAAATGAAATAAACACGCCCAGCCTGAGCTTTGTTATGAAATGTCTCTCCTGCTCATTTATTTGATGGAGTGCACAGTCAAGTAAAACGAACAACAGCGCCAAAAGAGGGGTAGGGGAAGTGTGTGTGTGTGTGTAATTCAGTGGTGGGCCTCTGTGAACTGCGAACTAACCTTGCACTTTAGTGTCATTGACGCCCAGAAGAAAAGTTCAACAACTCAAGGGTAAAAAAGGGTCAAGTGTCGGTTCATTAGTTCAACTTGTCAGAGAGGCAGCTGACAGCTGGCAGTGTGCACTGGCAGAGATGAAGCCACCTACATATGGGAAAAAACCAAATGGGCCTAGGTTGAATATAAAGTGACTCTATTATCCTGCCAATCACACCTCAGCTCTGTCCCCTTAGCACCACTGACTCAGGCCATGAGATGATGAACCATCAAAGGCTGTTGCAACGCCCGTGGGTGCCGCGTGTGTCATCTTTTCCGACCTGTTTTGACAGGCACCTTAGAGAGAAGCATGTGTGTCTGTGTGGGTGTTTGTTTGACTAATAACACGTTTTGCTTTCTTTCTTTTTTTTTTGTTGTTGTTCATAAGACTATATATTGAATCCAGCTCTGCACGACCGTCACGTGAGAGCAGAGGGTTTGGACCAAGAGAAGCATTTTCTTCACATTCCAGTCGAAGGCACGTATAAAAATAGAGTGTACACTTAAATATATACAGTACATCCATCTGTTATAAATACAGCATAATAAACAAGTTTAGTAGTTCATTAAAAATACAAAACATACCTTTCAAAGGAATACTTGTGCGAAAGTTGCAACAACAGTAATACCATATACAAAGAGAAAAACAGAAACCAAATACTGTCTGAGGAAGGAGAAGCTCCTTGTGCTTTGGGACTTGCTTGTCTAACCAAGTCATCATTACTGTTTTTAACACCCCTTTCTGTATTTCCACTGTACCATACCTCCCACCTATCGGCAGGAAAACTGTTCAGTACTCGGATCAATCTCAGTGTAGTTGCAGATGCTTTCTATGGCTGACACACAAGGTGCCTTTTAAAAAGGCCTGCTTTTCACCTCATCCCCTGCAGAGAAGTGAAAAGATAATTGCTGCGAATGCTAAACTAACAACTTGTTATGATTGCCTTTCAGCAGTCCTTTATGTTTTGTTTTTTCTTTTTTTTTCTTCTTTTTTGTGGTATGCCAAAACGCTGCAGAATGCAGGAGTCAAGAAGGCGCAAAGAGGGAAACCGTTTTAAGACCTTTGGGATGCAGCAGATGCCTTTAACATTAGGAGGATCTTTAAAGTCACTCCTTTCTTGCTCCTCTCTGATGATAGTATTGCAGGGAGCTGCTGCTCTGTACAGTGTGTGTGTGTGTGTGTGTGTGTCTTTAGGATATTAAATAGTAAAGGATGGGGATTAATAATGGAACCTGACAGCTCATCTCCGGCTTCTATCTGCCTGACTGTCCCCCCAATCTTCCTTTCCATTGCCTCCCTACCTCTTTTTTTCTCCCTCTCAGTTTCTAATCCGCTGCGTTTCTCTCTGGCTGTGACCCTCCTTCGAGTTCCTTCCCTCCAGCTCTTTTGTCTCCCTCTCTCTCTGTCTCCCTCCGTCCAGCTCTCTCTCAGGGCCCTCTGCCTTTCAGGGTCATGTCAGGAGAGTAGAAGAGCACGTTGGTGTCATCGTCGTCGTCATCGCTGAGGTCGACCAAGTCAGCTTGTGTGTAGCGCACTGCCCCGGGGTGGTACTCTCCGATGCGAGTCCTGTCACACAGCCGCGACTGCAGAGCCAGCTAGAGAACAGACAGACACACACACACACACACACACACACAGAGTTTGGAATTAACACACACTACTAGTGTTGGTGTGAAGAATATGTTCACACTAATCTGGCTAAATTTGAAAATGCCTCTGTTCTGGCCATCTATCCATACTAAGCTGGTGTTTTACGTAGTAACTCAAGTAGATAAACCTGAAAAGGCTGGCCAAGTGTTTCACCCCCTGTTCACACATACAGACTCAAAAACTAGAGGCACGACAGGCTGCCGTTCACTGTGAAATCAGCCTCCAAATAACATCCTGTGCCAATGCAGAGGGCTCCAGCCAAAACAAAAAAACAAAATGCAGGGTCATCTGACAATAAAGGTGAAACTGGCTCATCTTTTGTTGGATTACTGTAAGTGTGAATGTTTTATTTGTACAGTTTCCCTCACGATCATCGTGACCTCAGATATAATAATTCCTGCCTTGATAACATTCCAGAGTTGTTAAAATTTTGTCATAGCATTATAAGCTGCTGTTCAGTGCTTTGGCATGTGATAAGTCATCAAACTCATGGGTTCATTACTCAAACTAACCGTCCTCGGATCGTACGTCATCTTCTGACCGTTATCTGAAACAACATTTCTGCTTTAAGACAGAGAGACGACAACTTCTCTGATCATACATTTAAAATAGTAACACAACCAATCACGCAAGCTGTGTTAACATTCTTTCTGTCGGACAAGCTTGTGATCATGGTTAACAGGTAACATTTATGGCCCGTGTTAAAATCATTATTTTACACTCTTGTTCAGTTTTGTGACAACAGAAGAATGCGCAAATGAGAACAATTAAAAAGGGAATTTGTTTGTTTTAAAACACAGCATGGGTGATTACACAGAAGAGTGGGTGGGGGGGTTTAACTCTAAACAGCTGAAACTCGGCAGAGTAACACTGTGTAGTCTAAGATTGCAGCGATACTGAGACATATGAGACTGGGAGCAGATTTTTCCACTGGCGTACATGCAGAAGAAGAAGTGAGAGGTGAGCTCATTGCAGAGCCACAGGCGGTTCAGCTGTATGGCTAGAATGCAGATCAATATCAGGGAGGGAGAGAGAGAAAGGGGGGGTGGGAGGCAAGAGGGAAAGCACACAGGTGGGAGGGAGATGCTACACAAAGGAGAGCAGCAGAAATAATGTAAGAGATAAATGCCAGAGAGGCTGTAGCAGGGTATATGGAACAGAGGAGGCAGGGGAAGAGGCAGGCATACAGTACAGAGAGACAGAGATAGAGATAAGCAGAGGGAGGGAGGACGTGAAGAGTCAAAGGCAGCCGTGGAGGAGAGAAAAAAAACAACAACAACGGAGGACTAGATAAAGCAAGAGATACAAGGCAGAGACAGCAGTACGTTTACATGCATACAGAAACCAGGATCCTGGCAGGAAAGGGGCTATGCAGGTAGTGAAAAGACATGCTCAGTAACCTGGTTACCGTAAAATCCTTGTATACATGCAGCTCGTCTGGGCTTCTTAGTTTTAGTTTTGGTTGCACAACCTGAGACTGCCGAGGTCTCGTATCAGCGTCAGCTGAACTTTCGAAAGCATTATTGCACAGAAAACAAGAAGTGGTGGGAACCTCTGGGAATCTCGTGACTTGGCTCGATTCTTGTTCTTGGTGTCACAGTTTGATTCTCAATTCAATAAACAGAAAAGAGGTCCTATTTTTAGGCTCTCACTCCAGAGCACAGGCTGTTCACTCATGTCATCTGCTGGATTGTAGCAGGAAACATAACTGGCTGTTAAAGTACCTGGTCTTGAAGAAAGTCCCTGTCTGACTGAAGATGCACAATCATACTCCCACACACTTGTGAGTCGGAGTATGAAGATTTTTTTTTTTGTTAAGTGCAATGACTTGGTAACATGCTACAGACTTCATTGTGTAAGAAACAATGACACTGAAGGCTGTGGAAGGAAACAGCCATTAATGGGCACAACACCACAACACACCTCTTTGAATCACTGGACATATCAGATCTGTGGGCGGCAGTTCAGAGGTCTGAAACAAGGGCACAGGTGTTTTGAAACGAAACAGACGATATCAAGTTAATCTCCATAAACAAAACTGAGAAAACTGCGACGGCCCACCCCCACTCCCCCCCACCCCGCTGTGGGTTACAGCTTGACCCCCTCCCCTATTTTAAGCCTGTATTATTTTACATTTTGGCAAACAGGCATCATTAGACGTATGCCAAATTAGCGTTTGCAATGTACCATTGGATGGTTTTATATATAATGGATCCCAGATAACATTATCCTCTGAAAGTTTAAGTCACACTGAATCAAAATAAATATGTGCATCACGTCTACGTGTCCAGATTTAACCCAGTTACGAAGTAGCAGCTTGGGCACCTTAATTGCCTCCAGGAGCTGTGTGCCACAGCCACTGCCGCTGCTGTAAATGCTGACCGCGATGGTGAGTGGGCCAAATCAGCGGCATGCACCTGTCCTTTTCACCACAGGTAATATCTTTGCCTCATGTCTCTCCCTCCATGTCTCCCTTTCAACTCTTCCTCACCACCGAAGGGGAACTCGCTTCACAGTTTGAAAACCTGCGGGCTAGACTACACCAAATTTAACTGGTGCCGAGTGTGTTGGCTGGCTGGCTCGGAGCTTGTCGGCCTCTGAATGACAGCATACAATGTATTGACAAAACCAAGGTCTTGCAAAGCTAGTTATTAAGTTATTAAATCCAAAATGTGCCCAAACGTTTGCCTTAATCGAAGATGCCCTCATGATAAGCTTCCACTTTTTTAATTATCAACACAGTGAGGAGAAACCTTAACTTTATTAATGACCTGAAAAAATGAATGTTTGCAATCTGGGAATTGATTCAGAATTGTAGAAGATAAGGATCCCGATTCTTTTTCTGCCAATCACAGGAATAATGACTCTGTTTCTTACATTGTAGACAAGTTAGGAGTGGATCCGAGGAAATTATTACAGCCACCAACAATGTCAATGTATATATGGCATGTGAGTCGCTTATTAATATGCATAGACAGGAAAAAAACATCTGAGCCTATCCTTTAAATGCCTCTGAAAGCACCACAGGTAAAGAGCAACACAGACAGAAAGCAAGCCAGGGCCGATGAGTGAGCCAGCGGAGGCAGGTTTGGAAGGAGGGGTGGAGGGGTTGTCTGGTACGAAAGCACAGATTCGTCGCGTTGAGAGATGAATGTTTTGATGCTGTTACAAACCCCACCCCCACCACCACCATCACCACCCCCTCCCCCCTCCTCTCCCCCGCCAATCTCACACCTGATGTGTGGGGGCTGCTGGGAGTCGCATGCCAAGATGAATAACAACCGGCTGTTAGTCACGATAGAGCACGACCACACATGCCGCCTCTGTGTGTGTGTGTGTGTGTGTGTGTGTCTCTCTCTCTATGTCTCTCTGTCGTCTTTTTTTCTCACCTTCTGTCTCGTTCTCTCTGACACACACAAACAGCATTTTCTGTGTGATGTACGGACACATTGAGATTCCATTTCACTCCACTGTCTCCCTCTCTCTCCCGACTCACCACAGTGCAACACTGACATTTGGGTTGAAGGTCATACCACACATTCCACTCTTCCACGTTGTGCTCATGACCCGTTATCAGCGTGGTTGGTGATACTGAATAGGTGACAATATATGTCTGTGTGTTAGTGCACATGTGAAGACCACAAAGATTTTTTTGCTCGTGGTTCAATATCATGTCCGGCTGATATCCGCAGATACTGTCAATGTCTGCAGGTTCTCCACAAATCTGTGGAGAACCATATTGATTGTGGTGTTTATTGAAATACAGCCAGTGTGGTTTGTGGTTCAAATGTAAAAACGTCATCCCGCCGGTAATCTTGTCCTCATTGCATTTCCCTAGAAGTTCAGTTTGAGAAAGAGGTAAAGTCAGTGATTTATAATTTTACTCTTTAAATGAGGGGATTTTGGTCCTACACCCAACAATTATTTCCTGCATAGGTGATGTATGAGCACCTGTGACAGATGGTACAAGTCAATTTGGAGAGTTAAGTAGTGTAATTACAAATTCTGAAGCAATTATTTCTTACTAGGAAGCAGGCTCAAACTAGGGAGGTTAAAAAGAAAGATGAGTTTCTGTAGGATTCAACATAACAGTTAACTTAAACTCATAAGAAGTATTAGTTTTGGTTGAATTCAGCATTCCCACATAGTCATTATGAAATACAGATGAATTAGAAATATTTCAGGGGCTACAAACAATAATCCGTTTTATTATTGATTAAACATCAAATTATTTTCATCTCTTAATCTATGAACTGTGGGAAAATAGTGACAAATGCCCATCACAGTTTCCCAGAGCCCAAATTAATATAATTAAATGGATGGAGCACCACAGTCAAAAACTCATAGATATTCAGTCTCCGATCACAGAAATCCAACAATATACTCGGTGGATTTTTCGCATTTTTGCTCGAAGAATTACTTGAGCGATTAATTGATAATCAAGTTTGTTACCAATAAATTTTCTGTCACGTGACTACTGCTCTCAGCTGAAATGGTTAGTCCTACTTCCAGTACTACACCCTGTTTACACCAGGCACATTTCAGCCATGTTCCTTAGTCGTCCATCTAATGTGCATCTGACTGAACAGATACGCTTTCATTTTAATGGATGAAGCTGTCTGCACTGGCTGTGTTTAACGGCCGTAATTCATGTTTTAGGCGATTAACGGCAATTTGCATTTTTATGCTCCAAATCTACTTTCTTCCCTTTTATGTGTTTAATTATATTGATTGTGTATTGGGGTTGGAAATGTGCAGCAGGGATATGGCCCTTGTAAATTCTGTAAGATTTACAGTAAATTTGAAAGGGTACTGGGCTTGTGTAGAGAAGAAAAGACAACCAACACTGGGTGACACAGCTTTCAGCCAGCCGTTGTTTGCTAACATGTCACAACAACATGATGCTAAGCTTTAAGCAGCTTTAAGTCTTTCTGCTTAATGTAGCTTTAAAATTACAATGTGCAATCATTCCCAGAGAGCTATAAAGATTTAGTTGATAGGCTAGTTCTATTCAACTGATTTTTTTGTCTCTGATCTTGTCGAGGGCAGAGAATCTATCAAAGTTTAACACTGATGTGTTGGAAAAGTTTGGATTGTTTTACTAAATAAAAAAAATCAAAGAGGTCTAAACATAGCAGGGATCGCTGTCAGATCTTAAAGTGATGATGTAAAGTCTTCTGTATTGATAAGTCTCCCATTTATGGTCCACAAGTATGGCCATAGACACGATGTTGAAACTGACTCAAAAAAAAAAAACACAGCAAAATCATTCAGTCATAAGCCGTTCACCCACAGAATGCCGGGAAAGGCTTCAACCACCTGTGACCCTGAAAGGAGTAAACAAAGTTACACAGCAGAGGACGGATGGAGAGGTGGAATTCAGAGGTTTACAAAACCCTTTTCAGACGAGGAATCTGTGATATTACTGGCTGCATCAGTTTGTTAAAGTGGTGGCTTTTTAGCAATGCCCTGTAGCTCTAGGGAACACAGTGTTGGTCTGTCAGTTAACCACTTTATAAAGACTGAAGTATCTCAACAACTATTGGATGGATTGGCATAGCATTCATGTCCCCAGAAACTGGATCCCTTGGGTTTTATACAGACATTTGTGTCCAAATCAGGATGAAGTGTAACAAGTTTGGTCATCCCCTGACTTTTCATCTAGCGCTACCATCACATCAAAATTTTAATTGGCCCAATATTTTGGTTTATGACGAAATACTTGCAGAACTAATGACATCCCCATCAGCCTCAGCTGTACTCTGTGTTTGGTGCTAATTAGCACATGTTAACATGCTATGGTCCGGGTTATACCAGAAGAGAAGTGGCGCCTTTCCACACTAAACTAAGCTGGCATGTCTGAATGGGGCTATAGATGTATGTATGCAGTCGCTGTACCTGCATGCCAGTAGGGCTTAGTAGGCTCCACCAATCCCTATCCAGGCCAAAGACAAAGGCATTGGCCAAGCCGTGGAGTGGTGCCGACAGGACGTGTAGCAAGGTGAGGGAGAAGGATGGATCCTGTGGGTAGAAGGCATTATGAAGCCTGGGGGAGAGGGAGAGAGAGAGAGAGAGAGAGAGAGAGAGAGAGAGAGAGAGAGAGAGAGAGAGAGAGAGAGAGAGAGAGAG
>JBBMJY010000007.1:7134864-7146077 GCA_037833715.1 Toxotes lorentzi | reverse complement strand
CACACACACACACACACACACACACACACACACACACACACACACACACACACACACACACACACACACAGCCCTCTATAAATTTGTGTCCAGCAATAACCCTGCCAAGGCCACGGAGGTAGAGCAGGGGGGCGAGGAAGAGGATGAGGAGGAGGAGACAGAGGCTGAGCACAGGGGGGGAGAGAGCACTAAAGACTATTGACTGACAGATAACCTTTGAGAGGAGATGGAGGTAAGGAGGGGGTTTATGTGGTGTAAGAGGAGGACAAGGAAGAGCGGGAGGAGGTGAGGCCACTATATGCAACCTGGTCCAGAGGTAACTGGCTCCATCAGAGCTCCACGTTAAGCTGTCATTTACTTCCGATTGGGAGAATAATGTGTAGCCCTGCAAAACCTGACAGACCTGCTGGACTGGTTTCAAAAACAAAAATTGGCTTCTGAGTCCACAAGCTGCACACTCAAACCAACACCATAAACAAAAAAAATATGTATTTTAGGAAAATAAAAACTCTTCAGGATCACAGAAACAATATTTATGTGGAGGAAAACACACGCCTAATATTGTATACTCAAACCTAAAGTGTAATGCAAATCCCTTCATTTGGAGAGTGGAAAAAATGCACAGGACAGCAGTCATCATCACAGAATGACCATGAGACACTTAACTCCACAACTGAATAATCTGTGCATTTTAATTAGGTTCAATTATGCCAAGATTAACCGTGGCTAATTGAACACACTTCCAGTGGCAACAAGAGTAAAAACATTTGGTACGTTGTCGTGTACAAAATTTACCTGAGCCAAAGAGTGATATCTGCGGAGCAGCCAGATCACAAACAGCATGAATAGACTGAGGAGAGAGAAGAAAGACAACAATGAGATGTTTCTTGCTAATTGCAGGGGCGACAACTTAAGCAGCACAGGGCATTTACTGCTCATGTACTGTCTCACTGCATGTAAACACAGCATAACAACTCCGACACTAATCCCTGCAGGCTCTTTTCTAAACTTTACTCCTCTACATACTCCTGATTTTCCTTAGCTTGTAGTAAGATCACTGATCATGAAAGCAATGCCTGTTTCGACTGAAACTAATGAAACCTGTGTATTCATCAGAAAACCTGCCAACGACCTGACTGGCTACTACTTTTACTTAATTGGGGATAAAAAGTTTTCACAAACAACAACACCGCACACCATAGACTCATCTTAGACACAGCCAAAAATTATAAGCTTTACAATAGCAGTATTCATTATAGGGTTACTGTAAAGGGTTCCATTAGTTTGCACAAGTTAATATTATAGCTGACTCTTCCACTACCCGCACCCACAACTACTACGAGAAGTCTCTACAGATGTTACATGTGAACAATGATAACACACTTCTCTAACAGTTATACTCAGATATAATACAGAATTATTCTTAGAACTTAGTCACTGTATTCCTAAATCATGCTTTTTGTGATGTGAAATAAATCTCATGGGTTCAAGACAAAGCGCAGAAATGAAAAGTGAAAAAATTGGAGGAAATATTTACCATCCTGCTAAGGAGAAGGTTCCTGTGGCTCGTTTTACGGTTAAAATCACCACCTGTAAATCAGAAACAACTCATTTCCATAAATAATAAAAACAACATGTCAAGGTTGACTTGTGCATTACTTCCACCATGTAATGTTTTCAAGCAAAGAACTATGGAAATTTGCTGAGCACAATACAAATGCTATACTTTCATATTATAATCAGGAGCTTAGAAATTACTGGTTTGACTGCCACATGTCTTTTGTATGTTTGTGTACAAGCCTGCAAGCATGTGTGCAGTTAAAGGAAGCATGATATAATAGTATAACAGAATAATAGAATCTGAATGCCCTTGAGGTAACCCCAGCATCAGAAATATAAACACTTGCAATTAAGACACCCAGGACATCCAGGGTGTTAATGAATGTCACCTCCTCATGGAATGAAATACAGATAGGCTGATGTTTTAACAGGGCTAGAACCGGACACTCTGCATATTTTGTGCAAAGACACATCGAACCTGAAACTGAGAGCTGCTCTGAGAGAAACAAACAAACCAAAAAAAAGTAGAAGAGTGAAGGAATGAAAAGAATGAGACGTGTATGAGTCAGTCCTGTATGTTTCAGTGAAGGACAGAACAGAGCAACACAGAGCACGGCACGTCCACACTATGAGCTGTGCAACATCAGTGCGGAGATGCACATACACTGTCACACACCTGTAACCTCGGAACAGTGACAACGAAGAACTACCTTTGATTAGTCTGATAAGCTGTAAAAACTGCTGTGTCATGTGCTAACCTCTATAAAAAACAGGGTCATATACTGCAAAAAAAAAAAAAAAAAATCCAGAAAATATTTTATATACTAATTTGTTTTTTCAGTAGCGCAAGAGTTCTGGCTGCACTGCTCAGACAGAAAAGATCTGATTTACTAAGAGGTATATTCTACAGACATTTTTTTCTCTGAGGGCTTTTACCAGTTTATTACAGTTTTAATTACATTTGAATGAATGCTCCCAACATGGTGCTGCAGGGGTGGTAAAAAGGTTCAAACTCTTTGCACTTTCTTATAAAACAGTTTCATGAACAGTGAATGGACGATCTTGGGACTTCTTGGAAAAGTTTATGATGTCACTTTTATTCTAACAGGGTTTTCTCCTCACACCACCTGTCACACAAACATCTGTAGTTATCTTGGGCAATATATACAATATTATCATGCCCTTTGATTCTTATCTAAAAGAGCGAGCACTGACCTTGTAGTCAAGGCAGCCTTATCGTATTAATAAAGATTTGACTGTACACTTCAAATGAGTAAAATATTAAGGGCTGCAACTAATAATCATATATTTTCAATTACTTGATGTATTATTTTCTTGTTTGGTCTTTAAAATATCAGAAGATCATGAAAAATGCCCATCATAATGTCCAAAAAGTCAATGTGATTCATCCGTCAATCTAAAACCCAAAGATTTTCAGTTCATTATCACGTATGGCAAAAAAGAAGCAAATCCTCACAATTAAAAAGTTGGACCTAGGAAATGTTTTGTATTTTTTCTGGCATAATATGAAAATAATCATTAAAAAATATATATATTTTTTTTTCTGTTGATTGACTAATCAACTTAATAGTTAAGATCTAAAGGAAAAAGACCCATAGACATTTTGCAAACTATCGGCAACACAATTTAAATCTGTGGCAGGCGCTGCTCAAGTGACAAAGAAAAGAGGATGTTGCAGGCATGTCGGCAGCACACTGGATTTAGATGCATTGACTAACATATTATTTTGCCTTCAATTTTCACTAGACGTGTGATGCAAAACTCAAACTGGGTTGGCTGACTAGGTCAACGTGGGCCATCTGTATCTAGGTTAGTCAGACAGTGTGCAGAACACTGATCAGTTGCTTGCGATTATGAACGATTGCTTGTCAGTAAAGGAGAAATTTTGGCTCTAGGTAAAACAGCATTACTGCAGCATTCTTCCCCGTTATAGCCGGGCAAAGAGAACGGAAGATAACCTGGAGTCTAAAGCTGCTGGCATGCAAACATATACCTGCACTCATTAACACATTCACTGCACCAGATACAGCAACAATTCTGTCTCTAGTCTCTAATCTTCCCAGCATACGTCAACCTAGATTCAGCAACAAGGTGCAACTGATCCAAATAGGGTATTTCTTAACTAGGCTATACTGAATATAAGGGAAATTTTAAAAGGTTTACCAATAACTTCTTATACAAATCCACAAGGTGTGGACTCAACCACATGTAAATTCAATGAAATCTAGATTAAAATTATATTTGTGAAATTTATTTTTTATTTTCAGTTTTTGTCTTTGACAACAAGGTGCTGATAGTAGTTTTCTGTCAACACTGGTTGGTGGTGTTGCATTGGTTTGCACCACATTGTATGGTTCTCTACTTTGTGTGGTCAAAATAACAGGACAATGCAATCAAACAAAACACTGTGCACCATCACATTTGGCAGATGCTTTTGTCCCAAGGGACTTACTTAGTATTCTACCCCAGCACGTATCCAGTGCTACAGTACAAGAGCTTAGAGGGTTGTTTTTTAGCTTTACTTTCCACCACTGTTCACTCACTACTGTTACTGTCTTCACCTGTATTTCATTGTATCTCCTTCACTTCATCTGAATTGGATAAACAAGTCCTGTCTTATCATTTTAAGATAAAGAACACTAGATCTGTGCCTATCTTTAATCATACTGACCAAATCAAAGTCTAGGGCTTAAACTTGAAATAGTTTTGTGAAGTATAAATAACATAGCTAAAAGACAGAACGCTGTGAATGAATGCTCAGGGCCCTGTTCTTTAAATGTGGTTTTACTAATTCTAGCTAACACACTGTTAACAGGCTAAAACCATCCTGTTAATTCTAATCCAGAAAATTTGATTCTTTGAACACAGTTTGCTGATTAATTTGTTGATCTTTGATTAAATTATCTTGTGCTCCGCTCACACTTTAAATTAAGGCAAAATAAGCAGAGTTGAAACCATAACCAGCAATTATATTACTACTTGCAGGTACATGGACTAGGTGCATTGCAAACTCTCCCAGCATGCATTGGGAAAATAGGTTCAGACACATACCTCGGTTTCTGTGCACCTGCTCGTTTTTTTTTTGACACGTGTCATTTGTCCTGTATTGTGCTGCACAATGTTTACACTGTTTACACACTTTGAACAAAGTTATTCAACGAATATTACCTGTGAATGTGTTCGGACTACAAGCGATGTTGCTGCATGAATGAAACTTGGCAACATGGGTTTTAGACCATGCTTATACTTTCTTTGTTAATCTAGTCCAGATCTGACAAGGACAATGGATCTAGATCGAGTCTGATGTGGTGTAGATGAAGGGAAAGCAGTGAAATTGACTTTTTTATTTGTTTGATAAATAAAATAAAATATGTAAATAAACACAGGCGATAAATAAAGTAAAAAACGGTTAGGCTTTAACCAGAAAGTTTAACCCTCTTCTAGAACAATACGTGGATGAAAAGACGGACATTTTCTCGCTCAACATTAAAGTTTTAGTTCACTGTAAACGTCGTCAAAAAATATAACGTTATCTCATGTGCAACAGGCCAATTAACGCAGCTACTTAGCATGTTAGATTACTGACTGTCCAGCTGGGCCGTTACAGTTTACTCCCGGGAACCACAGAGGTGTCAGGCCTCCAATCATCGCCCAATCAATCGATCAATAAATAAAAATCAGTCATTTCCAGCGCCAAAGCCCTGAAGTAAGCTAACACTGAAACAAACACTGAAGCTAACCAGCTAATTAGCCATACAGCTAAAAATAAAAGCACCCAGTGACGTTAGCTACTTACGCATCGATAGTCTTCTGAATGTGTATTAAAAAATACGCAGCGTGAGTCGTTGCTCATTGGCTTTGGATTTTGACTGTCCATTCTGTCTCACAGTGATTCTGGGAATAATTTCGCTTGAATTTGTTGTTGTTTTGCTGTAGCTCTTTTTGTACTTCCTGTTTCTACGGTGCGCACAAAGGGACAAAAAGTGCCACTGACCGTTTGAGTCAAAGTGTCATAGAGCCACAGGTCTGTGAAGACCTGAGTAGCATATTAGAACTCTGTTTGTACTGTTTATTCGTTTATTTATATATTTTGTACTTGAGTATGACAAGTTCCACTATTTGATATCTGCTACGGTAAACCTCTATTACAATATATGCATTACAATATTTTTCAGCTAAAGCATCAAATATAAAAATCAATTAAATATTTTTATAAAATATACAGCTATAACTCATTCTGTCACACAATGAATGTTTTTACTTTTGAAAGTTTAAGTACTTTTTTTTCCCTCATAATAACTACTTTCAAATTTTTTCCAAGCAGGAATTGTACTTGTAATATTGTATTTTTACAGAGAGGTATTAATGCTTTTATCCAAGCGGGGGATCAGGTAACCTTCCTGTAATACACTGCTCAAAAGTTGCAAAACTAACGTTTCATGACCCATCGTGTCCACAGCAATGTAAGACTGATGGGATGGTACAAGCAAAGCAGTTTAGCCTCAGGCATTCACCTCAAGGTTAATGATAAGGTTATCTCAGTGGATATTTTTAGAAACCAGCAACCTCATTTACAGCCAAATGCAGCAAGGCATATTACCTTTGTCCTAAATGTGGACAGCAGTGTGGCCATATTGCCTGCAAACAGCCTGAATCAGACAAAAGAAACTTTTCAAGCTGTGTCACTTTAAAGATAATTGATTAGAACTGCTTCCTTTGAAATACTTTTTCCTTCTTCTGGATTTCAGACAGACTTTGTAAGATGACTCTAGTTTGTAAAAGGAAAATGTTAAAATAAATTAAAATAAGTTTTGAAGGTTATGGCTCACTTTAAGCAGTAACTGAAAAACGCCAAAATTGTTCACAGAATGGATCCAGTATTTTCAACATAAGGCGATTCATTTAAGAAATCTTATAAAATTGAATATATAGTGCAGTTGCAGCCTGCAGTATATGAGAATGACATCAAGCTATCATCTGTTTACTGTAGTGTGTTTCTGTGTACTTGTACATCTCATCTGTGTTTGTGAAGACCAATTTTGGCCAACCCCCACTTTCTGACACACCTCAAAATGGCTGTTTGATGGTTAAGACTTGGTTTCAGGGTTCAGGTTAGAATTGGGTTTTGGTCGGAGTTAGGGTTACGGAATACATTATGTCAACGAGTGTCCTCACAAAGATATAAGCACAAAGAAGTGTGTGTGAGAGAGAGAGAGCAACTAAAAGTAATAGTAACTCTCTGTTGACCTTTTGTGACACTGAAACTCCAGCTGCACCCATTTCTCTTTGGTGGCCTTTGAGGCTGTCACTGTCAGTTTCTCAAGCAACAATGAAATCTGTTATTTCTTCTTTCCACCAGGCAAGATATTACATAAAATAACACAAGCAAGCATGTGTACAGACAAGAAAAAAATGACCTCCCTTTGCGCTCCCTTTGAAATATGTATAAACCTAAAAATAAAAAGCAAACTTAACTGATTCCAGTGCATATGTAATTGTCATGCATGTGTATCCCCACACAACAGCATACATATTTACTGTGTGGAGCGGATTCAGATTAAACAGAACATTCAGGTTTTTAGTGTTGTACTCTGCAAAAAACCTGATTCACACTGTAGTCTGGGAAATTTTCACTTGACACAATTCAATTGAGAGAATTTAAATCAAACAATGGTCTCATACTATGTTGTATTATTAAGCGGTACTTCATTTTCCCCCAGACTCTTTTAGTTTGTGAGTTCAAGTGGTTCAAGGTGTTTGTACTTGAAGCTTGACGGACAGGCAACATTCTTCAACCTGCAGGTAATTTTAAATCTGCCTCTCCCTTTCGACACATTTAACTGCTTCATACCAATGTAAACAATTGTGTTTGACAATTTCTTTTTTACAGGAAATAAATTAACCCACAAGATCAACTGTGATTCTTTTGCTGTTTTGTTTTTTCTCTCTGGAGCCCTACCCTTTCCTCTTGATTTTGTTTTGGAAAATACAGACAATACTGCAGTGTAATAAACTGTCTCTCTGCTACAACAGGCCACATAATGCAAAATCATACAAGGGAAAAAATAAAATCAAAGAATCGCATTCTGAACCTAAATGCCTCAGGCTCGAAACAAACTTTACCTTAACTAAAAATAAATACTCTACAACAGCATCAAGTTAACAAGACGAGAGCAACAGTTCTGACTAACTCTTCGCAAGTGTTTACATGTTGTCTCTTCAAGGCAATCATTACATCACCTGTTTTCAGAGCTGAGGTGATGGATACGAAAACACTCCCATGAAGAGGTGCAAACAACACTGTTTCTATCCTGTCTTCATGTTTTGAAGTCTGTACAACCTGGTCCTTTCCAAATCTCTGAATAGCTGCCGACATCCTAGATTTCTTTCAGCAATAGACGTGATATGAAATGACTGTTTACTCAATTATTAAACTTCTCTGGTCCTGAAGAAACAATATGACAGTGTTTTTAGAGATAGAATGACAAATGTGAAGACTTTAAATGGATAAATATGAAGATACATAAAGATTTATCAAGCATGCTTTTTGTCTAACATTACTAAAAAATGTTATTTGGTCAGAGGTTACAATTCCCTTAAATGTCATGCATTCCCCTTAGTAAGGGAATGCATAAGCCTATGATTTAAACACATTTTTGTGCTGTTTGTTCAAATTTTTAGAACAGATTCATGAAAAAAAATCCTACACAACAAACTCAGTACATTCATATAAAAGTTTTATTTTAGAAACAAACATTATCAGTACAAAAATGGTGCAGAAGGTGCATACAAAAGCACTGGCTTATTTTGACAGATGGACATCTCCAGTAATACCTAAGTAATAGCAAATAAAAGACAATAACAGCAATGCATCTCATGGATACCATCATTATTCTCTATGCAGAAGAATTATCAGTTGATTCCAGTTCATTGACCATGTAGGACATTAGGAGATCATAGGCAGCTGAAATAAGCATCTGCCTCCTTCCCTGCAAAGCACAATTTAAAGACACAGACACATCAGATTTGAAGGAGCACTGGTCACACACAGACAAATGCATCCGAACGCACTAACATCATCAGCATCCCAGACAGGAAGCTAAATCTTGTGTCAGTATCCCCCTCAGAGGGGCGGTTCAAATGACCGGTCCTGTCGTTCATACAATCCACTTCTTCTTCTCCAACTTTGAAATAACATTTGACTCTCAAACACACAGGTAGTAAATGAGGTAATAAATTATACATTAAATAAAGATTTAAATACGTTTCATCTGTGTATCACAGGAAATGAATGCATGGTGTGTACAACACTCTGGAGTGCAAAACATATGGGTATGGTGTTAAGTACACAAATGCTTTCTTCAAGATCAACACATCGACAGTCAATACCACAGAGTAGACCAACACCACGTAGGCCTATGGAAATAAACGAGCAGCCTTTTCCCCTACCATTCAAATGTTTGTCCATACATTTCATCAGTAGTCACAGCAGCAGCAGCAATAAGGCCTGTTGACAAGTCAGTTCAGCCAGTCCAAGAAAAAAATCTAGGCTTTCAGTTTCTGTGGGCTCCGACCTTACTGCCCCCATCCTCCGATGCCAATCTCCTGCTTGTAGCGCTTGGTCAGAGAGTTGGCCTGCTGTGTGAGCTTGGACAACACCCCTTGGAGCCCGGTCAGATGGTACTGGAACTGCTTCTCCAGATCCTCGTCCTCCTCTTCGTCCTCCTCGGAGAACGATGAGGAAGCGGAGGAGGAGGTGGACGCGGACGAGTTCACACGGGTGATCTTCATGCTCTCCTTGCGCCTCTCATCGGCTGCGGCGCACCGGACCCCCCACTCGATGTCACTGCGGATGGACTTGAGCTGCTGGTAGTAGCTATACATGTCCCCCTCGTCCTCGTCCGATTTCAGGGAGCTCATCTCCCTGTCCTCATCAAACGGGACGTCCCGCAGCAGGCTGGGCACCATGATGGTCTGGTCCATGTTGTTCACGGCGCCGATAAAGCGGTTCATGGCATTGAAGAGGGAGTTTTTCTGGTTGGGGGTTTCTAACAGCTGCATCATCATCTTGGCGAGAGTTTTCTGTCCTTCAGGAACAGAAGTGAAAGCGAAGATCCGAGTTTCTTGTCTTGTTTGTTCTCTTCTGTGAGTGTCCTGCTTTGATTCAGGACTGATCGGCTTAAAGAAGCGGCTGCTTGTCTGTAATGCTGCTGCGGGGATTGGCTGTCCTGTGAGTCAGGAGAGTTGCGCTGGTAGATGAGCACGGTTCTTGAGTTTCCCTTTCGTTGAGTGTCTGTGCTCTTCTTTTTCTTTTTAATGTGCGTGGAGACGGGTGCGCCTTATTTATGCATGGGGTTTCGTTCTTTAAAGGCGGTCCCACGACCTGTTTGTCCTGTTCTCCCACTGCAGTTGTAACCAGACCCAAATGACCTGAAATAGCACACAGCTCAGCAGAGAGGTTTGGCGCATTTTCTAGAAGAGGAGTGGCATCACTTTGACAGTTAGGAGATACCTAAAGGTTTAAGTTGAATTACGCTCTGTACTTTTACCGCGCGTAATTACGCACAACAGCTGTCAGGACACCGCTCAACGCTGCCTCATCTCAAACCTAACATAACGTGGAATGTGCTGTCCTGTAAGTCTGCACTATGATTTGTCTTCCGGTGACAAAAGAGGCTGAACATTACATCATCACATCCCCACATTCTGTTCCAATGAGCCAGACAGAGACACGAAGGGTGAGAGCTGACCGGTGTTATGAATATTCATTGAACAAGCCATCAGCCCACTGCTACAGCTTCCAGTAAAGCCAATCACATGGCCGTGTGAGTTTTCGAGGCGGGACAAGTAGACGTTGGACCAATAACGAGGACACTCTTGTCTCGCTCATCTATTGAAAGCAGACGCAACACATGGTCGAGCTCTTAAACTTCGAATAAATATTTATTTAATTCATAGATTAACTTTCAGTGTGTCATCCCCAGCGTTGGAAAAAGTATTTAGACCTTTTACTTAAAGTAGCCTAATAAACTAATGTGAAAAAAAAACTCCATGACCTAAAAAGCTAGTTTTAATTAGTTCATATACAGTTATAGAAGGTGTTTTAGTCCAGTGGGTATAAATTAGTGGCTTAGGAAAAAATAAAGTTCTGCTACACAAATGGATTCCTTAAAGTAAAATGAAGTACAAGTACCTCTAAACTGCATTTATGCATAGTAATTCAACAGATGTAACACCAGGTTACTTCCCTTGGTCACCCCTAAAATGTGTTTCATGTTGTTCCCTCTATCATTTGTGCAGTGTTCAGTTCTTTTTTAGGGAGGCCACATGAAAACACACCTGGAGATCCACTGATGTTAAACACAAACAAGAGATAGAAAAAAAGGAAAACATCATAGCAATAAAATTAGAAGTGAAATAGTGAAGTATCTGGTGCCACATCAATGAGCATCATCAAAAGATATATCCTTGTTGCAAATGTCCAATTATGAGACAATTATATCAACAAAATGGGGAATGAAAGTGTCATAAAAGTACAAATTCACTCTTTACCGGGCACCACACACACACACACACACACACACACACACACACACACACACACACACACACACACACACACACACACACAC
>JBBMJY010000007.1:6960322-7123383 GCA_037833715.1 Toxotes lorentzi | reverse complement strand
TAACCACAGAACACGGAAATGTTAGTGTAATAAACTACGATAACTCCAAACAGTCAACACCACAGTGCAGAAAGCGGGAAGTGACACAATACGTTAACACCACGTGAGTCAGTACGTCAGAGTCTTACAAAAATCTTCTGACACAAGCAAGGGCCAACTCATCATCATAACCTCCGTGCTTCCAAGAGGAGGCTGCTCGCCATCCTCCTGCCAGGCCCTCTCACTAGAGAGGGAGCAGTGGGCACAAAATGTCTCTGTCCAGCTTTAGACCTCTAAAACTGAGAGCAAGAATACACTCAGCTCCCAAGTGATTAACAACAATTCAAATAAATTAAATCCTTTGACTGCTGCATTGTTCTCATTTTGGTTGCAGTTCTTAAATAAAGCTATCTGGAGTTCCTTTAGACTTAAATACAGTGAGAGTAGTTTGAGAATGCTTACTGTGGCTGCTGTGGCACACGGCCAAACTTGATCCTGGCTCATGCAAACATCCACACATGGATTTCCATATCAACACTATGGCACGCAAGGACAAAGTGTTTCAGCAGAGGGTGGGATGATAAGAAAGGTTAGAGTTAAAGCAAACGCACACACTGAAACACACTGAATGGCATAAGCTACAGCTCTGTCCTGAATATACAGAAACACTAGTAAATGTTCGCAAATAGTGAATAATTGTATTATCAATGAATCAATGAATTGTTAAGTCTACAAACTGTCCACAAATTGGGACACAAATTTATCACAAAGCCCAAGTTTAAATATTCAAATTGCTTTTTTTGATTGATAAACAGTTCAAAACACAAAGATTCTGTTTGCCATCATAGATATATGATATCTTAGAAAATACTTCACAAAAATACTTCGCTTGTAAATGGCTGATTATCAAAGAATCAACTAATGGTTCAGTGGTTTCAGGTTTGAACTAGTTTCCCACAATACTGATAATGTATTTATGACTTAAACATGTTGGTGTAATTTCTATGATGTAAGCAAAACCTGTAAAAACAGGTATTATTAACGGCCTGTGGGAAGTTATACATGAGATGATCAATCCTCAGTTGCATGACATCGCATGGAGCTGAACCACTTAGTGAGGAGTGAGAGCCACTAGATGTTCCATTTAAAACCAACTCAAGAGTTGTCTGTTTAATGTTTTTGTAATCTCTTTATCTGAATCCTCATCCTGTTGTTGTTCTTGTACTACTGCAGCTGCTATGTGCTCAGATGACATTTTCTACAGGCCCACCAGTACTGATTTTCATGCTATATAAACATATCATGTAAATCATCACATGCCTTATGTATAAATTGCTTTTTGCACTTGTATACTAATGATGTTCTTTTTTTTTTTAAAATACACCATCAAATACTAGTCAACTCTTCAGGCTGCACAGGTTCATCTAAGTTGATGAACCAGCACAGAAATTATGACACATATATGTATGCTGGCCAACTGGGGGCAGCTGTAAAAACATCACTGATATGTTATCACCTTACAAAGTTAATATCATGAACATGATAGCTAAAGAATTCCTATTCACAGTACACTTGGAGATTTGTCTGTCAACTTGATGAATGGTCAAAAGTCCAGTGGTCCCTCTAGGTCTAGCTCCATTTTTGGTCCCCACCAACTCTTGAGGGAAATATGTGGCTCTAAGTGTTTATCCAACTTTTTTTGCTGCAGCCAAAAACACCACTGATTAAAGAAGTAAAACGCTAAAGTTATGAAACGATTTCTGTCAAGCGACTAATCGATCAATCGACTACTTGTGGCAGCTCTGATGTAAAGTATCCCCTCTTTTGAGCCCCGTCCATGTGAGCTGAAGGGCTGCAGGCTGGTGATTTGATTTGTCAGTAATGACATCCACTGTTTCTATTAACAGTGAATCTAACAGCCTGAGCACACTGTCATTTCAGACAACAGTCCTCTCGATGACGATGGACTCGCTGTTTATGACCAACATCGCAAGCAACAAAATGTCTCTCCCCCAACCTGCTTCTGCCACATACAAATAAAGGATCATCTTGTCAGTGCTAACGTGTTCATTTTAAAGCCAACAGGGAAATCAAGTCCAAGGAGCGAGGACAAATCATCCAGACTTCAGGCCTGTTGCTGAATTCAAAACAGCTTCAGATGCTCTCTCTCCTCCTCCCTGGAGCCGAGAACACCCCCCGCCACCACCCCCCAACCCCCTGCACTTTTTGTTTGAAATGCAATGCCTGGCCAGCCACCCTGGTTACAGCACAGAGTTTAAAACAGGTCACCCCTCTTGCCTCCTCCTCCTCCTCCTTCTCTTCTTCCCCCAGCTTAATAAAGGAACAGAAGGTGCGATGACAAAATATGCTGGCGAGGACACAGCACCTACTCTACCACCTGCTCTGCATTTTACCGTCCCGTGTGTAAAGCATGGCAAAGCAAATATTCACACGTAAGACATGATTTGCCACGACAACCTGATGACAGTGAAACCGAAGCCTGACACTGAAGGCACAACCTCTCCCACTTCGAACTCGGTGCCAGCGCCCTCTCCATGCTTCACCCTCAGGGTTGAAGGGAGCCACTGAACTGAGAGACGCTTCTGCACTTGAAACCTGATGCTGTAGACGTAAGGGAGGGCTAGAAGACCATTCAATCCTGACTAAATATAAAAGTTCATATCGGTGACACTGGAACATGTCTGCAGAGCAGGAGGACACGCAGTACAGCTCTTCTTTTAAAACCTCCCAGACTACACATCTTCACTGAAAGGCTGATTTCAGTTCTGTGTTTCCACCTGGACTTTCTTCTGCAAAGTCAGGGGTTAATTTTGGTTTTCCTCATGACCAAGTGTCATCGCTAAAGCTATTTTCACTTCCTGCAGTTCAGGATGAACGTAACAAAATCACAGAAAGCAGTCTTCAGGTCCTAAACACATTATAGTTGGATAAACCTCTTCCACGTGTTCTTATTAGATAAACCACCCTGGCTATATCTGGCTGCCATCAGAAATCTAACACAGGAATGAGCCTATAATTCACAACTGTGGTAAAATAATTATGGGCAAAGTGGAACAAAACTGAGTCACAGTGTTGCGGTTAGCTTGGATAATACGAGGTCTTAGATTCATACTTGTTGTTTGCATGGATGTTAGATCATATTTTAAGACTCAAACTGGTAATCAAAAGGTAAACAAAGGCATATGCAAACCCCTGAAAACCACACTGGAACACCACGCTATTTCACTCCTCACTTCTGAAGCTAATCTCAAAGTAATTTATCCCGAAATTGGAAGCAGTCTCAACCAAATTTATTTGGTTTGAGTAGCTCAGACAATTCTGAGTGGTTCAAATCCTGAGAACACTTTACTTTTTACAGCTTTAATTACAGTGAAAAGACTCTTCAAATCTTCATTATGTGCTGCTTCCTAAGCATTGTGAATACAGCTTTTTATAAATTCATATCGGAGCAGTTTAAGACCTTGGCAGAAAAACAAACAAACAAAAAACCAACCAACCAAACAAACAAACAAAAGTCATTCAGCATGGAAAAATACCCACAATTCTCTGGATCCAGTTTCTCAAATGTGAGATTTGGAAAATTGAATATCTTTAGGCTTTTGGACCGTTGGCCAGACAAAATATTCCATGTGAAGAAAATAAAAGGAAACTCTGATTTATATTTTTTTCTATACGTCTTACAGTCCAAATGCTGAATTACTTAATTGAAAAGTCAATATGCCCCATTTTCAGCATACTGCTGTATAATACAACACCACAAACGACCACAGTCTCCACATTCAGAGTCAACTAACAACTTAACTGAGGCAGTAAAGCCTGGTTTCAAAAGTAACTGTACATTTAAGTAAAGTATTTTAGAGCTGAAATAATTTCATCAACTAGTCGATACTTGAGTATTTTAATTTTTACTTGTACTCCACTCCACAGGGAAATATTATATTTCTGTTATAACACGAGGGAAGAGGACCCAGATGCAGAAACCCCAGGACGGACAGATGAGTGAACTCAAGTCCATTTATTTTGACTCAAAATGACCAGATAAAAGTCCAGGGCCAGGGAACAAAACTAAACAACCAAAAATCATCTAAAATGGAGAAAAACTATGGAAATAGAAATTCTGGTCCAAAACTCAAAAGTCCTTACTTTTGGCAGAACAAAACAGCAGAGGAAATCCAAAGGGGAAACAAAAGGCAAATCCAGGAGGGTGCACAGACATGGAAACAGGTAAGACAACTCACAAGACGCTCCAGGAGCTGGGACACAGGTCAAACACAAGCAAAGATGCAGACAAACTGACAAGGAAAGATGGGAACCACCAGACTTATATACTCTTGGGCTAACTGACAACATGTCAAATCAGGGTGGGGCAGACAATCAAAAAGGAGGGAAGCAGGACTGGGGACTGACACACAAGGGTAAGGGCTTCAAAATAAAACAAAGAATCAACAGAAAAACAAAAGCAGGGACATAACACTAAACAGGAAATACCAAACAAAACACATGAAACCAAAACGAGAGTAAAATAACCTCAACTCAAGCTGGAAACTACTAAACCAGAACTCAAGAAACTAAACAAGCGTCAACAAGACGCCAAAGGAGTTTGACAAAAGTCCAGAAGAGTTCCAAAAGTAGCCCCCTAAAGAGCTGATCATAACAAGCTTTTACTATCCACTACATTTGTTAGGTAGCCAAAGTCACTGGTTACATTTCAGATTCATATTTTAAACACCCAAAATGAGAATATATACATTACAGTGTTATACAGTGAGCTAAACCGTGAAATAAAACAAGTTTCACTATCGCTACAACATAAAGATTAAACTTACATGTGCCTTTTGCTTGAGTAAGATACTGAATGCTGTACTTCTTCCTCTTCCTCGTGATGCAGTATTTTTTCAATGTTTTACTACTTTTGACTTTGCTTGAGCAAAAGATCTGATTTTATACATAGTGGTGGAAGTAGCACTCAGATCCTTTACTGAAGTAAAAGCAGCGATGCCACAACGTAAACAAACTCCATAGAGAGTAAAAGTCCTGCATTCAAAATTGCACTTCAGTAAAAGTGAGGAATTAATAAAAGTAAATTGTCATTGTGAAACAGAATGAACATGTATACAAGACATTTTAGATATGCATCTGACGATTATTGCTCGTGCATTAACATGTAAGCAGCATTGTGAATGATCTTTATTGAGCTCATTTAAAAATCATTTCTCTACATTTGGGCAGTTTGTTTTCCAACAGTGCATAATTAATCTTTTATAAAGAGGGTTTTACTATGTGAAATTATTAAAATCTTGAGTAAAAAGTACAATATTTCCCTCTGAGGTGTGGTGAAACATAAGAATAACTTCACATGATGTGGAAATACTCAAAGCACAAAGGCGTTAAAATTGCACTTAAGTATAATGCATGGGCAGACGTACTACTTGATTACGTTTTGCCCGTATCTATATAGGAGTATGTACTGCGGGGAGCATGGTCCCTTAAAGAATATATAGAAAGGACCCCAAAATGTAGAGTATGTGGCCAGAAAACGGGCTTTAAACGGGCCTCATCAAACAGACCAGGCCCTTAACGCTGGTTTCATCGGACAGTCAAGCCGCTGCGGTGATATTAAACATCCTCCACCGCGCTTGCTGCCAACAACCATGATGCTATGTGTGCAATGCACTGGCACCGCTGACGGCCAGCAGGCGAAATATATGTGTAACCTCAACACGAGTTACATAATAAAAGACGGTAAAGATTCATCTCTTAAACGAAAAAAGCGGCGCTGCGAGGGAACGAGCCGTCGATCGTTTGGCGTATATTCAGACAACATAACGATTCCGTCGATGATGCTGGCTCTGTCCACCCCTTCATCACGCACAAGCAAACAAACAAACAAAAAATAATCATCATAATAACCCACAGCGGCGGCTTTTGATCGATTCTCATTCTCTGCAGGGGGTGATTAAAACATATATTAAAAAAAAAAGCTACGTACCCAAAACACGAAGGAGTATACGATGAGGAGGGTTTTAAGGCAGGTGATGACCGGTTTGGTCTCCATTCTGGATCGTACTGTAGAGTCACTGTGATAACAACAGCAGCGGGAGGAAGGAAAAAAGAGCCCGAAACGTCTCTGCGAGCTGTCGCGTTGCAACCATGCGCGGATGCAGCCACACAGCGTCACTGGAGCAACGCGCCGGTGCAGCCAGCAGCTTGTGTTATCCTACGCTGCTGTTACTGTACGGCGCAGCCCGCGATTTACCGGCTACCGAGAAAATACGTAGGCTACTGCTTCCGAATGGTGCTTAAATGCAGGTGCAGCTATATGCAAAAGTGTGGGCACCCCTGGGCCAGTTGCATGTGTTTGTTGATTCTCAAGTGCAAAGAGGGAAATGCATCCCCTGCAGCAAACACACGATATAAAAGCTTTTCTTTAAATGTTAAAGCGCTGCATATATCACAATATCATCGGCTTTTTTTCCTTTGCAGCCATCCCAGTGTCTTTCAGTTTGTACATGCAAGATAGTAAAAGCACATAGTTCATTTCCATCCTTGTGTAAACTTGTGCAGCGTGAGTCTGAGGTGCAGCGGTAAGTTGGGAATCTCCAAGTAAAGAATACAATCTGCCCACTAAAGACAGGCCTAACTCTTAATTCAGTGATTCATTTATGAGATAGGATCAACCAGTCTATACAGTGACCGACCTGACCAATGGTCCTATCCAGGTCGTTCTGGCCCCAAGTCTCTGTCCACTGTAAGTCCATGTGAAATAACATCATCATCCAAAACACATGCAATCAGAAATTCTGCACACTCTTAGATAACAGAAATGTCTCTCACCTCAAAAACAAGTGTAACAATGGACAAGCTGATTGTCACATCCGTCATGAGCAGACAGGGGACACCAGGATACATTATACAGAAGATAAAACAATGTGTGCTAGTTTTTGTTTCTTTTTTTTTTCCTTTGTTATATATATTTTTTTAATCACACTGAAAAAAATCAATGGTTTATGGAGATAGTGAAAAAAATACTGCAATGCTCAGATGCAAGTGTGCTGTATTATGGAGGAAGAATTAGGTTTAAGGGTTTTTGAAAAGGTTTTTGCTTTCAAAACAGTAAATAACTGGTCTTTTATAACAGTCTTACACTACAAAGCAGTGCAAAATTAGGGGACACAAAGACTGCTTGGCAATAAAGCCACTTTCATTAAAATCCACTTTAGATCAATCGAAGGACAGTCAAAAGGGATAAAAAAAAAATTGAGTACCAGCATGCAGAAGAGCGGTCTGTGCTATTTGTCCTACATTTGAAAGAAAAGTAATAAACAGGCTTTTCAAACGTCAAATGCACATCTGTTGACCTAGAAATAATGTACGAGTGTTTGAGTGCTACAGAAAATTGCATCTCACAAAATCTTAACAATGACATTCATGAAGAATGGCAAAGGGGGGGCACAGTGCATTTTGTCCAAAACTGTATGACTGCCCTGGCACAAACAACGAGGACATTCATAGACAGTCTGTGCACTCAGGGTGATACAAGAGGCAATCTTCTATCTGTTCCAGATATACAGGGACAAATCTACATATTGTTTTATAAGACTCACTTCTAAATGTTTCTGCTACAGATCTAAAAAGTCAGTAGAGCAGTGTGGTGTGCACATACATTCACTCACTTCACCATTCAGCAGCACCGTGGTTGACTGATGGACCTGCGATTTCTACAACTGACAACAGATAAAACATTCAGAGACCAATTTTACTCTTTCCTGTTTTCCAGTTTTGTGATTTTTTTTTTAAGGAGTTTTCAAAAGCCACTCACGGTTCACTATTATTAACACATGTAATAGGTCATCGGAAAGCTGCATTTAGACTGAATCTCTCAACTACTCTCAACAGTCAACAATCAGTTCAATTATTTTGCGAGTATGGAGTATTTTTATGTAATGTACCTTACGCCACAGCTGACATCACAGGCCTAACAAATCAAAACAATCGCTTGACAAAATAATCCCAACTAAAGGGCAATTTACAAGTCTTTTTCCGGAGCTTTTATCTCTGTTAAGTCCTCTTGAGTTCAAGGCAATGGAATTAATTTTTAGCTCAAATGTCAACAGATCCATTTCCACAACTGAGCAAACTGCTGATGAAGACAGTATGATACAGATGAGCAAGCTGGAACAAGCTAGAAGGTGGGACTTTTTTTTGCCAAAATAGTATTTCCGAGAATTAACTTTCACAATAAATATTTCAATAGCCTTGTTATCATGGAATAATGATTAACAAGACAGTTCATAGTACAGGAATTGGTGTGATTGCCAAATACTACACAATGAATGGGGCTTTTAGAGGTTAATGATTTGCTCTAAGCAGGGCGTGCTAAACACTCCAGGCAGCCTGAAAACTGAATGTGAGTAGGAAAAAAAGAAACATCCGTTTGTTGTGGATTGAGTCCATCACTGGTTCACAGTGTATTCATCTGATCACTCAACTCATCCTATCTCCACCTGAAGGAAGACTCGCTCCATACAACAGAACCTGACTCCGTTTAGGGGAGATCAAGTTAACAGTTTTCATAAAATACAGGAACCGTTAAGCAGACGAGGTTTGAGGCGAGGATTAACTGTATCCTTTACTAAAGAATCCATGTGGACATGTTCTTTTAGCTTGACTACATTTGTTTGTCTCAACAGAACTAAAATAAAAACAGACATTAAAACCAACAAAAAAAGAAAAAAATACCCATACAAACACAAACACATAACGCATTTCATCACATAACAGTGGTTCTTCAAGTGTGTTCAGTCAGTAGTAAATACATTTGCTCCACAAGGAAATACATTGAAAGTGCTCAAACATACAGTTCTTTAAGACAATGGGCCTCATGCAAGAATCACCAGTACTAACAGATTTGTTCTTAGGTGATTTAAGCTAATTAATCACCTCTGCAACAATTGTCTTGTACCTAGAATTTTCTCTTAAGAACAAATGAAATTCATCTGTTGTCCAGACTTGTCCCATCACACTAGTCATGAACAGAAAGTCTGAATTATAATGCATTAATCTGAGGGAATCTGAAGGTGACCTATGATACAGAAACCGGCTAAAATTAATACAGTGTTTCCCACAGGCTGACAATTTACTTGTTGTGGTCTGGGTGGAGCGACGTGTGGCCGATGTGCGTGCAGTGACTCATGAAGTTTGAATCCACTAAGCCTCTTAGTCCCTACTCAGACAGGTGTGTGTCCAAGAATGAGTTAGTTTGAAAAGAGTGAAATAAGGTGTTCTAATGTAAGATGTACCTAAGTTAAAACTGAGTAATTTCTAACTGCACAGGATGCCCAAGTGGAGCAAGTGTATGGAAAACAATAAAATAACTAAGACGAACTTTATGCAAAAATTTATATTGTGATCATCATATCACCATCATCATGATTTACTAATTTAGAGGTTGGACAACATTTTTTTTGTAGGTTTTACTGGCATATTTTCGCATGGCACCCAAAACAAATCAGTATTTGTTAGGACAATTCTCACAGCCACAACTGCCTCAGGGTGTTCATGCATATTGCTGCCCAGGTAAACATCCTCTGTTGCACCTGACATGTTGTTGCTGGCTGTATTAAGATTTCTGAATTGTTTCAGGTCTTTTAATATAACCATTTATAACCACTAAATCTGTTATGTTGTCAGCTGCTGATTTCTGACAGCAGGATGTGAAGCTCCGTGGTGTTTTGTTTTAACTCTCTGGTAATATTTTGTGAATGAAATTTACCCATGAACGCAGCACAACTCTGCCGCTTCTGAAGCAATTTTGAGGGCGATGTTTATCCAAACACTGTCACAAATACTCACCTGCATCTTGACAGTTGGCATTGATCATTTTGAAGTGGGTAATTTACAACAGGTTTGTGTAGCAAGGAGAATTTGGAGAATCCAACTTGGAACACTTGTGCAAAAAAATTTTACAGAATAAATAAGAGAGGTTTAGGATGAGAATCTAAAAATGTTCTTGCATGAGGCCTAAGTAAAACTAGTGTGTATTCCCTGGCCTACCTTTGTGCATTGGGCTACTGTTTACATTAAAAGTTCCCTGTGTGAGAAAAGTTCAACCCATTCCTCCTCAGGCCACTTAAGTCAGTCAGCAGCTGGATGATCGACAGTCTCTACACAGACAACTGTGCCAAAACAACAACAAGGGGAGAATATGTGAAAGGGCAGGAGTGATGCCACTGAAAGCTCTCGTCACGTTCTCTCAAAGGCACCAGTCTGATGTGAGTTCACTCAGCTCCGTGACATACACCCCGACTCCCTGCTCTTCATCATTTTCAAGGCTACAAGTCCTCCTTTTAAGGTTCTGGTCCCTCTGGGTCTAAATGCTATCGTTCTCTATACTGACCCAAATTCAGCCATCCAGGCCTCGTATTTTTCCAGGTCGGCAGCAGAGACAGACTTGGAGATCTTCTTGAGAGTGAGGGTGAAGTCCTCCATGGTCACAGGCATCTGCAGCTCGTCTTTGGACAGAGCTCGGATCTCCTCGGGGCTCAGGCCTTGGATTCGACGACGCATTGCCATCATGGACGCATCCCTGAAATACGTGCAAAGACAGGAACAGAGAGGGGGCGGGGGACAGGTGACAGTTACTCATCACACACTCAACGGTCTGAAAGTGTACCTGAGCTTGTGTAAGTGTGTGCGTGTGTGCCAAAGTAGCCAAAACAATCCTGCGTCTGTTTGGAGAGACAGCTAATAACTGACAGCTGCCGATAAGAACAGATGACAACAGACAGAGAAGCACAACCTGATAATCTGATGATTAAATATTACATTTGTATGCAATTACTTTTTTCCATGGATGTGTGTAAAAATCAAGGGTTTAGTCTTTGATTGTTCAGTCACAGCCATTTCTATGAGCCTCTGTGTGCAATGATAAATTAACATGGTTATGTAGACTTGGAGCTAATTAGTCATATAATTAAAGGAACTTGGTTGATTAGTATTCAAAGGCCTGGTGTGGGCTTTGGGAAAGAGGATGACAAGGCACAGTGATGCAGCTCTGAGGTACAACTCTCCTTTTCTATGAATTTATGGAGACTAAATATAGTAATACTGTAAGTTCCCAGAGCTAAAGTAAATAATGAAGAACAGGAATTTAAGGGTTGGGAGTTCACAGAACAAACTGGAAAATGTCACCTCCAATCAGAACACAGAAGACTTCGAAACGTGATGCCCGTGAATCTGCATGCATTTTTCCTTGAACATTTCCCATGTCTCATTAAACACCACTGTAGCTACATTCATATAGCTATAGCTTCATTTTTGTAACATACTGCATACGCACACTAACAAACACAAACCTGCAGACGTTGGTGATGTCTGCTCCAGAGTAGCCCTCAATCTTCTCAGCAATGAGGTCCAGGTCCACGTCAGCAGCCACCTCCACCTCCTTCAGGTTGATCTTCAGAAGCTCTACACGACCCACAGCTACACACACACACACACACAAAGCAGCAGTAATCAGATATTAGCATGGCACATCTGAACATCGGTTTCGGATTAATGGATATTTGTGTACTATCAAGACAGATTAGGCGAGTAAATAAAACACTATTGACCCATCAGTGAGTCCACAGTGTGAATCAATATTAATTACTCTTATCTTAGTTTCACTGTTTTGAGTGTTGTGTGCCGCAGACTGCAGACTGCTACAGTGACCATCGCTGTTTTTTTTCTGCTGTTGTGAGGTCACCTGTGGGCAGGGGGATGTAGATCCGCTTCTCCAGGCGCCGTCGTAACGCCTCATCAATGTCCCAGGGGAAGTTTGTGGCAGCGAGGACCATCACCATCTTAGAGGGGTCATCATTTTCCAGGGCTCCCCCCACACCTACGTATACATTTCATGTTCAGTTTAATACTGGACTTTCTACAGATTCAGACAGATTATGTCAAACACATTGAGGAAATTGATTTCATCCCAAACACCACAGTAAAAACATTTCTGCACCTGTGTTGCACAGGTCTTCACTGTACCATTTATGCTTTTCCTTGTAATTTCTGTTGGCATTTAATTTTTTTAACTCTATTAGAAACCTCCTCATATCTTCACTTCCCCAGTGCTCTTCTCCACTCACCATCCATCTGAACCAGAAGTTCTGACTTGACCCTGCGGCTGGCTTCATGTTCATCGGATGTTCCTCTCCTGCCACAGATGGAGTCAATCTCGTCTATGAAAATGGTTGTTGGTGCATAAAACCGGGCCTAGGAAAAGAAAAATGTTTAAAAACATTTTTCTCTGCCATGTAACAAGACATTTAGACCTTTTTTTAAATTGTGACGTTTGGCGTTATAGGTACAAACTGCCTCACAATTTGCCTCTCATTCACCAACCCACACACACAGACGGACGTCAGCGAGCCGCCATGCTACCTGCTCATCTAACCTACAGAAGCAATGTGGGATTGCCCAAGGACACTTGGACAGGGCTGGGGATTGAATCACCCACCCTGCGGTTAGTGGATAACTCACCCTGCCTCTCACATACCCACATGCACATATACTTACCATTTCGAACAGCAGACGAACAAGTTTTTCTGACTCGCCCCTGTATTTAGAGGTAAGGGTGGAGGAGGACACATTGAAGAACGTAGTCCCACATTCTGTGGCCACAGCTTTGGCTAGCATGGTCTTCCCTGTCCCTGGAGGGCCAACCATTAACACACCCTGAGAAAAACACACCTGCTGTTAAACTTAAGAGACAAAGACAAATGTACACAGAAAGGATTTGGGGCTGACAAGGAATGAGAACAGTCACAGAAAGAATCACTGTGATAGCCTAGATTAACGTAATACCGGCAGATATATCAAACCATCTCCTGCTGCTATCCGAAAACTGTGTATTCTCTCCCTTCAATTCCCCTGCAAACATCGGTATGTGTGAGGAATAAGGATGTGCAGGCAGCTCAAAAAAATCTGAGAAAGCAGAGAGTGCTGCATCTGCCCCAACCTGACTGAAAACCAACAGATCTGATGGGAATTACTCGTGGTAGATATTCTCTACTGTAATTTACAGTCCTTAACACATACAATCCCTTGCAAAGTACCACTGCTCTTTTGTTTAGCATAATTTGTAAACCTGAGTTACTTATTTTATTGTGAAATCTAGTTGTGTACCTGAGTGTATGTATGAGAGACAGTGTGTCAATCCTAAAGAACACATTTGAAACACGGCACCTTTCCCATCAGTTTTGGCAGCTAGAAATGCTTTTGTGTTGCTGCAAAATGGAAGCACAACTCTACACTGACAAATGGAGAAAAAACTGTACTGCAAAGAAAGTGATTATGTCTACTGTACTGTACCACAACAAATAGTGATTCAGCTCTGATTCATTGCTGACTCATGGAGCTTGAGGGAGAGCTAATGCCAAAAGAAACACAGATTTGCAGCTGTTTTCTTAATGTTTTTACACACATTTGATTTAAATGTCAATGATATTAAACAAAACTTCCATCCCAGATGCAAATCTCTGCTACATTAGTCAGACATTGATGCCACGCTGATGTCTGTATCTGGTCTGCGTGTGTTGCTATGGAGATTACATTTACATTTTTATGCATCTGTAGTCCCTTCTGCCTCAGAATCAATAAACTAATGTGTCTTATATTCCCAGCAGGATGGGGCAGACAGATTTTCAGTATAAAAAACTGATGCAGATGGGATTTATCAGAATCTCAGCGGGAGTACGTGGGAGTGTGAGTGGGAGGGCACACATGCAGTAACTGTGCAGCACAGATCTCTACAGTACATGTCAGTTATAATGAAACAAATACCTCCAGCTTACCTGTGTGCCAATAAAACAATCATGAACTCAAAATGTCTAATGTATTCATCTTTCATTTTGCTGCACTTTCATTAATCTGAAAAAAAAAAACTCTACACCTATTCAAACTGAATAAAGAGCTCACTTATGCATGCATGTATCAGACAAATGGACTTCACTGTGCTGCTGTTAAAAACTGTCAAAGTAAGACCTCACATGGCAGGCCTGAGGGGAAGACGCCTCACATGATGAAATTCAACTCAGCCTGGTACAGAAAAAAAGAAACTCCCTGACTGGTCGTGTGTGTGTGTGTGTGTGTGTGTGTGTGTGTGTGTGTGTACCTTCCAGGGGCGACGAATGCCCTTAAAAAAGTCAGGCATCCACATGGGTAACACCACTGCTTCTCTCAGCAGCTTCTTCGCATCTTCCAGATCAGCAATGTCATCCCTACGGTTCACCAAGAGAGTTCAGTCAGCAATGCTTAAAAAAAAAACAGCCCCCACAGCAAAAAGTGTTGAGGAGTAACTGTGTGTATGTTACCATACCAGTGTACGTTAGGGTTACGGGACACAATATCTCTCTCCAGTGAGTCCACCAGGTCACTCTCATATCCTGTCCCATCAAATTTCTTCTGTTCTACTTCCCCTGGTGTATCTCCACCCCCTTTCTTTCCCTGATAAAGAAAAAAAAGTTGTTTTTTTTTCTGGCACAAATAGACTCATTTCTTAAAAGCCTCACCCATCTGTCTATCCATCCACTCAACCACCAATCATCAACTGCAGTCGGACCTTATCGTCTTTGGCCTTTGTGCCTCGGGCGTCTCTGAATCCTGGCCGGTCTGGTTTAGGGTTGGCCTGACCGCGGCCCCCTGGACCTGCCCCTCGATGTTGCAGACCAGGGGAGTCTTTCCTCTGCTGCTTCACTGCACTGTTGGGACGCTTCACTGCAACAGGATTCCTACAGAGACACACAGAATTCAATTATATTAACTATATGTATGTGTATATGTATTAACTATACAGATAAATAACTATACAGATAACTCTACAAAGATAATTTGCAATGGGGGAAATGGTGGTGATAAAGTATGTTCCCATTAACTTTAAACCAGCTCTGCTAGTCCACTGTGGTGGTAAAGCTTGATATTTCCACACAGTAAAAAAATCCAACATGGCAGATCACACTGTGCAGAGATGAAACAGATTATGCAAAACAGGAGTCTTTGCACTTCAAAGTGCTTCCGTATAGAGGTATTCTGTCCCACAGACTTTGTGGGTAGTATCAATAATAATCAGCTCTGCCAGAAACTAAATTAACTATGTCTCCTGGATCATAGTTGGCCACAGAAAACCCACACTGGAAGACAAAAATAAAAAAAATACCCACGCACTGCAGTCTTGTTCCAGTTCTTTTATTCTCAATAGAGAAATATAAGAACTGGACACAAGACAGCAGTGTGCAGGTATTTTTTTCAACTTTCAGTGTGTATTATTGTATCAAACTAATGGATGTGCATGCGTCTCCATGACGCTTTATTTTGTAGTGATGGACCCTGCAGAAAGTACACAAAGGCTTTGGGTCAAAGATGTAACTTCTACAGACATACACACCTGTGTTCTGCAGGGATGGGAGGGGGCCAAACTGCGGGATCCTCTGGTCTCCCGTCGGATTGAGGCACTAGGATGTCGACTGGTTTCTCTGACTTAAAGCTCTCAAGCGTTACCATTATGCCTTTCACCTGCTCATACTCCTCAGTGAGCTCCTGCCGGACCTGACAACAAACAAAAGAAGAAGAGCACTATACCAGCACCACATCACAGAGCATCCTATTGAAAACACGGCAGTTGATATGCATAGACAACTGTGGTGAAACAATACTGGGTTTATAGGATAGCTTTAATGTTTCAAAAGAGCTTTTTGGCTTGTAGATGGTAGTCAGTGGATCATAAACACAAAAAAGTCCAGCCTTGAATAAAAGCAAACAATAAATACAAAAAAGTATTTGTCATCAAACCTCACAAAGAGAGAAAGTAGAGAAGCAAAGAGAAAGCAGGTAGAAGAAACCAGAGACCCACCCTGTCACATCCACAGCTAGTGACAGACCAAATTAGATTTACATTCCACGACTGGTTCCCAAATATTTGTACTGCTGAAATGCAGTCCCACAGCTCCCCTTTACTGACTCTTTAATAACTGGTGAGAGAACATAGTGTGGTCAGGGATTTGGGGAACTCACCTGTTGCCATTTGACTTTTAGTGCAGGATCTCTGAGGGACTGACAGTGCTTGTGGATCTGCTGAATGACACCCTGGTAGTACACAATGGAGGAGTCATAGTTCCCAAGCAGAGCATACTCACGGCCCTTCTTGGCGTTGTCACATATCTCTGCCAAATTCATGCTGAATAATAGCTATATGGTGAGGACAAATATAAGTAATTACTTTGACTGGAACAATGAAGTTGGCTAAAGGTTAGTTACAAAGTTTTATGTGTGTAGTTTTATTAGCATTTCAAAATAAGTGCATCACATTTAATCATACAACTTAAAGAACACTGGTAACGTCACATATGTCCGCCCCTCAATTCTGTTTATATATTTCTACCCTCCACACCTCCTCATCCCAAAAACAAAAGCATAACATCAATATAGCAATACAGATAGCAACACTCAACCTCAACATTTGAATGCACAAAGCAAACACCTCAACACAAACAGATCCACGCCCTAACTGGACACACTCCTTTGTTGCAAACCCTTCTGCTCATTGCACACTGTTACCCAAATAAAACACAACATAAAAAAAAATAAAAATGCATATATTTCCAAGTACATGCAGTATATAGATGTATACACATATACAACTAATAGAGTTCAACCGCAGCTTTCCTTTGTGAGCGGACAATATATTGCAGAAGTGATTTATTACACTGCATTAGTTTTGGTTGGTCTGTATTTATATACAGATTAAATAAAATATTGAACCATGGCTACATTGCACTATAAGTTCACCACTTTAAACGCCCAAATTGTGTATATTTCCCAATACTAATTTTAACAGGTTTGCAGATCTCGAAGAACTAGTCCAATAACATTTCAGAAATAACCTCTCACTTAGAATAACATTCAGAGTTATTTAAAACCACATCAGGGATTGTGTCCTGATTCGCATCTGAAAAATCTTGCCATACACGAACATAACTCTATGATCTTAGGACACGTCCTAAAGACATGAGAATGTGCTGCTTTCCCCGTGTTTTAAACTAGGTCAAAACCACTTTGTAAATCCTCGTTATTGCAGGATGGTGCAGCTCCATGCAAGTCAGTTGACAAACAGATATAATGAAGCTGCTACACCCGGCAAAGCGTGGCAGTTAAGCTAGCTGATGTCAGTGAGTGTGATTTTAAATGTTTATCGCATTTACCAGACGGTTAAATCAAGCCACCAGTCACATTCGCTTCGTTTCTTGTCTGCACCCTGTCATCTTGCCGACGTTAGCTTTCGCTAGCTTGCTGCTAGGCCACAGACAGAAAACAAAACGAATCGTGCGGCAATAAACAACGTGAACGCTACTTAATCCTCCCTGCATGTGTTAAATATACAGCTAGACAAAAAAACAACCGACCAGCAACCTAAATTATATTCTTCAACTACATATCCAACGTGAAAGTAATGCTCATACCTGCATGAAAAGCACTTTTTGTGTTGGGTTTTTTTGAATCACAGGTCCAGTATTGAAGAAAGTGTTACCATGGCCGCAGAAAGACGCCGCGTGAGGAATACAGAGGGCTCAGTGACTGTGCTGCGTTCACTGACTTGTTGCAAGCTGGTAAATATAACGACCCCGAGTAGTGCTCATCGATTGAGGTCACAGCAAACAGAGCGCGGATATTGCAAAGTAAGTCGCGCTGTTAATTTGATCTTGTTTCAAAAGGGAAATACTCGCTATGCTTCATATATAACTCGAACAACCGTTGGGGAAACATCATTTTAACGAGGAGAGTTGCTAGTTTACAAGGTTTGAAAAACATATCACCAAAGCTATGGCTGTGCATGAATTGACCACTAGTTGGCGGTAAAACGTTACCATAGACCAACATAGAAGAGAGACCCTTACTGCAATCGAAGACAAAGAAGATTTGAACTTTCACGATTTCATGACAACTGAACAAGACCAAGCGACATGGTCGGAAGCTCCAGAACAAGTTCATAAGTGGACTTTGTAATGAGAATGTATTGTCATCATTAAGAGACTGCCAACTAGGATGAAGCTACTGTTTGTCAGGTATTATTCAGTAAAATAAAACTAGCAGAATAACCAATATTATAATTATGTACATTTAGAATTGATTAATGTGAAGCAGCCATTAGCAGAATATAATCTGAAGGTGCATAATTTAAGTTACAGTTATGCAAAATCATTCTAATGCTACAACTACAACTAAATATAAAGATCATGTGTGCTGATGCTCATCCAGTTCAGTAAGTGCACAAATGAATCACAGCACCTGCATTCTGTACTTACTGAAGCAATAACTTGTTTCCATTAGTTTACAGAAAAGAATACATAAGGAAATGCAGTGTGATGCAGCTGCCTAAGATGGCAGAAAGTACTGCCCTTACACTCATCGTACCAAACAAAACAATAGACACTTAAAAAATTAAAATTAGACAGATAAAGCCACTTTTATTAATTTGCAGCTTTACACTGTCACAAATCTCCATACTGTTGGAAAGTGTTCGCATTACTGTATACATGCAGAAACAGTTATCAGTCAGATGAGATTTTCTCACACCATAAATATCTTGCAGCATAACACAAATTTCAAGAACAGCTGAGTTTGTATTCACTCATGCATTTCAAGTGAACTCTGTGGATTTGCACTTTGTCCCAAAAGACAGCTACATTTTGTCATTAGTGTTCTTGGTTTAACTGAGCTCTTGCCAAAAAAAAACTGAGGCGGCCAATGAGTTAGCTGGCACACAGCTGGTTATGTTCATGTTTATATTTGTGAAATACACATTCAATAACAGCATCAAAACTCATGCTGCAGTTATAGTTTTTTAAGAATGCAAATATCATTTTAAAACATGTTAAAGAAAATGATTGCACAGTTTTCTTCACAGTTTCTCTTTACCTTATTGGTCCCTTTATGCACACTGAAATCTTTTTTTCACTGTCTGCATTGAATTCTGTGGATAAGTCATAGTGATTGCATATAACTTGTCTGCTTACTAAAATGCGCTCTACAATGCTATTTTTTGACCTAAAGTGATTTTATGTGCAGTTTGAGATACAAATACTTGTCATAACTCCATTTCCATTCATGCATTTCATTGAAATGTAATTATTGTGCAAACTTATTTATGTAGAACTGCCCATACTGTCGCTAGCTGTGTCTAACGGAAGGCAGGAGAAAGTGTAATATCATAGGAAGCTTCTGTACTTTTTGTATTATTGTAAGAGGAGTTTCTGAATTCAGTATAAGTGATTGGAAGCTTGGTTCAACACTGTTTTCCTCTGCATCATTATTGTCCCTGAAGGCTGTGGTGACCTTTGATCATATGCTGTACATACATACAGTATGGAGGTGACCTCAGCATTGACAAGTTTCTGCTTCCTGTTCTCTCTGGTTCCACAGATGCCTTACACTGCTCTCACTCAGCTGCTTCAGTCTCAGAGGCTTGTGACTCTTCAGCCTATAAGCTATAGTCAGAAAGATAGCATCAACATGTTCCTTCTCAGCAGGGTCTTTGGCTGAAGTCTCAAACAACGGGAAGTTGTATCTGTCTGCAAGACACTGGGCAGCCGACGTGGGGACCTCCCGGCGGTCCCTCAGATCACACTTGTTTCCTACCATGATGCGGGGCACCAGGGGCCCCACACAGTGTCGGCTGCATTCTTCAATCCACTCAGGGATGCTTTCGAAGGAGGAGAGGCTGGTCACGTCGTAAACAAAGATGACGGCATGGACGCTACGGTAGTAGTGCTCCACCATGCTCTTCCTGAAGCGCTCCTGACCTGCTGTGTCCCAGATCTGCAACTAGCAACACAGAAACAAACATTAATGTAATATTCAAATAATAATATTCAGAAGGGTGTTAATCTATATTTTTCTTATCCCAAGAAAACACTAAAACCAACAATATGTTAATGCACCTCTTAATACTTTCTGACTTCCCTAACCTTATTTCTTTCTCAGCTATGAAACCAATTTGTTCCTGCTGAAGATATAAATATTTAACAACTGATCACAGATATATAGTCTCATATTTGAAAAATAATAATCTAAATAACTTCCTAAAACAGCTGGGCATTGTAGAATGTATGGTGTATGTGGGATTGACTCAAAACATACTACTGTGTGTAGTAATGAAGGAACATGTCCCTTAGGGCAACAGTATAGCTCGATGCTGTGATCTTATTATAAGTGGAGCCTCTCAGACAGACAGGGCTTTTTCACGGAAGTAACAGTGACACGGTAAGAAAAGCACAGGTAGCCTATAAATAATTAAATTAATGATGGATGGATTCCATTTAGCTGCTTCAGTTTCAGGGTCACGGTATTGTTCATGCTGACTCAAACAGATGGCGTCATCATTAATGTTATTGGTTCCACCTGTGCTTTTCTATGACCAGTCAAAATGTCTGCTTTGAAAAAGGCCATTTGGGAGAGCAGGGCTGGATTAAAAAGAGCTTTCTTCACAGCAGGTATTTTGGCTTGTCATACCAGGAAAAAACACAGGTGTTATAATAAAAAAAAAATTTTTAAAAAGCATTACATTTATGTGAGACGGTTTCGTGGATCCTGGTATTTTGCATGCTGGCTCACTGCATTACTGAGCCATTAGTCTCACCTGTGCTCCTCCCTCTATGCCAAGTCCACCATGAAAAAGGTCTATAGGCCTGTCAAAGTGGATCATTACCTATCATCACACAGCTTCATTACTGTTTCAGAAACCCTCCCATGCTACACTTGCCCTCCTTCTCTTTATCACCATGAAAATACTGTGGAGAAATTAGGGAGCAGTGCATTGGAATAAAGGCATAACTGACTTTCGGATTGGTATGTTAGATCTTATTTGGAGGTATTGTAGAAAGTCCACAGAGATGCAGACTTCTTCCACTTTTGCTGTTAAGCTTTGATTGCCGGGTTATAATGTCTACTTTAAAGTCAGTTTGACTGGGAAATGGTTGGAGGTGTAGTCAGGCCTATCTCTGAAATGAATGTTTAGTAGTGGTGCCATCACCAGCCTCTGAATGTCCAGGTCAAGATGTCCTCTGTGCCAACTTATGAACCGTAGCACAGACAGATGGCTGCGCTAAATTAGCAGGAAAATGAGATACATGTGTGACATTAAAGTGTAGGTGAATTTGTTTGTGGGTCCGCTCACCTTGATACTCTCCCCATCGAGCACCAGCGTCCTCTCCCTGAAATCGACCCCGATCGTTGCCTCTGGGTTTTTCAGGAAAGTGCCTCCGCAGAACCTGTAAGTCAAACACGTCTTTCCCACATTTGAATCTCCTATTACTATTATCTTAAAAATCCGAGCTTGTACCGTCTCATAATCATGGTGCGAAAACAGCTCTAAAGAGTCATTTCGAATGAAAACTGTGTCAAATTCCTCCCCAGGTTTGTTTTCTATTGCCATCTCTCATCATCTCGCGGTCTGGATGTGAACGGCGCTGAAATATCGCGAGAATGTGAAAGCCCGTCTGGACTGGGTTTGACAGTTGATACGATACAAAATGTAACTCACCACTTCAGACAATTTTGCCAATTTTTATGTTTTGTTGGGGAAATTGTTCAATTATTCGAAATTGTTTTTTTTTTTGGTTCCCAAACCTCTAACAGGTTCTTAAAACAAAATTATTATGTTTTTTCGTCTGCAGTTTTTATTTGCTACATTAATTTATCATTGATTTCATTCATTCATAATATTTAATAATGTATCTTATTTATTATAAACAGCGTTGGAGGAAGACGATCTTTTTAGTTTGGTGTGGAAATACAACCCTGGCATATAGCATATTTCATTATATATATATTATTTTATTTTTTTTATTATAATTATTGAATGCTAAAAATGTATACATCACTTTAATGTTGCAGCTGGGTAGAGGTAGGGCTACGTATAAATAAAATTTATTTTATTTATACGTATAAATAAAATTTATTTTGCCTTCCACTTCATTAAGCTCAGAATATTCACAGATCCTCTCATCTTCATCTATTGATCTGTAGCCTTCAGTTTCAACATGTAGTCTTGTCTTGCGTCCTTTTTTTTTTTTTTAACTTCATGTTCTAACTTGTTAAAAACATTTTTGGGGAAAAAAAACAATAACACACAGTGCTCTTCTGCATCAGACACAGATGTTTATTTGACACATATAGCAAAACAGTTTTATAGTCCAGACGTGTTTTACCACAGCCAATCAACCCTTCCCCCTCACACACACACACATTCAAAAATATAACACTTTAACTATCCATCATACTGACACAATAGGGAGAATTACTCTCATTTACCAGTTTATTAGGTACTACACCTAAAACTCAGTCTCATACAACTCCGTAGTAAATCCTACATTCATAACGGTCTTAATGTTCAGTTTTAGAGGTGCATACTCAGAGGTGTTTCTCATGTGTCTACAACATTTATATCAATGAGCTTAGAGAGATGATTAAGAACACTTCAATGTGTTGCAACACAGCTAATAAACTGGTAACTGAGTGTATGGGGTGGTTGGTGCAGGCAATGGCTTTGCAACAGTTGTATACATGCAGACAAAATTTCATCCATTTAAAACAATTCATCATGACCAAACAATACTCAAACCACTATGAATTTAGATTTCTGATTGTAACATAAATGTTAAATAAAAAAAAAAAACATTGATAAAAAAACACATACATACACACAATAAAATAGTTTCAAATAAATTTAATAAAATGTATAATTTGTCACCAAAGCTACCTAATTTCACTACATCTCCAAAAAAAAAAAAAAAAAGTCAATCATGGTATACAGGCTTTTGCTTAAGCCTAAACCTGAGTGAGCGTACAGTACATTGGCTTCTACATTTCATACAGTAGTTTTCACAACACCGGCTGTGTGCGACATCTTGATGTGCATCAACACAATAGAAAAAGGACAGCAAATTTTAAAGCCCTGTAAATGACCAGTTGTGTCTGAAGTCATTAAAGTCATTAACATGAGGCACTTGAGCTGCCTGATGTCCTGAAAGTCACAGTCATGATTTTACACTGTTCATAAGCGGGTGTGCTCCTGTATTCAAGCTCAATAACATGTTATTAGCAAATATTTCTGTCACAAACTTGTCTTTATGTAACACAACACAAGCACTAAGTCTTAAAGCATTCAAGGGGCCCTCCACTGATTTATAATAAACATGTTAATTTACTTATCATGGGCAGCATGTGCAAACAGTTTCACATATAATGTCTTTTGTAGCTCTGGAAGAGCTTTGTCAGATCTATATTAAAAAAAAAAGTGACATTACCTAAATGTCTCAGGTTGGGTTTGGAGTGTACAAACTTTTAGCCTGCTTTGCAAACTACAGGTGAGAAAAATGTGACACCAAAAAAGACACAAGGCTTCCCTGCTATACTGAAAATTAATTCAAGAGCAAGATATCATCTTTGTATTGTGGATTTGCTTGATGAGCACCACCAGTTGTTCCTTTACCAACCTGTCAAAGTCTGTTAATCTTGTCTAGCTTTGGCAGAATGAGATCACTCTAAAATCAGAAATTTACAGACCTCTTTACACCACACATTTTGACTTGTCGTAGCAGGAAAAGCACAGGTGGAACTAAGAACATCAACGATGGCTCAGTTCCATCAGTTATTGCAATGCAATGCAGAAATTACTTATCTTATTAGTAACGCCTGTGTTTGACAAGTTAAAATGTCTCTGTGGTGAAAAAGTATATTTAATTTCACTTTTTTCCCCTATGAACGTGTGGATCTTCTCTGCAAAGGTTCGTTATGGAAACCACACCATTATGGGAAGAGCAGGATCCACTTTTTTAAAAGCATGACCTTAGAGACAAAAAGACAGGATCCATCAGCCTCTGCTGGTTTGAATTGGACCTTTCTTTGCTAATCCTTCCCTTCCTAATTTTATGGAAGTGTAATACTACCCTTCATTCACCTGTCCTTACACCTGTGCTAAATTATGAAGGTAGATTCTCCACTCTATAGAAGAACCTATTGCTGATCAGTTATGTTTCTATTGTGTACTTGTCTTACATGACAGAAACATGTAACACAAATTCCCACTGGCAGGACATGATACAAACTGAAGAACAAAGCCCTTGATTCTTGGCATCTGTTCTCACTGTGTGAAAAAAGATGAAAAGAATCAATGAAGCCAACTCTGCTTCGTTCCATCCCTCCTCCCATGTATATTCACCAAACTTGTGAGAAGATGTAAAGTAAAAAAACAGCTTGTGCTTCCACTCTCAATGGTTGGCTTTAATACTGAATTTAATCTGGATCTGTGACCTCTCCTGACAGACAGAACCCTGAAAAAGTTCATTAAATTACAAATAAGTTAAACTTTTCTTTGACACAGTAACACATTTCACTACCAGTTCTCATCTGAGAAAGAGCTAGAGCTGCCAGAGTCAGAGTCTGCATCTGTCAACCCATCAAAGTCCCAGTCGGCACTGGAGCCACTGTCATCGTCCTCTTCTGTAGAGAAGCTGTGAGCAGAACCCAGGCATACAGGGTACACGCGTGTTGAAACACACACGGGCCCCAGGGTGGACACATACACTGCCATGACGTTCTTCCAGGTGTCCCTGGCTGGGTCGTATTCATGGATGAGGACCCTGTTTTTGTTGTGCTGCAGTAAAGTCTGAGTGAGGAGAAGCAGCTTGCTGTTGTGCTGGATCACCTGGTAGTTTAGAGCTCGACTGTCAATAGGAATGTCACCCAGCCTCCTCCATTCACCCCTGGTGGGACTGTAGGCTTTCACAACAGGGATATCACACACACAGATGATCTGGTCCTGAAACACGCAAGCTTTGTGAAGCTTGTCTCTTCTTAGTGACCCACAGTGGCGCCAGCGGTTCCTTTTGGGATCATAGCAAAGCATTCTCCTTTTGTTTACCACATACAGATGGTCATTTAATGCTACCACCTGCATTTTACCCAAAGAGTGAGGCAGAGGAGCCACAAACGTCCACTGGTTCCTCTGGACGCTGTAACACTCGACCTCCTTCAGTCTAGCGTCCGTCACTGGATTTCTTCCTCCCAAAAGGTACACATGACCATTAAGGTAGCCCATCCCAGAGTGTATCCTGCCCAGTGGCCTCTCTGCCAGCTCCTGCCAGCTGTTAAGCACAGGGTTATACAGCCAGAAGTGTTTAGAAAGATGGGAGGCTAGGTACAGGTTGTTTTCAGGTGTGGCACAGGCTATTAAGGACTCCATGGTGGAGCGTTTGTAATCCTGACTGCTAAGGTCTTCTAAAGGAGGAGCCATAAAATACAGGTCGTCCGAGTATGGGTCACAGCACATTATGTTGTCATTGGGTAGGCCAAAGAAGAGAATCATTTCTTTTGCACTTACACCTATTCTGTGTTTTGGTACATCCTGTGTGGCAGGCATCCCACAGCTGTCCTCTGTAGACCTGTTAAAGAAAGATTCAAGGTATTTCTCAATTAAAGGTCTTTCCATGAGGCCCTCAAGGTAACACTTGTCCTTTTCAGTAAACAGGTTCCAGCGTACACACTTGAGTGCCTGTAATGCATCCTCTCTTTTCTGTGGTGCATTAGTCTCTATCCACTGCAAAGCTGCTGAGCATACCTTCCTTTCACAGTCCACATCCAAAGTATCCAGAGACAACAACTGCTTCAGCTGCGTCAAATCCAGCTCACAGAGCTCCCCTGCGTTACACACCTGGCTAAAGTTCCTGGCTATGAACGCCTGTGCGTTCTCCTTCAGCTCAGGATTGTCATAGGTGTCTGCAAATTTCAGTATGCCCACACAGTTGGAGAGGTCCAGCCTCCTTGTCATGAAACTGGAGCAGGCTTTCCTGATGTACTCAAGCTGAAGCATGTTGGCAGCTGCGTACAGCCTCTGCACGTTGCCCTCCGTGATGGTCACCCTGCCTGTGTAGCAGTAGTCGATGATCACCGACATGGACTCGGCGTCCACCCCGCGTATGACCACTCTCTCCTGCATGCTCTCATTCAACCCCCCGGTGAACATGCTCTTGAAGTAAGGGCTGGCAGCGGCGAGGACGTTGCGGCTGCACAGGAAAAGTTGGTCAATGTCACCTGTGTTTGACTCGCCGCTGTGCTCCAGTGACTCCTCTTCACACTCCACTCCGATGGTGACATCCCCGAGCAGCCGACAGTCGTAAAGCGACTTCAACTCGGTCATCAAACCCCGAGCGTGATTCCCGTCCTCCAGCACCTCGGGACCGCTGAAGCAACTCAGCGCCGAAGCCATTGCTGCGACTTCAGTGAGCAAATTGTTATTTTAAGTCGTCGAAGGCTTCAAATAACATACTCGAGAGGGTCTGTGCGCCGGGAATGACACATGCGTTTACGGATGTATATCAAACATAAGCCGTGGGGAAAAAACACATTAGCAGCGAATTAACAGCTGAACGGTCCGCTGTGTGTGTGAAAGCCAACAGTTCTCGGTCTCCAAACGAGCATAATGTCGCGTTTAAATCAGAGATAAGCTACAAATTAAACCTCGAGAGTCGCAGTAGTGTCAGCTTTCATTGTTTTTTCTTTTAACTAAATAACGCAGCTATCTGTTTTGACTATAGGGGTCTCATAAAATTAAATAACCGTGCCAGTGTTTCCAAGGTTGGAACTACAGCTTCCGGGAGAAATTTCAAAAGTAAAACCTAATTTTGTTCACAAGTGTTACACGGATTTTCCTTTGTGTCACTCTATTTCCAATTCTATACGTCGAGAAAGGATTTTAGTGCTAGACTACACGTTTACCACTTTCTACTAGTTAAATTAGTCCTTTTAACCCAAAATGGGAATGTGTCATCTCTTATTTTGAAGGCAACCTTGCCTGGCTTCCACTGTTCACACAACCTTGCTAAGTGGTTAAACGTCTCTGATTGGTTTGTATAACTAGGTCAATTATGTTTGGTTGTGATCGTTGAATCAGTGCAGAGCTGCTAATGTTAAAATTTCAGTATTTAATAGAAAATGCATTTTATTTTCCAACTTTCAGTTTGGAAGCCACGCGATTCTTTGTAATTTTATATATTTGATTTGTTTAAATTAGTTCATATAATAAATAAGATTATGGATAAGAATAAGAAAGTTTAATTACAAATCACTTACCAAAAACAGAGATTACAAAGTGCATGTTTAATTATTCATAATCATTATTATTATTAATTCTGTGGTAGACGGTGATGGTCTGACACTATATTGTGGAAGATATTTAATTTATTTCTCTATTTACTGACTTTCCCTGTTAAAAATGTATATGTAACACTGTGCTCCTGCGTAAATTTATGGTTTTGTTTTGTTTTGCAGGCTTGGATTATATTTATTGTATAGCCTATGCATGACACAATAGTAAAACTTTACTTAATTCATTCATTAATTACAAAGCTCACTAACTGTCCTGAAGCTCCTGGCTGTAGCTCCATATGTACTGTACAGACATGAAAGTGGCCCAAGGAACTTACTGCTCCCTGTCAAGACCTTACTGTAAACCTGCAATGTATAATTTTCACGCCTAAAATCTTTTGTGACTGAAAAGATGAGTAAAAACCAATTAGTGATCAATATTAATCAAGTCATTAATTAAGTTTTAAAGCCTATTGGAATATGAAGCACCAAAGTAATCAAACACTAGCCAGTAAACTCTTGAACAAATCAAGCATACGATTCAAGCACAATAACCCTGCGATACCAAAACTTCCCTTTGCGTACAAATTAAAGTTTTATAAATACATTGTACAATAATATGTACTGTGTTTTAATAATTTCTGTCATGTATCATGCACAATTGTCAAACATTTCCTGATTGCAGCTTCTCAGGTGTGAGGATTCATCACATCTCTTTCTTTATATACATCATTGTAGCTTTTGCTTTTCTTCTGCTCCTCAGACAAGACAAGAATTCTCAAGATTGCAATGGAAAAAACTGAATTTTAATGGAATAACAGGGAATGGAAATGAATCTTAGAAATGAGATTTTCATCTTTACTGCAAAGCTTGAATGCATAAATGCCATGACAATTTATGCATTCCGTGCTTCTCATTTGTTCAGTGACATTCAGTCATTATTTATTTCCAATCACATACAGTGTGCAACATAGCAGACAATATGCTCGTAAAGTCAGAATTATGGGTGTAGACCACTATTTTTTGCTTTTTCACCCAGCTTCACGTGTATTTGCGGTTGAGGTCGTTGATCCTGCGTAGTGCGTCCTGGTTGTGGATGGTCTTGTGGACTGTGATGAGGAAGGGGAAGGCAGAGGGCAGCTCCACCCTGCGGCTCAGCTTCTGGTGGCCCCAGTGGAGGCAGCGCAGTCTTTCAGCCAGGTCCCGCCTGCCTGCTCTCTCCAGTCCATCTTGCAACAGCTTGGTCTTATTAGGCTTGTCCCATGACTTCTCATACCTGCGATCAAAGGAAGGGAAACAGGAGAGAGACAGTCATGTATTACTACGGAATTGCATCAGTGTATAGACAGCCCAAAAAACACAGGAAAGCACGAACTTACTAAATTTATTATATGAAAAGTCCTGAGTGCTTATTTGATTTTAAAGAATCCAGTGGTTTCAAATGATCCATTTGTGTTAGTTTGAAAGGTGAAAATTGGAGCAAACATTGTACATAAGGGTATACTAAGTATACCCTGAAATTACACAAGATTATCTGCACACTGACATTAAATGTTACCACAACATCAAGTTATACACAAATGCGCACACACTGTACCAGCTCTCCAACATGGTCCTGGCCTGGACACGCTTCTCCGTAGATGTGGTGTGGAAACGGCCTATCTCAGTTCTGCTGAAGCCAAGCTCATATGCCAAAACTGTCCACTCAAAACCAAGCTGGCTGGAAAACTCCTGCAGTGTCTTCAGGTTAATTACAGCATCCTAAAAAGAATAATTTTTGAAAATTATTATTTTTAATGACAATTAATATCACCTTTGCTGATTTAAGATACATGGAAGTGAAAATGAAAACAGATTACACATACCTCTTGAGCTTTGTTGGGCATTATCTCAAATTCCAAAAGATCAGCAGCGCAAGTCACACTCTGAGTACCTGTTTTCATAAACCAAATTTAACAATACTGTGGAAAAGATTAAACATATATTTATGGTCAGAAATTAATTTAGTCACTTACCCTAAGGTACAATACACCAAGTACAAGCGTGGTTCGAGTGTTACTGGGGAGATTCAACATCAACATAATAACCTGTTAAACATTAGTCTCTTTAGCTCCAGGGTCCCATGTAGAGCTGAAAACTGTCAGGTTAAACCATCCCCACCTGCTGCCACATAAAAGCTCTGATATTGTCTGAACTCAGTCTAAAATTGGACTGAAATCCTCACTGTGGGGGATTTATTTGGAATATTCTTTTGCCTTTATTTTACAGTGCCAGTGTTGGCTTGTTACTATGCACAGCGGGGAAACAATGCCGTCTCCAATTGATCATTAGCTCTAATCTCTTTCATTTTTTTCCAATTTCCCCTTCTATTTCATTTCTTCAATCCACGTTAAATACATTCAAGATAGACAGGGAAAATGCAAAAATATTTTGAAAGGCTTTTATTCACTTTAAAAATTCACCTCCTCTTTAAATTCATGTCATCCATAAAAAGCATCTGGGCTCTATGTGCAATATTATTGCAGCGATTATGTTTATCAAAGAACATTAAAAATCTCAGCTGTCATGTAAACAATAATGAAAAGAAACTAGCCAAAGGATAAAATGTGTACACTTACATAAACCAATGCCATACTTCACTTAAGAAACAAAGCTGATAAATTATTTTAATGAGTTAACTGTTATTCCGATCAAAAGTGCTGTGAGGTCCAGCCAATAAATATAACTGACATGAATTACACTGCTTTTTAACAGGCACAGGATGTAACAAAATTCCAACTTCAGGTTAAACTTCATATCTGACACCACAGTCTGAAAAAAAAATAAAAACAACTTGCAAAATTAGTCAGATGAAATCATTAAAAGCATGTACAAAAGCGTGGGCTATTTTTTCCTAAGCTTTCAACTGGAGAGAAATTTTCATTCTGTGGAATGAAAGCCTCGACTATCCACAATGACAAATCAAAAATAACACATATCAAAGAAGATCCAGTTCACATTTAACAACTAATTATCAGAATATTGCCAGGTTGTTTCACTGTGTGTCAGTTTGTGTTTCAGCAGGTAGTAATGTAGATCCAGCCTGCTGGACCCATACTGTCTTCACTTTGTTCTTCAATGAAAAGTAGTGCTTTTTAGAAATGTTAACAGTCACTCTCTCTTGGACCACAGTCCAAGAGTGGGAACCCCTGACAGCAACATTTTAAATCAGCTGGGTCCCATGCAGTGTTACCCTGTGCACCTCTTGAACTTCTGCTCATTTCAGTAGCAGCCATCTTTCCAGCTGCCATCCCTCAGGGAACTCAGGGCAGCCAGGCTCTTTGGGGGAGTCAGCAAACTGCAGATGGAAAGAAACCAGTCACCACCTTTAATAAAGCATGTGGTGTCCTTTCAAAGAAGCTGGTTTAATTGCCTTTCAAGGTATGACCTTTAACAATAGCACCTCACTCTGGACGATCAGTGTAAATGTGCTGTGTCCCAATTCCGTATTACATACTAACTGTACACACTATGGGGCTGCAACTAAGTATTTTCATTTTCAAACAAAAATCCTTTCCATTGTTCAATTATATTTTTGATCAATAAAACAACCAAAACCCCAAAATATTACATGTACTATAATGTAAGTCCAAGAAAAGCAGCATTTTTACTTGAAAAACTGTTTTTGCAGTCAGTCATACAAGACATATTGTACTTATTGTAAAAGGGTTAAATACATTTATGTCTTGCATACAGACTGCAAAAACAGTATACTGCCACATAAACTTTACGAAAACAGAACAAAATGACTGTTTTAAACTAAAACGAGGATGCAGTATGGATTTGGGGCATAGCTCTGAACCCAGTTTCGGAATGCTTCGTGCTTCTGAGTTTAGCAGTACAGACAGAGAAAAGAGTACTCTGCTGATTTAGCATTGCACTCCTATAACACTGCTGAACTCACAAAGGACAGTTAAACTTCAGGCAATTTACTAGACTAGAGTCGGTATATATGCCCTTACCTGCGTGTGGGTGGGGCGATTTTGCTTGCACGTGGAAGACCACTTGTTCCAACAAAGGACGCTGGGCGAGGAAGGGAGCTGCGGGGGGCAGCTGGCTGGTTAGCGCTGGCTTTTAGGGGCTGTGGTACCAAACTGCTGCTGGGTTTTATTGGCTGAGGCAGTGCGATGTTGCTCGGGATGGAGTGTAGACTGGTAGAGGTGGACAGGGGGCTGGAGGCGGGGCCCTGCTGTACTGTGGGGCTTACATAGGCTGTGGCTTTTAGCGGGTGTCGGGTAGTGGTGGGAAAGTTCGTCACGCTCTGGACTCTCTGACCGAGCTGGCCTGGGGAGGGAACTGAGACACAGCAAGAGACGAGTTAGATGAAAGTAACTCTACCATCAGTGACAGTATTGCAATTACTGCATGTGAAATTGCCATGCCTTCAAAAAACAGCGCTCTATATTAACTCATGAATAAAAATGAGCCTTGAATGGCTGATTTATTCATAGAGGTGAGGAAATAAGTCTTACTGGAGGACTGGAGTCGTGCGAGCCCACTGGATGAGTCAAAGCTCTGGCTGCTCCGGAGGGAGGATATTGTCGGCAAGGAGGAGGGGCCGTGGGAGGGTGGGTTGACAGGGGAAGCCAGGCATGGCATACTGGGAACACTGGGCATGCTTGGAGCTCGGATCAGGTTGGGCATGCTTCTCCGTAGCTTGTCTATGTAACCATATCAACAAGCCAGATCAGGTTTTACAGGTGTTGACTACATTTGGAGCTTTGTAAAATGTTGAGTCACATTTCACATATCAAAGGAACAGTTTGGTAATCTGAGAAATCATTTTCAGATTTGCTCCTCACCATCATGAGCCAAATTTGTCCTAGACTACAACATCAGTCAGTCATGCAGCTGATGGAATGCAGAGCACTGACCCTAACTGGGGATACGTTTTAAATCCTGTAACCAAGAGCACTCTTTAAATCCGTCTTGGCACATCCAAAAATTGTCGGGTTAGAAATTAGGGACATCTCAAATGTGGGTAATGCTGTCAAGATGCTTTTGGTCTGAATTGGGACATTCACGTCTATTTCACAGGAAAATTTGAACCATTGTTATTTAGGAGGATATTTAGTGACATTACAGCTCCAAGTGGATAAGGAATTCATAAGATACTCACCTGTGCTACTCCTGTATGATGTATGTGTTTCTGCGGTCAGGCTGGAGGGTCCAGAGTACTGGGAGAGTCCACTGAGTGAAAACTGAGGGGTGGTCGAGCTGCGTCTGCAGTCTCTGATACTGGAGAAGGTGTGAGAGTGGGGCAGGCTGCCCCTCTGCATAGACCCTGTGCGGAACAGTCGAGGCTGGGGGGGAGGGAGCTGGTCATAGCCCTCATCCTCCTCATCCTCCTCCTCCAGATCCATCTCACTGCGCCTCAGGGAGTGTAAGGAGAAGCTGGAGCTGCGACGGCTGGCTGTAGCTGAGGTAGAGGCATAGTCCTGTCTGAGACCTGCAAGGTGAAAGATCACTGTTTTTATCCGTGGAAAATGTGAGCCTGAACCCTGCGAACCCATATAGTATATGATACATTTCCTTCTGGAGGCACTCCTCATCCATTATTCAGTTACTGAATCAGTAAACCAGACTGATACAGGAACGTTTTTTTTTTTCAGAAATCTCCTGCATAATTGAACAAGACAACATTTTACTGTCTACTCAAGTTCAACTGTTCAAAGGTCATACACTTGTCTTAGTTTCAGCCATACATCAGCAATGTAAGAGTAACCCATTTCAGTCTCTCCAGAGAGCTATGCATCAGTGTTTTCCTATATAGATGGATGGATTCACTTACTGTATAAAATCTCAAGTCTTCAGGTACAAAAACCCGTAATAACTCATAAAAGCGTAGACAAAACGAAGCAATATGAAAATCACATATGTTTAGTGTGTAGAAGGCAGAAGAAGTATTTGCATGATGATTTATTTACTTCATAGTTCAGGTCCACTTTGTTTTCTCTAGCCCCCTCTAACGGCAACAAGACATTCAGATAGTCAACTCACTCTCCTCCTGAAGTCGCGCCATGACCTCCACATCTGTCATGTCCTGAAGTTTGTAGCTCATAGAGATGGAGTCATCCTCCATTTCTGACACACCCACCTCGCTGTCCAGGGAAGACTGGGGGCTGATGGCTGCTTGCCGGCGACCCACGTCTAAAAACACACCACAGCGACACGTGTATTTCACCAAGATATTTTACTTTCAATACAAATACAATACAAATGGGGAAACCGCAGTGATTTTAACAAAAGGCATGTGATATGGGACGTTTATGTGTATATATTCTTCACAGGCGGATGGTGACTCACACCAGATAACACGGCAGAAATGAGTGACAGAGCAGACAAGGCAGATTGTCAGTGGGGTCTTACTGTGGAGAGTGGAGTTTGATAGGAAGGTGGGGGCTCTGTCAGTGAGGCTGCAGCTGGCCCTGAGCGAGAGACTCGGCTGGAGAAAGGACTGACCAGATGATGGCAATGGGACTTGAAAGGTGAGAAACACAGAAGAGGAGAGGGAGAAGAGTCACACACAAATAGCCAACCTAACATGCACATCAGAACTCAACCTGCACTCACTAACAATTGTGTCATTAGAAAATATGGATGAACCAAGCAGAAGGATTCTTTTTCTGGTGGAGTTTGAGCATACTAGTCTCCATCTGTCTCAGGGCATGACTTTATAATCTCTTCCCTGCAATTTGCTGTAATCTGATTGTAAACTGCAAGTAACAGGTTGTTTAAGAATCTGGGTGATGTTTATACAGTGAGCTCCAAGATTATTCTGGAAGCAATGCGCGTTTTTGGCTCTGTGTTCTTATTACTTGGGATGAGAAATGGAGCAATGACTATGAAGTCCAGGGGAAAGAGCTGGTTTTAGGTTGAGCAATGAAGATTGTTATCGTGTCTAAACGTTTAACAGACTCGAAACGTTAGCCCAAAAAAGTAAACTGATTAGCCTTCATTTGCACATTCTGTGAACATTCCCGTTATTTCATTTGCTATTCGGTTATGGTGTCAGATTTGTGAATGAGGGCAGCAATGGCCTGAAGGATAGAAATTAAAATCTTTTTTTTTGGTCAGTGCGTCTTGTAATGTCTTGTAAAAGGAAAATATCAGGGCATCATCTACGTCATTAGGATTCATCCATGAAGCCACAAAATAGATCAATATGTGTTCAACTGGGTAAGTACTGCATTGGATAAATACTCTACAAATGATCATCAGAGGCCAATCAGAATCTAGAGTGATCCTTTTGTTGTTAGCATGAGTTATACGTATGTTTGTGTTACCTGAGGACTCGGTTAGTGCAGCAGATTTAGTGTAAGGCAGGACGGGGCAGCTGAGGGTGGAGAGTCCCTCTATGCAGCTGTATGGACGGACGGAGGAAACTCCTCGCCAACGCTTAGCTGGACACAAGATTGCAGCAAAGAACAAGTTAGTCTGATTGCTTTACCATATAACACACACGTCCACCCGCACACATATCGTACATTGATTATGTTTTAACACACTCCAGCCAAATGTTAATCTGCTTTTTACAGATCAGTATTGATGTTTTAAATGATTGGGTCACGGCTCAGACAGAAGAGGCTGATATAGTAAGGCGAGGTTCAGCTTACCACTGTGGCTTACTGGGCTAAACTACAGATTTTTCTGGAGGGATCTTAGGCTAAGCAGGGATTGTGCATGTAGGCTACATCTCATTCCCAAATCAGAATTAGATCTACCACGGTTTACTTTGGGTGCAGCAGTTACATTTATATGGCTAAAATTTGATTTTACCTGCTGTATTAATGTCATGAAATAACAATGTTATAACATGTTCATTTTTAAGCTGTAACTGATGGCTTTTTGGGTACCAGGCTTTGTCTGTCAGCTCAAACATTGTTTTATTAATGTCTTATAAAATGATCAGTTACAGCTTATAAACTCTGCCTCAGTAGAAGGTTGTACTATTCATTTTTACTAGTTTATACATATATATTAGCAATGAATAGACTTGGCTTGGAATGACATGAGTGACTTGAGATAATGTGTCTTCAGGGTGTAAACACTGAGTTCACCCCCACTGATTGGTAGTCAGAGTGGCACTCACCTGACAGAGTGGAGCATTTGGCATTCCTGACACAATTAGGCTCAAACGCTACTGGATAAAACTAGCATTCACAGCAAGTTACACAAACAACAGCTACTGGAGCTCAGGGACAAGGATGTATTCATGACCCATAGGAGGAGAGCCAACCTTCACTGAATACAGCTTTAGAGAAAGACGAGGACCTTGAACCGTACACACACTAATGAACATCCAAACAAACACTTACAAATATGCAGAATTGAATCACAGTGTGACGGCAGGCCCACAATGTATAACTGATCTCTGAAACTCTTTGAAATTTTAAAATCAAAGCATACACATGCATTCACACATTATACACCAATGAGTGCAGCAGTATGTGCTTTCATAGTACAAGAGTCTTATGTACAGGCTGTTTTAAGCAGCGAGTGCAGGGCAAATCTGCCTCAAAAACCCAGTTAATGTAAGCATGGTTTCCATGGCAACCATATCCCTTTGCATGAGTGCAGAAACGGTAAAGAACCAAATCTAAAAACTGGGTCCAGCAGCAAATGTCACTGAGTAGCACACATCCTGATTATGAAGAGGTTTTGTAGTATCCTGTTATGCATCGTATCCTTGTTGTAGAAACCACCAATATGCTTAGAAACACAGGATATTTTGGAATGTGAAATAACATGTACAGGTCGGCCATGAGCGCAGGTGCGTCCTCAACTTGAGTTCTGTGGTTTTTAGACAGAAAAAAATAAAATAAAATAAAATAAAAAATAAAATAATTATTATTGATGTAATGAATTCAAGTGTGACAGTGGTAATGCAGCAGATAAACTGCATCTTCACTCTCACCTTCCATCACTGATGATTACATGGTGAAACAAAATCTAGCCAAAAACCCAAGTGGGTTCATCTTCAGCTGTTGATATGACTCAGTCAGAGCAGAAACGACAGATTTGTTGGACTGGGATGAGTCAAAGACGGCAACACCGCAGACCATCAGCAACGTGGATAATGTTATAATCACATGTACAGGGAGCTGAATAACCAGGTTTTACTGTGCTCGGTGCAAATTTTCCAGTATAGTCTAAATAAAATCAAAACCAGGACAAGACTCAAATCCAGGACAATTGTGTGCATGTAAATACACTCTGTAGGAGCCATTTCCTGAAGCAAGGTCAATGTAATATTTGTAGCTCACCAAGTTGTGCATGTGGTGAAGCCTTGGTGCTGTGAGCAATGTAAGGCAGAGGAAAGTATTTTCACTCAGGTGTCAGGTACTACTAGACAGAAGGGGCATAGAAGGGGGCACTTAACACAAAGCAATGCCATCCAACAGCACAGGATGAGTCTCTCCGAATGGAATTGTCTTTTCTATCTGCAGAGAAGCAAATCCCTTAAACCCATCTTAATTGTTCTCTGCAGATAGTGATATGTGTAAAAATGGGAGTTCATCCAACCACACTAACACAGAAATAATCACTCTGTGGGAAGTTGGCTGAGATGCTCTAAAACCAATAAATTTAAAGAGAGTGGGTTAGATGGTCTAATGAATAGAAACGACTGAGCTGTGAGAAGTGAAATTCTCCAACGGCTCAGAAACTGTAGCTGGAATCCTGTTGCACGTGGAGACATTTTGTGGGTGAAGTGTGTCACGGCTTATAATCACATGTCAGCAACCAGAGTAACAGATGTCCAGATGTGAGGGCAGATGAAGGCTGTTAATCTGACTGGTGAATATGCTGTACCTTGGTCCAGTCTGTGACAGAGGGTCATTTTAGCCAACTCCACCTCAGGCCCCGGGTGGTCCAGTACCTGCCTGCACCACTGGAGAGGACTGAGGACACTCTCACCCTGCAGCTTGGCTTTGGGACTCACATACAGCCTGGAACACACAGCAAAACCCACAGTTTAGTCCTGCTACCTTCCACCTTTAAAGCACAGCGCAGCACATAGTTACTGTACATAGAGAACTGAGATGAAATAAGATGGAAGATGCTGTATTTTATTTGGAGAACAATCTGTGTCCACATAAAATAGTATCTATAGATGTTGACGGTTGAGTTTTACAGTGGCAATATTTCTGAGGTGCACAACCCAGTAAGGTAAATCCTCTTTATAGCAAAAGTAGAGCTGTGCCTGTCTAAAGGGAGTGATTTCCATGAAGTTGAAATGCCAATACACCTTTAACGTTCAAAATTTCCACAAAAAGCAATTGCAATTTTATTGGCAACAACATGAGCTGTGAAACCAACAGTGTAAAATAAAAATTCAAGCGGTGGCAGCTTCATTCAGGGCAGTGATGATATAGGATGTGAGTGTGTAACAGCTACAGCGAGACACTGGAAGGTTTGTGATATTATCTCTTCTTCTCACTGTGGGAGGCAGACACTCATCGTGCTGAAAAATTAGTCAGTTAATAAATTAGACAATCAACATAAGGCTAAAGAGCAACTATTTGGGTAATCAACGAATAATTCCAGTCGTTTTTCTAGCAATAATTGCACATTTTTTGTGGTTTCAGCCTCTAAGAACTGCCACTTTTATTTATCATATATGATGGTTAAAAAAAGGATGTCACCTTGGGCTCTGGGGAACAGCAGTTATCAAATATTTTGTGACATGTTATTCACCAAATGATAAATCAATCAATCAAGAAAATAATCAAAAGACTAGTGAAAATAATCCTTTGTTGCGTCCCTAGATACTTGTGCCTCTGTCACACAAAAACTGAAAGGAACCGGAAACTGGATCCCCATTTTATCAGGGGCTTGGTATCAGTGGAATATATCTGACTGCTGAATAAAGAGGAGAAAACAAGCTGATTCTGAACTTTCCTTCCAACGACACGATTATAAAATAAATCATTTCAACCAAATATTTAGACGTATGTGACGTATGAGATTTCTAAAAATGAACTAAACTGGGTTATTAAAAAAAAAAAAAGATTTGTCACTTCTTTGTTCAAGAAAATGAACCATGCAGAAATGACCTGTTATTTGTCGACTAGGCCACGGTGTTACACTGACTTGGGGGGATCAGTTAGTTGTGTTAAATGGACTGAGCGTATATCAGACACACTGGGTGGGCGCTGGATGCCATCAGTGCTGCATTCAGCCTTGTGCTAGATTTTTCCACATCATCACATCAGATACATAAAGCTGCGAACGGTTCAGTAGTCAGCATGTCAGTGTGTGAGCTACCTAAGTCAGCAGATACAGCGTTTCAAAGTAGTTCACCCTGGGGCTGAACACTACACACAAAGCCGAGCTGTTTCATCACAGACTGAAGGGGGTCATTGTTTCTAATTTCATCCCACTGCTGTCTGAACTGATACCTATGCTGCAAACACAGTGCATCCTGGGATGCCCAAAGCTTGTGTCAAACTGGGTTTTGTTCTTTTTTTTTCCTCCTGTAAAAAGTCACCGTTTGCCAGTGTCTGCAAGTCTCCTCTTCCTGGGGAGGAATCAATATGATGTGATCAATAAGAGGATACATGACAGGGTAGCATTACACATGATGTCTCAAAACTGTGGATACTTCACAGTCCTGTGGCCTGTGCAGCATCTAATCACACTGATTTCTTTATTATCGTTATTATTATTGTAAATTCACAGACTGTATATGTGTCTGCAGTGAAGTGGGTGATATAAACAGAGTGGTTACCAGCTATCAGGCTCTCCGACAGGGAGCACGGTGTTGAGGTCCAAAATATCAACCTCATCCAAAACAGTTGTGGCTCCAGCGGCGTCGCTGTCCTCCCCAGCGGCATCAGGAGACACGGAGCTCGGCTGAAAATAGGCGAACGGCTCCTCCGGTGAACTCCGGGGTCCGGGGGCATACGGATGCGACTGTGTCGGACTCGAAATGCCATATTTACCGGAGAAATGGTCGCTCGGACACGCTGTACCCCCGCGCAGACACGACAGCGAGGTCTGGAGATGAGGGCCGATGGAGCAATTGTTTACAGCGTTCGCTCTGGTCCGCAATTGTTCGTTTTGCTTCTCCAATTTTCGGACCAATTCCTGAAGCTTTAACACCTCCAGCTCCGCGTTAGTGATTTTATTGTTGCCATTGACGTCTGCCATCCTCTGGGGGTTCAACACTTCTGCTTCCATTTGGTAAAAAGCACATTGAGAGGGGCAAAAAAAGCACGGCCTGCCTGCAGAAGGTCCTGTTCAATTCAGAGAGGGTGTCCAGATTCCCCCGTTTAAACCCACTACACACACACACACGCACACACACACACACACACACACACACACAGATAGGCACACTGATGCTGCTGCTGCTGCTGCTGGTATGACTGCACAGCTTCCATCTCATTGGTCAGCAGCTTGGAGTTCAACTCCCATCACACCACTGAAGAGGAAGTATTTATTATGGGCGCTTTAAACGTACACATATATGTGACTTTTACACGCTTTATGTATGTTTTTGTACAGTTTTGGATCAGTGGGTTTAAACACTATTTCTGACACTTAGCAACAATCCAAAAATGGATTATATTCAGCTTCAATTAAATACTAATTGGTAGCCCTTGTATGAAAGCACCCAGAGATGAATGACTGAACAGTGCCACCAGGCACAGGCCCAGCTGGCCATGTGGTCAGGGAAGGGGGGGCAACCACAAAGAGAGGCAAACCAACCACAAAAAATATACCTCAGAACTGTGATAACTATTCTTCAAACATTGTAAATAATGATTAAAGACCAGTAATGAACAAGGAACAGGGCATCTATGCACCAAAAGAACTGACACCTTTCACTTTTTTTTTTTTTTGACAAAATGCATGGATTGCTTTTATTGCACACAGAAAAAGCCCCCGGCCCTAAATATTGCAATATCTCCTATCATGTTACGCCTAAGGGTCCCCCTAAAGGCAGCAGACTTAAGAGAATATCAGAAATACTATGTTAAACTTGTGATAAAGTAGATACAAAGACAGAAATATCACAATGTCAACAACACAGTTACAACTAGATGCCATAGTGTGTGCATGTTACTAAAAAGTCTATAATGTAACTGTCATTTGCCAAAACACCCAGATTTAGATCTGTCAGCAAGAAAAACAGGAGAACCAGTGTCACCCAAAACATGCTGATAAACAGTAATTCATTTTATCCGTAACCGCATGTGCTGTAATCTCCATTGAAGGCTTGGGACAAGCTCAGCGTCGCCATTTATCTGTGGGGGGAAAAAAGGACGTTACCTGTTTAATTCAAGGTGTTTTTGTCTGCAAACAAAGTAAACAAACTTTTTCTCATTGGACTTTGACATTCATAAACATGAAGAAGTGGGAGATTTTTATTTTATTTTATTTTACCTCTGGTGATCCCAAAGCAGTTCTCACAGTGCACCATCTGTTTGTAGATCCACATGCTGTCCCCAGCCTTCAGATGACCCAGAGTGCTGTTACACACCTGACACTGATCAAACACAAACAAACACTCAGTTAAGAAAGAGATACACACTGAGCAGTTAGCTGCACAGTTCCTGTCAGTGGCAGAATGTAACTACTCTTAGTAGTACTAAAAGTACTACTGTGTACTTTTACAGCATTTAACTTGTGGGGTCACTTGTCCTTTTGCTAGTTAAAGGATCTGGACACCCACCCAGGTGTTTTCAGTTACTCCAGCTGATTAGACTTCTTGTCAGGTCTAAGTCAAGTGGAGCTATTCAGGGAGTAACATGATGCTCCAAGACTCCGTGTACACATATCACAGTAGGAAACTTGCAGGTATAAATAATAAGAGTATATTCTGAAGTGATATTCTGAATGCAGGACTTTTATTTGTAGTAGAGTACGAACAAAATCTGCTCACTTTGAAGCAGGAAGCGTGGCAGTTGATCTTCAAGTCATCCAGGACCATCTTGGCATCACCAATGAAAGGCTTACGACAGTAAGTGCACAGGTCTTTCTCAAGCACCGTCCTGTTTGAGACAGAGAGGTATATTAAAAGAATATTAAGCACAAGTAATACACATTATTGTACAGTTTGGCAAAACAAAATCCAATGTGCCATACTCTACGCAGGTTGAAAACTCTTGGAAAAACCCAATGAGATTAGGGTGTCTGTTAGTGGATCAGCACTAAGAGACAGCTGTCACTGTGAGCATTTTAGCATGCAGATGCTATAGATGTAAATTCTAGATTCTCGACCTTGGAAACTACTGTTTGGAAACTTGGAAACTTTTCTTACCTCTCAGGAGATGCATACACACTCTTCATGGAGGAGTTAGAGTAGATTGGCTCTGCCAGACTGTCATCTGACCTGCTGTGAGAGTTATAGTCATCAGCTGGAGTCTTGCCTTTCATGCATATAATGTTTGTCCACCAAAATTAAACACCATCATATTTAAAATCATACCTGCTGGTCCTGTACGATGATGTGGTATAGACAGTGGGACTGGTGATACTGGTGTACCCATAGCTATACAAAGATAACATGAACCACAGATCACATGTGAGAGTTTGAATATTTCTTACTCACTGTGTGCTCAGTGAGAATGAAAAGAAAACATCTTATGTAAGGTCTTAGATTGCTCTGCTTCCTACCTGTCTGGTCTGGAGTAAGAGTAGGTTTTACGGTCGCTGCTGTAGTCCTCGCTGTGTGTGCAAACAAAGATCAGGGATAATAGAAAGTCTGCAGAGAAATTTTCATCTGGTGTGTGTGTGTGTGTGTGTGTGAGGGTGAGAGATAATGATGGTAGTCCAATGATTACCTGGGCCTGGTACTGATGGTGTAGGAAGTGGTACGGGTGGAGGGAACATCATCAGTGTACAAGCTGTAACTGTGTCAAAGAGGCATATGAATGAGTTGGATTTTGAGTTTTACTCATTTTGTTCATGTTATGTTTTAGGTATTAAAAATACATTTTAGTTGGATCGGTTCTCTCAGTAAAGCTGGTTCATTTTTGAAATGTTTGTAAGGTTATTTGAGAAGACTGTATGGGTAAGATGGGGAAAGATACAAATGCCAGTAAAGCTAATGTCTATGTGTGTCTGTAGGTTATTTAGTTTTAACTTTTGCTTTATTTATTATTATTAGTAGTAGTACATGTCAGTATCATTGACAATCTGTCTTTTGAAATAACCTATTTAAATTGGCCTTTTTAGAAAGATTTTGTTTTTGCCATTGTAAATTAGAAATCAGTTGAAAGTCGGCTGCACAGCCAACATGTTTACCTGGTGATTCTGTGAGTAGAGGACGGCGACGTCAAAGTTGGGCTTTCTCCTCTGAATCACACAAGCGAAAATACCAGAAGTGAAAAAATAAATATATACTGTGCATACAAAGAACCCACACATTCTCAGTCATTCATTTCCAAAACTCACCCTCTGCTGCTGTCCACTGTGACAGTCTCTGTCTTTGTGACGCTTGATCTGCTGTGATAGTGACAATGTCTTGTTTCACTGACAGGATAATTATATGGTTATTTCATTAGTTAAAAGTGAATCACTGAGGCATCTCACCTAACAGGAGAAGACAGATCAGATGTAATGGCTTTAGGCAGGAGGGTGTTGTACAGATCGTCCTCAGCCCTGGAAATACAACAACAACATTATAAGTATGTGGGGATTGTGAGCACAATCCTTATATTCTAAGAGCATATTTATTGGAGAAAATGATTGATAAAGGTTTATCTTACTTAGAGGAAGTTCTTGTTGTGGTTGTAGTTTTAACACCACCTCTGTAAAAACAAAGAGAAAATATTTTTATTTGACTTCTTGGTATTAAATGTCACTGTTACAGTGTATACACTGTGGTGCAGGAACTCACCCGTTAATGCTGCTTTTCACTGTCACAGTCTCAGTACTGGAGACAGTTGTTTTGCTGTGATGAAGCAAACATTACTTATTACACTGTGATTGATTGATTGATTGATTGATAATCAGTGACTATAGCATTTACTTTAAGTCCCCCTAATTAGCATGGAGCTATAAGGACATTTTAAGTGCTTATTTATTATTAAAGTGTTGCAGATGAGATTAAGACCATCCTTGCAGGTTTTATCAGTTTATTACCTGTCTGTGACATTGTCTTTCATGGACTTGGGAATGAGTGTATCGTAGAGTTTGTCCTCAGCGCTGTGGAGAAATAATTTTAACACATGGTAAACAGTTTGTTCATCAGCAGTTAGTGTAGTGAATTTTGGTAGATCAGACGACTTTTTCACATTTCTAAGCAGTGTGCCAAGCTTTTCGACACCATGCAAAATATAAAGCAAAGTAAGCTTAGCACCAAAAGAGCAGAGTATAGCCTGCTCACGCACCAGTCACACTCCTACAGGCCATCTGGACCTTAAATTAGCGTACATTTTTCTAGAGGTGGAGATGAAAATTCTTTGTGGAAGGGCTCGGTCACATTGCAATATATAGAGGATAAAGGTTCACGGATGTTTTTGGACAACAGTGGAGCTCTACAGCATAGAGTAGGACTCTATTATATTATATATGAGTAGGCTCATATATAATATAGATTTGTTAGTAGAACTAATTCATTGTTGGTGATTAATTTTTGGATGTGTTGACAATAAAAAATATAGACATGTGATCAGACTTGTCCTTTAATATTATTTATGAAACAAACAGTAACTAAAGTAAGTAAGAGTAAGAGTAATGCCACCTAGATAGTACACAGTCTGTATTATACACACTACCAGATGAAACTCACTCTGTGTCAGGGCTTCTCTTCACTATCACAGTCTCAGTTGTGGAGATGGTTGTTTTGCTGTTAAAGAAGAATATATAGCTTAGCACAGTACATAATTACCAATTCCTTGGTGTCAAAATCAATATAATTTTATATTATAATAAAAATATCACCTGTCTGAGGGTGAGACGTCATTCTTGGTGGACGAGGGGAGGAGTGTGTCACACAGTTTGTCCTCCGGACTGCACAGAAACAGTAAAGACAGGTTAATTCATATGTGAAGTGTAGGTTTATATTCTAAATGAAAACTTTTTAACAATCTGAAAATAAATTACTTCTTATTGCTGGTAACAGTGGTCTCAGTCACTTGGGTTGTTTTGGTAGGAGAGAAGTTTGAGTATAGAGACCTGTATAAAAAGATGTTACAACTAATCAGCCTTTTGTTCACACACAGATCAAGCCAATATTATATATACGATCGTTTGCATTCGAACGCTTGTTTTTGTAATTGTGTATTTTTACATTGTTTTACTGACACTTCTATTTAATAGTGGAATATTTTTACCCTTTGCTTGAAGACTTGACCCGCTCAGTGAATGTCTCAGTCTTGGTTGGACTTTTAATCACAGGAGAGCTGCAAAAATCATTATGAAACAATTGATCCTTAATCTGTTATGGACCCAGTGTGCAATAGGATGGTACATTAGTGCTGAAGTATTTTTCACCTAACACTCTGGGTGGTGGAGATGGTGGTCTCAGTGGTTTTGCCGTCCTTGGTGATCGTGGTGGTTGTGGTGCTGTAGAAAGAGTAATACAAAACAAAAGTTATAAAATGCTTCAGTGTACTACGTTTCCTTGTCGGTTTGAAGTAGTCTTGGTTGTGGTGGTGCTGTGGTGATGTGATAAAAACAAAGTTCCACATTATATTCATTGTTTCTCTGTTGATTTTTGTATTATGTGTAATAAACTGAAGCTTCACATACGTTTTGGGAGAATCTGACTTCAGGCTTGAATATGTGCTGCAACAAAGGGGCAGAATATTCAAATGATTTCCTAAAAGAAAACTCACTAGATGTTGCACCATTATTTGTGTTGTTATAAAAATGTACCTTGTTGTGTAGGAGGACGTGGGCTTGCTGGAAGGAAGGGTGCTGCCAGTAGAAGAGAAGCATCATTAAGACACATTTCTGGCTAAAATTACTGAAAGTACATCTACTGACTGGAGCAAAAATTAACAGGAAAAAAAATACTGTGTTTTACTGCACCAACCTGCTCCTCAGCTCATCCTGACTTCCACTGAATCTGCAGTGACAGAAAGCACAATTGATAGTTCTTGTCACGGTCTGCTTACCTGATGACTAATTGAAAAAAAATCAAATAGATTCTGCCATTAATATCAGCAAAGGATAGCAGTGAATGATACCTCTTGGTCAGAGCCTGCACAGATGTTGACGTGGTTGTGGTTTTGCTGGGTTTTGTTCCTTCAGTCTCTGAACTAACAGCAAAAAAAAAAAAAGAAAAAAAAAATTACATTAAATGAATTGATTAATGACTCAAATTATTATTTCCATTACAGCCATTCACCAAAGTAAGTAACAGTTTTCCATTATTTTGTCCTTTATTTGAGGAAAGGTTGAAACACTTGTTTTACCCCGCTAGAGTTTCGTTGGATTTGTACCGGCTCAGAACGTATTTGCCAAAGTTTGGGTCCTGGCTGAAGGAGGAAAAAAGGATAAGACATCAGTTCGCTCACTGCGCACTGGAATGTAGGAATGTAGCAGAAGGCTTTTTTTAAGATGACTGTCACACCCAACAGTTCTGCCACTCCCAAGGTGAGTGTGTAAGCCCATTTATCAACATGGAACATGAAATTTACACAACTTACTCAAATTCGTCCTCATCATCAGCTTTTCTGATCCAGCTGTTGTCTTTCAGGAGAGATGTCCTCTTCTTGCTGTCCTCGATTGCCTGGCTGGGGCTGGTGTTCTTGGCTGCAAATTCAAGACAAGGAAAAAATGAGTGTCTCCAGCTGACAAAATTCATACCGACCGAACAGAACAGAGAACTATTCCATCTCTTATAATTAACATTCAGCTCAGTTCATTTGCTGCTCACCCTCTTTTTTTTTGTAAGAAATATGCTATTATTTGTTATTGTTTTCCATGTATTTTACTTTTTAAAAAACAAAATCTGCTTTTATATCATTTAATTTGAATGATTTCTATTTTTTGTTTGCATCAGTCTCAAATTGTTTATTGCCTTATGATCAGCTTTTTTGGTCATCTGTAAAACACTCTCTGTAAAAAAATCTCAAAGAAAAGGCACATATATACAATTTTATGCAGTCTAATATGAGTAATATGAGTATTATCAAAACATATGAGCATCATGTGACAATTATAACTTTTGAAACTTTAATCTTGCCTCTAAGATGTTGGCACTAAATGGAATTTTAGTCTTTACTACTTACGAATCTGTGCTGGATACCTGCTCATTTTGTCACCTGCAAGAGTGAAAGTGCAATGAGAGAATTCATCACATAACAAAACTACAATCAATTAGCCACTAGGTGGTACTGTGGTCTGAGACCTCATATGCTGTACAGTGCCTGTTCTGTGTCAAAGTCTAACCTGAGATCAGTGTACATGTAAACTCAACCCAAAAAGCTCAGGAATCAGTGGTTTTAACCTGCAGTGTTGCCGTATCTTTTTGTCTCTTCATGAGCACTGATATGCACATTTCCATCAGGGTGGTTTTGTGAATGTCATGTTGGATTTATAACTGTGCCTCCAGTACATCAGCTTAAGTTTTGCTTAACCCCAGACTCACTGATTAAGCCTTAAACTGGTTTGGCTTGATCTGAACCCACATGAGGACACACCCACTCTCCATAACACACCTTCTTCAAACACACTATTGTCAGCAAAACAGAGGGGTGTACCAGTGCCACATGCCATTAACTATTGGTGATAAAGATCATGCCCTTTCGACTACATGCACTCTCCAGTGCAAATGCTTTCATATCTGAAATCTGAAGGAAGACATATACAGCTGTGTGGGAAGTTATAACTGGAAATGTCACATCTGTCCATTTATCAGACACATAATCTACTGTTGGACGACTTTTATTTTTCCAAAAACAAATGATTTTTTTTTGTGCTGGGTTTGTTGCGTGTAGCAGTTTTCTCTTGTTGCAAAGTGTACGACAGGCCCACGTAACAGCTGTCTTGAGTTAAAGAGCTGAGACAGAACTTGTCTTGAAGCCTTCCAAATTATTGAACTTGATGGCCATTCTCAGACAGATTCAGTAAAATCTCTGGTTTTGAGAGTTTGAGCTTTGAAATAAAAAAAAAATTACTCTTGAGGATCTTACATTTATGATTTAAATATAATGTCATACTCGGAAATCTGAAGTCCTTGAAATATTTCTTGACTAAATAATATTGGGTGGCATATTTAAATGTGACTTGGCAACCAAAAACATTTTCAACATGGAACATGTTGTTCAGCTGTACAGATTAGCACTTTAAAAACGCAAATTTTTAATGTTTGCTATGCCAGTACTGCACAGCAGTTATAAGGTTCATATTGAGAAATATAAGCAACAGCAAGCCCAGACAAGAATGAAGTATGTGTACAAGTGTGTCATGCCCCTGTGTATAGTGTATCAATGTATCAGTAAGACATGCATTTCCACTCATAATAAAGACACTAAAAAATTACATTCTGCAATGAACTAAACCATAGTTCATCTTCATACACTGCATGTTTTTGAACATATTTTTTTCAGAACTCATTGCACTTGAGTGCAATGCAGCCTGTCTCACGGAAAATCATTTACAAGTTTTAAAACTACATTTTCATCTAAATCTCTGTTATTAGTACACAAAAATATGATTTGAAAAAGGAAACTGACAAAGGAAAGAGACTGGGTACATACCTCCGCAGAAAGCTCTGAGACTAAGGCTGAACACAGAGAAAACTCTCACTATAGTTCAGATCCCGACACCTGTCTGTTACGCTGCAGTATGCAATCACACCCCTATTCCTTCTGCTTTAACGTCAAGGGAGGAGATTCCACGGGCACCCAAGGGTGTGGCTTCACAGAACAATCAAAGAATACTCTCTCGCTCAAGATTTTTTCTCTTTCCATCATCACCATTTACGCCTTATTAATTACTGTTCTTTCTGCTTGTGAGTTCAGAGAAAAAAATGGACTTGGGTGGGGTGCTGAAGGACCTGCCATTCAACTTAGGTGTCAAGGAAGCAGAAGAGCAAAGTGGGAGTGAGATTTAGTGGTTTCTTTTGCTTCTCTGTCTAACTGAATACTTAAACTCAATGGAACATGATTTAATTGTAGCACTATAAAATAGAATCTCCTGTTCGAAATATTTTATCCATATTCATTGTGACATAATGCATTTAAAACTATAATATGTATATTGTTCTTTAGTCTAGATACATGACTGAGAAAGGGCCCCCCTACAAAGTACTATCCTTCATTATGCCTGTGTATCAATATCCTGCTGACTTTTTAATTCAATACTGGGCTAATAGTGGACTTTACTTTACATAGGCTAATAAAAGTACTGGAAGATAGGATGGTTTCAACTTGATTTTCACTCTCAGGTTATTGGTTTTACTGAGGTCCAATAAAAGTCATAATACCTGGGATGAGTTTTTACACTTTAACAGTCTAGTCAGAAAGAAACTTAAGCACACTGGTAAGATGGACACACAGCACACCACTGTGTAGTAATGGAGGTCTCACCACATCCTTAACCTTGAATGAAACTTCTGCCCAAGGACATTTAATATCATGTATACTGATTAAGACCAAGTCATCTGCAGCATTGTAGGAGAATGTTATAGGAGACAAGAGGTTGATAGACACGCAGAGATCTAAATCATCAGGAGTGCACATACAAATTAAGTGACAATCAGACTGGAACTATAAAGGTCACGTTGTCTGTGGCTGAGAGTGTTATTACTGGGTGTGCCATGTTTTGGATGATCAAAGGTATGAAAGACGCATAGCATGCTGGGGTGTGCCAACAAGATACTGATAGGTGAACTCCTCCCAGTCATGATGACAGCACAAAAAGGAATGCAGACTGCCCTGCGATGGCCAAACTATTGGGCTAAATGTCAGCAGGCCATGCCATAGTTCAAATAAATATCACATTTTAAAGGAAATGCTGTACAGCCATTTAAATTTAACTGAGCCAAAAACAAGCTTTGCCAGTTTAAGGCATTTGAATTAACTGTAAGTAAATACACTGTTGCCCATAGAGTTGGAATAAAATATATTTTACCTCTTCTCATGAAATGATTCTGACAGTGTGATTCATTCTTGATAGTGTATATCTTCTCAAAACTTTATTGATCAATCAGATAACTGATGTGTATAAATAGGAATAAAAAGAGGAATGTGTCTGAAAACAAAATTATTCCTACTTTATGGGCAATAGTGTAAAATAACCCCAATCAACCCCAAATGGAACACACGGATTCTCCAGTCATTCATTCATTCATTAGCCACCAGTGATCGCCTGCTCCCTTTACTGTATGGCAGCATTCATTCAAGTGGAAATCACTGACACTGGGTGGTGCTAGAGCCGTAATGGTGGAAATGACAATACTGGTTTTGCAGCTCTATTAAAATAAATAAATACAACAAGTTGCTCAAGGCTACACATGTCCTGCTGAGTCTACTTCCATTTAGTCAAAAGAACAGAAATTAGTGTAACCCTTTCTGTTATGGTGACTAAGAGCTATGATGTCAGGACAACTGATGACATACCTTCATATCAATTCAACGATCTATCTAGACTTGTATACTGGCCCTAGTTCCTGGATGTGTTTATGGCAGCTGAATTTAATCTCTGCCAATTCAGCCCATGTTTGTTCCCTGACCCATGGCATCATCTTGGCCTAGATATCCATTCGTCATATACTCAACAGAGCTGAGACAACCAGGAGTTAAGTGAGCAGCCTCTGAAATGTGGCTGCATCCTCACGTTACACAGTTGAACGCCAAATCATTCTCTTTTTATAACCTTCTGCCTAAAGACCACAGAGGACAATGAATGTCAGCAGTCTGTGATCCAGCACGGTTAGAATACTTTTACAGTAGATTACAGTACTAAGCACTTTTTCACTGATAATATTTTATACTGAAACCTGCACAACCCCTCAGTTTTATGTTCATAACTGCTTCTGTTAAGAGTCAGTTGTCATCACTGATACATGCTGGTACCCTGATACTGCGCATGGTAATCTCCGAATGCTTCCTGGGTTGCTATGAGAAGAGACTGTAGACCGACCCCTCTCTTGTAATTGGGCTATTGCAATGCCTCGCAGCCAATAAAGCACCACTAGAGCTTGTGTAAATCTCTCTCTCTCGCTCTCTCTCTCTCAATAAATATACATGCTCATCCACACGTACATATTTTTATACCAACTTTTTAAAAAAGATGACATTATCAATTTGACTCCAGGGAGAATAAAGCTTTTGGAAGATTTACTTGCTTGACACATGTTTCTACATGTTCTCCGTGTGACATATAGTATCTCTATAAGAGACATGTACTATGTACATTTCTGTGAAATCTGCACTGCCTGCTCTACCTGTTTTCTGTGTTCACCTTTGCTTTGCAGTGTTTTACTGCCATTTTGACTGATGTTACCCAACACACAGTGTCTCCCAGTTTCTCCCTGCTGTATTTGTGCTCCTTCTGCACCCTTGTCTCTCCCCTCTCAACAGGAAAATGAAAATGCAAGTAGCGCCATCATAGGATCACTTGAAGTAGGTAAACATGGCTATGTAGGCCTCGCCTAAAGCCTGCTCAGTGAAGACCACTGTATCCCGAGGACGATTTAATCAAAAGGTGGCTGCAGTCCTTGTGCGAACTAATGGGTTGTTTAAGATGACACGTCTGAGATCAAAGGGAAACATTTCACAGTTACTCAAAGCAGTGGTCACTAGACAAGGAAGTACAATCCAAACGCTCAGTATTATTCCAGGCAGCAGCTATTGATGGAACAGTAGTAAATGTAGTGTAACTGACAGGAGCAGGGAAGAAACTGAGAAGTAAAAAAATAAAAAAACAAAAAAATCAAAGCAGTACTGATATAATGCAATACTGCTTTTAAAGATCACACCAAAGCTTCAGTGTGTATTCTTTTGTGGGCAACAAGGCATTTAATCGCTTTTAAAAGTCTCTTATTGTGCCAATTTTAGATCAAACTGGGAGGGGCCCCGGGTAGACCTCCGCAAATTAAATGTCCAGATTCCAACTGTGCACAGTGTGCAAAATAGTCCCCATGATTCTATCCTCTCACTGTTATGCCATCTTTCACCTCCAGAAATGTCGATTTGTGTTTTAAAAAATTCAGTCAATCAATACATGAGAACAGGCATGTACATGGAGGTCATTGTTCAAATAAATCAATGATAGCATCGCTTGGTTTGGTCATATGAAAATATCCCGGCATGCCAGCGACGCAAGACTCAGCCAGGGAGGGGAGGGATGATGGAGCTAAGATGGCAGCCCAACTGAGGGTGCTGCCTCTCCGGGGTCAAGAAATATTCAAGGATTGAATTGAAACCGAAACACGATAAAGCGGTTTTTGGAAATGAATGGTGCCGTTTCTGCGATTTTACAAGAAACCGTGTTATGGCTTGAGAAGATATATTTGCAGGCGACAAGCACCGTGTTGACGCTGTGGCCAGATCGGAAGACCGTGGTTGCACCACCAGATTGGCTACGATTTGCGCTTACAATAACCGTGGACCGTGGATGCTAATTGTGGTATTTCTGCAACTTGGAACGGGCAAATGATGTGACAAGTGGGGGATTTAATGACAAGTGGATTGCGTTTGATGGCTAGATGTGATCTAGCTGTGATATCTTTTGAGTGATATATGCATTGTTCTCCAAAACGATGATGTGTGCTGCTGCGGCAGCGGCCGCCGGTGGTGGGATTTTGCCCTCCTCATCACCGTCGATGGGGCTGGGTGTCAGGGTCATTTCTGGAGCAGGAGCCGATCTCTCCACCATTGGTTCGGGCATGGGTTTTTGTCCGACACCCGGAGCCCAGTCGGATTGTCGGACTCGGTACCAGCTTTTACTCTCAGGACGAGCTCTGGCGGAAAGATACAGACGAATTTATACCACCGCTATCAACGATAAAGAGCAAGGGATAAATCAAGGAAGGTGAGTGGTTAACGTGAAAAAATATACACATCTAAGGAACGGGTCTGTCATTTGTGGTGCTAACGGAGCTAACGACCGTAAGCTAACATTAACCCTTACACGGCGGTGTGTCGGTTATCATCAGCAGCACACTAGTTAATAGATATTCATGGTTCATGGGCTACCCCGTCGGGCCCTTGTAACATTAGACATTGTTTTAATTACAAACAACAGACCAGGAGCTCCATAATTTGGGTGCAACCAGTTATGGGGGTCAGCTTGCTAGGTAGCATTTTGGCTTTGACTTCCCTAGCTTCCCCGTGTCAGCTAAGCTAATGTTAGGTAACTTCACCCTTCCGCGGGGGATTTGCACTCCGGGTGCTGTGTACATTATATTTTTTTTTATCCAAATATTGACACATTGCCATTGAAATAACTGCATTACCCACTCGGACTCTGAAAATGTGCACTTATATCGGCTTGCAAGCTAGCTGGCTAACTGTCTTGACAGTAGTTTGTCAATTTGTTTTGAGTAATAGCTGCCACCCAGCTAACTGTAAACAAACCTACCGCTTGTGTAATGCCTTGACTTTTTTGTTAAACATTTTAAACAGTCATTACTGGGGTTGTCACCACAATGTACATTACCTAACTAGTCATTTAATATAATTTGATGTAGCGAGCTGTGTGTGTGTTTAGGCCCAACGGCGTCACTGTTTCGTTAGCTAGCAAACGTTAACGAACGTTGAGGAGCATCAGCCCTTCCCCAGGTTATGGTAACGTCAACTAAGAGCTGTATCTTTCCAAGTGAAATGCAGCTGATGATGAGCAGACATGCATTTAAACACATAATAAGTACAGCACGTTGCTCTTAAAACGTTAAGACATGCTTGGGTGAGGATGTGCGGGGAGGTGGTGAACTGATTTGCTTTTCTGGCATAAGCGGGTAATACAGTTACGTCATTGTAGTCAGTCAGGTTGTAGACTGAGTAGTTGGATCGTTGCAGCATCCTCCCTCACAAACTGACTTGTGTTTCTCAGCCCACCATGTACAATGTTTACTTCGAGCATGGGCCGGTGCAGTCCCATGCAGGAAGTTTGGCCACTCTTGGGCAAATTGCATAACAGTAAATGCACTCTTACTTTTTAAATTTTTTTTTTATTTTGGACTACCTATGATCTTAAAAAGTACAAACAAAAATTAAACTGTAATTGTGGTATGGGCAAAAGTTTTGGCACCCTGCTGAGTATGTGGGTGGTACTCTTATATTTTGGGCTTGTGTGGCAGCCAGAGGCCAGAGCACACCTTGAAACACACGCTGGAGGTTTAGGCTGCAAGACAGCTTAAAAATATCACACAACTTGAAGTGACCCGCAAGAAAGAGCGGGTGAAAATTCCTAAATCAAGAATAAAAAGACTTTTTGCTGGCTACTCAAAGGGTTTGCAAGCTGTGAGGTGTCAAAAATCAACAAAATATGTAATTTGCCCAGGGGTACCCACATCTTCGCTACTGTAAGCTGTTTTTGAAGTGTGATGAGAAATTAGTCTCATTGGACCACCAACCAACTCCTGAATTAGTTCGTCTATACAAAAAAGGCAATAAGCTATGTGTTTGATTGTAACCATTGCTTAAGATTAGTGTGTATTTCACAGTACTATGTCATCTTTTTATGCTTCCAGGGGAAAGAAGGCTTTGAGTAAGAAGAAACTGAAAAGGCGACAGAAGGTCAAGTCAAAAGTCAAATCAAGAACAAAGGTAAGAGATGCTGTATTGTCTAAAACAAAAGCACACAACTATGCACTTCCATCTATTTAATACTATTATTTCTGTATTTAGATTTGGATATTATTAATAGATATGTTTAGGAGCGTTGTAAGGCCAATGCCACACTGACCGAGGGCTGCTTTTAAACCTTTACAATATTAATATAATAACCTTCATTATTTATGCCTCTTGATACATACACCATACATAACACCATACAGTGTTAATTGTTGCAATATTAAATCACAAATAAATCACAAATAGGTGCAATATTCAGTACTTCTTAGTCCTACTTTAACCATTTCATAGGCATAATTAAAGTCTATTTGTAGTATTTTGCTTAAACAAAATACTAGACTGACAGTTTTAATTTGCAACTGTCACAGCTTTAGGTCTGCACTGGGTAGTTCTTACAGTCGTTCTGACGCTCCACTGAATGAATTTAACAGATTGGAATTAGTTTAAAGAGAAGGTTAGATTATCTTTAATGCTGAAGGTGTTTGGCTGAATAATTATTTTCACTGGTGGGGATGGACAGGTGCCACGAAGCTCATCTACACGTGAAGCAGTAGAGGTGGGTAGGTAGAATGTGAGACACATGGGAGTGGCTCTGGCTTGTGCATGATGGCCTGTTGCCGAGCTACCTAATGTGTTCCACATCTCCACGGCAACAGTTGCTGGCCTCCATCTCCTTCATCCAAAGAGGGAACCTAGTCTGCATCAGAGGATGTGCTTGTGTTTTTCCGTCTGCTGTGTACTTTTCATGGACAACATAGGTTAACTAGTTTATCCCCAAGTTATGTCAACAAACATTGATTTTCAAATTGACTCATCTCCTTGCTGTTTTTTTTTCTCAGAGTGTGAGAGTGAGAGAGCAGCCTGCTCTATGGTTGGTTTGTAATATTGTTAGTCTGCGCCTGGGTTTAACTTTATTGTACATTTCTTTTCCCAGCAGCTTGCAGAAAGAGGCTAAAGAGATGAATGCGATACTACTTTGTCATTCTTTACCACAATTAAATTAGTCAGTTAAGTTCTCTTCGGGTTGACTTGTTAAGTGAGTTGATGTCTTGGAACATTATTGCATATTATTTTTTTTTAGAGACAGAGAACTGAGTGGTAGGCAAGGCTGGCTGGCTGGCTGGCAGGCACGAAGGCACAAAAACGTGGGTAGTTGCATGGGCACTCGTGCTGTATTTGTATGTGTTGTCCTCACTCTTGCTCTGTCACTCCTCTCACTCCGGCGTAGTCAGACAAGAGTGTGATTTCAAAGGACCTCTTCTCCTCCTTTTGTCTGCCTCTGTGCTTATAAACGTGTGAAAGTGGAGTCAGAACAGAAGAGCATAAACACTTATCATCCTTATGGAGAGAGGGTGAAGTAACGTCTAGTGTGCAGGAAGATGAGTGATTTGCCTTTTTCAAAAACTATAATTAATTTAATAATAACAGTGTAATGGTACAAAATGACATATTCGATAGAAGAACACTAAAAATTCAAGTCTGGCAGGCCGGACTCACATGCCCATCCACCAGTCTGATCTCCATGTCCTTACTTTTTATTGCACTGCATAAATGTCACAATACTTCCTTTATCCAAACGGAATATTGCCATAAATTGGTCATGCAGAACAGCTGCATATTAAAGTAATTTTTAGGAGACTGAACTGAATATGCTGTACTCATAACCTGTAGTGCACAAAAAACTTGGCCTGGATAAATTGAAGAAGATATGACAGGGAACAATGGTGGTGTGTGTAGTGATAGTGAGATGGCAAAATAAATGGGTCAGTCAAATAAAATCAGATTGTACAGCATCTGACTTTTTAAATAATTGATAAAAATTGACTAACTATTAGAGTTATTGGTAGTGTTATTTAAATGATTTGTCCTTAGTAAGTATGAGGGCTAGTAGTTCCAGTTTGTGTGTCTCGTGTATTATGAGCATTAACATTACACGTGAGTCACAGAGCCAATCATCCTCTCTCCTTTCTATGGAAAATAAACACGTCGCAACTTCTTTATCTTTCAGAGAAATGGATATTTGACTCTGTGACTTGAATGTATGGGGAGTATGGACACTAGAGGTGAAACACTAATAAACTGGGTTTTGTATAGTACAAAAGGTTGAGTTTGAGTAAAGACAGTCATTTTTGAATGTCTATTAATGGTTTTAATATTCTCCTGTTGATAAACTGCATTTTTACTCATTTGAATTCGGCTTGTAAACTAACAATCACTCCACTTGAGCCTTTGCTTTCGGAAGACACATCTTTTATTCTTATTTTCTTATTTTTCCATAAAGCCACCAAGCTGAAATGTGTAGATGTCTTAAGTGCGGTCTGGGGCTCCATACCAGCCTTTTCCAAAGCTTTTAGATGGCCATTAAATCATCAGCGAAGTGCAGACTGAAGCACAAAAGAAACCATCAGATGATCAGCTTGTTTGGGTTATGGGTACGTGCTATTACAAAGTGAGAAGAAAACCACATAACATCAGCAGGTTACTGGGCTTTGCATATTTGGATTTGCCTTTGCTTATGTGCATTGTGACATAGTTTGAAGGTGTTGCTTTTAATGACAAGTTTCTGGTAAAAGTCAGGATATTTCAGCATAAGATAACACACCTGAAATCCAGTGCTGTTCTTGGGGGCTTGATGCGAGACAGATAAAGTATTGCTTAGTAGGGACGCCCCTGGTACATATGGGGCCAAATGAGGCTAAGCTTCATATCTCAGTCTTTTCTCCACCATTTTGTTTTGCTCTTATTTCCCAAGAAACCAGTTTGCATGGATTTATATAGCATTTCTACATTAAGTGCTCTTTCCAGGCAGGGCGCTTCTTTGTAAAATGCTGTGCAGTCACTTTATCACAAATGCTACATTAGCAGCAGGGCAGAGAGCTGTAGACTGTACCGTCAGATGAGAGAGTCGCTAATGTCGTCTCTAGTGGTTTGAGCTGAAAATGAGTGACCCCTCTCCCCAAATAGATGACATCACCTCCCTGTTATTGTGATGCCAAAAGCACAGCACTGCAAGAGAGGCACGATTGATCTATATGATTCTCTAGAGGTTGTCCCGGGCCTGTAGTTAAAAAGACTTTGCTTGGCAAAGTCTTTTTAACTACAGGGAAAGCTTATCAATTAATTAGTTTATCAGGTTTCTATGTGTAGCGTAGTTTCTGTAATCCTAATGATTATTTGGATTGAAGTGCTTAAGCTTTTCTTTAATTGTAAATTAAACTGTTTTATTGTAAATTTTAAATGTTGGCTGGTCCACCTCATTTATGTCAACATGGGTAGACTCAACATTGGAAACATCTTTTAGTATAACACAGTTTAACAGTGCCACAAACTGCAGACTCCAAAATAACCATAAAGTTGCACCGGCACTTCTCTAAAACAACAAAATCCATGTTTGATTTTTGGCACAAAAACATTGTTTTGATATTACCTGAAATATATCTCTCATTTCTGAGTTGGAATTTCCTTTTACTTATTGGGCAACACATACACCAAAATCTGTGCAAAGTCTGTTTATTTTTATAGCCTTATTTGTCTCATTCGTTTGCAAATGAATTATTTGAATTTTCTTAAGCTTAACATGAATACTTATACACTTTATGTTTCTGGTTGGGTAAGCCATTTTGTAACTGTGAAAGCTGTGTTGCGCTGATCTTGAAATGGGTAAACAATTTCCAAGCCCAGTGTGTACAAAAGTGGACTCCTTAGGAGTGAGTCCAAAGCAAAATGAGGAGTTATTTAATTCCACAGTTGTGTCACTGACTAGACATGAGGACAGTGACTGAACAGACTGTATAAAGACTTGCTGTGTTCAGCAGAGGTTTTACACTCCCTAATTATTGTAGTTAAGTAATTTTGTTTCACGTTAAATGGCAAACAGCTAACACATGCCTAGAGTCCCTGTAGGTTTCTATTTGGGGATTTGTGCCTCTGAGGACCTCTCCTCTGACTTTCCTCATAAGTCCAGAGAACGAGAGAGAAATTAAAGAGAAATTACCCCACTTATTTTGGTCAGTAGGCATGTGCTTTAGTTAGGGGTATCATTAGTGAATGTTTGCTAAAATTGCCTCTTACGTATCTGCATGATTCATGAACAGTTGAGAGAGACAAACTAAAATTAATATATTTCCAGCCAGTCTGTGTGGCATTGTGTTTACAACTCTTATTATAAATAAGGTAGGGTTAACCTGACCTGGAATCAGACAAGAACTAAAATGTGTCACTTTGAGTTTTGGCTCAGAGCAAAAGCCTTATTTATTTCACGACTGAAATCTCAAAAAAGCTTCCAAAAAAATGACCTGCTCCTTTAGTGATAACTCAAAATACAGTCACAGTCACTTTTGTTTTGTTTTGTTTTTATCTTTGTTTTGTTCCATATGTCTTATAATTATGTCTCGAAGGTGATATTAAAATAATGTGTCATTAAAATAATAATAAGGCTTAAAGAACAATGTTTTTTTCATGGCCCAACCTTAGGCTGGCATCTCTTTGTAATTAGGTGTACTCATATAGAATTGGCATTAATGTTTATAAATGGGTTTGTGGTGTGCTAAATAGCTTAGCTGTGCACCAAATCATATCATACTTGTGGTCACCAAGAAAAGGTTTTGCTGACCTTGCTGACCACCTCCACTTTCTTTTTTCCCCACAGGCTGAGAGTCTAGATGGAGCCCTCTGCGTGCCGGACATCAAGCTGCACAGCAACCCATCTGCATTCAATGTCTACTGCAATGTGCGGCACTGTGTGCTGGACTGGCAGCAGAGAGAGGCCTCCCTAGCGCTGGCGTCCAGGAGCTCGGTGCAGAGTGGCGACTCAGACAGCGAGGAGGAGGAAGAGTACCGTGAGCCAGCCATCAAGCTTCCGAAGGTATAAGCAGAGGGTAGTATTGGCTGCTTAGGAGGCGGTAGCAGTGCTTGGTATCAAGGCGAGAGCCAGCCAGTGCTCTTAATCATAGAAATGCACTAATCCTTTATCTCCCAGGGCTTATAAGTGGGGCTCATCATTTATATTGTTGTGATAATTCACACCTTACCAGAGGTTTGAAACCCCCCATCCTGTGAGGATTGCAGCCTCACCTGCTCTGTTTCCCCAACTCCCTCTTCTACTCTGTGCACCTGCTGGTTTATCTTTCTTACTCTGTATCAGGGCTTTTCCCTTGTATTTGAATTGTGGACTACCCTTTAGATATAGGAACAAAAATCTGTAATGACTTTTCTAATTCAATATTCTCAGTCTACTGTACTGTATGAATGAGAAACTTTTTAGATTCAAGTAAGATGCACTTTCTCACAGACCTCCTTATTAATTAAATCAGTAATTAGTTATGGCTATTGATGTTGATAACTTGAAACAGAGGAAACTAGCAAGCCACGATGAACAGGAAAATTACGACACCAAAGTATCTGAGAAGCTGGCTGTCAAATGGTTTTGTGTCAGATTAAGAGAAAGTGTCAGATTAAGGGATAAAGTAAAGATTGTTCGCTGACTTTGTGAAAGGCTACTGCCTTATAGTACCACAATAACAAATCTAAGGATTCATTAGCTTATTGTCTAAGTGAGGCAGCAGGGGGACTATAAATTAACTGTACATCAATTGAACATATGTGGTTAAGGATTAGGCTATAGAGATAACTTCAAATTAGATGAATTATTATGCCCTTCTTTTCTTTGTCTTTTCTTTTCTTTGCAGTGTGACAGCATCGTTTTTGAGCAATGTTTATAATGTACATGTCTGTTTAGAGAATTGTATATTGATTTGGGCTTGCATGGATAGGTTTCATTTTTATTCGTCATTATTGTAGACTGGTAAAGCTGTATCTGTTTTATCCACCTTCAGACAAAATGAACAGGCTACTGATGACAATTTAGTTTTAATTCCAGTTTACTGACAATGGATCTTGTGTGTGTGTGTTTCAATAAGTAGCAATACTTAGTGTTAATCTTCTATACATTTGAATGTCTACTTCTCTTTTTTACAACTTTTCCAGTTGTCATGGTTTATCTGCTATGTTTATCTGTTCTATTGTACTTTTTAGATTAGCTGTACACTGATGCTAAGCTTTCAATTCACTGTTACGAAATTAGTTCTTCACTGAGATATAAGGGGACATTGGATCTTTTTTTGATTCAGTAACAAGACATACTGAGAGAGAGAGGACGGCATCTTTTTCTAGGCCAAACTCCTTTGCTTGCCTTCCATCTCACTAAAGTGGGTCTGTCATTATGCAAAATGTTAATAGTGGATGTTGAAGTCAGAGGTAGTAACTGTGCTGTGGGCCCCTGGATAAACATAGGTTGTTGCGCTGTAGGATGAAGAGACCATGCTATTAAAAGAAAAGATCCACTCCAGGCTTCTCTTTATCACTTCTGTTTCATTACAGTACTCCTGTGCACCTACATCTATGCACAGTTTTGGCATGTTTCATCTTCATTTGCTGTATGAAGTGGTATCACAATTAGCCTAGCTAGACAATGACTGTGGAATGGCAACATGGTGTTCATTAGCTCACAGAAATGTGCTCCTCTCTGTGTGTCTGCAGATCATTGGCATTGGCCTGTGTGGGGTATTTGAGTTGATAAAAGAGACTCGGTTCTCTCACCCTTCACTGTGCCTGCGAAGCCTGCAGGCCTTGTTGGACATGCTGCAGGGACAACAGCCTGAGGGTTTCCAGACTGAGCCTCCTGATGTGCTAGGTAAGGATGAAAGAGTTATTTGCTGCACGTGTACAGTCTAATGCAACACAATGCAATAGCCCTACAACAAGTCTTGTTTTGTGAAGTTTAAAATATGGAATTATATTGACCCTGTCAGACATATGCTGATCATCAAATGAGATAATGATCATTTTTGAGGTCATAGTTAGTTGTAGTGTGGTATTGGGCCCATTATATTTAAATTTGTTTTTAATATTATATGTAATATTATATGTCTGATTTACATCCACATTTTCATAAATGTCTAACCTTCCCTCTACTTTTATGCTTCCTCAGAGTCTCTTTTCCAGTTGTTGTTGGAGACCACAGTCCGGAGCACAGGACCCAATGACCCGACAGGACAGGCCATCACTGCCCTGTCCTGCGCCTGCCTCTTCAGTCTGGTGGTGGCCTGGGGAGACACTGGCAAAATCCTCCAGGCCGTGTCTGCCATCCTCACCAACAACGGCAGCCATGCCTGCCAGACAATACAGGTATTTAACCAATTTAAATTTATTAGACTGCATTTGGCAGTTTGACTGCATGATAGCATTTGTTTTTCTTTTTTATTTTGCAATATGGAAAACACAAATAAAATAAGATAAATATGAGCCAGTCAGTAGGTTTATTTGTTATGCTAGGCTTTGCTGGCACAGGTAACTATGGGTAGTCAGATGTAAGCATCTACTCTTTGAATTGATCACATGTTCAGATCACTATCTTACACTGAATAAATGTCTTTATTTTCAAGTAGGACTTCCAGATGATCCTGTTGCAAAAGGTCCTCCATATCAACTGAATTGGAACTGTTTATTTTTTCTAAACCACCTCCACTAGGAAATTTGAACCACTCTGTTATGCATTCATGTGTTCAGATTAGTAGAAGTGCTTTAGATTACCAACGAACATTTTGGGTGGATAAAGAAACCTCTGGCTCCTCCAAGCATTTCCTTTGAGCAGAGAGACTCAGAGCAGGGTCTGGAAAGCACAAATTGAGTTTTGGAAAATGTCAAACCACTCTGATTCTTCTGTTTGATTACGTTACCCTGCCTGCATTCTTCCGCCAATTAGCCGCTTTTCTGTTTGCTTTGGTCTCTAGTTTATCCTCTCTCCTCTCTTTGTTTATGTCTATCTGCTTATGCTTTATATCAAAACTGCCGTTGCAAAATGCTGGGAGAAACTCAAACAGTAGTTACTTGATTTAATTTTGTTAGAAGGCTCTATGACCATAAAAATGTTTGTCACCTTTACTTGGATATCGATCAAATTCCTATACTAGACCAAGGTTGCAGAGGGACTTTTTTCACACGTTTTATCCCCCACAGACATAATCCTGTGTGTTTTTCCCTAGTTCATCATCTTTTTAGACATTGACTGGACTGTGATTCATCACAATGGCAGGCAGGCTGGAGGGTAGTGTGGGCTTACGTGTTCTACTAGGCTGTGTGTTTGTGTTTGTTTGTATGTGTGGGAATGGTGAGATCGGTGGTGTGTGTAATAGCTGCCATGGAAATGATGGTAGTGTGTGAAAATGTATTGAGGCAGAATGAGAGGAGGGCAAATGTGCAGGTAACCACACTCGCAGTTACTAATAAAACAATTTAGTTCAGTCAGCAACAGAGAGGCTTACCAGCCTGTTTCCACCTGGTGCACATTCTGCTTCACAAAATACACCCCATTATATCACATTAGAGGTTTGGGGTCCTGCAGTCTTTCAGTACCTTCTTTGTCTTCCTAAATCTCGCCAGGTGCCCACCATACTGAACGCACTACAGAGGAGCGTACAGGCTGTCCTGGTGGGAAAGATTCAAATTCAGGATTGGTTTGGGAACGGCATCAAACGCGCGGCTCTGATGAACAAGTGGGTCCTGAAAGAGGTGGCCATTGATGAGGATGAGCGCTGTCTTCTGCAGACTGATGGCTCCTTCCTCTACTTGCTCTGCAAAGATGGACTCTATAAAGTGGGCTCTGGATACAGTGGCACTGTCAGGGTATATAACACTTACACTTACATAAAAACCCACTGGATTATCTAAGAAGTGTCCTGTCACAACACTTGAAACAGGGCTGTTTTTTTTAAGTTATGAAAGTAGATGTTTTGGAGATGCATGGTTCTGATGTGTGCAAGGAAGAGGTACATGTGCTAGCAGCAGCTCTTTATCTAACTAAATGAGATTAATAATAATATTATTAATATTGTTATTAGTTAATTATACTGATGACTCTTCCTCTCAGAACCATATAACGAAATCAAGTTTAAATATACAGGCCCCATATGCAGTATAAGACTGAAGATTTAGGTGAACTTAGCTTGACATAATTGTATATAAATATGACTTCAGTATTGTTCTAGCTGCTTTGTTTTGCGTTGGCAGGAGAGAACCATTACAGTAGAGAGCCATTATTCTACTTTAAAACAGAAAACTGCTTTAAAGAGGTTCTTGACTTTGATTGGTCTTAAATAATACACCAGTGTTTTGTCTGCCAACATTAAATTAAGGCCTGTCAGTGTTTGTGGTTCTCATGTGTTCATGTGTGATCATTGCCCCACAGGGCCATGTGTACAACTCCACATCTCGAATCAGGAATCGAAAAGAAAAGAGATCATGGCTGGGCTTTGCTCAGGTAGGTATTGGGGCTTTCATCAAGATTCTCCTCACATACATTTCAGTGACGTGGCTTTGAAAGTGCAGAAAAATGTTCGCTCACGTTTAGACTTAGTGTTGATCTCCAAGAAATTAGCATTAACTTGTTGACATACACCATCATCTTTATCATTACCAACGCTCTGTCCAAGTCTCTTTTAGCACTTATGTTAGAGATTGTCCTTTGTGATTGCAGATTAGCAGTAATATTGTAATGTGTTCTCTTCAGGGCTACTTGTTGTATCGGGACACAAGTAACCACAGTATGTCAGCCATCAAGATCAACCCTGAGACTCTGGAGCATGAGGGGGCTGTCACCATGCCAGGTGCTGAGAAAATGGCCTTTTTAAAATAATACCTCATGGGGGTTTCCATTAAAATTCCATTAACAAAATAAATGTTGGTTGTATTCATTTTGCGTCACTCTGCAGGTCAACACTCAGATGGACAGAACATCATCTTCACAGATGGAGAGTACATCAACCAGATCGCAGCCTGCAAAGATGTAAGTTTCATTTTCTGACTAAAGCTCCTCAAAAGAACAAATTTTTAAATGTGAAATTGAATCAGTTCCCCACACATATAACAGACTCCAGAAACCCCCTCAGCTGTACTGCCTATGTCCACTGGAAACATGGTGTGCACAGTGTGCTTGAATAGTCTTTTAAGATTGTAGTGCTGTTAAGTTTCCTGCAGTGGTCTTCAGTATGTGAGTCAGGATTTAAAAGTCTTACGTAGTCACTAACTTGCTGCGTCACAGTGGTTAAGTTATGGGCTAATAGAGTTAATCTCACAGAGGTGTTTTTGTCTGCTTTTGTGAGTAGTTGTCCTACTTTCTCTTTCCTAGAGTGAAAGGAAAGAGATACAGAGACATAGTCATCTTCTTAGTGATCAGTTGTTTATACACACCAGTTCAATAAAATCCTCTCCTCTTCATCATGTTTCATCTTTTTTCAGTGTTGTGCAACTGAGAATGCTCTCTTTTTCTTTCAATATGTGATGTTTCTCTCGTGAAAATCTGTTCTTATGTTAATTAAAATGAGGGTAGTTGTTCTTCTTGACTTGCCATGTGAAACATCTCTCGCACCCTGAGGTGTAGAGGCCCCAGCCTCACTTTGAAGGACCCTCAGCTGATCACCAACTGTGCCACAGGGGGTTGTGTAGCTGTGAATGGATGAATATTTGTGTGTTTGTGTTGTGTATATGTGGGTGTGGCTGTGAGGGCAGTGGGACCACATGTGGGTATTCTCCAGAGTGCTTAATCTCACAAGCAGTCATTTGCATAAGCACTCTGTAATGTGGGTGGGGGAGGGGAAGATATGAAATCCACATATCTGCCGCTGCAGCTAGCCTTCCTCCCAGATCGCAGTTTCTAGGCTAATCAGAGGGGTGGGATACTGTATGGGAGGAGATGGGCGAGAAGAGTCCTCAGAAGCCCTGTACATTTTTAGTGAGCAGGCAACCACTGCACAGACCACTTACAGTTGAGGAAAACCACAAGAGACACACACAAGGTGGGGGTTCAGATGCTGAGAAGAAGAGGAAGAGAACGATGTGGGTAAACTGTAGGAGGCCAAGAGAATAGTCAGAGGAAGTAGGTGGCGTTTTCAGAAGGAAAAGTCAAGGGGTAGTACTGGTCAGAGGATAGAGGCATTTATTTAATGATTTGAGTGGCACATGTGCTCTGCTCTGCAGAAATCAAAGCACAATAGATGAGTCCGTCATCATTACCACGCAGTGGAAACCAGACCATCCACATGCTACCATCCACCCCCTTTTTATATCCCTGTTGTCTCCCAATTATTTTCCTGTTGTGGTCCTCTCTATACTCTGTTCTCTTCCTGTAAATTGTCCCTTTCATCCACATCCCCTGTAGTCTGACTAACCCACATCTCTGGCAGTTGTATAATCTGTTATGTGCTCTACATCGAGTCGCCACACTCTTCATAGTGTTGTTAAGATAAATGGATGCTGAGATTTTAAATTGCTATAACCACAGATTTTGTAACACCGAGCCACACCCTCAGTAGATTGACCCAAACATATCGTAGCTCCAGTTGATAAATTTATTCAGGAGTCCAATAAGGTTGTAAATCTGCGTGTTAATCCAAACTGCATCCAGCACACATGCACTTGTGGCCACTTACACATGCGCAGTCAAATAATTTGATTTCCATTGTGTATCCCCAATGCAAATGATTTTAACTTACCTACTCTAAATATTCAAGTATAGACATGAGGGCTACAAGTGAGGGATGTGTTTTCATTAATTTAGGGGCTTCTTGTGTCCTGTAATTGTTCAATGAACTCTAAAAGGCACACTGTAGTAATGTGTAGTTGTGAAACTAAACAACATTTCCTCTTGTTGTGCCTTTTCTGACTCCTGCAGGATGGTTTTGTGGTGCGGATCTATACTATGAGCTCAGATCCGGCCCTGCAGCAGGAACTGCAGCTGAAGCTGGCGAGGAAATGTCTGCACGCCTGCGGCATCTCTCTCTTTGACCTCGAAAAGGATTTGCACATCATCAGTAAGTGATATAAGATGTACTAATGTGATTTTCACATACATATGTTGCCTGTACATCTGTTTCAGACACTTGATATTACATGTGTGTCCACAAGACTGCAAATTTGTCAGCAGTTGTTCAAAACACAGAGGAATAAAAAAGTATGTTTACAACCTTGTCTCCTTGTGTATTTAGCTCTAAATAGCATGTTGTTCTCTCAGGCACAGGCTTTGATGAAGAGGCAGCATTACTTGGAGCAGGCAGGGAGTTTGCTCTGATGAAAACTGCCTCGGGAAAGGTGAGAATGAAGATCTTCTCTGGTGGTGTGCCTAAAATGTTTAATAAAAATGAACGTTGGAACAGATTCAGCTGCAGAGCTCTTAACAACCTTTGTCTTGCTAACAAGCTTGGCACTTCAGAGGGTGAAGCTGGGGAAAAGAAACTCTAAATTAATTGTGTTTCTGCATGTGTTTTCTTTCTTTCTATGTTACATTGGCCACTCAAAGGCCATCCTAAAAAGTTAACATCCCTGTAGTTCATAACAACTGTTTATAGTTAGCTATAGTCAGCTTTTCTGAAGACCAGGATGTACTAAAGCACAACAGTAAGACATGCCTTCTTGGTGGCTCTCTTACCTAAATTGTCTTTAGATAATACAGAAGGAGGGAAGTGTATTTTTTGGATGTCTCATGGTCCTTTCACTGTTTATTCTGATGTAGATCCAACTCTTGTTAGTGGTTGTATGCCTGCTGAGTTTATAAAGTGACTTACCTGCTTAAATAACTAGAAGTGATTAGAGTATTTTAGCCAGCTAAGCGGTGACTCTGGCCTAAAGTATGATGTTGATTTTCAGAAAAACACATGGGACCAAATTTTGATGAAGAAAGAGGAAACAGCATAGATATTAAGTTTGTGTTTGTGTCTTTGTGTTTTGTATCGGACTCAGTACACTACTTAAACTGTTGGTTTCTTTGTATTCTTTGTAATCAAGTGAAGCAGTCCCAATGACTGTAGGGATGCAATGCATTGTTGAAGAAGATAGTTCACATTTTTATGCAGACTATCATAGTAAGACGAGAATTCTAACTATGTAGTTTGTTGGGGTGTGTGGAGGGTGTGGATGTTAGTGTCTTTACTTTAGGTGTGGTACAGTGTGCTTCCTTGGTAGATAGCAGTCCAGAGCAGTCGCCTGTTGCACATTTCTGTGTCTGTGCAAAGGCCTAATCTCACAGCACACTTTATCTACAGATTACACTAACCCAGACCAGCTGGATGGGTAAAAATAGGAGCAGCTGACTGGTATCTTAGCACAAAGGTCACTCGTCACTTGGATTGGGTATTGTGTCAGGCATGTGATATTACTGAGAAACATAACAGGCCCACTGTTTATGTTTAAAAAGATACTGTTTTCTCTGCAAGCCTTCTTGTTGTTGGGATTGTGTAATTTGCAAAGTGAATGCCAGATTTTTTGAGCAAAATTTTCTCACCTCCAACAGCAGCTATTATACATGTATCATCACAAGAGGTCCCTGCTGTTTGAATGGTTAAAACATACACATGGGTTAAGGCTGTGTCCAGACTGGTAGTAGCAGTGTGTAAAAATACATAGGGTCATCATTCATTTCAATAAGAACACTCTTTAGGGACATTGGGGTGTACTGCAGACGGCACTGGCTAAAAACGCAGGGCTGTCCAACAAAAAGTTGACCCTGGCTCAACCTTTGTCACATCACAGTTCAAGTTATCAAGTATAAATATGAAGTAGATCCTGCTCTCCTCTATAATGACCACTATAAAGAAAACAGTTTACTGTTTTCTGTCTTTGACCGTGTTTGTCCATCTTCCCACATCCTCTTTTCACAGATCTACTACACAGGAAAGTACCAGAGCCTGGGCATAAAGCAGGGTGGCCCGTCAGCAGGAAAATGGGTGGAACTGCCTGTTACAAAGTCTCCTAAGATTGTTCAGTTCTCTGTTGGCCATGATGGTTCTCATGCACTGCTGGTGGCCGAAGATGGAAGTGTGTTCTTCACGGGCTCTGCCAGCAAGGGAGAGGATGGAGAGTCCAGTAAGGCAATTTCAAATTATGTACAACAATTCAACAATAAATTCTTGTCAGCCTTTATTAACTACATAATCAAAGTCATCTCAGCTGAAGTTCTAAAGAGGATGTTTGTTCTCTTTCTTTGCAGCTAAAAGTCGCAGACAGCCCAAGCCGTACAAGCCCAAGAAAATGATCAAACTAGAGACCAAGACGGCAGTGTATACAGCGTGCAACAATGGCAGCAGCAGCATTGTTACCAAGGATGGAGAGCTCTACATGTTTGGCAAAGATGCCATTTACAGTGACAGTACCTGTGAGTTGACTGGGACAGGGCTATTTTCAAATTCTCAGCTTCTGGGAATTATTCAGAGATGTTTCAGTAGTTTCTTGTCATTGTCTGCATAGCTTTGATCAAGATAGATTAAAGATTTTCTAAGAATAAAACATTTATTTGCCTATAAATATATCTCCGTTTGAAACCGCTTCTTTCCTCTCCACAGGCCAGGTGACAGACCTGAAAGGTCACTTTGTAACTCAGGTTGCCATGGGAAAGGCCCATACATGTGTTCTGACCAAGAGTGGTGAAGTGTGGACATTTGGTGTGAATAACAAGGGCCAATGTGGCAGAGACACTGGAGCCATGAGCCAGGCAGGGAAAGGTGAGGAAATGAGAAAACACAAACAAATACAACATATATTTTGTCTTACATATATGTACATAGGCTTTGTGCACTCATTCTATTGCCTTTCCTCTTGGTGTGTGTGCTTGGTGTAGCATTTGGTGTGGAGAGCATGGCCACAGCCATGGATGAAGACCTGGAGGACGAGCTAGAGGAGAAGGAAGAGAAGAGCATGATGTGTCAACCAGGCATGCATAAGTGGAAGTTGGACCAGTGCATGGTCTGCACGGTATGTGGAGACTGCACAGGCTACGGAGCCAGCTGTGTCAGCAGTGGACGGCCAGACAGAGTACCAGGAGGGTAAGAGGACACTCCCAAACTGTGTAAAGGGTTATTATTTTCTTTACAGTATCTGTTCAGCACTGGTGTTTATCAAATAGTAAGTACTGTCTAGAGCCAAAAAATGCTCATCTGACTTGGGGGATATATATATATATATTTTTTTTTTCTGGCTAAATTGCTTATCGCAATGCAAATATTTTTTCTATCTGCATTTCTGTGTGTGTTTGTTTGTCGACCAGTATCTGTGGCTGTGGGTCTGGAGAGTCTGGCTGCTCAGCGTGTGGCTGTTGCAAGGCCTGTGCCAGGGAGCTTGATGGTCAGGAGGCCAGACAGAGAGGCATCTTTGATGCTGTGAAGGAGATGATTCCACTGGACCTGCTGCTAGGTATGCCAGCTGACATCTTATGTGACTTCATGTTCCCCCCTGTTTTTGCTCTGTTCTTCATACAGCATTTACATGTCATCTGTATCACCACTTTCATTGTTTACATTTTGCTCAAAACTACAAATTCTTGTAAGTCACGTACATGTTAAAATCTCGTACAGCTACTGGTGGCATACATACATGATATTGACACTGACTGTCTTGAACTGGATGTGTGTAAGCTATATATCCTTCTGAGCTGTGCCAGCACACCTCTTATGCTGCACATATCACCCTGTCTGTTGCATTTGCTTGGATGCAGCATTTCGCACACCTGTTGTTGCTTGTCCTTCATTGGAATGTTGTGTTGTGCAGAGTCGTTGCTTCTCCATCACCTCTGTCCATCTTTCATTGATGTGTGTCTTGTTTTGTTCTGCTTTGCTCCATCTTCCGTCCTCCTCCCACATCCTTTCTGGGCTGCCTGTTCCCGGGGCCTTTTGTGTTTTCAGCTGTGCCTGTCCCTCCCCCTCCAGGAGTGAACATCGAGGAACACATTCAGATCCGCCAGGAGGAGAAACGCCAGAGGATCAACCGACGGCACAGGCTGGAGGAGGGCAGAGGTATGGATCAGAGCCAGACAGAATGGGACTATGTTTAGGGAAGGGCTGTGTAGTGTTTTACTGGTTTTAGCAAGTTAAGATTCCAATGGCAGACCATTCAACACAGGCACAGGAAGAGTGAGAAGGTGGGAGTGGGGGCTGGTGAACAGGGTGAAGCTAACAGTATACCCATCCTATTTAGTTTCAGATAACAGTCAGGTGCTGTTTGAGCTTGGGTATTGTGCCTTGGTGACTTCCCCCTTGCTTGTGCCTTTATAATTTTTCAGTGTGTGTGTATTGTTGTGGTGTAGTATTTTCATGTGTTCTTTCCCATTTGTGAGCATTGTGCATGCATGTGAAAGTTTCTTTCTCCCCCAGGCCCCCTTGTTTTTCCTGGTCCCATTTTTATGAACCAGCGTGAGCAGGCCCTAGCCAGAATAAGACCCCTTCAGGCACTAAGGCATAAACGGGACAAGCACAAAGGTACTACGGTCTTCACTAACTCAATGGGTGCAGAGACACCCCTTTGACTCATCTCCCAATCTGGCTGTCCCGCCCACCTCCTCTCTCACTCTCTGAAGGCAGGACTCTTGTGTCTTCACCAGGTCTCATGGTAACAAACCTGTTGTCAAGAGGGACTCACTGTGACTCACAGTGGAGAACTGACGGAGCCTTTAGACTGGGTTAAAGTCCAGTCTCTTCAAAAGGCTGGTTCCCTTTTGGATTGATTATTTTTTTTAAATGTTGTGTTATTTATATTCACATAGGAAAGAACTGAGGTATAATTAATATTTGGTTTGTTATGTTAATTTGTTTTCTGGTTCTTATCAGTTCTAATCCTCAGTAGGATGTCTGCTCTACCCACTGCTGTTGTTTAGACCTAAATATAGACCAGTGTCCTTGTCTAACTGGATTTACCATCACGCCCATAGCAGCTAATTTGTCACTTCATGGGTACAACTGCAGCATTATAAGCAGACAAAACAGCAAGCACTGGGGAGAGCAAACTTTGATGAATGACAAGCTGACGAAGATGACAGTAGGAAGGAAGCAGAGTTGTTAGCTTAAAAAAAAAAAAGCAAACAAAAACATATTTTAGATGTGAAGCATTACATGGAAATGACTTAGAGATCCCTCACAAACCGCTATGGCCTTAGCATAACATTAAGCTTTACAGGCACTTGACCATTAGCATGATGATTTCAATAGACAATAGAACAGTGTCATCCTTTATTTCTATTTTTGTCTTTTTAAATTTTTCTTCCCTCTCTAAAGTAACCAGGGCAGAGCACACACAGGGACACACAGTCTTGTGAATCCTATTCTTAGTAGTATTCTGAGGAAAATAGGCTTCAGTAAACATATAAACAAAAAACAAAGAAAATGCAGTTGTAACACTCACTACATAAATGCCAAAAGCTGCTGTTATTTGTGTGCATATCAGCAGGTCTACATCTGACCTCTCTAAACTTCTGATTTACTTTTCTTGCTGATAGGTGGCACAGGTCGGTCTTACACTGTAGCCGGATGTTGTTGGCTGGGCCTGATGTCTGGTGACTAGCTTTAATGACAATCAGCTCGTGTTGAGTGTTCCCTGAACATGTACATGAATGTCCCACTGTTAAATGGGAAAGAATGACGCCACAGTGTGTTTTATTTCAGAGCAGCAGTGATTTCCTCCTTAGTGTGGTTTAGGAAATTAAGGCTGTTCTACTTTTCTTTCATTGTGGTTGATTTTCAGTTGTAAAGCTGGTTATCTGGGGTTCTCCAGATCCCCCCACCTACAATACTGGTGTTCCTGTTTAGGAACACCAGTTTCAAAGAACATCTTGTGTGCTTTAGATGACATTTAAAAGCACTTCTGTGTACTCATTAACACTGAGAATTGTGTCCATGAGCTAAACTTTCAACCCTGTCCTATGAATCTTTGGGCCATGAGCCAGTCAATATTTATTTTATATTTACTGTCAAGTTCAAGTATTGAAACCCAAACCTGTTATCTCATCTGGCACAACTCAGCGAGCTGGTTCCTGGTCCAAAAGGGGATTGACATATTTGCTGTAATGCATGGGTCTCTATCTTACTTCTTCCACTCACACACCATAGCTGTGACCTCTTACAAAGGGCTCTGGGTAAACCAGATTTCCTCTTCTGCATTAAATACAGACTGATGTTTAAAAGAAAGACATTTTTGCGAAATAGTTTGCCCATCTGTAATGGGACTGGTTGCCAAAAGCCTTTCTGTTATAGAGGCGTTGCTCCCTCCTTTCTATTTCGGCATGCTTTCCCCTTTTCTCCCTGTTTTATTTTGAATCCTCTTTTTCCCTCCAGCTCCCTTTTCCAGGACTGTGCAGAGATATCAACCTCAGCGGTCTGAGGTTGCTACTAAACCTCACTTTCTCCCTGTTCACCGCTTAAATGTGCTGACTGGAGTGTTTGCCTTGTAGATGGTAGCAGTGAGCGAGGAGAGAAGGATGCCAGCAAAATCACCACCTACCCCCCAGGGGCAGTGAGATTTGACTGCGAGCTGCGAGCTGTGCAAGTCAGCTGCGGTTTTCACCACTCAGGTAGGATCATTTCTCTCACTGCTTCTGGTCAGGTACCTCAGTAGCTTTGTCAGCATATTGTATGAAGAAAATTTTTAAAACTTACAAGGAGTGGTCTTACCTTGGAGGAAAGAAAGGGGCAATATAACCATTATGATTATGTTGCCTTACAGTGGTGTTGATGGAAAATGGAGATGTCTACACATTTGGTTACGGCCAACATGGGCAGCTCGGACACGGAGATGTTAACTCAAGGTATTGCTTTCTTCTACATGTTTTGAATTTAGCATGATTCATGTTGAAGTGAAAGAAATTATTAATAATATATAAAATAGCTCAGACTGGACAGATGAGTCTATGAAAGTCCCTTATACACACCAGGGAAGGGGAACACTTAGTTTGTTATTACTAAATGTGTTTGAGCAACATAGCCACAACATTTGTGCATTCAGCCCAGTTGTTCTTATAATTATTTGGAAATTACATCCAGACTCTTTTTTGCTTTTTGAAGTACTTATTTTTAATTACAGATTAAAAGATAAACATACTGCATGTGTGTGGACACACTACCTAAACTAGATGTTTCTACCTTCTAGGGGTTCTCCTACTCTGGTGCAGGCCCTCTCAGGTCCGAGTGTCCAGGTGACAGCAGGCAGTAACCACACAGCTGTTCTCCTCATGGATGGGCAGGTCTTCACATTTGGCAGTTTCTCGGTAAGAAAATTGTTCCTGATACCATTTGTAACCAATTTCATTTTCAGTTATGGGATTTATTCCCCAAGAAAAACAGCACGTCGGTCATTTGGGAGTATTTCGGGTTTGAGGCTGCAGACGTGCACCTGAAACAGGTACTGTACAAAACCTGTCGCGCTTAAGTTACAACATCCAGCGGAAACATAACCAATTTATACCAGCACCTGAAAAATCACCACAGGCATCTGCATGATGAAAAAGTCTGGTGAAAAGTCTAGCGAAAATGATACTTGGCCCCGTAGTAGGAAACAGACTACAATTACAGCAGCTTTTATCAGCGTAACTCCGTATAAGAGCAGCCGAAGACACTGAGAGATAAGGCTGTTGGGATCATTTGGTAATTGTTGAATTTAGTTTTTCTTATTATTACTTGTTTAACATTGTTTTTTTTCCTTTTTGGAATTGTTTTGTATTTATATTTGTTTGTTTTTTTCGCAGTACTTTAAGTTAAGACAGGCAAAGATGGCTCTTTTAGTTCTTCATTTGTAGTAACTGCCATTGGTCAAGGACTGTACATGCATGGTTCTTATTAATAAATGCATTTGAAATCAATTCTTAACTTTAGTGTTCATTCTTGCATTAGAGTAATGGCATTTAATGTTTTAATGGTATGATGTAATTTTCTGTCATGTTTGTAAATCTGCCAGAAAAATCGCAATTAGACCTTTTCCTAAAATCATTCAGCCCTACCATTAATGCACAATTCTTAAAATCCCTAAATGTATTTTTCACACACAGCAGAGGTAATGCTTGCGATGTACATTACTCTACAGGTACACAAAATGTTGACCCCAAAATGTTCTAGTGAGTGAATATATGTCATCTTGTTCTCCAGAAAGGACAGCTTGGCCGGCCCATCCTAGACATGCCCTATTGGAATGCCAAGCCATCTCCCATGCCCAACATTGGTGCCAAATATGGGCGAAAGGCCACCTGGATTGGTGCCAGTGGAGACCAGACGTTCCTGCGGATCGATGAGGCTCTTATCAACTCCCATGTCCTCGCTACTTCAGAGATCTTTGCCAGCAAACACATTATTGGCCTTGTGCCCTCCTCTGTTTCTGAGCCACCTCCATTTAAATGCTTGCTTATCAACAAAATGGATGGAAGCTGCAGGACCTTCAATGACTCTGAGCAGGAGGACCTGCAGGGGTTTGGCCTGTGTCTGGACCCTGTGTATGATGTCATATGGAGGTCAGTCCAAGGACTCATTTCTGTTAATAATTATGTGTCATATACTGTAATGTACAGTCAGATTTTTGATGCCCTCCGCATTTTATCCTTGACTGTGGCTCCCTGTGTCCTTCTAGGTTCTTGCCAGCCTCAAGAGAGATGTGGTGCTACAATGCAGTGATAGCTGATGCCAGGGTGCCCTCTGCTACAGATCTACAGGCCCGCTGTAGCATCCTTAGTCCAGAGCTTGCTTTGCCCTCGGGATCACATGCAACCACCACGCGCTCTCACGGAGCCCTACACATCCTTGGTAATCCTTTTCCCATTCAGCAAAGGATCTGAGGTCAAATTAATCTTTTATGAATGTCTCATGAATATGTACATGAATGCTACATCATCTATGTTGCTAGCTCTTCGGCCATCTGTCTATATAAAAATTACATTCATTATGACTCCACTGCTCTGACCAGACTATAGTTTAGTCCCTGTAGCCCCTGAGTTTTTCATGCAATGGGCTGTTCCCTGGATTACCAGTAGCTCATCATCAGTTTCCATTTTTTGGTAATAGTTGTGGTAATAATGTTTTTTTTTTATTTAAGAATTAGAATGGCATTGTTTAGACATTCCATTGGAAAGGGGCAGTGGAACCTCGTATCTAAACTATGTGTCTATATACACTGTATTTTTTAATTTTTCATAAATGCTATTGTCAGTAATATTACAGTGAAAATCTTTTAGACTTTATTTCTTCTGAACCAGTTTTCAGTCAATCCTTTGGGAAAACTGAATAAAAAAAAAAACAGGTTTTATCAGAGATCATGGATAATTAGGGTGCAAAAATGCTTACTGTAGTTTATGAACTTTTTATGTCATCGTTCATTTCTAAGAAGTGTACTGGGATGTCCACTTAGGTTGCCTGGATACTTTGGCGGCCATGCAGGAGCTAAAGATGGGTGTAGCCAGCGCAGAGGAAGAGACCCAGGCAGTGATGAAGGTCTACTCCAAGGAGGACTACAGCGTTGTGAACCGCTTTGAGAGTGAGTGTGCTCTTATAGAAGACATGGCAAATGATGCATGATACAATATACTGGGAGATACATTTGGCTTTTATAAGCTTTGATTGTATGTTGTGATTATATCAAGCCAGACCAACCTCTTACCTGTGACTGTAACTCAAAACGGCTGATTTGTTGTAGTAAATAAACAACAGAGCTTCTGTGTACCCTGCACAGCCTGATGCTATTCTTTTAATCCTATTGATCCTATGTCTGATGCTGTAGGTCACGGTGGTGGTTGGGGTTACTCAGCCCACTCTGTGGAGGCGATCCGCTTCTGTGCTGATGCAGACATCCTGCTGGGTGGCCTGGGCCTTTTTGGTGGTCGAGGGGAGTACACTGCCAAGATCAAGGTGAGAAGTTCTGTTACACGTTTTTCTTGGGTTTTTTTTTCTCTCTAATTAATGGTCATTTGATTTTTAGCCTTTTGTTCCAGAGCCGGGATGATACTGGATTTTTGGGACTGATACTGATGTCAGCTTTAGGGCATAAAAAAATTCAGATGGGGTGGTTGTTTAACTTACTAACTTTCCAAGAATGTATTTCAAAAACTAGTTAACAACTTACACTGACTGGCTCTGCTCAATGTTCATTTCAGTCTCTTTCATTTTTCTTCTGTATTAATGCAAGTTCAATTACAGAGCTCTGTTCAATTACAGAGCTTGTAGAAAGTCAAGCACTTAGCTGCTTGATGATAATTGGTACAAAGCAAGAATAACTGCACTGTAAGAGATACACCTCCTGAAATGAATCAGTTACCACTGGAGGATAATGAATTGGCAATCACAGTCATTTAATATGTATTAATGCAGTCCGCTTGTTGTGCAGCTTTTTGAGCTGGGACCTGACGGGGGTGATCATGAGACAGACGGTGATCTGCTGGCTGAGACAGACGTACTGGCCTATGACTGTGCTGCCAGGTACTGTTTATATATTCCTTATGTTTACCTTCTGTTCTCACAAGTATTTTTTGTAAGAGAGAGAGGCTAAGGAATGATACCATCTTGATATTTGATAGCTATGATTGATGGTGTTTTTTATTTTTAGGGAGAAATATGCCATGATGTTTGATGAGCCGGTGCTGCTGCAGCTGGGCTGGTGGTATGTGGCGTGGGCCAGAGTGTCTGGTCCCAGCAGTGACTGTGGCTCCCATGGACAGGCTACCATTACCACTGATGATGGGTAAAAATACTGCATTTAAAGCTATTACATCTTTTTTTATGTTATTTGGTGACATTTAAATGATGTGAAATGCTAAACAATGTTTGAATATCGACCTTTCAATTATATATATATATATTTTTTTTTTTTCTTCAGTGTGGTCTTTCAGTTCAAAAGCTCTAAGAAGTCAAACAATGGTACAGATGTAAATGCAGGTCAGATACCTCAGCTACTTTACAGGCAAGTAAAGTTCCTTACATTTTCTTACCAGTGATGCAAACTTATTCTGTTTAGAGGCTTGTCAAGTTTATGATTTGGGTTGTTCCTCTATATTTTAACTTTAGGCTTCCTTCAAATGATGGCAATGCATCCAAAGGGAAACAGCAGACCAGTGAGCCGGTCCATATCCTTAAACGCTCATTTGCTCGTACAGTCTCAGTGGTGAGTGCTGTCTCTCTGTTTTGAATAGCATTTTGCCTCCTCTCCGTTTCTCTCAACCTGAGTGTCCTCACAGGTAATTTTTCACATCACTGTGTGTGACTGTCTGCCTCTCTCTGTTTGTAGGAGTGCTTTGAGTCTCTGCTGAGTATCCTTCACTGGAGCTGGACCACCTTGGTTTTGGGTGTGGAGGAGCTGCGAGGGCTGAAGGGCTTCCAATACACAGCCACCCTGCTGGACCTAGAGAGACTGCGCTTTGTTGGCACATGCTGCCTTCGCCTGCTCAGGGTCTACATCTGTGAGATCTTCCCCATTGCTGGTAGGAACATAAAGAGCTTAAATGCATTTTATCCATTACAGTATAATGGCATACTCTTTGCAAAAAGAAAACCACAATGCTGCTGCTTTCAAACGATAAGTGTATATGATATATGAAAATTTGAATTTAGACTAAGAAGTGACAGTGTCTGTTCCTATCCAATTATGAGTCCCTTTCTGAGTGGAAAACAGTTGACAACAATCATCCTTAGATTCATTTCAGAATGAGATAGTTTATTTGGTATTTAATATTTCTGCATCTTTGGCCCAGAAATCTTTACGGACAAGATTTTATTTATATCACCTGCATAAAAGAGTGAACTTCTGGTAGTTTTTATCTCAGAAAGAGCAGTTCAGTGAAGCCTTAATTAGAGTGCAGCTTCTGACAATATTTCACATTGTCTGTTGTTTGATTTCTAGCCAGCACCAAAGCTGTGGTGGAGGAGTCAAGCAAGCTGGCAGAGTGTGTGGGAAAGACACGCAGCCTGCTGAAGAAAATCCTGTCAGAAGGCATGGACAACTGTCTGACCAAGCTGGACAATGACCCCCAGGGTTACTTGTCTCAGCCTCTTACCCTGCTGGAAGCTGTGTTGCAGGAGTGCCACAACACCTTCACTGCTTGCTTCCACTCCTTCTACCCAACTCCAGCTCTGCAGTGGGCTTGCCTCTGTGACCTGCTCAACTGTCTTGACCAGGTAATTTGTCAGCAAAGGGTAAATGACAGCAGAACACATAACTACACCTTAAAGAAGTTTTAAATAGGACTACAACTAAATATTGTTGCACTGGTGATCTATGATAATAAATACAGAAAAATACAGCAGACCTACCTTTTTTTTTAACACATATATGATACTCTTATCTAGAGCAACTTACTAAAGCCTCAAAATCATAGTTCCTTGATAATTTTTCACAACATCAGAAGAGTTTAAAAAATTAAGATCAGCAGTTCAGTCTTGATCTCCCTGTTTTTCAGGACATTGCTGAAGCCAACTTTCGCACATCCAGCAGCCGTCTGCTGGCGGCCGTGATGTCAGCTCTATGCAACACCTCAGTCAAGCTGACGTCCATCCTGCCCATTGCATATGACGGGGAGGTGCTGCTGCGTTCATTGGTCAAACAAGTCAGCACAGAGAATGACTCGGCCCTTGCTCATCGCTTCCCCCTACTGGTGGCCCACATGGAGAAACTAAGCCATGTGAGTTTTTGCGTGTCATATACTGTACATCAGGTTTTCTTATTCCAAAATGCTGGACATGAGTGCCTATGAGTGTGGTCAGTGACCCAGGAAATGTTTGATGGAGAGAACATGGTGGCGTCTGACCATTACCATATCCTGTTCTAATCAAAATACATCAATTAACTTTTTACTCCCATAGACGGAGGAGAACTTGATGGGCATGACCAGTTTCCGGGAGGTACTAGAGAAGATGCTGGTTATTGTGGTGCTGCCGGTGAGGAAGAGTTTGAGGAAGGAGGTGGAGCTGTTCTCTCCACACCTGGTCTCTAACACCTGTGGTCTGCTGGCATCCATTGTCTCTGAGCTCACCGCCTCTGCCCTGGGCTCTGAGGTAACTGAACTCACACCAATACTAATATGCCCACAAACAAACATGCACATCAGGCATGGAGACACAGAGCTGTGGTTTCAGTCTTGGACATTCACTCTATCATCATTCGGTTCTGTGGTTGGATCAAGATGTCAGCTTCAGTTGTAATTGCATCCACTCCCCATTCAGAATCATCACAATAAAGCTTTGATGGCTGTAGATCAGATCTGGCAACTAGACCACATGTCTTTCTTTAGTTTCATTTCCTCATCCTTTTACCTAGGTCTCTGTTGATAGTGAAGTCACTTTTCATAGTGACAGGTCTTTCTTGGGATAAGGTGGTGTTTTTTCTGTTGCTAAAAAACATAGACGAGGAAGGGTATTGTTTTTATGATATGCTGAGTCATTAAGTGGGTGGGACAGATGTCTGTCGCTCTTCCTCTTCGACATGCTTCATTCAGTTATCATCATTCTTTGTGTTCACACTCATACCCATGTACTGCGTTCAGCATGCTTCAGCTCTTGTTGTCATAGTAACCGTCACTCGACGACAGCCCTCAGCACCACTGTTTTTCTCCCCAGTCTGTTGTCAGGGAAACAACGCTTCCTCCCCAGAGTACCTGGATAAGTCCCTCTACAGCTGTGTCTGGCTCTTTGTAGTCAGCATTCTGATATAAATAGTAGTTTATATTACCTAACACATGCCAAACATGAGATGTTTTTATTTTAGACAGACTTTTTTTTTTTTAGTTTCAGACAGCTTATTTATTTATTTATTTATTTATTTATATTTTTTTAGAGACCATCCATTTTCGCATTGTTTTTGTCTCTACATAAACTACATTAAAGGCCTTCATATCTAGATCACAGCTTTTACACATCCATCCATGAGGTCTGTTGATTATAGAGCGATGAAATTCTGTTTTTATGCCTTGCCTCAATATTAATGCCTGGTGGTATGCTTAATGCTGTTTGAGTGTAAGGTCATGTTTATGCAGAGGACATAGAAATGTTTTGTATTCAGTATTTCATTGTTTTCTAATATTTGTCATAAAAAAAATCCTCCTCAAATGTGTTGTTCAGCCCTATATGGTTATGTAGTAACCTGAGTAATATGGTCTTGCTTTTAAGGTTGATGGGTTGAACTCGCTCCACTCTGTGAAAGCATCTCCCAACCGCTTTACTAAAACGAGCCAGGGCCGAAGTTGGAACACAGGCAATGGCTCTCCGGATGCCATCTGTCTAACAGTGGACAAGCCAGGCGTTGTGCTAGTGGGTGTCTGTGTCTATGGAGGAGGAGGTATCCATGAGTATGAGCTAGAGGTGCTGGCTGATGACGTAAGTGGTTGTAAAACATTTTCAGCTATAATTTATTGTATTTTACGGCTTAACCAATTTTGAAGCTTTATACCGTTTTCTGCTACTTTTGTTCCCTCACCCTTCAGGCACAGACAGAGCACCCAGGGGACTCAGCACATTCTCACAGGTGGACATCTCTTGAGCTGGTGAAGGGTACCTACAGCACTGATGATTCTCCCAGTGATATTGCTGAGATTCGCCTGGATAAAGCTGTGCCCCTCAAGGTACATAGGCTGTCAAAGAAACACTACTTATATAGAGATTTGTGTTGAGATGCAGCTGGCTGTTATGTATGTAACTATTGTCTGACTTTAATTTTCTGCTGGTTTTTTTTTTAAAAAATGCAAATGGTGTCATTGATAAATCGATTCTGTTGCAGGAAGGGGTAAAGTATGCCGTCCGATTGCGAAACTATGGCAGCAGGACAGCTAATGGGGATGGAGGTATGACTACAGTGCAGTGCTCCGACGGCGTGTCCTTCACCTTCAGCACCTGTAGCTTGAGCAGCAATGGGACCAACCAGACCAGAGGACAGATTCCACAGATTCTCTACTACAGGTAAACACAAACCCAGCATTTTGTAATATGTCATCTAAATTTTTTTTTTTTGTTTGTTTTCTAACTCAAGTTTTTCTCATGGCTGAAGGAGTGAGTACGATGGGGACCTTCAGTCTCAGCTGCTGAGTAAAGCCAATGAGGAGGACAAGAACTGCAGCAGAGCCCTATCTGTTGTCAGTGCTGTGGTCAGAGCTGCAAAAGACCTGCTTCATAGGGCATTTGCTGTTGATGGTAAGCACAGAAAACTTACACCTCTGTCATGGAAGCGCTGGTAATTGCTGTAGAGCCTCTGGTATGAAATTTAGATCAGAAACATTCAACCTCTTCAGTTTAATCTGTGTCCTTTGCTCTTTCCAGTGGATGATATTCCTGAGTTATTAAGTTCCTCCAGCCTGTTCTCAATGCTCCTGCCCCTCATCCTGGCCTACATTGGGCCCGTGGCTGCATCTGTACCTAAGGTAAGAAGTAAGAGCATGAGTGCAGACCCTTTTTCTTTCATTGCTAAATCAAATCTTCCTGATGTGGCATGAAATTGCTCCTCTATCTCATCCAGGCTGCTGTAGAAGTCTTTGGACTGGTTCAGGAGCTGCTACCTGCTGTCTCTGCCCTCAACCAAAAATACGCCCCTCCCACCTTCAATCCCAACCAGTCAACGGACAGCACGACTGGTAACCAGCCTGAGCAGGGCCTGTCAGCTTGTACCACGTCAAACCACTACTCAGTAATGGAGAGTGACCATCCTTACAAGCAAGCGGGTGTCACACAATACAGGGTAAGGTATTTTTTAGCATTCTAACTGCTTATCAAGTGACATGCGTTTGAAAAAGACATAAATTTAATGTAGGTTGAAATTAATCTTACCTTCTCTCACTCGCCTCAGGTTTCATTCCCAGACTGTGTCCGTTGGACCACCATTGAGTTTGATCCACAGTGTGGCACAGCACAGCCAGAGGATGTCCTACGCCTGCTCATCCCTAGCCGAACCCTCCACCTGTCCAGCCTGGGGGGCAAACCTCTGATGCATGACACCATCAACACATGGACTGAGCTCAAGAAGTTTTCAGGCTCCACAGGCTGGCCAACCACCGTCCTCGTGCTGCCAGGTAAGAAAAGCTTAGCCATTCAACTTTTTATTGGGCATCCAGCTTCAAGTGTTAGGACAGAATCACAAAGCTGCAAAAAGAAAGATGCACCCTATAACCTAGTTGATGAGTAGTGGAATACAATATATTCTACCACAAAAGGTTTGCTCGAAGTCATTTTAAGTATTCAAGTGCTTGAATACCTGAAATACCAACCAAACTTAACTGAAACTTTAGAATAGAAAGAAATTTGCAATATAAAAACACAAATGTTTGCCAAAAATAAATGCTTTTTTAAATTTTAAAATCAAGACATTTATCTTCAGAAGACAAATTTTGTCCACAATTTGTAGTTCTGCCATGAGGATCAAATATTCGGGAATGTTTGTCCCTTCCCATTCTACAGCAGTGTTTACACTCTGGACAGGATTATAACCTGCTAAGCTAGCATGTACCACCCAAGCTACTTTCTGTTCTGAATTCAGCCTGTAAGACAGCAGCACTTCCTCTCAGGCACTCTTAAGTGAGGCATAAATAAGGAGCAATTGAGCAATGACACCGTTCTAAACGCAATGGTTATTCTTGCAGCCCAGTTATTGTTCAGTGGTCTTAATTGTTCTCATGGGCATGTGAATCTGCTTAATGATGCTTTAGTAAGCCACCTGCCACAGCAGGCAGCCATTAGTTTACCAATGACGTCTCTTTTCACTTACTACTGTATTTTTTATTTTTATTTTTTTGTCCTCCCTACTTTCAGGAAATGAAGTTCTGTTCTCTCTGGAAACGGCCTCAGACTATGTGAAAGATGAGAAAGCTTGCTTCTATGGCTTTAAGTGTGTGGTTGTGGGGTATGAGTTCAACCCTGGCCCTGATGAGGTACAAACCCTCTTCTGTGAAGCATCATGATTAGATATAGTGACTGTGGTGCATCCTGTATGTCATCTCTACCATGTAACAAGTACCCTTCTAACAAAACATTTTGGATATTTCAGGGTATTATCCAACTAGAAAAAGAGTTGGCCTACCTGGGCAGCGTTTGTGCTGCAGCTCTGATGAAGAAAGATCTGGCCCTCCCCATAGGTATGGAAAACCGTGGACAGTGGCGTGTGATGCCATGATACTTTGACTACTTGGAGCAAATGAATCTTGTGTGACATCTTGAGTAAAACATTCATCAGTTTTTCTTTTCTTTTTAATTTAAGGCAATGAATTGGAAGAGGATCTTGAGATTCTTGAGGAAGCCTCTTTACAAGTATGTTATCTATACAGATATTCGTTAGGACTTGCCGTGGTCTTGTGAAAAGAACATTATAGCTCTTCAGCACTTTTCCCTGGTTCACTGTTATTTCCTTTGCACTGCCCCCAAGGTGTGTAAGGCCCACTCAGGGATCCTGGGGAAGGGTCTGGCCTTGTCTCACTCCCCTACCATCCTGGAGGCCCTGGAGGGGAACCTTCCTCTTCACCTCCAAACTAATGAGCACTCTTTTCTTGAGGACTTCATCACCTGTGTACAGAACTCAAGTGGAGGACGTCTGGCCAGGTAAGACTTTGTGTCCTGTTCATTGTAGTTTACTTGATGTAGTTTAGGTTTTGATTGGTGATTCCCAGGCATCATTACAAATTCAAGTCATTTCCTTCCCTTTCTCTCTCCCCTTGTTCTTTTGTCACATCCAGGTGGCTGCAGCCAGACTCTTACGCAGACCCTCAGAAGACATCTCTGATCCTGAACAAAGATGACATACGCTGTGGATGGCCAACTACCGTGGTCGTACAGACCAAAGACCAGTATGGAGATGTAGTGCATGTTCCCAACATGAAGGTCAGGATGATTACTTTGGCTTTTCTGCTTCCAACAGAAATGAAAATACAGTATAATTTAAAAAGTAGTCAATTCATTTAAGTTGTTACTCAACATTTTATCAGCATCACACCTTTCTGATTTGTTTTCCTTGCTCTCGTGTCTAGGTGGAGGTAAAGGCTGTACCTGTTTCACAAAAGAAGTCTATGCAGCCTGAGAATGTGAAGAAGCTGCAGCGGCTGCCTGGAAGCTCCTCCCCTTCGTCCTCTGGTCCCGACCTTACCTTTGGAGGTCTGCCAATGCCCAAGCTGGAGGCCACGTACGAGCCTATGATTGTCAAAGAGGCTCGATACATTGCTATTACCATGATGAAGGTCAGCCTCATTTAACTGGCTCATCACTTACTCACAAACTTACTTGTTTACATTTAGAAGGGATGCAGATTCTCCACAAGGGGGAGTTGTTTGCTACCTATAGGAAATAGCAGTTTAGACCTGCAGGTGCAGAAAGGGTCAGTATTGTCAAATATGGGGTGTTAGCAGCTGCAGTGTAAACGTGACCTACTATCATAAAATACACTTTACAAGTATTAGAGAAGACCTGGTTAAGATTACTGTTTGAATTTTACCGTAATTGTAAAATTGCAAAATATAAAAAAAATGTTTGTCTTTATAGTTGTGCTTTCTGTCTTTTTTTTTTTTAAGGCATATGAGAACTATTCCTTTGAAGAGCTGCGTTTTGCTTCCCCCACCCCAAAGAGGTAGGTGAGGCAATGCAGAGGCAAAACATAATTACCAGTGAGATACAATCTACTTATTGATCATTTCCCGCACAGACCCAGCGAGAACATGCTGATTCGTGCCAACACTGATGGAACCTACAGCGCCAACTGGACTCCAGGAGCAGTCGGCCTCTATACAATTCACGTCACCATTGATGGCATTGAAATAGGTAAGTCAATGTAAATGTCTGTTAGAGCAGCCTGTTTGTCCTTAGAAGTATTTCACACGATGTAGCTGCTATGCATACTGATAAATTCATGTTTGTTTTTAAAGTGTAATGGACAATAGGGAGGCATGGTGATGCAGTGGTTAGCACTGTCGCCTCACAGCAAGAGGGTTCCAGGTTCGAACCCTGGTCTGGGCTCTTCTGTGTGGAGTTTGCATGTTCTCCCTGTGCCTGCGTGGGTTCTCTCCGTGTACTCCCAGCTTCCTCCCACAATCACAAAAAAATGCATGGGTTAGGCTAATTGGCTACTCTAAATTGCCCATAGGTGTGAGTGTGTGGTTGTTTGTCTTTGTGTGTGTGTCAGCCCTGCGATTTGACTGGCGACCAGTCCAGGGTGTACCCCGCCTCTCGCCCATAGTCAGCTGGGATAGGCTCCAGCTCCCCCGCGACCTAGACGGATTAAGTGGTAGAAAATGGATGCATGTAATGGACAATAATCTGACATGCTCTACAGTGTTGAGCTGTAAATTATCTTTTCGTTTAGACGCTGGCTTGGAGGTAGAAGTCAAAGACCCTCCCAAAGGCATGATACCGCCTGGAACTCAGATGGTGAAACCAAAGGCTGAACCTCAGCCTAGCAAGGTGAGCTTTTTCTTTTGATTAACCAACAGGGATGTGAACATGCACATAAATAAACCTATAAAATGCCTGCACGTTTGCACTCAGCCATCAAGTACAATTCAACAGTGACCAGAAACAGTTTGTCCAGTCTTGTACCTATGAACACCAGTTCATAATTATAACCACTTTAACTAAGCTCTTACCCTAAAAGCTGCATCCAGCAATACTTTGATAAAAATACTGAAACAAGGCACTTTCAGGTTGTTAATATTGCCATTTTTACTGAAATTTGACATCTTGGTTTGCTGGTCTGACAAACAGAACAGTTACTGGTCCATAGAAAGCAATGGAGACTGACTGTATGTCCAATAGAAGGTGGTGGGGCTCCAAAATAAACCAGACATAAATTCAGACATTTAGCAAAGAGAAAAGAGATTTTGTGTGATGCGCAAATAAGAACGGTGCTTTCCAATATGTGCCCTGTAACTTGATGAGATCTGAAAACTTCTTCACCACCTGTTTCACCTGTTGCTCTCTGGCAGAAGCTACAGGACCATCAAAGCACAGACCACCAGACTCAAAGACAGTTTGTTTGCCATAATTGCACTTAACTCCAACAAACATTGGATGACCCCCTCTGTGCAATATGATGACTGTCTTTGTAGGGCTATATCTACTGGATATAGTGCAATAATTATGTTTATTCTGGTGCAATAATTAGATTAGTTTATTTATTTTGCTCATTTGATGTTGGAACCTTTGTTGCTGGCTGTGGTTGTTTGTTTTCTCAGATTGTTTTATTTCCCTTTTATTGCCCTAGTCAGGAGTAGTGTTCCTTATTTCATTATGTTCTGTCCAGTGACAAACGCTTTCTTTTTCTAATTATATTTCCATATATTAAGAGTAATGAATGTGAGTAAGGAATGATTATTCATGGTACTCGGGTTATGGTATGCTGGCACTGTATCTCACTGCTGGTACTGTATCTCGGTCATTTATTCAGGCTGCAGAGAGATTACTCTGTATTTTATTTTGAAATTACCCATGCGGACAATGCACCCAACTGATGTTGGGCATGTTGGCATCATCATCATTTTGTGAAACTTTTGATTTAGATTTTCCATAATGGGGAAACAAGCAACAATATTGCGATATGCCTTAAATCAACTCTGTGTATTCCTTCGGAACATGGTTTTCCATGTACAGGTCTACATGTTGGATTAAAACAGAGTTTCATTGATGGGAGCTACTGAAAATAGCACCCAAAGTTTTCTCATCTTTTGGTGTGTGTATGTGTGTACTCGGAAGCAAGCTCTGTGTGGGTTAAAGCATGCTGTCTCCCGCTGTCAACTTGTCCTGCTTCCTCTTCTTTCCCCTCTTGCTGCACTTCTTGTCTTATTTTCTCTTTCTGTTCTTTGCTCCTGCCGCTCACAGTCTCCATCTCCCCTCTGCTTCTCTCAGGTCCGCAAATTTGTGTCCAAGGACAGCGCAGGCCTGCGTGTGCGTAGTCACCCCTCCCTGCAGAGTGAACAAATAGGCATAGTGCATGTCAATGGCACCATCACTTTCATTGACGAGGTAATTGACCTTAGATCAGGCAGAATATAAATTGTTATATAAGTATACTAGCTGGAGCACTGTCCACTTCTAATCTTTTAATTTCTGTACTTCTTTGTCTTTAAATCAATAAGGACAGAATCATAAATATTGTAACTCTAGTGTTTTTGTGTAGATGAACAATTTTAACTAAATTCTTCTTAGATGATTTCTGTGTATTATGTCAGTAATGATTACTTACTTTATTTCACAGCTTATAAATTTGTTGCTCTTACTTTATGTTGCTTCATACTCTTGCAAGGCACTCTGGGGCTACAGGAAAAGCTTGAATGTCTGCGAGGATGCGTGTTTGTGTGTGTGAGGGTGCTGCCCCTCCTGTTTCCATAGTAACAGGACAGCATGGCTGTGCTCTGCTCTGTTGCTTGTTTTCCCGTAGATCCACAATGATGATGGTGTGTGGCTCAGGCTCAATGATGAAACAGTAAAGAAGTATGTTCCCAGCATGAATGGGTACACTGAAGCCTGGTGCCTCTCTTTTAACCAGCACCTGGGCAGGAGCCTACTGGTCCCAGCCGACGTAAGTAGAAGAAGGCCTGCCGAGCAGTCTGACTCAGTTTAACAATAAGAGAGGCTCCTGTGCTGTTCATTTGGGGAAAAGCTCAGAAATCATCTTTGTTGTTTAAAGATAATGGGTTTTCAAGGACTTACTTGTGTCTGGCACTCACTCCCCAAATGTCTTTAAAGCATGGTAAACTGAACTTTATCAGAGTATAACTACTTGGGTGTTCTCTTGCATGAAACTTCGAAATAAGCAGTATGAAACTTTGACTAACACACTGTGCAACGGAACAGCAGCTGGGAGCATGCATGCATTAACTCAACACAAGAAGTTTATCATTATGTGACCATTGTGTGTTTAGTTCGACACAACACTTGTAGATGCTCACGTGCCAAGGGGGGGGGGGGGGGTAATTTTTAGTGCATTGAAGTGAACCCCAATGCAGGAATTGACAGTCAAGGTAAAAGGTAGTAAAGGAGCAATTTCATCCTGTGGTGAAGTTTGTTAGTCTGCACTGTTCAGTCTTCTTTTCTTCATTGCCTCTCACTCACACTTCATGAAAAGTCGCACTCTGCAGCATGTGTTAACAAGGGTTTCTTTCGCATTTTGCTCCATGCCACAAAAACCGCCATTATTATTATATGCAACAGAATCAAATACGGAATGTGACTGGGTATAATCTAAGACATGAATATTGCAGTAAAAGGGAAGTATCAGAAAGATGAGATCTTCATATCTAGGTGGTTTTCTGTCATGAAGCAATCAGTGGTTCACAAGAAGTTTCAATGGGAAATTGTACCTCTACTGCTTCACAATTCCACCTTTGCATTGGGATGCTTTAGGTGCTAAGAGGCTTCTGTGTAAGGTCTCTGTCTGAACAGCATGACACACTACATCATCCAAGGGGGAATTTTTTTGGAAGTTTCTTTTTTTTTATATGCATTTCATTTGGTCATGGATTTGGAATTAACTACCCTGTGGTTTTTGGATTGAGCTTTTCAATTCTTCTTCTGCCCCTTGCAACTGGGTTTATTTTAAATGCATTTGGTTCTACATTTATTGTAAAGTGACAGGCTGCGCCTTTACTTGCAGTACCTCATGGCCCCTTTTATCAGTGCTCCACGACTAACCGGCCTATCTGATGCCACTCAGATTCTGTCCTTGCTTCTTCTCTTTCTCAAATAACCCCTGATCCTGGAAATTCCAGAAGAGCCAGGCCAAAACATATTTTTTTCTTCCAAAAAAATACACGAGCACCTTCCCCCATCCTGTTTTCTCTCCTTTCTTGGGTCGTCTACTGTTTCTTGACTGTTTCACGATCTGTTGCTCAGAATGTCTTTAACGCTAGCCAAGGAGTCAGGGATATCGGCTTTTTGTCGTGGACCCCCTTAACTATATTCCCACCACAGGTGAGTTGTATGAAGGAGGGACAAATAGCTTGACTACCCCATAGCTCATCATCTATCTGTTGTTCTACTTGTCCTCTTGAACCCTCTGTGACTTTGTAGTTTTCCCAGTGTTAATCAGACAAGAGGTCGAACCACAGTTGCATGGTTGTGTGTACAGTGATGATACAGGATGTCAGCAACTACTGCTTTTATAAATTACTGCAGTATTCACATATGAGATTTTTTGAGTAGTTATTCTTTAAGCTTGTATGTTGCATGGGGTTGAAGTAATGATGTCCAGTCTGTTGCATGAGGTCTTGTTTGAAAAGCTTGTCAAATATAGTCCTGTATCCCTGTGTGTCATAGCATGCCTCCCTTTAGATTGTATGAAAATTAGTGAACATCCTATCTAATTTGAGTAGGTCCATTGTCTGTTCGTCATTAAAATGGCATTCAGTGTTGAATGGAATATTGAATTCTTATATTGTATATAGAGACTTTCAACATTTACAGACAGTACATAGTACTCAAAACTAAAAATTTAGTTTGAATATGACTTATTGCTGTTGAGGATGGAAGTGTATGTAAGTTTTCAGTTATACATTTCATGGTATATCTAGAAGACTTTAAGAGTATCTTGTCTGAGAGGGACATGACTGCTCAAATTGTTTTTTAAAGGAATAGTTCAGCATTTTGAGCAATATGCGTCTTTGCTCTTTTCCAGGATTTAGTTAAGAATAATACAACTCCTCTAGCATAAAAACTGGAAGCAGGGAGAGACAGCTGGTCTGGCTCTGCCCCAAAGTGACACATTGAGCACATCACTACCTAAGACTTACTTATTAATGCATTATATCTAATTTGTTTAATCAATACAAAACCACAGTGTTAAAGCAGCAAGATGTGGTTTTAGAGGGAGTATGTGGTGGGCTATTTATTTGCTTCCTTAAGTTTCTGCTGAAACATCACAGTGACTCTTAAGAGTGGCGCCCAGCACATTTACAACTTAAATGAATGACAGAATGAAAACATAAGAGCTAACCGTTTCCCCTTTTCCAGTGTTTATGCTAAGCTAACCAGCTGTTGGCTATAGCTTTGTATTTAGATGTGAGAGTGTTATCTGTCTTCTCATAAAACTTTTTCCAAGATGGCAAACTGTTGTTTTAAGACCTTGCGGACCACACAACATCTTGCATGTCCAGTTGCTCTTGATATATGATTTCTTGCTATGAGAAGTAAACTTGTTTGCTCTTGGACAAAGGCCTAAAGTTCATGCTTTTTAAAAATGTAACCTTAATTTATACAGAGAAAGTTGACTGAGCATACATGCTCTTTTTGACTCCCTGTTACACTGCCAACACTGACTTTTTACTATAATCATTCAGGCCATAGTTGTCTGAAATTTGTCCTGGTCTGTCATATTTTTGCAGCCTATTGCCCTGCTTTTAATCCATGCTCTTACCTCTTGCAGGAGGTCAGGGGCCAATCGGAGGAGAACGTAAAGGAGGTGAGCAGCTGCCCTTCCCACGAGGCCCTCATTCGGGTGCAGAACAGGGCAGGGCAGGGCGGCGGCCCGGGGCTTTATAAGGTAGTGAAGACCGGCCCCTCTGGTCACAACATCAGAAGCTGTCCAAACCTTAGGGGTATCCCCATTGGAATGTTAGTACTTGGCAACAAGGTCAAGGCCATAGGCGAGGTACGCACTCACCCCAAATAATGCAATGTGTTTTTTGTGGCTGGAGATGAATAAATCAGTCTGTTTAGATCACGTAATGCACTATAGCTGATGTTAATAGATTTTGGCCTTAATTCTCATAAAATAGCGTTCCCTTTTTCTCCTAAATTAATTTTTGAATGTAATCTCTCTTTTTAAGCATAATACATCAAGTGCTTCTGGGTGTGGGCGTGTGTTCTGTATCTTTCCACTTGTTGAGGTTTAATCAACTCCTGTGGCTGCAACATTTTTGCGTGCTTCATGACTTACTAATTTCAGTTTGCCTATAAATCCATTGCAGTTTCAGGGTGTCATATTCAGCTGCCTCGAGACTTCGGGGGGAAGTCTGATCGCAAAATGCTGGAGCCTCTCTGTGCCTTGACTGTATCTTTCTTACGCTTTTAACAGTTCTGTCAATACACTTTGATATACTTTATATATGCTTTCTAAACTGCCTTTGGCCTGGTGATGAGTGGAGCCTCCCCTCTTTTGGACATGACCTGTCATTGGCTGCTGTGGTGTGTCATGCTGTTCAATAGTTTGTTCTCTGAGCCTGTACTGGAATGCCCTGTCTGGATCTGAGAGGTGCAGCTGGTACAAAACTAATACTTCTGTTTGTGTGTGTTTTTCTAAAATGATAATATTTCAGGAAGTTGAGAAAAAGCAACCTCTTGCTTTTACCTTTTCTTAGAATAATTTTTAAGAATTTTTTTATTTTTTATTTTAGCTACACCAGTTTTGTCCTGCAGTGTCTGCTGATACACAGAATCAGTTTCATGTGATCTACTGCTGTGGATTTTGTCTGTGTCAATCAAATGAACTGAATGTTTGCATGTCAGTCATGGTTTTGTCTGTGCAGTAATAATATGGATGGACGGGGTTTGATATGGAAAATGTTTGTGACTGATTTTTGATAGACATGAGCCAGACAGAGTGTAGTAAGTGCAGGTGTGAGAAAAGTGTCCAGTGTGTGAGTACGGATAAAGAGTGTTGTTTGTGTATCAGGTGGTCAACTCGGAGGGGACCTGGGTGCAGCTGGATAAGAACAGTGTGGTTGAGTTCTGTGAGAGTGATGAAGGAGAGGCCTGGTCATTGGCCAGAGACCGTGGGGGAAACCAGTACCTTCGCCATGATGACGGTAAGCCACAGCTTGACCTTACTTTGTAACACGGCTCAAAAGCCAGAATTTAAACCAGTACGGACGTGTTTAACTTCAAAATGTGATATACTGTGAATTAATGTGATTTATTTTGCTCTTATAGAACAAGCATTGCTTGAGCATGGGGCCCAGACCCCACCACCCAGCCCCTTCTCTGTGCAGGCCTTTAACAGAGCCACAACATCAAACGGAGCACAGGGCTTTGACTATGGCATCTCCAACAACAAAGGTGAGGTCAGCTGGAGTAGGTTTTAAGAGACAAAACTTTGCAAACATATCTTCAATCTGCATATTAACACTTTGCTTTTAACATTATCACATTCACTCTGTTCATTTAAGTTTGAGGTTTTTTAAGTCCTCTGGGTTTAGTCAAAGATTTTAAGTGATGGTTTTGCATTACTGATGTTTATCTCACCTCTATCTCACTTCTCATTCACTATCCACTTCTTCCCATGCTTTTGACTGAGACTCTCCTCACAAATAGTTTTGTACATTACCACATTTTAGTTGCATAATTGGGTCCATGTTGTGAGGCTACTTAGAACAGCTTTTGGGTGCAGATGTTTGGGTCGGTCAATTGCTTTTAAGTCACAGGTATCATCTGTCATGACTTTTTTTTTTCTGCATGATTTTTATTGTGCCTGCTGTCGTTATTTCATGCCTAACATCTCTGCAATGTCAGGTATATGTATGTGAGCATGGGCCAGTCAGTGTGCTTCCACTCATTTGGACGACTGTGGGATTCGTTTAGTCACTTTCGGTGCTATGGGCTAGCCCAATGCAGATAACTGGCCCTGAACATGTTGCTGTCTTAATTTAGTCTCATAGAAAACATTTGATCATTTACATAACCACTGTTTTCTTCAGTCTAAGGGTGAGTACTGAGAACGTCACCTGAACAAACATCAGTTTTGCTACAACATCAAAGACTGGCTTGCTCCAAACATGTCTGTTTGTCTTTCTGGCTGAATATTGTGCTGACGCTGTGTCACTTTTCTTTCAAATGGCGTTTCTCTTCCTCTCTTTGTTTGATAAAGGAGATCGATATGTTGAGACACTTAGCCATGCTAATCAGTGAACCATGGCTGTGCAAATATACAATTCTCCCTTGCTACAATTCTTGCTGTTTGTAGCAAATAACAAGATTAAAGGGCCCATTTACACTTGCATTTCAAGTGTCTGGATAAAAGCCGCATGCAGTTTCATACTGGTGTTTACACTAAGCCACCTATGTGTCTTGGTTGGGCAGATCACAAATCTGATTGCCTCTAACTTGCTTTTACCACGCAAAATGCAAATCTGTGTGCGTCTTACACCTGCCTAAAGGTTGATGGCAATACACCTGAATCCGTTTGCTACACACAAAGCTAACGTGCTGTTTAGCCTTGTGTATGACTGCAAATGTCAAAATTGCAGGAGCTTCTTTTTCTTTACCATGACAAATAGACGACTAATTTCAGTGTCATTCTGGCTGCCATTAACTCAGGCAACACCCTCTAAATGGCTACTCACACAGTCTGCTTATCGATGGTAGTTACACTTGGGAGAGGTAAAGACTATGTTTGTAGTCCCCACGCTCAAGTCCAAAATAGGGCGGTATGTATACTAAATAGGAACCCCTCTAAACAGCCAACTAGCACAAGCATGTTGAATATTTGTTTAAGCCCTCAGGAGGCTGAAGGCCTTTGCAACGCACAGGTCACAGCCTCTGCTGAACCTTCTAATGGAAGGTTTGCAGCACTTGTCACCTGTAGGAGGGATCCAACATACAACATACTGTGAGACCGTGTTATTAATGGCTTACCAACAGACTGGTCAGCTTGATGTGCCAGCCTGTGGCAAAGCACTTTGAGCTAGTTGGAGAGCAGCCTTATTGACAGGTCTCTCAGCCATGGTGGTAGATTTCCCCATCTCTGCTTCACCCAGGCAGCCTCTCACGTCTGGCTTGGTAATACTTATAACTGGTTAGACTAGACCGAACAACAGTTGTGTCAAGAGATTGGGAGACTTCTCTGATAAGTGGTGAGAAGTTTTGAATGAGGACTGATGCAGTGTCAGCGTAATACACAGTATACTATGGAGAATGGTCCCTTTTTTCCCCCTGCACATGTCTTTGGATCTTCTGATGTGGTCATGCAGGCTTTCTTCTCAGTGATTCTTGAAATGAAGGCATCAGAAGAGACCCCCATCTGCCCCACCCTCAATAAATCTTTTCCCCAAATAGAGCTGTGAAATGGGAGGAGCTGCTGCTTCTGGGAGGATATTTAACATTGTGAAGGTTTTCAGTTACAGTTCTTTACCTTTTTATTATGACCATCACATTTAAACTGAATTTCTGATAAGTCCCCCTTTGTTTTTATTGGTTTCGTATGTCAAAAGGCAAATACCACAAAGGCTGACATTGCTCTGGTGAGGAAGCCAGTCAGAGGTGCAAGAACTAACTATGCAGAACTAAATTCAGAATGCTCTGTTTTTTTCAACTGCGAGTAAAATACCCAGGTCATAGGAACTGGATTCATCTGAAAGTGTCAAATAATCCAAAGATAAACTGATTTTAAACAGATAATAATTTTATCAGGTTTTTACAGGGTGTGATCTTTAGCCTCGCTTCTGGTGCATATGCATTAGTGGTGCACACAACAGAATTTTGAGTTCAGTGATCGGATGTTTTTTTTTTTTTTTTTTTTTTTAAACCAAAATCTTTCCTTTTTAATCAAAGAACCAAAGGATTCCTGACACAGCTACTCGCCTTATGTACTTCCTTCACTTCTCCTTGGACATGCAGAGTTTCATGCCCATTCTGAGCCTTGGAAGTCTTTCAGTTGCTGGCCACTTAACGTTAACTCTGCAGAAAATGAACAGAACTTTAACGTCCATGACCCTGGATGCCCACAGTAGCTCCTCCCATTCCGCACATCTATTGTGTTATGGGAGATGACTGGATGCCTGATTGATAGAAAAAGAACAGTGAATGACCCTCACTCACCCCCCCCTTCCCCTTTGGAAACCTCAAACCATAGTATAAGCTGTAGTTTTTCCCATTCCTCTGTCTCCATGTTTGCAGGTGACCGGTTGAGTGCCATACTGAATTCCATTCAGTCTGGGCCTTTCCTCTCAGCAGCTCCCTCCTCTTCCGTATTTGAGCAAGCCGCCCAACCTCCCTCCTCCTCCTCCCTTGTCCACAGTCCATTTGTGTTTGGACAATCCCCCTCCCAACTGTCTCAGCCACAACCACAGCTTCTGAGTAAGTCTGTCCTGCTTTCTGACAGCGCTTGCTTGAACAGGTGTTGCTCCTTCTCCTCACAGATTTTTGTTTTCTTCTCTATTCATTTTATTTTATGTTTTTTTTCTGGGGAGGGCTGCAGTGAGGTGTGACACATAACAGTGCAGTTATGTTTTACAGTGCAGAAATATCCATAACAAGGCAACAGGTCTATTATTCAATGTTTAAATCTTGTTCAAAAAACAAGTCAGGTGACACTGCCTTCAGAAAATTTACAGGTAATATCACTTGTTTTTGAAAACAAGATTTTAAACTTTGATACTAGACTAAACATCTTGTTAAGAGTGATATTTTTTGCCACGTGCAGAGGTAATAGGCTGAGTTGCTTATTTTTCTGCTTGCTTTCTTGTTTAGTGTGCCTTTCCCACCTCTTCATCGTCTTCATTGCTGCTTTAACTTTAGATCTGCGTCTTCCATCCTCAATAAACACCTTGTTTCATTTTCTGCCTCAACCAGCCCAGGGCTTCACTTCACATGTTAACAACTGAATAGTTGTTTGTTTCCAGCCTACAATAAACCCCTAAAACTGCAAAATTTCACATTAGTCATGATTTTACACCTAACCTATATTCTTCTGGATAAATTGAAAAAAAAAATACAATTTAAAAGAAATTCTTACAATGGGATCCAAAATATCTGTTTATCTGTCGGTAACGTTTTCAGTCTTTAAAATGTTCTTTCTCCCTTCTATCTTCTGTATTGCTGCTTTCTCTCTTTTTGTGATTTTTTTTTTCTTTACTTGGTTCCTTATGGAGATGTCATGGAGAAAAAAATTAATTAATTCTCTCTGTTGAGAAAACTGGCAACTTTTCCCCTTCATACCACTGATCTTGTCCCGCATGTACCATTCACTCTCTCACTGTGGATAACATGGATTAAATAATATTTTATTTTGGTCTTGGACTGAGATATGTGGATATAAAAACCGTAAAAACTTTGATATTGAGGATGTTTATGAAAAGGGTTCTGGAGCTCTTCGTAAATGTCTTCTTCGTTGTTGTCTCCAAACTCCCGGCTAACTGAATGCAGGGTGCCAAAGTGTTTGCTGCCCTCTACAAGAAGGAAGGAGACAATATATTGTATCTTCAATCAAGAGCACAAATTACTAAATAGTGTACACAGTTTTTTTTCTCTTTGACACCTCTAAGACTCAAATTTTTCTTTTCCTCCTAAGTGTTTCTCTCTTCATGTCTGTCAGTTTTTCTACCTACCTATCTATTGTTCTCTCACTTTAACGTGATGTCCTTTTGCCTCCTTTCAACTTCGCCTTCTCGACTTGACCCCATTGCCTCTTTGTGCTTTCTTTCTTTCTCTCTGTGGTGGCCTCCTTGCATTCCATGGCTTGTTTGTTTACCTGCTCCACTGTTTTCCGCTGTAGATGGTTCATCTCGCAGCCTCGCTTCTCGCGAGCGTGTGCACAAAAGCAGTGTGTCCATGGCTGGGCATGGTACTGCTCTGTCATCTCTCGCTCTAAGGCAAAAGGGTGGGTAATCACAGCATGCATGCCTCCCACAAACTGAACAGAGGGTGGGTAGGAACTCCTGAAAAACACAGCAGCTTCTGTTGTGAATAATAATTTAACCATAAATGCTACGTGCTTGTGAATTATATTTTGGGCATCTTATGTTTGTGCTGGCCTTCAAAACTGTGTATTATAAACACAATATTATAATAAAATGGAAAAACTGAAGTGAGTACCTGATACAAATAAATTTTGAATCTGAAGTTTGGATCTAATTTTAGGGTGTTACTAGACTAATTGCCTAGTTTCTGGTCAACACCAAGGCTCGATCCAGTATTTGTAGGAGATGTCCCAGAACTGGGCTGGAATCCATCTTTCATCAGCTCCTCCATGGTCCACTAGCTCTCCTCTTCCATATCAGAATTTATCTAGTTATAGACAAAGCTGGCAGAAACACCCAGCTGCTAAAGTAAAAATGACCAAAATCTGTTTTTAAGAAAATGCATCACTCACTGTTGTCACTTGCTTTACAAGGTATAACATTTTCCACCTTTGGGACTTAAGTTATCTGTCTTTCTGCCCTTCATTTCATTTTACCTTATCTTTTTAACATTACATGTTTTTTTCCCTCAGATGTTGAGTTTTGTACATAGAGTTACAGTAAATGATTAAACTCTTATCACTGATGATGCAGTATTGTGTGGTGTAACTGTATTTGAATTATTAACGTTTAGGTGAACGAGGGAGTCTGATGTCCGGTGCACGGCCCATGTCCCCAGCCTCCAAACACCGTCAGGAGAATCGCTCGCCCAAACAGGAGAGTCGGGGAACCCGCTCATCTGAACAAGGCAGGGTCAAGACAGGTGAGGGTGGACTCTCAGCCAGTGAAGCCCTCATCCTGCGGTCAGACACAGCCAAACTACGGTCTGATTCTCACAGTCGGTCTCATTCGCCGAATCACAACACTCTTCAGGCTCTAAAGGCTGATGGTAGAACCTCAGGACTCAGGGCTGAGTCCCCAAACCCTGGCTCTCGCTCTTCTTCTCCCAAACAAAAAAGTGTATCCTCCTCAGGCAGGTCGAGTCCCTCCAACACCTCCTCTCAGAACTCCTCTTCAACCCACCATGACAAGAACCTCCCACCTAAAGTTAGTCCATCCTCCAAAGCCCGGCTAGATCCTCCCAGAGAGAGATCCAAATCAGATTCATACACACTGGACCCAGACACACTCAGAAAGAAGAAGGTTCCACTTACAGAGCCGCTTAGAGGCCGATCTACCTCCCCCAAACCCAAACTGTCTCCTAAAGATCCTAATAAAAGTGTGATCAGTAATGCTGAGAACCGTGTTCTTTCTCCACATGTGACTCAAGAGAACCTCCACAGTGAAGTAGTGGAGGTATGCACCTCTAGTGCTCTCCTCTCCAACGAGGACACCAATGATGAGAATGCGGAGGTCCGCAATGCCGAAGAAGGCTCATGTAAGGTGCACTTCAGCATCGGCAAAGCCCCTGTCAAAGAGGAACTAGAGAGCCGCTCTTCACCTAAAGTCAGCCGCAAAACCTCCAGTCGACACACGCGCCCTAAGAAGGACAAATCTGGGCCTCTCTTCAAAGGTGAGAGCACATCAAGGATCACAGAGCCTGCCAAACAGGCCATGTCACCCTCGGTGGCTGAATGTGCGCGAGCAGTGTTTGCAGCATTCCTATGGCATGAAGGGATTGTCCACGATGCCATGGCCTGCTCCTCCTTCCTCAAGTTCAACCCAGACTTAACCAAAGAGCACGCCCCAATCCGCAGTTCCTTGGGAGGACAGGGTGCTGAGGAGAAGGAGAGCAAGTTAAAGAACCGCCACTCTTTAGAGATTTCCTCTGCACTTAACATGTTTAATATTGCTCCACACGGCCCAGACATCTCTAAAATGGGCAGCATCAACAAAAACAAGGTACTGTCCATGCTGAAGGAACCTCCATTGCCAGAGAAGTGTGAAGACGGGAAAGGAGAGGCCATTTCCTATGAGATGACCTCTCATTCCTCCATGAGGGCAAAGTCAATCTTACCATTGACATTACAACATTTGGTGGCATTTTGGGAGGACATATCAATGGCCACCATCAAGGCAGCAACTCAGAACATGATCTTCCCCAGCCCGGGGTCCAGTGCCATCTTAAAAAAGAAGGAACACGAGAAAGACAGTAAAAAGGCAAAGAAGGAGAAGAAGAAAAGAGAGAAGGCAGAGGTGCGTCCAAGAGGGAATCTGTTTGGAGAGATGGCACAGCTCGCCATGGGTGGACCAGAGAAAGACACTATCTGTGAGCTGTGTGGGGAGTCTCATCCTTACCCTGTCACCTACCATATGAGACAGGCTCACCCAGGTAAGAATTCAGGAAATCATAGTATGTTATGGTTAAGTATAAATACAGTAGTCATTCAAGTAGTCTTTTGGTATGACGCTGCAATTTTTAGTGAATTGGCATAGATTTAAAAATGTGTGCTGTTCTTTTAACATCCCTCCTTTGCATTTCTATGCCAGGGTGTGGCCGCTATGCTGGAGGCCAGGGCTACAACAGTATTGGCCACTTTTGTGGTGGCTGGGCTGGTAACTGTGGTGATGGAGGCATAGGAGGCAGCACTTGGTACCTGGTCTGTGATCGCTGTCGGGAAAAATACCTGAGAGAGAAACAGACTGCTGCAAGGGAAAAGGTACCCTACTGCTGGTGCAAGGTTTTAGCACTTAAATCAGTCTCTAATTTATTGAAACACCTTCAGCTTTTTTCATCACACTGACTTTTTGAACCAAACCCAATCTGCATGGTCTTTGCTAGGTAAAGCAGTCAAGGAAGAAACCTCTGCAAGTGAAGACCCCAAGGGCACTGCCCACAATGGAGGCCCACCAGGTGATTCGGGCAAACGCTTTGTTCCTGCTGTCCCTCAGCAGTGCTGCCGAGCCAAGCATGCTGTGTCACCACCCTCCCCGGCCACTGCATTCCCAGCTGCTCCCCAGCCTCAAGGAGGGCGTGTCAGATGAACTGCCCAATAAAATGGGCTGTCTCTACCTACAGACACTAGCTAGGTAGTTAACAGCTCAGTTAATAAGAGGTTTCCTTTTATAGATAAGTAAAATTTACAGTGACATGTTTTTGTAATGATTTGAATCACTCTCTTTTTATTCCCTAGGCAACACACAGAGAACTTTGGGGCCTACCAAGATGATAACCTCTTCCAAGATGAGATGAGGTATTTACGCTCCACATCTGTTCCTGCGCCCTACATTTCAGTCACGCCTGACGCCTGCCCCAATGTGTTTGAGGAACCTGAGAGCAACATGAAATCAATGCCCCCCAGGTAAAACATCTTACTTGTGCCATTTCCTTAATTACTTTTCGTCATTAGTGTTTTTACAAAATGAGTATATTCCTGCCATTGCTCACCAGTGTTTTCACTACATTACTACCTTCTGCTGTTTATGAACTAAATAGACACACATTCTAAATTGCATATTGTTTTTATAGTTACTTAAATATTCCATTTTATTTTCCCCGAAATAATGAACGGAGCTTCAGAGCAGACCAGCAGATAATGCCATTTATTTCAAGCAGATTCATGCAGATATACACCATCCTCTCTGCCTCCCTCTCTCCTCCCTGCACCCTATACAATTTGACAGCAAGCACACTCGCATATTGTTCAGAAAATTGGGATGCCTCTTTATCATGACCACCCTCATTTTTCACAGTACAAAAGAGCCTGGCTGCCTCTTTTTCTGTTAAGGGCTAATTAAGTCAAATCAAAGAAAATTTTATCTTTTTAATGTTTATTTATTAAATTACTGCTAAAGGCTGTTCACATCTTTATGTCCATCCATCTCTTCCTCATACCCTCAACAGTTGCTGAATAGGAACACACAATGTTTTGTTAAAGAAAGACACTTTAAATTAAAAGTCAGAAAGGATTTTGATGTCTTCAATTATATTTTAATTTGAGGTTAAACAGTATATATATCTTTTTGTGTTTATGGGCTTTCTTTTAGTCTTGAGACCAGTCCAATTACAGACAGCGACACGGCTAAGCGTACAGTGTTTCAGAGGTCTTACTCGGTGGTAGCCTCTGAGTATGACAAGCAACACTCACCCTCTCCAGCCCGGGTCAAAGCCGTGCCCAGACGCAGGGTCCACAGTGGTGATGCAGGTAATCACATGTAACTTTTAAGAAATGATTTGTGATACTGAGGGTTAAATGAGTTACGGCATCATCTGTTACATTGACTTGCTCTGTCCCCCATTCAGAGGTGGGCTCCTCCCTGTTGAGGCACCCGTCTCCAGAGCTCTCGCGGCTGATCTCGGCCCACGGCTCCCTCAGCAAGGGGGAGAGGAACTTCCAGTGGCCTGTTTTGGCTTTCGTTATCCAGCACCATGACTTGGAGGGCCTGGAGGTGGCCATGAAGCATGCACTGAGGAAGTCTGCCTGCAGAGTGTTTGCCATGGAGGTACAGATGTCTAGGCTGCAATATCTGTCTCAATCTCAGAGCTCAATCATTCTTTAATTATTGCTTATTATACTACTGTGACTCAGGGTTATAGGCAATTTGTTGGCTTGATATTATGATTGAATCAATTAGATTTGTGTAATAAATTAGCTAATATATTTTAATTTCACTCTGGTTTTGTCTCTAGGCAGTAATAAGACTATTAAGTGTGATTTACTCTTGGTATCCCTGTCAGGCATTCAACTGGCTGCTATGCAATGTGATCCAGACCACATCGCTGCATGACATCCTTTGGCATTTTGTAGCATCTCTCACTCCGTCGCCCTTTGAACCAGAGGATGAGGAGGATGATGAGAACAAGGGGAACAAAGAAAATGTGGAACAGGTAATGAATGGTTAAAAAGTAAAAACAGATGCCTGAATACTTTTGCTTTGTCGTTGCATCTTCTGATTAGGAATATCTCCACTTGTTACAGGAAAGAGACCTTGGCGTTTGTGAACATCCTCTGTCTGATATTGTTATCGCCGGGGAGGCAGCTCATCCTCTCCCTCACACTTTCCACCGCCTCCTTCAGACCATCTCTGACCTCATGATGTCACTTCCTAGCGGCAGCTCACTTCAGCAGATGGCACTCAGGTAGCATTTCTAGCTGAGAATATGCCACTTTATTAGCAACAAATCACTTCACGATTGTAACTGTCACTACCTCCTTTATATTTTTTGCCAGTTTGAACTTCTGTTGTATCAGAATGTAAATCTTTGTAACTTGTACTTTTAGGTGCTGGAGTCTCAAGTTCAAGCAGTCGGACCACCAGTTCCTCCACCAGAGCAACGTTTTCCATCACATCAACAATATTTTGTCCAAATCGGATGATGGAGACAGCGAGGAGAGCTTCAACATCAGTGTGCAGTCAGGCTACGAAGCAATGAGCCAGGCAAGAAAACAACCACGATTTCACTTACTTAATTATACATCAAATCCGTCTTCTGATGGTCAAGAGAGATTGAACCAACAGTTAACATCTCATTGTTATATATCTGTCCTGCACTGACCTGATGCCAATATGTCTGTGTGTGCTGATAGGATCTCTGCGTGGTGACCTGTCTGAAGGATCTGACCAGTGTAGTGGACATCAAGACGTCCAGTCGTCCTGCCATGATCGGCAGCCTAACAGACGGCTCCACAGAGACCTTCTGGGAATCTGGAGATGAGGACAAGAACAAAACCAAGAGCATCACCATCAGCTGTGTGAAAGGCATAAACGCCTCCTCTGTGACTGTTCATGTGGACAACTCCAGAGACATTGGGGTAAGGGAGCACTGAATTGTTTGGGGGTAATAAACTAACTGTTATACTACAAATACAAAATTACAGCCACAGTGGAATTGATGATGAGAATGTATTTAATGGATTTTCTAATGGCTTTCATTGAATTAATTTTTTTCCTCCACAGAACAAAGTCACATCAGTGACATTCCTGTGTGGAAAAGCAATAGAAGACCTCTGCAGAATTAAACAGGTATGGTCAGTTTCTTTGGCTTTACAATAAGTGAGTTAAGAACATGTGAATTGACTATAACCAGTACAATTTGTGCTTTAGTGAATGCTGTTAAAAGTTTAGAGAGTGTGTTTAAAGCTTGAGTGTCTGAAGTGCAGCCGAATCTGTATCACTGAGATCAAAGCCATTTTCAAAACACAAAAATATCTGACCTGAGGCATCTCTTTTCTGCTGTGCTATATATAGCTATATATACTGATCACTTACTTCCTCTTCAAAATTGTATTGACTCCCTTTCAATCAAGGGATGTAGAAATAGTAGAGAATTAAATTAGAGGGTTGTTTTTATAAGGCACACTGTGGTTAATACACTACAGACTGGCATGCACATGTGGCTGAGCTCTATGAATACCCTTATGCCTTTTCATCTCAGGTTGACCTTGACTCGCGTCACATGGGCTGGGTCACCAGTGAGCTTCCTGGAGGAGATCATCATGTGGTCAAGGTGGAAATGAAAGGTCCTGAAAACACCCTGAGGGTGCGCCAGGTGAAGGTCCTTGGTTGGAAAGAGGGTGAGAGCATCAAGATTCCTGGACAGATCTCAGCCAGCATGGCCCAGCAGAAGAACTGCGAGGCCGAGACCCTCCGAGTTTTCCGCCTCATCACCTCTCAGGTCGGTCTTCTTCTGCTTCAGCCATATCATCACCTGGCATGTTATTTTTCTATAATCATACTGTACTGTCTGATTGAAACCTTTACATTTTGCAGACATTACATTTTTGGCACAAATAGCTTGAGTTTCTTGAAAGTTTTATAGTTACTACTTGATTTTGTACATTTAGGTCTTTGGAAAACTGATCTGTGGAGATGCAGAGCCGACTCCAGAACAGGAGGAGAAAAACCTGCTTTCATCACCAGAGGGAGAAGACAAGGTCTGTATAATTTAACTGACCTGTGTAACTGACTTGCACATTTAGTGACCTTTCATCAAATGTTTTACTCTCTGTATTTTTCTGAACAGGTACCATCTGATGCAGACCTTAAAGAGCACATGGTGGGAATCATTTTCAGCAGGAGCAAACTGACCAACCTGCAGAAACAGGTAAATAATCAGTCCATTTAGTAGGATGAAATATTATTGTCTCAGCCCTCTAATCTAACATGTGTACTCAATTCCAGGTGTGCGCCCACATCGTCCAAGCCATCCGTATGGAGGCCACCCGTGTGAGGGAGGAGTGGGAGCACGCTATTTCCAGCAAAGAGAACGCCAACTCCCAACCCAGTGATGATGACGCCTCCTCAGACGCCTACTGCTTTGAGCTCCTGTCCATGGTCCTGGCTCTGAGTGGCTCCAACGTGGGCCGCCAGTACCTCGCTCAGCAGCTAACACTCATGCAAGACCTCTTCTCTCTGCTTCACACGGCTTCTCCTCGAGTACAAAGACAGGTGGGCAAGGACACACACATGAGAGGTTAATTCGTGTGCGGTTTGGTGTTTGAAGGTAACACGTGGCATTTTCTTGTAAACGACAAATTAATGTTTACATTCACTGTTTCTCACCAAAACCCATTTTATGTTGAGTGCATTTCTTTCTCAGTAAAAATTTGCTAAGCTGATTTTGTTGTGAAACCTGCATTGTTTAAAGCCTGTGTTTAATAACTGTTTAATAACTGGCATAGGGGCAGGATATGCCTCCTGCATATCCTGCCCCTATGCCGTGTTTCTTGGCACATCGCTGCCACCAACTGTCAGTCAGCGGAACAGCATAAAACTGGCAGCAGGAATGTGTATTATGTCCTTATGCACACCATAAGGACATAATACAAAACGGAGACCTGCTCATCAGAATATTGCACCTAAGAGCTACTAGTGGTTAAAAGTTCTGTTTTGCTGTGTTTGCAAATGACCAGGAACAAAGAACTGTCGCTCACTGTTGTCCACAATGTGGTCAATGTCAGAGTCTAGTGTGGTAAACATTTTAACCCGACAAAGATCCAGCTATGATCAAAACTTTGTCCATTTAAATAAATTTACATCACATGTAGGCATGACACATACTTTCAAATAATGTTTTATGTTGTATGTAAGTTCTTGTTTGCTCTCTGATCTTGCCTCTTCTCAGGTGACATCTTTGCTAAGACGCGTCCTTCCAGAGGTGACACCAGTGCGACTTGCCAGCATCATCGGGGTGAAGGCTCTGCCACCAGCAGACATCAGTGATATCATCCACTCCACAGAGAAGGGAGACTGGAACAAGCTCGGCATCCTTGACATGTTCCTGGGCTGCATCGCAAAAGCCCTCACTGTGCAGCTGAAAGCCAAAGGCACCACCATCTCAGGCACAGCCGGCATGGCTGCTGGCAAAGGGGTCACTACTGTGACGCTGCCCATGATCTTCAACTCCAGGTGAGTTACGGCTTATTGGGATACTCAGAAGTATGTAATTTATGAGAGTCAGAACAACACAAATTCACTCAGTTTGTAGATTTTTATGCATGTTGCCCCTTCCTGTTCTGTCCAGCTACATCCGCAGAGGGGAGAGCCACTGGTGGATGAAAGGCTCCACTCCTCCTCAGATTGCAGAGATCATCATAAAGCTGGTGAAAGACATGGCAGCTGTAAGTTCCAGTTTTTATTGATCCCTCTTTTTAACCGCCTGCCCTACTCATGTAACCACATTCATTGTCTTAGTTGTGGATTTTGTATTTTCTTAACTCAGTTGCACTAAAAAAAAAGCACTTCTAAGACAGTCATGTGCTGTTTTTAGGGCCACCTTTCAGATGCTTGGTCCAGAGTCACCAAAAATGCAATAGCTGAGACCATTATAGCCCTGACTAAAATGGAGGAGGAGCATCGGTCCCCTGTACGCTGTATCGCCACCACAAGGGTATGGATACCTATTTCATCATATGAGAGCATGTATCTATGATTAAGAATACAGGAAATTAAGTAATCATATATAATTTCCTTTTGTGAATCATAGCTGTGGTTGGCATTGGCATCACTGTGTGTGCTAGACCAGGACCATGTGGACAGGCTGTCCTCTGGCCGCTGGATGGGCAAAGATGGACAGCAGAAGCAGATGGTGAGAATGAAAAGAGCTGCACTGTGTGAAAATGTAACCAGAAGCACAATTAAGTAACATCCTCTGCCTCTATCCACAGCCCATGTGTGACAACCACGACGACGGTGAGACAGCAGCCATCATACTGTGTAACATGTGTGGCAACCTCTGCACTGACTGCGACCGCTTCCTCCACCTCCACCGACGCACACGCTCTCACCAGAGACAGGTTAGTTATAGTCATTTACCTGAATGGGAGTAATGTGAAGCAGTTTATAGAAGGAATGTGGGAAAAAAACTGCTTTGATTTTAAGTCTTATTTTTATGACCGCTTTCAGGTGTTCAAGGAGGAAGAGGAGGCCATAAAGGTGGATCTCCATGAAGGCTGTGGAAGGACCAAGCTCTTCTGGCTCATGGCTCTGGCTGACTCAAAGACTATGAAAGCTATGGTGGAGTTCAGAGAGCACACAGGTAACATAGAAACAGACCATATCAGTGTCTCTGCATAACAGTAGTCAGTGTTGCCAGTATATTATTGAAAAACATGCTTATATTAATTAACAATTAATTAACATTATATTAAAAAATGATTTGGTTTCACACCTTTGTACCTCCAGATTTTTTTTACTGCAACGTATGTAAACTTAGTTTGACAAATCTTAATATGATTTGCAGGTAAACCAGCCTCCAGCAGCTCTGATGCCTGCAGGTTCTGTGGCACGAGGAATGGCACCGAGCTGTCTGCAGTGGGCAGCGTCTGCTCTGACCCAGACTGCCAGGTACTTAACATCAACTGTAAACAAGAAAACTTAACCACTTAACTTATCTGGATATCTTTATGGTAGACTTTGATTTATATATCAAAACTGTTGTTTTGACAGAGAAGTTGAAGCTCTAAAAATAATCTAAAATATATTTTTTAGTTTTTGTTACACAAAATACACACAACATAAACACACATATACAAAAGCAATAATAACAAACCTAAATTTTTATACTTTTATTTTAACCATCTGTCTATCCTTTCTGTAAAAACAAATTTACGTGCAATTATATTTTAATTAATTAATTATAATTATATTTTATCAAGAAATGAACAAATATCTATGCAAGAAGTATACAAGGCTATGTAGAGTTTTGTATTTAAGTGTATATTTTATAAGAAAGTAAAGACCAACGCTAAACCTACAGATTCATTTGTAATGAAATTAACATGTCAGCTGTGGTTCCTAAGCCTCACCGGTTTCTCTCATGTGCTCTCCTGTAGGAGTACGCTAAACTGGCATGCAGTAAGACTCATCCTTGTGGACACCCCTGTGGAGGAGTTAAGAATGAGGAGACCTGCCTCCCATGTCTGCATGGCTGTGACAAGAGCACTGGCTGTCTGAAGCAGGATGCAGATGACATGTGTATGATCTGCTTCACAGAAGCCCTCTCTGCTGCTCCTGCAGTACAGGTAAGCTCTAAATATAACTGTTTGTCCATCAGGTGTAAGATTTACAGTTCTGGATTAAAGTTTGTCCTTATTTAACGTTTGACTCTCTGTTCTGTTCTCAGCTGGACTGCACTCATGTTTTCCACCTTCAGTGTACTCGTCGTGTGCTTGAAAATCGTTGGCTCGGGCCCCGTATCACGTTTGGGTTCATGTTGTGTCCGATTTGTAAGGTAAGCTGTTACCTGAGCCCGACTGACTGAAGAGATTAAGTTAGCAACAAAGAGGTTGAAAACTGTTTACCCTACGCCTCATAGTTGAGTGAGCTGTGTTTGTTTGAATGTATTGTTAAAAAAGCTCAGATTACTGTGCTGCCTTTGTGAAATGCTGTACAGTAACACAACACAACTACATTAATGAATGCTGACTGCTTTGTTTGTTTCACGGTTTGCCTGCAGAACAAAATCAATCACTCAGTGATCAAGGACCTGCTCGACCCCATCAAGGAGCTTTATGAGGATGTGAGGAGAAAGGCTCTGATGAGGCTGGAGTATGAGGGTCTGCATAAGAGTGAGGCAATAACTACGCCAGGAGCACGCTTCCACAACGACCCTGCAGGCTTTGCCATGAACCGATACGCATACTATGTCTGCTACAAGTGCAAGAAGGTACCACATAAACTAAAGATGCAAAACATTTTAAATTAAATGTTGTTTAGGGGTAAAAAAATTAATGGCATCCTCTTTTTCAAGGCCTACTTTGGTGGAGAGGCACGCTGCGATGCAGAGGCAGGACAGGGAGATGACTACGACCCCAGTGAGCTGATCTGTGGAGCATGCTCAGATGTCTCAAGGGCACAGGTGGGTCAATGATACCTGTGAGGACCCTGGCTAAACAATAACCACCTTAAAGGAATAGTTCAACTTATTTACAAGTTATATTGTGCTTGTTTACTCTGTGTAAAAAGTAAAGTGAAATGAAATGGTGCTCATCTGTACTCATAAAACAAAAGATGAGCCTACCCCTGTTTCATTTTTTACCATCACCAGATGTGCTCCAAGCATGGCACAGACTTCCTCGAGTATAAATGCCGGTACTGCTGCTCGGTGGCTGTTTTCTTCTGCTTTGGCACCACGCACTTCTGCAACGCCTGCCACGACGACTTCCAGAGGATGACCAGTGTCCCCAAGGAGGAACTACCCCATTGTCCTGCAGGTACTTACTGATTCTACTGAATTTACTCTTCTGGTATAGTTTTGATATTTGGCATATAATGACTGACACAAAGACTCAGACCTTGGAGCTTGGAAAGTGTGACAGAAAAAAGCTGAGATATAATCCTTGTCCTTTCTGTCACAGGGCCCAAAGGCAAACAGCTGGAGGGTACTGAGTGCCCCTTGCATGTGGTTCACCCACCAACAGGGGAGGAGTTCGCCTTGGGCTGTGGGGTGTGCAGGAATGCCCACACCTTCTAAACAACCCGAGACTTTTACTGAAAATCAGTTTGTCTACTGTGATTTCTGGCTGCTGCTGAAGCTCAGCCGTGAAGCTTGGCTCTTGCATTGTCAAGTCTCCTGGACACTGGACCGGGTTTCTGCTCTACGCCAAGAGTCCTCAGGTCTGCTCTTCTACCTAGATCAGTATCGGGGCCCTGCTACGAACATGAGCTACGGCTCCTTTGGATTCAGAGTAACCTGAATGGGGGGGAAAAAAAGAACAATAGAATTATAAAAACAAAAAAAAAAACAGAAGATAAAAAAAAAAACAGAAAATAACTTGTGACGTGTTTGCATGCGGCCGTTGTATTCCCTCGGCTTCTATAGACGTTGCACACCTCCTGAAGTGTAACAATACAAGATTAAACATTGAATATGAAATAAATTTGCTTTAAAAAAAAAAAAAGAAGGAACAGGCCGTATTTCCAGCTTCCTAACTATAAATTTAAAATATTGTTGTATGTAAACCTTTTTCGTAATCTTGTACAGTATTCTCCACTGTCAAGTGCATCATGGGTTGACGGACAAAAAAAAAAAGATGAGCTGGTGGATAAGACTGTTAAGAAAACTGTTTGGGCGGAAAATAGTGTTCGATTTATCTAATCTTGTATATAACGATACTATTCAAAATAGCTGTATTCCGAAGTTGCTACTCTTCACTTCAGTTTTGTTTGATATTCTGGGTTATGTTTTGAGCCAGAACTTTTAATGAAGTGCAATACTGGGTGTGCCTCCTATTTTGCAGCTGTTTAACCTATGGAATGTATGTCAATAAAGCCACTGTACATTTTTATACAGTAGAGAGTCGTAATTTCCCCCTCTTCTAAATGTCAGATTTCTTTTGTTGTCTAGAAATGAGGAGGAGGAGCCTGGCACCCGCAGTGATTGATGGTGGTTGTAAATCCTATTTGCAGCTCTGTTTTAAAAAAGACATATGTACCAAATCCTACAGTGATACAAAAACAAACAAAAAACCTCACAGTGAAACGGATTACAGCTGAATTATTTGAGGGGCCAGTCTTCACACCAAATAAAATTGTGCACCTGTAATGCTTTTCCCTAGTAGGAGGCAGGGAGACTTGGGAGGGTGGGGGTGGTCAGGACAGAGTGTGGGGGGAAAAAAGCAGCTGCTGTTATATAAAAAAGCTTAATACTTGTGAATCTGCTCTGTAATATCTGTGGTGGATGGAGTTGAATGGTAATAAACCAGGTTCTCTGTTTCACAAAGTATACAACTGTGTTGTTTCTTAACGAGCGGTGGCATTTTCACGAAATGACTGAAGTGCTAGCCTTTGATTTGAGGAAGACATGACGCTGCCAAATCTAGCTGAAGTTATATATGATTAGTTTATACTTAATTTCTGTAATACTAGAATCAAAAGGCTGACATCCTTGTGCATCTCGGCAGAGACTAAAAAAATACTACGATGTGTTACTCAGCCTCATTTCCTCGTACCAGGCTGCAAAATGAATTCAGTCAGGTCTGAATGACTGGCAAAATAAAGACTTGTAGAATTCCCAGTGACCCTAGAAATTCCTACTTCTGACTCTTAGTTATTGCTTACTGTTTGTATCCATATCAGTTGCAATAATAATGTGGTTTGCATGTGGCAGGAGGAGCCGAATAACTTTGGGTTTTGTTCTGTTGCTCAGACAAAACAAAACCTTTGAAGCTGTCACCTCAGACTCTGAGAAACTGGGATGGATGTTTTCCAACTCCAAGTGCATGCATGAAAGTTACTTCCCACTTTTGCAAAAATGTATTAATACTTTATTCATAAAAAAAATGTGTAAAGTTCAAATTGGGGAATACAACAATAAAGAGTCTAAGACAGGAAAAGGACACAATTGGGGATAATGATAAATATTTGCTCTTTCCAGCTTCTCACGTGTGAGTTCATGCTTTTCTTTTTCATTATGTTTGTAGACTGTATCTTTGGGTTTTGGATTGTCTTTAAAATAAAACTATTAAAAATAAAATTTAACTACACTTACTTTGGTAAAACATAACAGGCATTTCTTACTATTTTCTGAAATTTTATAGATCTAATGATTAATCAGTAAATCGAGATAATCAGTGGATTAATCTATAATGAAAATAATTAGTTGCAGCCAAGAAGCCAAATCATTATAGCCCAGAGATTTAAAGATTCAAGACGAGGATGTATAAATCATCCAAAAGAATATACATATTTAAAAAAATATCTGCACCCGAGTTTGTCACAATGTCGGAGTGAGTCGGTTGCACTCCAAGAAAAAAAGGGAACTTGTACTTTTTAAATCGCTACCGAGTCAGTCATCGCTCCAGCAGAGACGATCTTTACCAACAGCCATTTCGCATTGCATTTCCCATGATGCAGCGCTGCTGTCACAACAACACTTCGCCATTTCACATTCGCGGGAGCCGTAACTCCTGCGGAACAAGTAGGTCAACCGAGCGGAGGTACCAGACTCCGGCCTTTTCCTCACCGAAAAACATTCTCTCCCGCTTCCTCATCGCCCAGCGGTTCCGATGCGTGTTATCTGGTTGGTGCGAATGAGCTTTTCCAGCGTGGGCCCGGGCTGAAGCGTCAAGTCTGCCAGTTATCGGATTTTCCTGCTAACAGCTAGTGAGCTAGCTGTGTGTAAACAACAAGGTAGGATGTTTGGACAGGCTGGGTTGTGCCCAGAGTGAGTCAGTGTGGAAATGCTGTGGGTCACTCTGCTATTAATAATAGCCTTGACTTTTATTATAATTCAAAGATTTCTTTCACGTGTGTTTGCTCACTAATCGACGTAAGCTAACGGTTACATTCATTCACTGCGGCGGTTATTTTATCGTTAAACGGTTTCTTGTTGATGTAGTTCAGCCCGAGCATTGGTGCAACAAGACAGGCTGCACAGTCAGCTATTCACTACTGAATTAAATCTTCCGCCCTGCATATCATTTCAGTGTATAAACGGTTACCTGCTTAAACACGGCCTCCTGCTAATGTACAGACGGACGAAAAGTTCAAGGGAAAACCTGAATAAATGGACGGAGAAACATAACGAGTGCAGATACACACACAGGTGCACTGCGTGGTGCAATTAATTTATATTTGAAAACAATATATAGCTGTTTTATGACATAATCTCTGTAAAAGTTGCTTGATCCTCAAGGCTTCAACCAGTCAAGCACTGCAGGTCCCCTGCTAGGATGAATTTATGTGTATCTATATAGGAAAGTGAGGATAATTTATTTTCAGATTCATCAGTATAATTTACTGTGTAGTTAAAACGTGTCTCTGGATTATAACAAGCTCATTTATCTCTGTGTTTCAGGATGAAGCGGATGAAAGGAGCTGAGGAGGGCAGCAACAGCTCCTCTAGCAAAAGCCCAGCAGAGGGTTGCAAGAAGGTTCGGAAGCAGATGAGCGAGGAGTCAGAGGCAGTAGTGGCCGGTGAGTCACCAGACTGTGACTGGGCACGGCTGCCTCAGGAGCTCCTGCTCCACGTCTTCCAGTACCTTCCGCTGCTGGACCGGGCTTATGCCTCTCAGGTGTGCCGCCGGTGGAACCAGGCTTTTCACATGCCCGAGCTGTGGAGATGCTTCGAGTTTGAGCTTAACCAGCCAGCCAGCTCTTACCTGAAAGCCACACATCCAGACCTCATCAAGCAGATCATAAAGAGGCACTCCAACCACCTGCAGTATGTCAGCTTCAAGGTGAGCAAGCAAAAGCATTTGTGTCTGTGCAGAATTTTGCAACACAAACAAGGTTTAAATAACTCACTAGCACCATCTGGTTTAAAAGTATTGCTTTTGTGTTCCTGACGTGTTCTTCAACCTTTGTTTGTACTTTCCAGGTGGACAGTAGCACAGAGTCTGCAGAGGCAGCTTGTGACATTCTTTCACAGCTGGTGAACTGCTCACTGAAGACCTTGGGGCTCATCTCTACAGCCAGGCCCAGTTTCATGGAGGTTCCAAAGGTATAATTAACAAACTCAAGGGGTCTGGGTTTTTATAGTATCCTGTTACTCAGGTTTGTAAAGGACTCAAAGGAAGTCTTCCTGTTATAGTGTAAATTCTCATGTTATTATAAAGTGCTACTTCATTAACATGCTGGTATCCTTAAGCTATGGCTGAGCATGTTTGTGAACAAGGCAGTTTTTATATTCTGATCTTTTCTGAGGATGGGGCTGAAAAGCAGTGTTTGTTCTCATTCATGGCCAAGGACAAATTTGTGATTAGTTCCACAGCCTTTGCAAGTCTTATTTTGTCTCTCGCTGTGCACATTGAGGGGTCTTTGAGGGGCACCAGTGCATGAGTTAGTTTATGACTTAAAGCGTTCATCATCACAGCAGCTTGAAACTTTTTACACATACTGTACATGTACATTTTTGAGTTCCCCACGTTCTCCACATCCCAGTATTTAGAATTCCATTTCGAAGCACATTCTAAACCTGCAGAGCCTCGGTGCACTTAAGAGGCACCTTCTTTTACAGCAGAAGGTGTTACACCTGGCTTTTCTCATGCATCACGCATGCAAATAATATTTTTGTGCAGAAATTATTGTGTGAATAAACGCTGTTTGCTACTTTCTCTTGCTAACTTAATTAAGGAGTCAGAGACAAACAGGAAGAAGTAGAGAGCGTCATGTTGTAGCAGGAGCCATCCACACAAGGGCTGATGAATACTTAAATAAAATGCTGTGCAAACCAGGCTACTGGTTAAAACTTCATGCTCTACATTATGAAAAATTTTGTTTTAGTTTGACACATTTCAAGATCAAAATGTAAATTTAACATGCAAACTATCATAGGCCACCTTTGTGCCAAATATAAATGATTGAAATAAGATAAGAATAAGCTGAGGCACATTTTAGCCGCTTCTAAAATGTGCTGTCAGCCTCTGAATGCTTTATAATTCAGTGTGTGGTCTTTGTCCTTCCACAGTCTCATTTCATCTCAGCTCTCACTGTGGTGTTCGTCAACTCGAAGTCGCTGTCTTCGCTGAAGATTGACGACACGCCAGTGGATGATCCGTCTCTGAAGGTGCTGGTGGCCAACAACAGTGACACCCTGAAACTGCTGAAGATGAGCAGCTGCCCTCACGTCTCTCCAGCAGGTACAGTGACAGCAAAAACTCCTGTCGCTGTTTCAGTGTTTTCAGATTAGAGAAAACAACTTTGTTGTGCTTTTATTGTATGTTTTCTTTTCTTTCTCTTCTTGTGGCAGCAAAATATTTTCATTTGAAGTCTGTGTTTCACTTTTAGTTTGAGTCACAAGGCTGTAAGTGTTTTCCATTGGGTGGCTTACTAAGACACTGTCTGCCCCCGTACAGTACAGTGTTGTCATTTCATGTGGTGGACTGGCAGACATCACATGATATATTATAAATCAACTGTTATGTGGTTTCCCTGTTCCTCCCTCTTACATTCATTTTCCTGGAACTGTTTTAATTGTCAGATTAAAAACTGCTGATTCAGCTGCAACCTCTTGCAAATATAGTGGATGCTTTGTGCTTAGAAGCAATTCATTTTTTGCCCTCCTGCAACTTACCATAGGTTTACAGGAGTTTTCTTATTTTTAGGAAAATAAAAAACTGGACTTGATGTTTTAAAAGCACAATCTGTTTGTGTTTTTAGGAATCCTGTGTGTGGCAGACCAGTGTCATGGGCTGAGAGAGCTAGCACTGAACTACCACCTCTTGAGTGATGAACTCCTTCTGGCCCTCTCCTCCGAGAAACACGTCCACCTGGAACACTTGCGCATCGATGTGGTGAGCGAGAACCCTGGCCAGCACTTCCACACCATCAAAAAGAGCAGCTGGGACGCCATGGTGCGGCACTCACCCAAATTCAACCTCGTCATGTACTTCTTCCTCTATGAGGACGAGTTCGGCCCTTTCTTTAATGAGGAGATCCCCGTCACACACCTCTACTTTGGCCGCTCTGTCAGCAAGGAGGTCTTGGGCCGCGTTGGACTCCACTGCCCCCGTCTGGTGGAGCTGGTGGTGTGCGCCAACGGCCTGCGACCTCTGGACGAGGAGCTGATCCGCATTGCAAAGCACTGCACCCAGCTGTCAGCCATCGGCCTGGGAGAGTGCGAAGTTTCCTGCAGTGCGTTTGTGGAGTTTGTCAAGATGTGTGGCCGGAGGCTGTCACAGCTGTCCATCATGGAGGAGGTGCTGATTCCTGATCACAAATACTCCCTGGATGAGATTCACTGGGAGGTTTCGAAGCACCTGGGCCGGGTCTGGTTCCCAGACATGATGCCAACCTGGTAAAGTAAAGCCATGGAGGAGTTCAGCACGTCAGGTATGCGGTGTAGAACAGCCATGGCCTCCATTTTTGCACTGAAAAACTTTTAAATGCTCAGCTGTAGTGGAATGTTTGGTGCCAACATGGAGAGCATAAACTTGCTGAACCCCTGTATGGACGGAGTGCAGGACAGGGCAATAATGTGGCACCCGCTACACAATGTTATCATGTAGTGCAAACACCACAAAAATCTCTGCCTGATAGCTTCAACATGGACTGTGGAATCCTGCTTTGTCTAATGAGGAGACAGAACTCAGCATGCTGGCTTCTTCACATATGAAACAATCAGCGCAGTGCAGGTGGAAATATTTGACTAAAACAAAGCAATGTTTTTATTACTGCAAACTGAGTTATATGGACATTGTAGCTTGGTTATGATAATCTATATTATGAGAGATGTGTGTTTGTGTATGTGTGCATATGTGCGTGCGTGGGTGTGTGTGTTTTATTGGGTTTTTTTTTTTTTTTTTTTAACATTGTGTAGTAATTTGAGACAATTAGGCGCACAATTGCATGTTGTTACACTACCACTTGGCCTACTTAAATCCAGTCTGAGATAGCTCTGTAACACAGTAGGGCGTTGGAGTTTTCCCAGTTCCTGCAGTGTTATGTGCATTTAGGATGATGTTGTTTGGCAGTGTAGTTGAGAGTGGCTGGGTCCTTCAGCTCATTTTAAACTAATTTAAACAAAAAGAGCAGCAGTTGTGTGACTTCTTGCTTTTCTTTCTCACCTGAACACAGTCACGCATCAAAGAAAACACAATTGTTGAAAATGTTAGTAGTTGGCCAGGAGAGAAACAGAAATGTGTGTGTGTGTGTATATATAGGTCTCTATATTTGTGATGTGAAGGTGTACAATATTGATCAATGTCATGGATTTTTAATTTCTCCAAGTTATGCAGATATTTTGTTCCTGCATCGTGCATCAATTGGCTTGACAAATTAATTTTTCTGTTTTATTAAGGAGGGTTCTGTACAGTCATAGATTTCCCAAGCACTTTAAATGAATACCAAATCATCGCTGGGACAAACTAAGTCCTTCTATCATAATGAACGCATGAAATGAGCTTTATAATGCTCCAATTTGTCTTAGTTGGACCCAGATTTTAATGCCGACTATTTACACTGTTCTTAGCTTGTAATGAGTCAGATACCAAGAACAGTATGTTGAAGTGATGAAGCTGTAAGTACTCATATTTTAAAAAACAAAAACAGTCAGAGAAATGATTCTATGTAAATATAAACAGTGCACAGACATGTCTGAATTTGAAGGTAGATATTGGTAAAGTCTACAACCTTCTTTGTAGTCATTCAACAATAGACTAGTCTCTGCAGCTATTAGCTCACCTATGCACGCTGAGAGGGAAAAACTAGCCCTTTGTGTCTCTCAGGCGCATTAAATGAATATATTTCTTATATAGGTTTCATTTGTATCTTCTGCTATTTGCCTGTTCAAGCTCTAAACCTGTTGTGAATATCTGCCCTCCTGTTTGCCAGCATTTGCTCTGTATCATGTTATCACATCATACGTACAGCAGAGGAAGCAGTATTCATCTTTTCATGACCAACACCGTCTTTGCAGATTTCAGTAGCGCTCCTGTCCCAGACATCCATTCATTTCAGTCAAAAGAGATTTGGCAAGTCAGATGAGTGAAACAAACTTTTTTTTCCTTTAAGAAGGAAGTCAAATGCATCTGTATATAAAACGCTGTGTGTTTGATTATTATGAATAGAAATGTAATTATTTCTTTATTTCACCCTCTGTCAGGGTTTGAAGTTTCCTTAACGGCTCGTGTCTTTTATAAAACCAGAGTGCGAGTTATCCTTTACTAGATGGATCTTTTTCATACTGTAGTCACTAGAGAAGATGTGTAATTTATTGATATGGATAGTTCTTTTGTAAGAAATTTGTGTTCAGTTATACAAAAAAAAAAGCAATCCTTATAACCAGCAAGCAGACCAGCAGCAAGAGTGGTTTTAGTGGTTTAGGCCCACCTCTGTTGCCATGGCTTTGTGGCATGCAGGTGGTTTTGAGTCCACTACTTTACAAGTTTAATCATTAATCAGCACATAGAAAGATTTTAACAAGGAAGCATCACACTCCATTTAGTGAAGTTAACCCTGCACTCTTTGTGTGGAGGAAGGGCATCATTTTTGTCTTAAACTGTGTTAAAGAATATTTATTTTCCAGCTTCAGGAAAAATGAAAAAAAAAAAAACGTGAAACATCAAAAGACACTTAACTGGGATCTATTTAGAAAGAGCTGGAGTAATAGATTGTAAAAATCTGTAGCAACGGGTAGAAATCACTTCAGATTTCGAGAAATTGCTTGCAAAATTTCCGACAGTAAATGTTATTAAAAGCTACATAAGCAAGTTTAAAGAGAGATCATTTGTCAAAAATGTATTTTTATAAAAAGCTATTGGTAGTGGAGAAACCTATGGATGTCAGTGTAGTATTAGGATCTGTGTAAAACCCCAGATTTTGATTTATTTTTCTGCCAGACTTCATTCCTTTTATCCATCATTTTCACGTAGGCATTTCATGTAGCCAAACGGTAACGTAAACTAAAACTGAGACAACTTCATTGCTGGAAGTGCAGATGCTTCTTTGTAGTATTTGATGAACTGACGTAGTCTATTGATGATATTGGTCTCTGATCACTGAAGTAGACACCTGTGCTGATTGTCTGTGCTCATGTACATTAGCATCTCAACGGTACAGTAACATATCTTGATTATTTTTCATTATTTGTGCAGTGCATTAAACAGTGGCTGTGATAGCAGTGAAGGCTGTGTCTCGAGACTCTACTGGTTTCAAACCATTTTCCTGTTGTCTTGAATGGCTTTTATTTGACATTTCTGCCGGATGAATTAAACCTGTTTCACATAAATTAAGAAGGACAATTTATTTATCTTTCTTAATAAATACGCCTCTTGTCAGTCAGTAATTGTTATTTTAACCTCATTGGTTCAGAGAGTCCTCCAGTATGTTTTACTTGGAGTAAACTGGTGTTGACAATGCTGTCCTTTAGTCTTGCTTCAGTATGGAAAATGCTTTGTCTACTTTGCTTTACTGGTCACCTGTCTTGAAATTAAACTTGTTTTGGATATGTGATCTTATGCCGGTAATAAAAATGTGTGAATGTACTCTTTGCATCTGTCCTTTGATTATTTTCTAAACACTGCAGTACATAAGAAAGCACATATTTAGCTCAAATTAAAAATAAAAATCACAATGCATGTGAGAAGGAGTAAAAAATATATATATTGGAAAAACTGAGTTGCAAAATGTAACAGCTACACATTTACACTGTGATAATGACACATCCATGTAGAGTCACAATAACTAAGGTAATTTTTGGTCTTTAAGTCCAGAAATAAGGACAATTAGTGCTAAGATTTTGACATGCTTGAAACACAGTCCTTGTCATTTTGTTGGTGAACATCACTGCCCATGCTTTGCAACACCTTGTGTCCATATTTGTCCAGTATCTCTGCTGGGAAAAAATCTTACCACAGCGTCCATTTAGTAGCTGTTCTGGGGATCATATCGCATGTTCTTCATCAGCAGGTGGAGGAGTTTTCCATGTTAGATTTCCATGTTTTTCTGAGCACTCACACACTTCTATGACTGACTTCTTGCTGACGTTGGCTTAAAATTTAGGGTGCAAACGCAGCAATGCTCCAATAAAACCAGGGAAGAAGAAGACTGCAAGCTAACAAACACGGATGTAAACAAAGCACAATACAAAACGTTCAAATCATGAGCTTTGCAAATATTTTATGAGGAAGGAAATGCAACATGTTTGTTAGGCCTCAGGAATACATGGAATGCATTGTGGTGAGAAACACTGATTGATAACACAACTTTTGTTTGTTAACAAAATAAAAAACTGCAGAGGGCACTTGTTGAGACTGCTTTCTCAACTGCTGTTTCCCAGGGTCAAAAAATAACTTTGAAACTCAACAACTACTTTGATAATCAATTAATAATTTAAGTCACTTATCAAACATTCACTGGTTTCAGCTTCTCAAATTGCTGCTTTTTAGTTATTGCTAATGTATTTAGCTTTTGGATAATTAATTAGTAAACTGATCAATCATTAATGAAATAACTGCAGAGCAGATGGGATGTTAAGGCAAAGGCACCTCTTCATATGTAATCTGCACATAGGGAGGTTTCATTGGCAGATGCCAGTACTCAAAGTTGTAGTAGAGGTAGAAGCTCTTGTCCAGCACAACCTTTTTATAACCCTCTAACAGACTGATGGCAAAGTCTGTAAATGACTGGTGTGGCCTGAATGTGTGGTAAAATTTGCGGATGTCCACTGCCAGATTCTTCAGAGCGGGCTGTCCGAATATGGCACTGTCATTGCCGAGGTATGTGGGCTCGCCGCTGTACAGGTAGATCTTGGTGTAGTTGGTTTGCGATCGACTGGACAGTTTGGCACCAAGGTCCGTCAACTTCCTGTATGTGCGGTGGACAAACTGGGAGCAGTCGTAGGACTCGAACCACACTGTGGCGTTAGGACTGGGGTCAGAAAGAACTGTCCATGTCTCGTAATAGATACCAGTCTTGTTGTCGTCTTGGACCCACTGAGCCAAGTCATTGAACTGGTTCCCTGGAGAAACAAAGGGAAATTAGATTAATACCAGAAACGCCAAATGTCAAGCAGGAAACACAAGAAAATACCATTTGGAGTGTGTAAATGTATTTTTTTCTGACTGAATCTGAACAACTTCCGATACTGGGTTCTAGAGAAACAGTGTCAATACGAATAATCATGGTGACAGAGCAGCATTACAGCACTGAATTATCCATTCATCCAATGATTTTCTACATCTAAATCACTTCTAAAATGAAATTTGACCTGATAGGTGGATAATTTACCATATTCCAGAAGATGTACTGGAAAAAGGATAATTCAAATATAAAAGAACATCATCCATGTATAAAGAAATGTGATTTTTTTTAACTGCCTATAGTTCTACCTTTAATGTGCCGATGATTTCCAGTATTGGCCGTCATAGTTCAATGGCCAAATTAAAAAGAAGTGGAGTAATACTCAGATCACAGTACCCTGTCTTTGGTGCTCTGCCCCAAGCCTTTTTGTTACTAGAAAATATGTAAATCACAAAAATACAGTTTCAGTTTTCAAAAAGCTGGGTGATTTCTTAAAACAGCTGGGCACTGTAGTTTTTAGGAAATGTATCTCAAATATGACTAAATAGTTCTCGTGTTGGATTAATACACATTTGTTCAAAAACAAATCCACTCATATCCATACTTCCTGTTGGCCTCTATGAGCAAAGATGCAAGATTAGACGTGTGAAATCTCACCAGTTATTTCTCCTATTTTCTCCAAGGTGCCATTTTGTGACCAGTGTAAGTCATCGATGCCTTCAAAGAAGCAGGCGGCTCCCTGGTTGCACCAGAAAGGTGCGTACACCTCAGGTCTGAGGTGAGGGAAGGTGCAGTTACCCAGCTGAAACAGCTCGTACCACTCCATGGTGTAGTTGGCCCCCGTCTCTGAACTGCTGAACCCAATAGCATCATGCATGATATGCTGTGAACCAAGCAGAAACATTATACAGGCTCTGTGTGTGGACATGGGGGAAGTGTGTACAGCTGTGTTTCTATGAATAAATATAGTACCTCTATATTTAATTAACTTTCAGAGTTAAACATGTTCCACCATCTGCACACAGCTACAGTGCAACACAGTCTTTCCTTCATCTCAGTTTCAGATAATATAATTATATTATAACAACATAAAGGATACACCCACGTCTCTGCATTTTTCATGAGCCTGATAAAGACGTGAGCAAAACACCTTGCGACTAAATAAAAGTGCCTCAAACACTTTTGATTCGTTCATCAAATCTCATTCACGCTTTCTTTAATTTTTTAATGTCCACACCTCAATAATGAGTCCAAAAGCTGACAATTCTTTAAAAGAAAGTATCTTCGGCAGCATCATCAGATTGTTTGACCACAAGAGGATTAATGTACTTACAAGTTTTCCCAGTAAATCTCCGTACTTGAATTCCCACACGGGTGTTTGTAGCCGATAAACTGAGATTACATCAGTGTCTCTCATGTAGGGAATTCGTCCATCCCGGTCACCAGTGGGGCAGAACGGGTAGAGAGCTTCACAGTAAGAGTCCGGATCAGGACGGCGATCAAACCGTCTGGGGATGACATGACATGAGAAAGGGGTTGCAGACCATGCCAGCACCAAGGAGAGTTTTATGCCATTATAGAACCTCTGTAACAAGGTTTGCCAGTAGTAATCAACCCAAGAATAAAAACAGAACATGCAAAAATCCTGTTTCCCTGTGTGTGTGTGGGTGTTCATAATACATATGTGTTCATAAATAGATGGTTTGATTAAAAACTGGCAGCTGTATACTCAGTTGGCAGTCTAATGCTATACACCTGCAGTAAATCATACCTTCATGACAGCTATAATGTTCTGTTTTTGTTGTAACTGTTTTAGAGAGATGTTGATTCAACTGTATGGTTTTACAAAGTCGTTGTATGGATATGGTGACAGGGTTTAGATAGATATAAAAAGTATTTTTAGAAATCAAAGACCAAATCAAAGACAAGTTGTGTAAAACTATGTCTTCTTTTTAATTTTGGGGAATATTTATGTCCAACGATGTGCCTGTCATTACATTAACAATACAATATAACAATGTGAACAATACCACTTGTTGTATCACACTTCTCTAAATGCTCATACAGTGAGATGCTGTAGAGTCCAAAGTTTCCAAAGTCAAGTGAACGCAGCAGCTATATTTCAGCAGCTTCGATTGATTTTAGATCAGTTTAAGGTCTTCTGTTAAATAATCCTTGAATGTGACTGCACACACATCATGTCTGAAATTTAGAAAATGCCTGATTAAGACTTCTAGGGGTGTATCATACCTTAAGTATGGCTGCGTTGTTATAAAAGTTAATTTCAACTGGATTTTTGACGATGACAGAAAATGTAATCGAGTGTTTTTAGGACTCAGTCAGTCAGAAGCTGAGGACAGAAGCTCTTTCCAGCTCAGAGTCTCCTACAGTTTTAACTTTCCTCCGAACACTTGACTCACATGACTCAACGTTACCGGGAAAACATCGTGGAGAAGCAAAGGTTTGGTGCCGTCGTACCTGTAGGGAACGGGCCACTGCCGCTGAACATGAGTCCTGAGCTGAGCGACCACATGAAGAAACAGCAGCAGGTTGAAACACAGAATAAGCTCCGTGTGAGTCATGTTAAAGCCTCAAACACACACTGAAAAAATACAAATTAAAAGCAGAAGCTGGGACGACAGTCTCCCCATGGTCCTTCCCCTCTGAGCTGACTTCCTGATTAGTAGTCACATGGTTTTGTTGATGACACGAAATCACATGACGAGTCCAAACAAGCAGAACTTAATCATTTTATCACATGTGGAAATAAGTAAAGAAAATACATGATTATAGAAGTAGATACAATTAATGATGTGGAAATATAAATAAATGAATAGGGAAAAAACATTTATACGAACAAGCTTGAAAATAAAAGACAAATATTCTTTCTTTATTTTAATTGACCATTTATTTATTTATTTCATTTAACTTCAGTTCATTTCTTCTCAGTGTATTATGCTCCTTTGCTACTATTTTTAAACAGGTGTCCTGTGTCCCTTGTGGACCCTAATAATTAAAGACTAAATGATAAATAATGATAAATAATGAAAAATAAAATTACATCAAAATAAATGTTGAAAAATAGTGACATAAATATATAAATACATGACTAAGTACATTAATAACTAGAATCTAATTAGTTTAAATTATGATAAAATAATTAAATAAGCAGTGAAAATACACATCCAAATAAATAAATTAAGATCAGTCTGAATGAATCAACATATATAAATTAACTGTGAAACTTAACTCCAACTTATTAAATTATTACACTTAAATATCCAGTGTTATTCTGCTCCATTATACCTCTCATTATATGTGTACATTGAGTTTTATAGTCTACTTATATCAGAATTTATATTTTAATTTATATTTTTCAGAAAACAAAAAGGTGAACCGTCTAATAAGAAGTGTAATTACACTTATCTCGTAAACATCAGCTGGTCTGTTAAGGGTTTACACACAAGATGGCGCTAGAGCACTGAGAAGCCTGGATTCACACACGCGGCCTTTTGGAGCGCAGAAGAAGGAATCTAAAGGGGCGTCCTCTGCGCTGACAGTCCGCCATGCTCAGCCTGCTGCACCATTGTGGTAGAAACTTACTGACATTCAGGACCGTCCACACCGTGAGAAAGAGTTATTACTCGGCTCAGATGGGTAAACGCGTGGCCGTGGTGCTGGCGGGCTGCGGAGTTTATGATGGCAGCGAGATCCACGAGGCCTCCGCTGTTTTGGTTCACCTGAGCAGAGGAGGTGCGACCGTAAGTCTGATAGACAGCTCTGATCTGCGAGTGCTCGTACCGTTACGTTCGTGTAGTTCTGTGCGTGCAAAGCGCGGACAGGTCGGAAAAGTGTGTGAGATACACTCTATAAGCACATTATCAGTCGCTTCATACGATGCAACCCGCTGGGCAGTGTTGCTTTTTTCTTGTTTTCAAGTGACACAAAGTTAGATGCACATGCTGCAGGGTTTTGGGATGTGTGGGTCACACAGGCCTGACCTGTAAAACTTGTTAAATGTAGCACAAGTGGACAAAATTAGACACAGAAATCGACCCGGTTTAAAATCACAACAAGACACAAGACACTACCGGACTGAACTGAGAGTTTAGGGAACAGTGTCCTCTCTTAACGCTGCGTGTCATTCAGTTTCATTTACAGATGTGCAGCTATAGGCAAGGACAGTCACTGCTTTATCGGTGTTTCATACCTTTTTTATACATATAGTGCCCTGAAAACTGCCATCCACGTTGTTTGACCCATATTGTTTGAAATTACACAGATAAAGCATGACAACAACTTTTTAAAGTATGGGTTCTTTTCCTCCATGTTTCCGATGTTTTTCTTGTGTTTGTAGATGAAGGCTAAAGAGGAGATTTACAGCTTTTCCCTGTTTTTTAGCTTATCATGGTAAAATTTAATATCTTTGTGTATTGAAACAGTCTGATTAAAAACAAATTATTAGCAAATGTCATGTTAAATTCAAGGAACATTTTATTAACTGAAAAAGGATCAATGGGTAAAAATAATTACTAGTTGCAATCCTGATGGTGTCTGATGGCTTTTTATGTTATGAAACTAAAGTCATCGCCTTTGCTTTTATCACCTGCAGGTAAACATGTTTGCCCCCAACATCGACCAGATGCACGTGGTGGATCATCTGAAAGGCGAACCGTCTCAGGAGAAAAGAAACGTGTTGGTGGAGAGCGCAAGGCTGGCCCGTGGAAACATCCAGGACCTGGCTAAACTCAGAGTCGAAGACCATGATGCTGTTATATTCCCAGGTTTGGAACTAAAAACATAATAGCCTGCTCCATCACCGAGAAGATCTTTCTTTGTCCTGCTGTTACACGCTTCACTGATTTATTCTAAATATTGTCTCAGTCTTGATTGAGACCCTGTGAGGTTGAAACCAGTGCCTGGCTTTGATTCTTTTGATGTCTGGCAGGTGGTTTTGGGGCAGCGAAGAACCTTTGCACATGGGCAGTGCAGGGGAAGGACTGCACTGTTAATGATGGGGTCAAGGCCACGCTGCAGGCGTTCCACGGCAACGGCAAACCCATCGGCCTCTGCTGCATCTCACCGGTCCTTGCTGCCAAGGTGTTTCCTGGGTGTGAGGTCACTGTCGGTCTTGAGAAGGATGAAAAGTGAGTCCAACATATTCAAACACGTGATATGTCTTCTAGTATAATTCCAGTTTTTTACAACCTGGGTTTTGTTATCATAGTTTCAGTTTTACTTCACGTTTTGCTCACTAAGTGAGATTTGTGACCGCAGCAACATTGAAAGTAGAGTGACAGTCTTCCTTGTTCATGGTTGACCTCTGTACTTACCAAAGTTGAGTGAACACAATTTTTTCAGATTATTGCCACATTTTGGGTGTGCCCATTTTTGCTTTTTTTCCTTTTCTTTTTCTTTACTCCTCAGTTTTTTTCTAAGCCGTTGGCCTTTTTGCAACCTTTTGATCATCAGTGTGGTTGGACTGGGAAATCCACACTGATGCATTTCTTTTAACTAATAAAGATCAACATTTCAGCAGAATGCCCTTTTCAGGATAAGATACAGCAGTCACCTGACATTTGTCCCAGCTGGGACAGGTGTTTTAAATCAGGGCATCAATTAAAAGGCCAGTCTAAGAGGAGGCTGAGATTAAATGCAGGTCCACATAACAAAGAACAAACCAGAAAAATCAGGTCATAGTCAAAATAGAAAACATGGCAATGATATGCATAGAAGAAAGTGCATGTGTATATATATATATAAATATAGAACAGAAAAATGTCAACAGAATATGTTAACATGTCCTAGTTAATCTCACCTACACCTTTTTACAGCGTAATTTAATCAATATTAATTATATTCTAAGTTACAAAAATAAGACCCAAGTTGGAATAAATTTTAATTTTCCCTAACTGTCTGTAAAAGCCACCTTCAACCGGCTAAACATGGTTTGGTCACTCTTTGGTTTTTCTGTCAGGTACCCCGATACTACTGATACCGCGGCGGCCATCAACCAGCTGAGCTGCAAACACATGAGCAAGAGCGTCAGCGAGAGCCACGTGGACGAAAAGAACAAGCTGGTCACCACCTGTGCCTTCATGTGCAACGCTCCCATCCATGAGATATTTGACGGGATCGGATCGATGGTGCAGGACGTGCTGAAACTTGCTTGATTCAACTGAAACTTGACGGACGGTGGAAACGGGGAAGATTGGTGGTCATGGTGTTTTAGCGAGCTTTAGCTGCCAGCTGACCTGATGTAGTGTCACCTTGATTAGAAGCACTTCCAGATACTCCTGAAATATCCATGTTTGTTAGTAGTAATGTGCACTGCATGGTCTAATTCTTCAGGTTTAACTCAATCTTACTGGATTATATTCAGATGCAGTGGATTAGTGACAGTTTTGTTGACAAAAAAATAAATCATAAAATCATCATGGAGATTTTATGCATAAAATGAATAAAATAAAATGAAAAGGTTCACTTTTTCAGTTCACTTTATTTCAGACCCACGCACCACAGAAGAAAAACATAAGTGGAAATGTGCATGCCACGTGGAGAAGTTTAGATTATTACAAGTCTTCACACAGATACTCGCCACACTGGCCTCATTAAATACTGGATAATTACAAAGCTCTTGTGCTGTATAACTTTGCATGTGAACTACTTGTCATTCTCAGATATGAGCCCAAGATTGAGCATTCACTCACTCTTTCAATGTTTCCTACCAAATCAATCACTCCCTCCACTCCGTCCGTGCTCAGCACTGAAGAAGCATTAACCCTGAACTTCTCCACCAGGTCCTTGTGACTCAGTGGCTTCCTCCAGTGGCCGTAAAAAGTGTCACATCTGGCTGAATAACTCTGCCCTTCATCTGTTTCTATCTCGGCCTCACAGTACATTTTGTCAAAGCTGGGTTGGTTATCCTTAGGGGTCTCCATCTTCACTTTGGACAGGAGCTCCTTCAGAGCAGGCCGATTAATTTGAGCTTCGCTGAAGGAAGCCACTGTGACTTTGTTATCCAGCAGGGCCGAGCAGGCATTGAACTGAAATGAGTGCCTGGCCTGGTGCTCTGTGGCAGGAAACGGGCAGTTAACATACTTGGATGGAGGTACTCGTAGAGTGATGTGTCGGATCTGGCTGAGGTCAAAGCTCCCGACTGCATTTTCAAGCTTTGCGCGGACTGCCAGAGCTGCGTCAACAACCCAGTGCATCCCCAAATGAGCCGGGATGCGCTTGACGGCCACATTCTGATCTTCCAGAGTCCATCTAAAGCCACTAGAAGCAGAATCAGCCATCGCTGAAGGAGTGTAGTCTTTGTAGTAAACCCCAAACCCGGAGTCCATATCCAGAATGGCTGGATTCCCCTCCAGTCCAATCTGGGCCAGCTGAGCGGCCTCCAGGCCTCTCCGAGCAGCATTTCCTATGTGGAGAGGTTTGGTTTGTGTGGCAGCATTGGCCAGGGGAGCCCCAGCAGACGAGGCCGCGATAGCCAGAGCATGACTGCACTGTGCAGGGGACAGACCCAGGAGCTTGGCTGAGGCTGCAGCACTGCCCATCACCCCAACAACACTGGGAGGGTGGAATCTGAGAGTGTCAGGAAAGAGGAGGAAAGATGATCAAAACATTAGGATATATTCAAGTTTAATAATTAATTGCTAAGGCTTTGATGATGCCTGAATGAAACAAATAGTCTGAAAGAAAACTAACAACTATTTTGTTAATCGGTTTTCATTCACTGGTTCCAGCTTATCAAATGTGAGGGTTTTCTCTTTATCTCTGTCTGTATTTTTGTTTTCTATGTGATGACAAACTGAAGATTTAAGAGATAGACATCATCATTATCTGAGCATTAATTCTGATTTGTGTGTTGTTTGTATTGCGCAGACTAAAATCCATTCACCACCCGCACTTCTAAAACCAAAACTATCTTCATGGGTGTTGTTCTTGTACTCTCACCTTTCAGGGATGTTGTATGCCTCTCTGGAGAACCTCATGAGTCTGCCCTGCACCTCAATGCCAACATTAAAGGCCAAAAGCAGGTCTAGACCAGAGGGCTGGCTGGGCAGAGTCTCTGCCAGGGCCAGCAGCGCAGGCAGCACAGCTCCCGAGGGATGAGTAGCAGGGTGCCACGTGTCGTCAAAGTCCATGGAGTGAACCTGTCAGCAGACAATGTGACAGAGCCGATAACCAGCGGTCAAACCAGCCCTGCATCACATTCATGTTTTCTGTGTATTATAATGCTTTTATTTGACCAAACTTACAGCGATGCCATTGACAAATGCAGCATAGTGAGGAGGGAGAATTACGTCTGATTTCCCCCAAACTGTGCTCCTCTCCTCAGACGTGAAAATCTGCAATCACACATATTAAGATGAGGATAAATGTACAATTAAATAGGGACGTGAATGTCACTATTCAGTAGAGAAGTTTCCTGCTTATAGCAAACACAACTCTGAACAAACAGCAGAATAAAACAAATTATCTATCTACTATTGAAGTACAAGAAGTAGTCTAATAATGCAAGCATCTTGTAGAAAAGGAAATTAATCAAAAACTCTGTACAACAGTGGGTTGAGCTCATTCAGTCAGCTGTAAAAGAAATCTGACTATCAGTAGGTTATAATGTGAGGCTCAGAGAAACACAGACAACTTCTAATGAGGACAAATAAATAAGATTTGATGAATATGACAAGCTGACACTAATGAAAAGAGATGCAATGGATATATAGTATATAGAGAGTTGACAAATATTGGCAATTAGTATTTAAAATAGAATATAAGTGATCTTTGTGGTGTTATCAACCTTACTTTAGTCAAGTAAAATGCATTAGGTGTTTGTATTATTTATATTATGCTGCCATATTACATATTTTAGTATATATAGAATAATTCCACTCTCATCAGACACTTTACTGTACCTGGCTGTACATGAGAGCCTTGTTGAAGACAGCTGTCCTGGTTCCTAACAACCCAACACCCAGAGTGTCCAGAATCATCCTTTTGCTTCTGTTAATCACACCATCTGTCAGCTGAGCGGTGCTGAGAGCATGGACAGCAGCTCCAAAGCTCTCCGTTATACGCTGGTAGGGTGAAAAAGGACCAGTCAGTCCAAAACTCAAGATGCAAACCACCCCATAGACCAGACTAAGAAAATTAAATATGTTGCATGTATCTGCCTTTAAAACCAAAAATACTGTCCATAAGGTGCCTAAGCTGAATCATATGCAGTCAAATTCTGTAAAAATGTAAGAAAATATTTAAATCTAAGAAAAGTGCATGATAGTATGAAAGAAAACAGCAGTACCTTTCGTAGCATTGTTGTAGCTCAACTCAAAAATGTCTTCAAATGACAAAATCTCAGCACAGACCTCTTTTATAGGTAAATGCACTCTCTGAAGGCTGGTCTATGAAATTTCCAAAGTGAGTATAAACCACTAGGATGAGAAGTAGGAACTTTCACAATGACTGAATGTCCCCGTTGGTGATTTTTTTCCCCGATTCTGATTTTTGTTTGGTAGCTAGTAGATTAGCAGAGCCTTCTACATTGCTTGTTTTTGCTTTGTTTTAATTCCAAATGTCTGCACTTGAAAGCTACATTTAACTTCTGATTTAAAAGAAGTGGATCCTGTGCAGAATATGAAAAACTAAACTGGTAAGGAGACTTTATTGCAGGTGACATGGTGTCTTTCACAACTCTTTTTTTTTTTTTTTTAAACAACAGACCGTGGAAATTCAACTTGCTGCAGTGGGAAGTTTTGAGGGAAATGACTCAAATCTCAGCCAATTTACTCACTAACATCCTCATGACAAAAAATGATTTCAAACAGCTGGGAAATAATGACTGCGAAGCAGCAACTTTGACCTCGGTTGTGATGCTTACCCCTTTGTTGACACCACATCACGTTCCAAATATACCCTCATGAATGGATTACAAACTGGATACTATTTAACACTAAAAATGGACATTATTACAATATTTTTTTTATGCAACTGTCAATGCACTGTCTGAATTTAGGAAGATTTGGTCCAGTTTACATTCACAATACTAAAGTTTAAACCATTTATCCGTTACTTTTTAGCTTTCTGTTCCAGCTGTTTTTCATTACCTTTAGCTCTGTGTTTCACTTTTAGTTAACTATGCCAGACTGTGGCTTCACACGATGGAAGACCAGCACAGTCTGCAGATTTAACCCACATGAAGCTGGTTTGGTGAACTCGGCAGAAAGAAGAAGAAAAGCAAACAACAAATCCAACACATTTGTGGGAACGTCAGCAACAGTGTTTTTTTGTTTTTGTTTGTTTTTTTAATCTCCAGTTGTTTATTTGTTCTATGTTTAAATTTTAGAAACAGTGAGACACTGAATTATGTGAGTTTAAATAACTTCAGTCAGTACAAAGTCCTCTTGAGTAATTAAATGAAGTTTATCTGATTTGTTAAAGCTGCGAGGACAAATTTCAGTTTTAAGCATTGGGACTGAGCATGTTTGCAAGTCGTCACTTCTTCAAAGAGCCGCTTGTATGTTTGAAGGTTTGAAGACTGTATGTCTCTCTCTTTCTCTCCCTCTCTCTCCCCTCTCTCTGATGTGTGAGGTGCTGGCTGCATTTCCTTAAGACCTGCAATGGGTGTCACTCTTTCCATATTTTCCAACCATGTCTTGGTTTCAAAGCTTGAAGAACTAAAGCCAGCTGCATGGCTCCTGGTTTTTTGTGTGTTCCTCTGGGATTTGAGAAAAAGAGAAATCTTGACATAATTTATTTGATTAATTAAACAGTCAATTGATAGTTGAGCCGAACAGGGTAGGAAGAAAAGAAATGACACATAATCAAATGTGGGTGTTTGCTCTATGTAATGCTGGAAGAGACTACATGGATTTGTGTTCTCTCCGTCTATCTATATCTGTATGTGTGTGGGCTTGTTTTACTATATTTGTGGGGTCCAAAAACCAGGAGGCCAGTATACTTGTGTCCACCGAAATGCTGGACCCCAGCAGTTTACACGTCTGTTTGAGGGATAACATCTTGGTTTTAGGTTTCAGGATGGGATGAGGTTTAGGTTAGGGTTAGGGTAATTTATTAGGGCATTTAGTTACGCTGGTTAAGGCTAAGGAGCAAGGGGTGTAATGTCAATAACTGGTCCCCACGAACGTTTTTGTGTGCGTGTGAGTAAGATTGGGGGACTCAGACGAGACCACCCATTTTTTTTTATTTTTTTTTTTAATTTTGGTGACGACTCAGTCATTTAATGGTTAAACGTTAACTTAACAGTCAATCCGTCACGCACGCGCACTCACGCACGCGGTAAGCCCAGGCTTCATAAACGAGCCGCGGCCACTTTGTTGCTCAGTGTTTCCACTGATCCCACATCAGTGCAGCGTCTCAGAGAAGATGGCACTGGCTGACACAGAGCGCGGAGTGTCCAACTGCGGGGACTCGGGCTCCCCGTTCTCAGAGATTATTGAGCTGAACGTCGGCGGACAGGTTTATGTCACCAGGCACAAGACTCTGATCGCCGTCCCAGACTCGCTCCTCTGGAACATGTTCAGCAAGAAGTCACCCAAGGAGTTGGCGAGAGACAGCAAAGGGCGCTTCTTCTTGGACAGGGACGGGTTCTTGTTCCGCTACATCCTAGATTATCTCCGAGACCTGAACTTGGTCCTGCCGGACTACTTCCCCGAGAAGAGTCGACTGCAGAGGGAGGCTGACTTTTTCCAGCTGCGGGACCTTGCCAAACGCCTCAGCCCACGGGTGAGTAAGGATAATTCGATCAGCGAGGAGATCAGCCAGAGTGACACAGAGGAAGGTGCGCAGCAGTGCGGCTCCTCTGGCGGCATGGAGACTTTACGCACCGTGTCTGTCAGCGGGGCCATGCGCTCCCCATCACTGGACTCCAGAAAATCGGGCTATATCACTATAGGATACCGCGGCTCGTACACCATTGGAAGAGACATCCAAACCGATGCCAAATTCAGGAGAGTGGCGCGCATCACGGTTTGCGGGAAGACCTCACTGGCCAAAGAAGTGTTTGGTGACACGCTGAATGAGAGCAGAGACCCGGACAGGCCCCCGGAGAGATACACATCCCGCTACTATCTGAAGTATAATTTTCTAGAGCAGGCATTTGACAAGCTGACAGAGGTGGGCTTCCACATGGTGGCCTGCAGCTCCACAGGCACCTGCGCCTACACCAGCAATGATCCAAACGAGGACAAAATCTGGACAAGCTACACTGAATACGTCTTCTGCCGGGAATAACTAATAGTATTCATGTCATGTCGATGTAAATAGACATTTCATAATCTAGAGGGGAATGTCTTTAAAAGTATCGCATTGGCTGTGTTGAATAGCAACGTTTGCCAAGGGTTCACAGTAACTGCAATAAATACTGCCCCATTCGAAAAATAGCCAAGTAGCAGTATTACCACCTCTGAGGTTAACCAGAGACACGAAATGCCCCCAAAATAGATTCTACACTACATTTTGACAGTATGTCAAGAGAAGATAAAGCACTTTGGATGGTGAAAGTTGAGCAGAGCATCGTTTGAGTTGACATACTCATCCAAAGCCCTATTTCATGGAAAACATCAACAAAACGCCACCATCTCCATTCATGGAACTGCATGTCAATGTTTCAGTCATATCTGACTCAGAGCTGTGTGAATTGAGCGGCATCCAAGAACAGACAAGCGACAATTAATATTCAGTGTCACTGTAACTTCTAGGCTTGCTTGATCACATGTTTGGCCAAGTTTTGTATTATCTAATAGGCTCTCATACCAGTTCTGTCACTGACATGATTGTAAGTGTATGTTCTTGCCTGGTAGAGTTGTATTTGTTAAACCTGCTCAGATGAAATAAAATCTTCTACTCTTGTTATTCTCAGCCCTTTGCCAATCATCCTATCTTCTTCCTAACATCTGCACAAAGCGTACAGTGTGACAAAATACTGGCATTCATCTCCCTCCAACCTTTTAAATTTTACTCAGTGGGGAATCAAAGAGTCAGCCTCAAAGAGCCATGCCCTACCCAGGAACCTCAGCCTGTCATGGCACTGAAGTGGGCAGCTCCACAAAACCTGCTTTAACCCAGAAGAAGCTCCATGGCCAGAAGTGAAATGTGTGTGGCAGTAATGTATATATACCTCTCATTGTGTTCTTGACTGACTAACAGAATCCTGACCGTGAACTTTCCTTGGCTCTGACTTAGTGCATTGCTCTTGTAAACTTCAGTTTCAAGGCACTACATCTATCTTCTGTTCAACTTTTCCCTGTTATTAAATCACACAAGAGGAAAACCTCCACCTCTGAACATAGTCAGCATGTAAATATTGCAGGAGGATCCGCTGCCACCTATCCATTTTGTCACACAAATTCAGCTGCATGCCTTGAGGATGCAAATAGTGCAGCTGTGCACACACACATGATGTCATTATCATTTAAAGTGTAAATAATGAAAGGGTCCAGCTGCACACAAATAGGAGGGTTCAGTCTGCCAGGGACTGTGGATGAATGGAGAGATGATTGGTGCACCTCTGCCGCAAGAGCACAATTATTTGACTGCCCAGTGTACAGCCAGCCCTGGATTACGTGTTTCATTCAAAACAGACATGAAGAAAATGACCTTACATTCAGAGCCATGGGGTGGGATTATAGAACATCAGGGGCTTATAGACCAGAGGCAGTGACATAACCTCTGTAGGGGTCCAGGGACATTCTCCCTGAGGGATCATCTTTGGGTTTCACGTGGTAAATACATCAGTCTGGTTCAATTTGGTTTTCAAGAGATGCTTATTTGCTATTTTGCTTATTTGCAAAATAGCAAATAAGCAAAAAAGCAAAATAAATTTAATGATGACCACAGCTTACAGGGACACATGAATACAACAGAGCCATCATTAATATGTTAGTAACAGCTGTGCTTTTCCTACTGTGGCAAATCACAATATCTGCTGTTAAACCGTCCTAAATTGTTAGAGCTTTGACTCTAGTGTAGTTGAGTCAAGAAATACTTTTTAGTCCCATTATAGCTAAGTAACACCACTATAAATTTAAGTGTGAACAAGCCCTTCTATCAAGTTCATTTCAATTCAATCAACGAATGGGTGGAGATGAAAAATATCCTGATAACTTCAGTTTTATGAACAAATGTAATGTACTCTAACTTTGTCTTGATGTTTTCTTGCCTAATGAGGTCTTAGGGATGCATACTTTACTTGGAAACCTACAATTCTCCTATTGCTTGCTCCTGTATTTCCAGGAAGCTCAAAATTTAAAAAAAGAAAAACAACAGATGACACAAACAACACAACACCTTGTGGCAGCCCAAATAACTATACAGGTTTACTGCACACAATGCAGCTGGGTGACAGCAGATGTGGCAGCTGCAGTGACCGAGACGATTCTTCACATCTGTGGTAATATTAGCCTTGATAAACTCATGATATTGTCACACGCCTGCACATATGTAAATTATTCTTTGTCAGATAGGAATGTGCAAGACAGTGATTTTTGTGGTTTAAATAAATGTGTTGTACCCCTGAAAAACAAAGAAATCCCAGATGAAACATTCAGGACAAACAAAAGATGTCTCAGGAAATATGCCAAAACATATTTGTTTCCTACGGAGCTCAAGAGAATTCAGTATTTTCAGGTCAAGTGACCTGATGTTTTTTCTGAAATGTAGAAACACACCAGACACTAATAATTACTCTGTTGTTATTTGTACCAGCATTCACTGGACCAAATGCAGGGAAACACCCTGGATCAGTCGCCAGTCCGTCACAGATATGAGCCTACGAACATCCACTGACTCACACCCACATTTACACACAGTGCAGCATGAGCATTTTGAGTGAGTGAGTCTCCACAACACTTGCATGTCTCTGGACTGTGGGAGGAGACCCACTCGAACATGTGCAGCAAAGGCTGTCATTCGTTGCCGAACAAATCGTTCAAGCTGTTGGAACACATGCACACGCAATCCCAATGTGCACTTGTAGAAATTAATAGATTTCTGTCAGTTAATAGAGAGCAGAGTTTTATACCTCCCTTGGGGTGCTTATTGTCTGTAATTTGAATTAAATGATAAGGATCTGCAAAGTACAGTCCATTCAGAGTCAGGCATTTCACTTTTACTAGTCTCCACTGTCATTTTATTTATATGTATTTTTACATTGTAAAATGAATGCTTCATTCAGGCTAACCTTCAATTAACTTTTTAGTGTTTAGTCACAGTATAATTGGTAGTAAGCAGTATTTGGATATCCATAGGCTGCAGTATCAAACTGTAAATGACACCATTTTGACTGTGCATTTGTTATTGACAAGCCACAGTTTGTTTAGCAGTATCCTGACAATCATTCATACAATAAAATATATCATAAAAGCCAAAGTTCCTACAGTCAACAGTATAAACCAATACAACCCACAAAACCAATAAAAGTGATTTGACTGATAAAACCATATTGCACAAAAGTATTACACACTACAGCAGAATATGGCATATTCAACAGTAAAACTAACACACAGAGTATTTCACATGCCAATATTACCATGTACAATTTAATTCAATTCAATTCAATTCAATTTTATTTATATAGCGCCAAATCATAACAGATAAAATAACAGTTTAACCAGTACAGTATTTGACTGCTGCTAATTAAAATCTTAACATCTTTTAAATATTTTTTATAATAGTTCAGTCTACATTTTGGGACTCTAGTTTTAAGAAATACTGTTACAAAGCAACAGAAAACAACACAGCCAACACGATTCTAGTTAGCACTGAATAAAGAAATAATGGAGCAATGAGAACTGTTACAACAATACACATTACACAGGATGATACAGTAAACACAGATGTCAGCTGCTGACATTTACCATAAATTCCCATGACTGTGTTGCCTTTCAGTAAAATGGAAATGTAATAAATGGGCTGTCAGGTTTTTCACTCTGAGTGATGATAGGATAACAGAGAACAAAGGAAGGAGTGTGCTGTGAGACAAAGTGAGTCAAGGACTTGAGGAAAATAGGAAAATTGAAAGAAAAATGACTTCATTGTCAACCATTGTTACTGTTCTTTCTTTTCTTATATTCTTATCTATATTTGTAATATTCGTTCCTCTCTCTCTCACTGCTCTTCTCTTCATGCTCTGCATTAAGCTCCCTGACATGAACCTCAGCAGATCAGGACTGTTTGAATTCCATGCATGGGTCCAGCGTGCGCTTCAGCTTCCTGAGTTATTTTAGATCAAAGTCGGTTTCATTAGCACATCACAACAGTAACTCTGGACCAAAGGATTCATTATTCTAATTAAATTCTGAGTCAGAAATACATTTTAAACTTGACTTCACAACAGGGGAAATACATCAGTCAGGATGGTTCCTGCTGTTATGCAAAGGCATAACATTATACTGTATCTTGAGGTAAAAAGGCTCATGTTGTTAACAGAACCCAGAGGCAACATGAAAATCCATTGGTGAGAGCAGTGTTAGAAAAATCTATCAAAACTATTGTCCAGCAACTTTCAGTTTTAACCACAGTCAGCTTTTGTGCAGTGTGCAGCACTTTTCTTTCTGTAATAAACAGGGCATTTGAGAATGCTAGCCCTCCTATTAGAATATCTGCTTTTATTGAACAATCCATAGCAGAGATGGAAAACATGGGGGGAGAGAGAGGGGTGGGGGTGTGACATGCAACAGAGGTCCCCTACTGAAATCAAACTGTGGACATTCCAGTTACACTGCATGAACCCCCGCCACTCAGTCACACGACTCCCTGCAAATAGCATGCTGTGTACCTTGAAAAAAATAAAATAGTAACTGACTTCTGACAGTATATGACTGAAAATGCATTCTCAATTGACAGAATAGAACATGCATTATACAGAATGTGCAGGCCACAGTAACCTATGTTAAACCAATAATGAATATGATGTTATCATGGAATACAAATATTGACTTTAGCAAATTGCCAGCATGAATTATTTCATTGTTTTTGGCTTAATGAGGTTTAACTGTTGATAATGTACAACACCAGTTACTGTGGTGAGATAGCAGCAGTATCAAATTGATTTTGTCTAAAAAAACCCTAAAATAACGAATTGGTTAACTGTGTGTGAGACGCTAAGCGTTGCTGTCAGAAAATAGCCTACATCCTGCTCATTCACACCCAAATACAGAAAGACGGCTTAGAGGGGAAAAAGTTCCTTCTTGAATTACTGAAGGGATGAATGTCGACTCTGAGGACGGCAACCATATTGCTTGTTTAATGAGAGACTGGCATGAATGGGAGCTTTCTCTCAATGAGATAACAGCTGCAGGAACAACAATAACAATAAAAATGTAACCAGTAATACAACATTAGCGATAGTAATGATCATTTATTTGGTCCAGAGGGACACTTTAGCTAAAGGGCAGCAGCTCAACACACTGTAGCTACTGTGTGCGCATGTGCCTGTGTTTAGATGAAAGACCTAAATTACACATACAAGACACACACAAAAATATGAGACAAGATATGAGAAAGAAATGTCCCACTGAGCCGTAAGTGTGATGTCTGGAGCCTCTGGAGCTACTGCTGCTATTGTTATAACACCAATAACATAAGACTAAGCACATTTCACATATGGCAAATGATGTCGCTGACAGTGCATCGCGTAGAAAATCGATTTTCATGAGAGTTCCTAACGTTCATTGCACCCCTTATTTTAGACTCCTCTTATTTTAGAATTCAGCTAGACGATCGCAAATGTCACCATTTGTGATCAGCAGCCTGCAGGCTAATGCAATGTGTCCTGATCACCTGAGCCGTGATGCTGCTCCATCCATCCACGTGGCCATTAAACCTCCCACCTTTCATGGCAGCTGAGTTCTTTTGAAAATTACAGTCATCAAATAGAAAATGCTCTTTCCACAGCTGCTGTGCACTTCTATAAAAGCTGCCTTATGTACTGGGACCACTCGTCTCACATGGAGACCTTTCATTTGAGTGTTCTCTGCATTCCGGGGGTTATTGCAAATTAGATGTCCTTTTAAGAAAGCAAAGCATTTGTTACCTGCTCGATGCTCTGCACAGCTCTAATTCCTCTGATAGTGCACCTGATTGCACATACCCTTTATACCTTTTTTTCCCTTTTTGGTCCCTGCACCAAACATTGGTCATCATTTTTGTACACAAAACCCTTTCTGAACTTGTGAGCTTTTTCTGGATTTCAGAATCAACTCCATTTCATCAGCAAATGGAGTTGAAAGCTTTGCAAAAAGCTAGTAAGCAGACCTTGAGTTAAGATTTTTACTGTTTCCAAAGACAAGAGGGAATTTTCCTGCTTACAGTTATGAGTTGTCTGAGTCACCCTGTAGAGTAGAATCAGTCCACAATGACAGGGTTGTGCCTGCACGAATGCGGTTCGTGGTATTCACATGAGTTCAGAGGATTGGTTTGTGAAGCCATTGCTCTAGTTCCACATCTGGCTTAGTTTTGGGAAGAAGCTTTTCTGTGAATCGGAGACAGAATTACAGAGTGCAGGAGCATAAATTAAAAAAAAACAAACTCTAAAAGCAAGTAACAACTCAGAAGCTTATGTCTGAATTTAGAAATATCTTTGATTAATGTACTGATACATTACTTTGGACAGAAGTGTAAAGCAGAATCAAGTGGAGTTCTGCTGTGCTGTGCTCCACAGCAACAGTTCTATGAGTACTGATGCAGTATAATACAGAGTAATCACTGCACTACCAGGGACAAGGTAGTTAATTCTTAGCAGTTTTTCTTAACAGGAAGTCCAGCTGAGCCTCTCATAGCTTCTCTCAAATGTATTTTCAACAACGCTTTGGATCAAATGAAGCGATAACTGTACCTATTATAAGCTTGTGCATGAAACACAGCATCTTGTCTTTCCTTAATAGTCTCATGTTTAGCTGTTAAAGTTGATTTGCGAAACCAAGGACTCACAGAAATGCCATCCAGTTTAAGTGATGTGACCTTAAAATGTGAACCCTTACTTTTATTTTCAAAATCCTTTCTCCATCTTTTAATCGAACGCTTACTGAGAATTTGACAAGATGATCAACACCACTCTTAAGCCTCTACACTAAATTTGTTGATTGAGCCAGCAGCTGGTTAGCCTAGCATAGCATTAAGGCTGGAAACAAACTACTGTAACACTCTGCCGACCAAGAAATAGTCTGGCACAGACTCCACTGTAAAACAGTAAATTGTTGTTTTTACATGTTTTTGGTACAGATGAAATAAATAAGATGTAACATGTTAATTAGAGCTGTATGAGTGCTGATAGGTGGATTTTGTGTCCTCTGGACAGAGACAGGAAAGCTGCTTCTCCTTCTTTCAAAAACCAAACCATTCCTTCAAACCAACTTCACTGGAATAAATTAGTCTACAGTACCAAAACCAGTCACTTGATCTAAGATGAGATCAGACTCTTCGTACACTATTCTGTAAAGGCTTTTTCAGTGAATTGGTTTAAAGCATTTGCTGTATAAATGGACATTTATACAGCACAGAGATGATTTTATGTAGTAAAAGTGTTCAGGAAAATACAAAAAAAGCATACATAGAATAAAATTACCCACTTCTGTAACATGGGAAGCTAAAATTTTAAATTCTTATTATTCTTTTGGCACTGATAATAAATATTTTTAGTCATGATGTGCTCCCAAAGTCTTCCTAATTCCTCTGAAAGTGCAACCAACTTTCAAAAGCTGGTTTGAATTTCATGCAGTGGAAGTTCGTTTTCTAAAGCATATCATTATTTTGTGATTAAGAACAACCATCTTCTTCTGTTTTGTTTGAGTGTGCACATTTCTGTTGGGCAGAATGCTGAGGACACAATTTTCCACAAAAGCCAACGGATGCAAATGGAGTATTTGAATTCTTAAAGGAATACAGTCCAACAATATATTTTTTGAAAACACTCCAAGGACATAATTTGTATTTGCATGAGTTGGGTCTACCCTTTAAGGAAAGACGTCAAATACTTCTTCAAGCACAAACTCCACTTCCAGATATGATTCAAGCACAAACACAACCCTCTCTCTAGCTATATAGTTGAGCATGTGAGGATATTGTTCTATTTATTCCATTTTCCTGGGAATTTCCACTACAGTTTTTCTACTACTGTGATGACTGACCTCTCCACTAAAAATACACAAACCACAGAGCCGCAGGAGAATTGTCTTTCACAGTAAATCTTACATTGTTCAGTTACGTCTAAACCCAGTGAAAAATCTAAAACTGTCAGAAAGGACCCATTTGTTACAATGGCCTTTTTTTCTCTGTTCGATCCTCACATTTCTGCACAAACCTTTGTGCACTTTTCTCTTTTGTTTTTATCGAATGCCCGTTCTTCCTTGTGCCTCTAAGTAAAAATATGAAATATACAGTGGAAGGCTGCAGGGCTAGACCATTTAGAATCATCTTATCACGTTCAATTTCTCTAACAACAGCTAGAATTTGCATCAGTTAAAATTAAAAACAAAAAGGTACAGGTATTGTGCGTTACTGCACTAGATAAAATTGACTGCAGTAGATAAAAATGAGGAAACATTAGCAGGATATACGTCTCAAGGCTACAAATCACAACAACCCTCGCAGAAGCTGATGCAACCACCAAGACAGCAGTGGTGTTCAGATAAAAAGGAATAAATGCCTGTATCTGTCATATCAGATTCAAAGCAAGAACAGGTGTAAAAAAAAAATTCTGTGCACAGAATTTCACAGGTGATTTCATCCAGCTTGCTTTGAGCTTTACTGCATTGCTCATCTGCACACTGGCTGTCTGACAATCCACAGTTTTTAGCAGGAGAATAAACACTGGAGGAGTTGATGGAGGCCCCTACAGATATTACATAACCCACGCTAAATCCATATCAGCCGACAGGGACACAATACAGGTGGACTATGCTTCTTTTGGGTGGTTTTTCCCTTTAATTTTGGCATTTGCATCAAGTAAAAGGAACAGTTCTCTCTGAGGAGTCACATCTGGCTGACAGGCTGGAGATATCTATCAAAGTCAGCATTCAAAGAGGGAAATGTTGTCAGCGGCACAGAACTAAAGCACGAGCTGTGCAGGAAGTCTGTGGTGTAATATGTGTGATCACAGCAATACTGTTACCACATTCAGGAGCAGGAACAATGCAGCAGTGATGCAGCGTGCAGAGCTATAGAAATACAAGCTTCGCAAAAGCTAAAACATCTAACATCTGCTTGACTCTTTTCCGACAGATGTCTGCCTCCTCTGCAGGACTTGTTTACAGCTTGATTAGATAACTAGGTCGAATAAGCTTCCTTCACTGCAGACAGCTTTTAATTTTCAAATATACAAGGGTACACGAGAGTCTTCTTTTGTTCTGGAAATTAACATATATGACATGGCTTATACTGGTTACCAAGGATACAAATTATGATGTGAAGGCTTATCAACTGCGAATAAAATTTTGTCAAAGCCACACTTCAGAAAAAATGCAAATATATCAACTCATCAGCGTTGTGGTTTTAGGTGGAGATGCGGAGAGACGAGTTTCTGTTTGACAGAAGATCCAAACCAAATGTTCTGCCACTGGAGCTTCAACCTTGAGGCAAAGCTTAGACTGCATGTTCTGCCAAACATCAGTGGAGTTATTTTAATGCTAGAAAAGCTTCACACCAGAGAACCACCTTTTAAAATATATTTGGACGGCATGTTACATATAACTGCTGCCACAATCCTACAAAAGGCATGTGCACATGCAATGCTACCTTTTTAGTTTCAACATTCAGTAATCTCTCTTTTATCAAAAACAATTCCTCTAGCCCATCGGTTAAGGTATAAGACAGTGTATGACACGTGCCTGGGCCTATGAATACCCGCAAAAGACCCTGCGGCCTGGAAAATAATAACTGAAAATATTTCCATTCAAGTGAACAGTGGAACAGTCTGAGAAGAGATGCAGTTTCCTTGCCACTTCTTTCAAGGACACTGCCAGGTTCATAGAGAGTCTCACAAGCTGTGAATTTGCCCTTTAGACTGTTTATTTCTATTTAAACAGATAAATGCGGGACATGCATCAGCAGCCTTCACTGGCATGTCAAGGATTGTTTTTCGCCACTTGAAGAGTCCCTCAAAGCCTATATCTCTATCTATTTTCATTTTATTCACAGGCTATTTTACGTACGCAGAGTTGTCTTGTTTTTTGTGACATTTGGTCTAAATTGATTTACTGTTACTGCAGATATTGTCTTGTATCATATTGTCGGAAAACGCCTTTGAATGATCTTAACTGAGGAAACTGAACTCTGTGGTCTTAGCCTTTGTTTTTTTACTTTTTAAAAAACATTTTATTTTCTAATCAAATAATACTGAATGAAAAAGCATTGCATTTGGAATATAATTCAATTATCGAGTCCTACCTATTATACTGAATTTGGTGCCACTCAGTCAGGACTTCAGAGGGTGTCCTGAGTCACCCAGCAGACGACGTGGTGCTTGTTCTTCTCAAACAGAGCACTGACCCGACTCTCACAGAGAAACCTTTAACTGTGCATCAATTGTAGGCATTAAGAGGATGCAGAGAGCTCAGCAGTCTGCAGTCAAATTCCACTCGTGTATTGACTCTGCTGCCGTATTTTCTCCTGTTTACAAAAAACCTCTCACTTGGATCCCCCACTGAGCATCAGAAAGAAACAGCCTGGCTATGCCAGACAATCGTTCAGCTGGTGGGGAAACGAGTGAGCTGTCTGACTATGACAAAAATACTGATCACTACATACGTGGTTGTGTTTTACCAGCAGCCACGGGTGTAGTGTCATAACTTTAATCTCTGCTAAGAGCTCATTACTTTGTAAAGTGGGAGCAGGTAGGAAATCTTAAATGAGATTGTGTCAAAGAAAAATACCTCGGTGGAAATGGCAGTAAGTGTGATAAGGCAGCGTCTCCTTCATCATTTCATCTGGATCAAACTCAAGTGGTGGATTAGATGAGATGAAGGGAGGTGAAAGATTTAAGAGCAGTGGGAAAATGTTGCCAGTTTGGATTTCACTCTGTTTATTGTGTGTTTTGTTTAGTGTTTTTTTTTTTTTTTTTGTCTGAGTGCATTAATTCTCCTGAATCCAAGTTTAATGAGCTTTACATGGCCCATGAAGACGTTGCCTAGCTGTAAATAATTGTTTCTCACTGATGCACACAGATCACATTGTGGCTGATGACGAAAATGAGACAGGTGGTCTGAGGAGTCCCACTCAGTACTTTGCTTTTTTTCCTCGCAAAGCGCTGATCACCCTGAGACAGGTGACATTTAAACAACACCTCAGTCGTTCAGGGAGATTTTTCTGGAAATGTAAAGGTCACATGACGCCAGGGTGGCAGAAAATACCAACAATATTCCAGCTACTTGTTTTTTTCAGCAGGATAATGGTAACCTAACTGGGTGTTTTGGAAATATGGTTGAATCTGAATTTAAATCACTATAGTTCAACTTTAAAATGTCCCACAAATTAAAATAAAACCTGTAGTTACCAACTTTGATTTCTTTTAATGCTCTGTTACACATATGGTATATGCACTGTAGATCATCTACTAAACCCGTGGTTCAGCCTAGGGGTCAGGAGACCATATGAGGCCATAAAATAAATCTGAGTGGTCGCAAGATGATCAACAACAAAACATCTTTTTATGCTTCATACTGTAGCCAGCCACAATATTTTGGCTATTATTACAGTAGCAGTAGTTGGCAGTTTGGTGGCTCTTTAGCAGTACACAGAATATGAATGACAAACATTATCTGCACCGGCTGGTGTAGTTTTATGAAGAATGTGAGCTGCAGCTTGGTATCTGACTGAGAGGGATACTGCTCACTGTTTTCAGGTAAGCTAGTTCCCCACACAATCCTCTCAGTTAATCTGTCTGTCTTCCCATCTCACTCTCATTTATCTATTCAAGTTATATTTGTGTCTTATCTGATAACCTTTTACTGCCTTTTGTCAGTTTCAAGGCTCTATAATATTCAACCTGTGATTATGGGCTGTAAATAGACATGTACCGATTCATTTTAAAAGGTCACAAGCCAAAAAGGCTGGGAACCACTAACCTAGACCAGCTCCTCTCTCTGTGCCGCTTTCTTTAACCTCTATTGGGAATCGATTGTGCCTGTCAGCTGCCACTGTTTTCAGGTCCATTAGATCTATAGAACAACCCTATGGACCTGGTTTTTATATTCTACACCGCACAATTCATCTCCTAGTGAGGCACCCCCAATGCATTTCTTCATCACTTACATCTGGCCTCTGTTCTTGCCTTTGTTGTTCTCCACTTACCCAAGTGGGCCCTGAAGGGTGTGATTTCACTCTCTGATCAAAAGCACCAGTCAAAAGGATGGGCACAAAGGTCCACTGACTGCTGGGAACCACCCTGACGGTTCACAGAGAAAAGCATCATCATGGTCCTGTGGGAGAGATACAGACGCTCATGTGGTTTCAGTAGTAATCAGTTTGCATTATCAGCATGTATGAAATTACAGTAAACATTCACTTAATGTACATTTTATACTTCTTGATAGACACAGATATGGCCAGTTGAAGATATCTGTTCAACTAGGCAGCACTTTGATGTTGCTCCAGTATGAGACAGTATTCATAAAGGGAATTTTTAAGCACTGACACTCTGCGGCTGTACTTCTATAAGGATCAGTTTACTCAAAATCACTAAAATCTATTTTCAGCTTCTTCTTTTTTTTTTCTAAATGTAGAAAAAAAACATGCAGCTACTTACTCAGCTACTTTGGGTTTACTCCATTTCTTTGCGGTGTTTCACCAAGGAAAGAGTCCTAGTAAAAACGGGAGGTGTGTAAATTATTTAGAGCAGTGGTATTCAAAGCAGAAATAGTGGCACACAGTTCATGAAGGCAATTAAGGGACTTTAAAAAACTCACACAGCCTGACTGCAGCAGTTTGCATCAAAATCATCCCCCATACTCAGAGTCATAACTCAGTAACATCTACACACACAGACATGATACACATATTGTTTTATTTAGAGAGACTTACATGTTCCGAGTAGATCATTATCTCTGATGTCTGTTGCAATAAACTTCCATTAATCCGCTTACAAATCATTGAAAAAAAGACAATCCTCATAGCTCTAAAATGTAGCCTGAGAATCACCACATTTTAAGTTTTCTTAACAGATACATTTAACAGGAACTGCTAACAGCTACTTCAGCAAACTTTTAATGCCAATTTGTCAAAAATGGAAACGAATGTAGGCTAAAACAAAACAGGGCTCAAGTTGTAGCCCTCAGTCTACCTTACTGAAGCCATGGCATCCATATTGCACTACCTGTTTACATACCCCAAAGCAGTGTGGGAGCTGTAGTTTTTTGGGAGTTTTCAACTTATTTATAGCTCCATTGTCAAGATGGACAAGCAAATAAGACTGTCCAAAACAAATGAAACAAACACAAACCAAACTAATAATGTTTTAACTGGCATACACGCTAGAAAACACAATAGAAGGGAAACATCTTGCTAGTTGCTTTAAAAAAAAAAAACTTAATTAAAAAAATGATATGATAAATCAATGATAGATCAATAAGAAAAATAACAATAACATCTTTTGGACAGACCCAGGCTGCCCCCAGTCTTTCTGCTACATGAAATGAAACACCTCCTAGCTGTAGTTTCATATTTGATGCCCGGGCATGGGACTAGTATGGATTTTCTCATCTAATTTTCAAGAAAGCAAGTGAGCGTATTTTCCAAAATGTCACACTATTCCTTTGAGATATATCAGAAAAAGCATGAAAACTGAATCATATAGGTTTTTTTTTTTCAGAATTTTTTTTTTTTACATTTTCATGTGTGACCCTCTGTGTGTTTTATGTAGACATAAAGTCACATCATGTATTTCCGTCAAACCATTCTTTTGTGGCGTCCCCTGAATTTCAGTGACATGCACATTGTGCTGCTTTCATGCTATTGAATTTTCGTGTGTGTTTGTATCAAGGAGAGGTGTGCGCCAACCAAACCTGCTTTGATGCTGAGCACCCTCTGGTCAACCTCCTTTGTTGTTGTTGTTTGTCTGGCGCTGGAATGTGTATGAAGCTCCTGAAGGAACAGCTGTCCTGAGTATGGGGTACTGTTTGAGCCCTGGCACTGTTAAAACGCTGACAACAGCCCATAGTTGGTGATTCAACCTAAAGTAACATCCGTTTAGAACGGGCTGACCCATGTGCTGTGCAGTTCAGCCCTTACAATTAATGCATGCTTGAATTGGTGTGGAAGTCAATTGAATTTACAGAGACCTAATGACCGGCCACTGCTTCCCAGCACAGTTCTCCCAGAGTGTTGCAGGCAATTATGTTGTTTCATTTCCTATTTTGTGTTTTTCCAAATGACAGCATTCATGTCATATTAGCGCCCTAAAATATTATACTGTTGGCATTGTGGCAAAGATTTCCACCAGCAATGATTTATGAGCCTTGTTGCTGTAATTTTGAAATCAGTTTATCAGTCCTGAACATGCCTTTTTTCTTTTAAAGTAGTGGGAATCTTTAATTTGTCTTATAAAACCCAGCAGGTTTAATGCAAGAGCCCTTGTTTTGTAGAAGGGAACTTTTTTTTCCCCTCTGTTTGAACATGTCTCCCAGGATGTCCTTTGGTAGTTACAAGGAATAGTTTCAGCTGAAGAAAGTCTTGATCCTTCCGACGTTTAGCTTTGAAATATTGATTAAGAACGCTGGAGTGATAAGTCACAGATATGACTTTGAAATGCAGAGGTGGATTAAGATTCATTATAGTGAGTCATCCAGGACCAAATCCTGCTGCAGTGACATGATTATCAGCAATGTACAATGATATCGTGTTCTGCAGTCGACTTTTTTTTGTTGTTGTTGGAACATGATTGGATATTTATGCTAATTTAACTTACAGGTACTATAATAAGCACTGACTGCTATTTGGTTGTCAGCTTGGCTCCTTCTCCTGTAATGCTATTATGGAAAAAGAAGTACAATTATATAATAAAGAAATTATGTAATGACTTAATGGTAATGCCAGAAAATGAGGTAAGTAACTGATGCTCTCATCACTAAAAGCATTTATAGTACAGTTTAATAATATCTAAATACTGAATAGTGTAAAAGATTATCTATTGTGTCCTGTATTTTGTTCAGTCTTTCTCATTCTTACCGGAGAGCAGATGTGTCTGTACCCTCACACTCCAGTTGTGCTCTGATCTCCAATAGCAGAAGGAGAGCAGGGCAGCAGGTTTTCCCATCAGCCCCCCGATTGAACATACTGTACAGGACATAAGCAACCAATTTCACCCAGGGTGGTTCTCCTATTCATCCTGCGCACTTAGCCAGCTAATCTCCCCCTACCTGAGCAGCCATTGACCCAATGCAAAACATTCTGTAGGCAGGATAAGGCCAGATGGGATAGCACATTAGTGGTATTGATTACTTGTTAGATTGGAAAGGGTTTGTCAGGAAGACTGAGGGTGGTGTTTTGGAGGAAATGCAGCCTACAACAGCTGTGTTCCAGCTGGTGAATCAGGAGATAGCTGCTTTGGCTTGACCTACAGTTTAAAAAAAAAAAAAAAAAAAAAAAATCAACTTTCAAATCATAGTTAAATCTATCTCATAGTAGATGTCAACAGCTGCCACTCCTCAGTCAGGAAATCAGGCTGGCTGGGGGAGATTATGAAAGGGCAGGGGAGGATTAATGAGCACAAAAAAGAAAGACGTGAGATGAAACAAGGTACAAACACAACAACACAGTATCAGCTGATCTGACTTTACTGTTGCCTGCTCTGCTACAAAGCATTTACACATTTCCAATAGGGATAATATACAGGAAGTATACCTTATCTACACTTACTGCAGAAAATTAAATGAGAAGCCTGATGTTGCTCACATGTCTGTACAATCAGTGGAGGCCACCAAGTACCAGCCATTTAGCTTAGCTTAGCATGAAGACCGGAAAATGGGGGAAACAGCTAGTCTGTCTCTGTCCAAAGGTACCAGCAGCCATAAAGCCCACTAAGTAAATGTCATATCTCACTTGTGTAATCTGTACAAAAACCAAACAGTAAAAATAAAGCTTTGTGGTTTTGACAGGGGAGGATGTGTCCAGTAACTTCCTTTCTTTCTGTCCTCTAGTTGTGTGGCAACCTCATGGCAACCCCACTGCAGGAAGTTACCTCACCAGCCAAGAATTAGTCATGCACATAATACCCCTGTAAAACCACAAACTGTGATTTTTTTTACCATCAGTTTTTAAACTAAAACACAAAATGACTTGTGTTCTCTGAGTAAGGGTTTAGTGTTTAGTCTTTTTGTGTTTTTGATACAAGAGAAGCATGCTTGGTGGAAATATAACTCAAGGTATTTCCACCACCAGTGAGATCTGAAAGCTTGAAATAGCCAGTGTGATTCATGTGAAGCCATAAAGAGCCAAAGCCCTTGGAAATCAATCAGTGGTTTTGAGAAACATGCTCAGACTAACATCCTCAAGTGGCTTCTATTATAATAAGAAGCGGGTGTTTATCAAAAACTGCCCGGCTTAGTGGTGTTGTTAATTAAGAAAAGGGATTAGAATTTGAACAGAGCCAAGGGAATGTCGCACTACAGAAACTAATATAACGAAGGCTGGAAGATGTTTTGGTTTTGCTGATTGTCAGACAGCCGAGGTTGTGAATACTGTAAATGGTGTTAGTGGAGAGACTGGAGGGAGGTGGTGGGGGTTTGGCAGAAAAACCTGCTAATATCTTACTAAAGACGGAAAATCAAAGAGGGCCCCAAGACTGACACATTGCATCTGTGGTAACCATGGCAACAACAAGGAGGCTTTCAGGACTACAAAGACTTAATGTGGTGGAATTGACTTTTGAAGCCTCATAGACATGTATAGTCATGAGAAGAAAGCAGGAACTTCAGACAACTCAGCGTCAGAGAGAAAAAATTTTAACGTCACATTTTATAATGAAGAGCATTCCAAATCACGGAGGAAGTTAAAATCAAAGGTTAAAAGGTGAAGATGAAAATGGGAATCCACCATATTCATCGACACATCAGTCAGCATATTCTCTGTTTTATAAATGGTCAGTGTTCACAATTTCTAACTGAGCCTCTATTGGCAGATCAGCTTATTAAATCAACAAATAGGTTGATGAAACAAATATATAAGCAAGAGCAAACGCTCACCTTCCAACTCAGTACAAAATGAAAATCAAAGATATAAAATGTCACTGAAAATTTGTATTGACCTGCTCTTAAATTCCCATTCATGCAAGTGGACAAGAGACAAGAGAGAGTAAGTACAGTACGTGATGCGCACAACTCTGCCAACTCTTCTGAACATAGCATACCACCAGTACATTATATTCCGTTCAAACTGTTAAGGATACAAAGGGAAGAAGTGAAATTTGTACCTCAGCAGCAGACCTCTCAAGGATAAAACACCCAGACAGTGACATTTTCATTTCAATTTTTTTTTTCTCGTAAGTTTTTTTCCTGCCTAGACAGAGTATGGGCATATGTATGGTGCGTGGCACAGGAATGATCCACTCTGCTCAAACTGCCTCATTTCTCCTCTTCCTAAGGACATAAAGTATCAGCTCAGGAGAGCATGAAATCGAGTTTAGAGACAAATGGACGTAAGTGATGTTTTCATGATAACCTAGAGCAAACACCCAGGCCATTAGTAAGTTAACAAGCCAAACACTCTAATAAGGTCAGCTTTTCTCTTTGCTTTGTGTACGACTCTGGAGCACTTACAGGGTTTAATGATGAACAGAAGTAATGGCAGGATTGCAAACAGACAATAAAAGGAGGAGGAGGATATAACCAAGTGGCATCTGGTGGCCTGAGTATATGACTTTGTTTTCCAACCGTGGAATCTGTGGTCAAAAATATCAACAGGAAAGCATACTGAGGGAACCTGCTTGGTTAAGACTGCATGAACCCAAGGATATTAATCTCAGGGAGATTATGGTTTGCATATGGACAAAGAGGTAAGACGGGGCATGGTGACTAATAAAATACACCATAGTGTACAGGATTTACCTTTTCCCAAGAGGTGGAAAGTCATTTATTCAGCTTTGTCTACACTGGAGCAGTGGCAAAGCTTTTGTATTTCTACTGAATTAACTAGGATATGAGAAGAAAAGTTTGTGAAATTTCATTTCCTCCTCCATGGAGAGCCTTCAGAATGTGAATATGAATTATGAGCATTCATCCAAAACAAACAAATTGTCAAATTGTGATTTAGGAGCGAGGGCTCTAGTGGAATCCCTAAGGGGCGCCCTGTTCCAGCTCCAGCTCCAGCTTCATTACCCCCGGGCCTGCAGTCAAGTATGAAGAAGATAGCAGCTGGCGTATCTATGTCCTGTACGCCCGGGACTGGAGGGCTTAGAAAGTTGAACTCACACACTTGCAGCCTTGAAGTCCAAATTAAATTACTTAAAGTCTGACAGTAGAAAAGCTGAAGAATAAGTTGTTTCAAATAAAGCAAGTGTTAAGGCCAACGTCAGCCCCCATGGGTGAACAGCACGCTGCTGATATCACACTTTCTTTCTTTCTTTCATTCTTTACAATTCTTTTTCTCCACAATAAGTGTGGCTGAGGTCAATTATTTCATGTGTCAGAGACTGTCAGGAGCATTTCATCTCCAGAGTTCTCATTGATGTGCCATGTCTTTGTATATACATGGCACAGGCACAAAACCTTCTCCAGTGTTGCCGTCAGAATTGTTAATATCAATATATTGACAATAGCTGAGCTCCTCTGTTGCAGCACCAACAAAACAAGAAGCTCACAGTGCAGAAAATGATGGGTTCTGGAAAGCTATTCACCATACAGTAATTACAGCTCTGCAAGGGAGATAATGATGTTGAATGGACCACAAACAAAAGACTGGACTGACAGCTTCACGTTCTAGCAGTGCTTTTCAGATAAAATATTGCTCGCTTGTTGCAGTGGCAACAGTAAACTCCCGTCTTGACTGGCCTTTTCAGGAATCTGTTCACTCCACTGTGTTTCTTCTTGGAGACATAAAGTCAGGGAAATGAGAGCTAAATTTTGCAAGTCAGTAGATTGTTTGAACTGCTTTTGCAAAAATCTCAGAGATCTCTTTGCCTTGAGGATGGCAGCAACAGATATAGCTCCAAAAGTTAAAAAACAGACGAACAACATAACCAATCATAGGCCAAAACATACACGTCGAGAACAGCAATATGTGTTTCAAATGTCTGAGATGAAAGGGCAGAAGCCAGATATCAGTCAAAGTTGAATTTTGACATACTCTGTGTTGCATGCTAGTGTTGTGGAGAAAAAAAAATTACACTGGGTTTCAAAAAACACGTGATAGAATCATCGTCAGGCAGCAGAGTCACTGTCACTTACGCAAAGTCACTCACACAAACTAACACAAAGCGTTGTTTTGTGTAAGTGATGTCTACAGCTCCAAAAAGATGCACTGACAAAAATATGCTTCAAACTGATGTGTCATCAGTCTGGTCTTTACTCATCACCAAAGGAACGTTCCACAAGAACCAGAAGCTTAAAAGATAGCAAGAAAAAAACAAAAAACAAACTTCTTCCTACTCTGACATGGAACCATTTGATCATACTGAACTATGCTACTTTGGTTGTATCAGAGCTTTTCAGGCCAGAGAAGAAATATAATGAGATCTAACTCCTACTGCAACAGCAACCCCCCCCCCACCCCCCCCCAAAAAAAATCCCTCTTTTGCTTCCTGTCATCCATTGTACTGCATTATCTTTCACTGACTGTAGCTGTAGGGACAATCGTCAAAGCAAATCAAACTGAGCTGTTCAAGACAGGCATCTGAGTCATGACTGAGTGTTGTTTTTTCGGGTTGAGTAGGTGGGATATTCTTCTTAATATTCTTTACTCTAAAAACATTGCTCCACAGTGCTGCTAATGGTCAAAAACTACACAGGATACCCCTTACCATAGTATTAAACATATTAAATATTTTATATTATTATTGTTTTTTGCAGCAGTGTTAATTAGAGTGGAGTTTTCGGGGTGCACAAGTGAAACACTGAGTTAAAAGTATCCAGTTAAGCTTCAACACTATACTGGGTCAATCTCATTTTATATTTTAAGTTGTTAAAAACAATGTGCACATGGCATTCAAACTTTTCTCTGGGTTCATCAATACAGCCATGTTAGACAGGGTCATCTGATCCATTGTTAATATCTAAATACTGATCAGTGGAGCTTTAAATATATGAAATTATGACTTAAAGGAACAAACCCAATACATTTTCAGTTTATTTGAGGGCCCCTGGTAACCATGAGGCCCTAAGCAGCTGCTTAGTTTGTTGATGCCTCAGGCCAGCTCTCGGTGAGAGTGAACCATAACAGTGAAGTTGGGGGGTCAAACAGTTAAACAATCAGCTGAAGCTTGCTACGAAGCTCTCTTAAGTTGCGGGGGGGCAGATTCAGGTAACAATTCCCAGTAGGTTCATCACTACAGCTAACGTCATTATAAACATATTGATTGTAGCTGCTCAGAGGTGTGGACAATGAAAAGCAGTCTCTCTCTGCCTCGGAGCATCTCTTTTAAAATACCAGCCATGTCTGTAGATCTTTATTCTACTTTTTATGTATCAGATCTGTAAAGCATGACTGTCAAAACCTGGCAACCACATTGTCTGTTCCACTGAACTTAACATTTGTCATTACATAATCTGCATAACAGACTGTTCTGCCTAAAGTGGTTGGAGTTCCACAAAAAGATTCTATTTTAGGCCAAATAAAAGGAAGGATTAGAACAAAGCAGATGAATCAACAAATGAACTGTTTGGGGAACATTTACAACGTTTTTGTTAGTTACTTCTCTTTCTTCACTTAGCAGAAAGTATACATCCTCAAACACGGAGCACATTCTAAATTAGCAAAACAGTACAAAATCTCTGCCGTGATTCATCACCATGTGTTATATAATCATTTGAAACAAAGACAGTAAATGGTTTTGCCGTCAGTCTGTGTTAATCGAGCTTTTTCAGCCTCAGGTTGGCTTCAGACTATTCAGAGGATTACTGAGTTGCCCATATGGCTACTCAGAAACAGAGGGGGAGAGAGAGTGGAACAAAGCTGGGTCCTGGCAATACTACATCCAGTGGTGAATGAGCAGCACTCATGCGCAGTCACAAACACTCTCCTCGGCTCCCTAAGGCACATAGAGTGTGACAGTGTCCTGCCAGAGATGAATTTAACAGTTCTGCTTCTCTTTTGTCAATGATGCTCCTCTGCATAACCACACACACCCACACACGCACACACACACACACACATACAGACACACACACACAAGAACCCACTCTTATTCCCACCTCATTTGCCCTTGCCTTGTGAATGTGACACACATGTTTCATGGGTCCTGGAGCTGTACATTTAGATTGAGAGTGAGCTGGCTATCTATCCACAGGTTGATAACAAAGCATTTGAAAGACCATAAATTTCTTTCATGTCAATGATCTAACTTTGACACACCAGAAATGTAAAAGATAACATTTTTGTAATTCACCTCAAGTTAGTAAAGGAAAACTTTCCTCTCGTCAATGGTCTAAAAAAAGGCATGTACCCTCTACAAGGCAATATAAACAGCCTTGGTCTGCACAGTTTCTAAACACTTGAAAGAACATTTTTGATTTGTACATCCTATTTCCCGTGGTCACAGTTGTGAAACACCAGATAATATTGTAGAGAGGGACAGGACATCTTCAGGACATCTTGAAAACCTGGGTGCTACTTTAAAGGCATCAAAATCTTGTTGTTGCATTACTCTTTAAGTTTTGAAACAGAAATTCATGACTTTGTTAGACTTTGTTATTGTTCATTTATCCTGGACTATTATGTATATAATATTATTGGGGGTTAGGGGTGTTACTGAGATAGCTGGCGTGCATGGAGGTGCTCTTCTTTTTGTTTGTGTCACCTCTGATATCAGGTTTTCAGTGCACCTGCTGTAAATATTGCCCAATATGACAATAACATTTAAGGAGCAAAAGACATTTCTGAGTCAGCTACTGTGAGGTGGGCTGGATGAGGTGGATGGCAGGTACAAACAGTTCCTCCATCATGCTGTCAGTCTTTGTAGTGATGTGTGCAGTGCAAACGTCAAAATGAATCTCCCGATATCAAATGAAGGGCAAATATGAGAACGTGTCATTCTCTCTTTTAAGTCTTCCCCTGATAAAATTCTAATTAACTTCAATCCCAGGTGACAACTGAGGACAAAGGGGTAGGGAACAGAGACAGGGGTAATGGGGTGAAAGATGAGGAAGGACCTGTTTGCGATGAACTCGGGTGTGATGTCTCTGTCAGATTGTGACAGACAAGTAGCCCCCATTTGTGGACTCAGAGAACTTTTCACATTAACCAGCATGGCTGCTGCTGTAAACTCTTAAAGTAAATTCTACTTTGCCAAGTGTGACTGCAGCAGCTACTGTCACACATCCGTCTTCCTTTTGGGATGATGGCTGAACAGATGGAGCAGACTGTGAGGTAGTGTGCTGTTTTGATGCATGGTGCTCCTGCATCCGGGCTCCAAATAGAAAATGTGAATAGTGTATAAAACCGGGCATGTGGATACATTTGATAGTATTCAGTCTCAGCAAATTATTGCTCTCCTCTGTTCATCTTCCCCTGCTGTAAACACACAAAAACACCAGATTAAGAATGGCGAATGCTTAACTGAGAATCAGTATTCCAACTCATGCTCTGCTATAGGACTGAAGCAGGAAGAATGAATATGAAGACAGAAAAGTTGGTCTCCTGTCACCCCAGGCATAATGCAGTCTCAAGCATATCAGGGTGCCCCAGCTGTGACCATGCAGTCTTATCATTTCAGAGCCATGTAACACTTTCTACACTCCTTTTCTCTTCCCTGCCAACTAGAAAAGCAACTCCAATGCATCTTGTTGCCAATGATACTTTTCCTTCCTCAGCCACTAAGTAGAAGAACGAAAATAAATCAGAGTGCTCTTTAAGGTCAGGGAGAGAAATCACAGATGTTCTCTTTCCTGATTTGAACATAGCTGCATGGAGTCTTCTTGCATGCAGACGAAGACAGATAAAGAAAAGCTTTCTTTTGTTACTTTTCCTCCTGCATTTGGATGAATAATTCTCTCGGCTGTTGGACCGTTTCTCTGTAGAGAAACACTGTTCTTTAGAAAACATAGGAGAAAAATGTCCTCCTTTATCAAAACGGTAACATTGGAGTAGCGGAGAGGATGACAGCATTGCTCATGATGATGGTCATGTTTAATGATCATCTACAACACCATAACCTGCTCTGGTGAATGTGTCATATTTACTTCAGACTACTTTAAAGCCTTCGGTCATCAAATGAGTCCTGACTCAAAAAAAAAAACACAAAAAACCACACCTCTGCTCTAAGGTTTAGTCCCTTTTGAATGAGCTTTGCCCTTTTGTGAGTCAGGGATTAAAGTCAGCATTTGTAATGAGGACAAGTAGGGATCTAGGCCGATCATTTCCTCATTGAACAAAAGGTCACAGATCAGTATCTCTAAATAAGTTTAGAAAATGTTTTATGTCAGCAGGAGAGAGGTGATTATCTGTTGTAAACAAACAATTGATATCCACCTGTGCCACCATGAAGGACAATTAACTGGCAGGTACTTCATGTAATGTATTCCACACAATGAACTTTTTATTTAACATTCTCATTACAGGTTGCCTCGGTAGAAACGCTCTGATAATTTAGATGCACAGGACAACCTCAAAGATAATACAATTTTTAATGGAAGACCTCTGCAGAATCAGCTGAAAGACTTGCACAGGGTTTTTTATTTCATTATCTTGGTGCAAGATAATGAAATAAAAAATGCTGTATAGCCGTGAGAGTGCATAAGGTATGTATGTGCGCAAAATACTGGACATTTACAATAAATTATGTTCACACCAAATTCCGCATCACCTATTAACATTTTTAAATTATTTCTAATAGCTGCAGATATGTGCTGTAATGAAATCAGTCCAGCACAGTCATCTTTTAGCCTGCAGGAATGCAACTGCCAAATTAATCACAGCTTAAATGAATACATTACAACCACTAAAGATTTTCATGTGATGTGTCTGTATAGCTGTGAATCCATCCCCTATTCACAGTTTCAGAGAATTATGAAGTTGCTGCAGCTTTTCCAGATTAAAGATTCTCCACTGAGAATCAAAGATTCGCTCTGATGTGCTGGGAATTTACAGGTTTACTTAAAGTCCATTTTCCTTAATCCCTGTAGTTAATTGAAGTTATGACAGAGCTGTGAGCTGTATGCATAGTGCCTGCAAGCCATGGCAACAGGTCTGGTGAGACACTGTCTGCAATTACATGACTAATTATAGCATCAGTTCAAGCTGCAGGTGAATTAGTGCCCGATGGTTGGTGTAAGTGTGAAAAGCATGCCTTCTAAGTGGCAAATGGCAGGAGGTGTGGTAGATATCTCTGAACCAAACACTGTCTGCCCGCTCATCAAAGGTGAGTTAAATATGTGATTTTTGCTTTTCATTAAAAGAGCACAGATTGTCTGCGTCTGACATTCACTCTATTGATCAAAGCCCAAAGTCCCTGTCACTTATGATTAATTTACAAACAAAACCACTAAAATTTTACATATGCTTTTAAATTACTGCAGCTAAGTTCCAAAGACAAGCCATCTCTCCTTCTCATAAAGTATGTCATGTTAAATGACATGCTTAGTAATGCAGGCAACAGCAGTTATCATCTGGCTGCAGCTGAAAGATCATTTCAGTCCCTCTTGCTGAACCTCTTAGATCACAGTGCCCCCTTCTGGACAGTCCAAGCTACACTTAAGCCTCAAAAAAATCCTCAAAAACAGACTGTGGTGTGGAAATGGAACATGATTACTGGACTCAGTCTTGTGTGTTGATTGTAAAGTGAAAAATCATCCAAAAGGGTCTGCCTGGAAATCTCCTGAAATACATGAAATCTTTCCTCCCGGCGGGAGAGCATTAAAAAGAAGGAGACGGTGAGCCGTTAGAGTTAGGAATGACTTTTTGATGGAGGGTAGAGCAGGCATATCTAAGCTCTTCCATCTGTGTTCCATGGTTTTACAGACCTTATTCTTTTGAGCAGCCAAGCATACTGTTTCTCTGTAAAACCCCAGCACACACACATACAGTACACAAGCTATTCGATTCTCCATGTCAAAGCGTTCCATAAAGCCTGGTTGTGGCCTTGGCTTTGGAGGAAAAAGATGGGATACTTATCCTGAAAGGTTTTATATTTCTCAGCCACTCGACTCTGCTCGGCGCCATTCAGGCCGTGCTTGTTTTCTAAGCATTAGGATTAAAATCTCTCTCTCCCACAAGAGCGCCAAGAAAAATCTAAAAAAGGAATCTAAGAATTTGAGATCTCTGCCTCCAGGGGCTGTTTGTGCTTCACCTCAAAAATACAGAGCCAATTTATGCTTGGCCCAACTTATTTCCATATATTGCTTCAGTTGTTCTTAGTCCCATTTATAGGAAATAAGGACAGTTTCTTACCATGCTGTTCAAATGCAACTGGGAGTTTCGAATTGAACAATCAGGATTGTTCCCTCTCGTATGAATATGCAGTGTATGTTTATGCAGATTTGATTTCATGAAACAGCTAGAATGACAGAATACATTAAGAAAATAGCCTATCAATGTGTAATCAAATGTAATGCATGCGCACAGAATGAAATATGCATGACAAATTGGCTTTGGAGAACACAGAGCAGGCAGGTCCTCTGAACCTTTGCACAAAAGCTCATTGAAATTCCTTTCATTATGACTGTGGCACTACAGAGAAACAGAGAATGAGAGGGACAGACAGAGAAAGATGAGTATGATGATTTCTGATAACAGAGGCAGGAAAAACCTTGCATCATATACTTGAATATCATTACAAAGAATTATGCAATTTCGTCGTTGGAAAAAAGGAAACAAAAACACATGAGATGAGCATTTAGTCATTTTATTTACAAATGTTAATGTTTGCCTCAATGCCATTCAGTAGGATATATATTCTTCACGTCGAAACCTGCTCCTGTGTACAATCCTCCATCTATCAGTGATAATTCCAGACAAGTGCTATCAAAGCAGAAGGTTTTTTTGTTTTGTTTTTTTTAAATATATTTTGAAAGAATTCTAATAGTCTTAGTTACTTCTCCCTGGTACAAATGAAAAGGCACATACACATGACAAGAATACCTTGGTCGACAAACATGTTAACACCACAAGATTCAGCGGAAAAACAAGCATGAAAATGAGGAGATGATCCAACAGGGTTCTCTCTCAGAATCACTAAAATGTGTCTCAGTGAAGGTCAAAAGAAAGCTCCACCTCTGTAATCTTATAGTCAGTTTATTGCTTGACTAGTTTTGTGGCAAAATCATTTAAAAACTCTGGTGCATGCAGAACCCTTAAACTTTGTACAAATGTAATACTTAATACGATATAAACACATTAAAGTAGAGTAGAGTCATAAAATGGAAGTATGTCCACACCAAGTGCCCCAGCTATTTGCAGTGGCTTCAATGTTCGGGTTAACGTTCATGGGTTGTTGTCACAAGTAGTCTCTTCATCAATCTGCTGGAGTATGGTCACATCACATAATGGTTGGTTGGCCAGCTAAAAGAAAATGAACAGCAACATTACGTGTAAAGAAAGCCAAAAACAACACGGCCTAATGCTGATCAGCTTGATAAGCACTTACTTTTGAATCGCATGTAGCAGGAGTTACAGTATAGCTGTTTGTTTCGTATTCTGACTTCAGCCCCGGCTTCCGATCCTCCGAGGTCGGACTTACAGTCGATACACTGAAGAAGTTTAGGAAAGGGAAGAGTTCAAGAGTTACTCAACTGGTTAAAGCTGCACTGAAGTGTCCAAGTCCACAGGTGGAGGGATGAGGAAAGACAGACTGAAAGCCTTTGATTGTATGAATAGAAAGAGAAAAATGCACAGAGACGACGAATGAAAGTCAAAAGACAAAGACGAGCATGAAGGATAACCATTCAGATGCAGGAGACCAAACTCAAATGAAGACGAAAACTCCAAGGATCAACAACCAGAGTTAAGCAGTGGTAAAAAGAAACAAAGTGAAGGGTTGATTAGTTTCGCCTGCAGGTTTTGGCACAGTCGTAGAGGGATCAGGACCTTGAAGTTCACCGGGATTTGCCAGGTTAGTAATAAGAGAGAAAGAGTTTGCAGTTATCGAGTTAGTTTTGAGGACTGGCCGAGTCGTGCTGCAGATGTGCTCCAAGGCTGACGGGAGCCCAGCTCTCACCTTAAAACAGCCCAAATGATAACAGAGCCCAAGGGACTCGATGATCATGGCCGCTCCCTTTCCCAGCGGGGTGTCACAGAACGTACAGATTTTCTTTCCACTCACTGACCTGGATTACAGAACATTACAGCTGTGATTTTAGAGCCGAGCACAAATGCATGACGCATGTCTGAATGTTAACACACACAAAACACATGTTCACACTAGTATACACTGGGGTTAAACTGATTAATTATTTGTTTAAATTAAACAGGGAACCTGCATAAAAGGACTGTTCATGTAAATTGCTTAAACAACCTGTTGGACCTGGAACAGAGTGAATGGATGGAGCATGTCACACAAAACAATATCAAATGCAACAGTATTCTAAAGTACAATCAAAAGTATTAAGAGAAAAAAAAAGATTCAAGATCCGCTTTACAACCACTCCCCATCCAAAGTCCAAAGCCGCCACTCTGACTATGTTTTTACAACCCAGTATACCAGTGACAGGTTAGAGGCAGCTTGCTGGGAGCATTAAGCGAAGCAGCAATATTCACTTTACCTGCTCCGCTGCTGAGGGGCGCCTGCCTCAGACGTGGGCTCTGGAGTGGTGCTGGGTGATGGACAGGAGAGTGAGGGGGAAGGTGTCTGCCGAGACCAAGGGGACGAGGGGGTTCCTGCCCCGCCTCGGAGGGAGCCCATGGAGTAAGAGGAGGGCAGAGTGGAGGAAGCGGGCCGCTGGGCCCCAGACCCGCCACTGTAAAAGGAAGTGCTGCCGGAGAGGGCAGAGTGAGGCCGAGCGTAGTTTTGGGCATAAGAGTTGCTTCTGGGTGTCCATGATGAGCGCCAGGAGTTGTGGGAGGCATCCAAGTTGTCAAGAGACTCGCCTCTGCAAAGCCAACCCACGCCCACGTTAGCTGGTTAGTAAAGGAATTTAAACCGTCTGGCTACCAACTGTACCTGTGGCAGCTGTTTTTGTGTGACATTTGTTCACTAGTGGTGCAAGAGTGGTAGCCAGACTAGTAAATGCTTTCATTTCAAGTTAACAGAATTTTAGTAGCTTTAAAAAGCCAACCACCGCCATCAAGCAGCAGAGATGGGATTGTTTTTTTACTCTCATACATGCTGGGGAGACCGTACCTCCGCATGGGTGGCACGTCACTCTCCTTGTTGGTGGCAATGTTGGAGGAGCGCTGGCGAATCCAGCTGCTGTCCGTCAGCAGCGGAGCTTTCTTCTTCATCTCGTTCAGAATCTGCTGCCTCTCCAGCTCGGCCTGCGACAGGGACTGCTGACCTTTGCTCTCATCCACTCCACCGCCCGTCACTGCACCCAGAGAGGAGAGATAAACGAAACTTGGTAAAATGTAAAGTTTCTTGGGAGTCAAGAGAAAAAATGGGATGGAGAGAATGGGATTGTGATGTAGATACTGTGTCTTCCAAGAGTTATTATAAAAGAATCTGCTGCAGCAGCCTATGATTAGACAGTTCCTTTAAATACATGTAATTTTCTGGCTGGTCAGCTGTTAATCAAACAGCTGTGAGTTTTGATTTGGTGAAATGTCATAATTGATTGATCCGCTGATCCGAAAGGTCAAAATCAGAGCAGATTGACTGGTTTTCAGATCACTACTGAGAGGCGAAGCTTCCGGGGCCGAGCCCACCTCTCTCCGGCTCTCTGTATCTCATGGCATTGAGGATGTTTCTCCTCTCCATCTCCAGCTCTGATGCAGCCCTCTGACTCTGGGCCTGTTTGTCACGTGCACTCCTCAACTGCTCCTCCAGCAGCCAGTGAGCCATGCCCCCCGGCTGCACATACACACCTACAGCAGGGTACAACCCAGATGTATGCAACAACATGCAGACATGGAGTAATTTCCAAAACAACCAACAGGAAGACAAACACAGGCCACTGCTGACATGACTTCAACTAATAGAAACGTCACTGTTGCACTCACAAAGCATAAAAGATGTATTATGGTAAAATGTAACTTTTGGAAAATAAATCAAGAAAACTGACCTTTCCTCTGAGGTTTTTCCTCTTCATCAAGCTGAGGAGATGATTTGGATTTTGCCCTATCAGACAAAAGAAAATACATGTAATTAAAAAAAAAACAGACAGTAATTGTAATTACATTAGCAAAATGTATAGCGCATATATACAAATTATATATGATATATACATTTACATATATGTGTATTTTTTACACCTGGTATGTAACTGAAGAAAAAAAGCAATAAGGAACAGTGGACACCCTTGAGCAAGACCAGTTCTTAATCATGCCTCCTCAATAATAAAGAATGTTTAACTTTTACTCCTTAATAAAACAGTGTGCCTTGATATTTTGGGGAATCCATTTCCTTTCTTGTGAACAGTAAGACGTGATTTGATATGTCCAATGCCACATTGGAAACCTTTTTTTTTTTTTTAAATGTTTATATAGGGAAACTGCTGATTGCAGACCAATCACAGGTAATTCCAATCTCAGCTGGAGACCTAACCCACCTGCTGGAGGATTTCCAATTTCGTGACCTTCTATATACAGAGCCATTGTTTGAATGATTCGGCTCAAATGCATCCAACATGAGTGCCTGGACACATCAAATGTCCAGTTAAGATGTGCCAATTTTATTTTGAGCAGGAAAAGTGTTGAAGAAATAACAAAAGGAAAAAATGACTGACTGCTTCAAAGACGTACATGATGTTAAATTATGTACCTCCTGTAATGTCAGCGTGTAATGTGTTTGTGGAGTTTTTTGGTTACAATAACACAGAAGTGATAAATTGTTCTTGTTTGTTAAGAACTGGTGTTGATGCTTTGGCAGGAGTTTATGCTTGTGAGACACTGCTTTGGCAGGTTCAGTACAATTCAGGCAAGAACAAACTGTGTTGCCTGGTGCAGCGCTGAAAATGTGGAGAAGTCAGCATGAAAACAACATTTATTCATTTAGGAGTCAAATACAACCAGTGACACTTTATTTGTCCCTCTGTTCATCATCTATAACTTGTATACAAACATTTAACACAATCAAATGTAGTCGCAAGCACATGCACATATAGGGACATTCTGATTTGTTCAACATAGAAAGAAATGTTATCTTTAGAAAGCAGCTGCAGCTGTAGTTTGACAAACACACTCTCTCTTGTACTAACCTGTCTGCAAAGGACAAAGGCTGGACATTGGCAAAGCCATGGGAGCCACCAGCCCTTTGGGTGAAGAGCAGTGTGTAGAGAGAGGTGGGTTACAGCACAAACATGGGTGACAAAGCACATGCAAACACATTAGTTGCAGTTGTGTTAATGCACAATGCAAGGCACAGTAAAGCAGGTAATTATTACATGTGAATGTGTTATTATCGGCATGATGGACAGACGAGGAAGACAAAAGACATGTCAGTTAAAGTGTTTGGACAAGTGCAGGAGGAGCAATGTCTTTACTGACCACTGCTGCTGGAAGGCTCTCTCCTGCTCTCGGCGTTGCTGCTCTGCAGCTTCCTGCCGCCTCCTCTCCTCCTCCCTCTCCTCCTCCCTCCTCCTCTGCCACCTCAACTCTTCCTCCTCCCTCATCTTCCTCTCCTCCTCCACCTGTCTCTCTCTCCTCTTTCTCTCCTCCTGGAGACGCTGCAGCTCTTGCTCCTCCTCTTCCCTCTTCCTCTTCTCCTCTGCCTGCCTTTGGCGCTCCTGCTCCTCCTTTCTCCTTATCTCTTCCGCTTCCCACAGAGTAGAAATGGGCTGGTTGACTGGAACCAGGGGCGAGTGTGGGCCGATGATGTGGCTGTTCACCTCCAGGCTCCCAGGCTGCCAGACAGATGAAAGCACAGAAAAGAGGAAGCGTTGGAACACATGATGACTTTAACTAATTTGACTCTTATTAACCTCCAGGAGGAACTGCAACAGCCGTGGTGAAACTCATGTCATCCCCTGTGGTGACAAACCAGCAAGTCTTCTGAAATTCCAATCAGAAGGGAGTTTTTATTGCAAAACTATGAGGTGAAAAGACCTCTGCCATTACAGAGTGGTTAGCCCCACATGCTGCATGTCCTATTGTGAATATACATATGACTGGACATTGTTCTGCTCTCGCTTTTACTCAGTCTTTTCATTCGAAATGGGGTTTTTAAAAGCCAGAAATACCAGTGTCTGGCCATGTAATTGCTGCATGATTACAGCAATTTAGATCAACAACACTATCAAAGCTTTTTGGATATATTTAGACAATTTAGTGCTGTGACTCAGAACTTGCAATACTCCCCTTTTAATACTCCCCAGCTGAGGTTTCAGATTTGAGGCAATAATTAATACTTATTAAAATACCCCTATTACCTCCTGTTGGTCCACGTTCTTGGCAATCTCCTGCTGAGCCTTCAGCCACTCCTCCTGCAATTTCTCTTGGTCGCGCTTGTATTTCTCCTGGGTGAAAAAAACAGGACGAGAGGTCAGAGGTCATCCTGTTTAATGACATGCATGCGCAGCAGCTGTAAATAATCACTGAAGAAAATCGGTCATACCACAATTCAGTATCGCCACATAGCGTGGACCAGAACACACACACACACACACACACACACACACACACACACACACACACACACACACACACACACACACACACAC
>JBBMJY010000007.1:6825134-6960222 GCA_037833715.1 Toxotes lorentzi | reverse complement strand
CACACACACACACACACACACACACACACACACACACACACACACACACACACACACACACACACACACACACCCAGTGGCAGGTGTGTTTTAATTAAAGCCCCCTGTTACAAGGTGTGGTGTAAAGAATATCACACTACTTTAGGTGTGTTTAAGTCTCCTGATTCTCTCTGTGCAAAGCATTTTAGGATCCCAGTATCAGTGCAGCAGCTGCTGACAGCTGCTAACCTTTTTATAGAAATAAAAAGGTTACCCTGGTCTCCTTTGAGACCACAAAAGAATCTAAGAAAAAAAAACAAACCATACAGCACATATACAGATCTCTTTTAGGGGATGGTAAACCATATAATCCAGTACAGCGGGAAGACAAAGTAATAAAATAAAGAATAAATAGATTTTGCAGCAAGTCTCCAAGATCACCTACATGTTACCTAACCATCATGAAAGTTGATAAACCTAGAGAAGCTTGCCCAGGGCACGAAGTCTCCCTGGCACATCATAAAATCAGGCCATTCATCCAACAGGGAATAACACTGGAGGAGTAGCACGGCTTCCCGGCTACATCAGCTCTCTTGCTTGGACACCTTTGATCTCCATCCAGAAATAGACCCTCGGAAAAATGTTTTGACAGGGTTCTACTACATTTAAGTTGGATACTCGACAGATGCTTTACTTTCAGCTGTACTGTCAGAGTACTGTCTTAGGGTTTCTGTTTTGAGCCTACTAGGAGCAGATTCTATTGGATGTTTCACAGTGCTCTGTGCCTCATCTCATTGTCAAACAGGACACAGAACAGATTTCTAGATGGTTACTTCAGATCACGGTTTGAGAGGTTGTTTTCAATTTTTCTTTAATTAATTTAATTAATGGTACACACAATATATACCATATATACTATACACATAGCATTTTAAAAAGTTCCCATCCTCAGACTTTTTATTCCTCAATACTCAGAATTTAGTACCTCGGTACTTTATGGAATTTATGACTTGTCACAGTGCGATTAACCGTCTAGATTAAATTACAAGATTACCTCTCATTGTAATAGACTACAGTTTAACTGCACCACAAAAAGTGAACATTTTAACCTCCATGACGGGAGGATTTATTGCTGGACTGTTTTTTTAGACTGCATCAGATTAAGCTGGAGGAAAATTGGTTGAAAATTGTAACATCACTGCTACAGGAGTGTGCCGTTATGTACCTGTAGGAGGCGCTCCTGTTCCTTCTGCCATTTCTCTTGTCTTCTGCGCTCTTCTTCTGGGTCCCAAGACCAGCGGCTGGAGGAGGGTATGATTGAAGGAACAGGAATCTGAAGACAAAGATAGACATGCACACGTACATTCACTCTTACAAACTGCTTAGGTTTGTGAACTGCTTCTGAAGTGAATTTGCAGTGTGGTCCATGTGAGATGCTTAACAGTGGCTCTGTAATAACTGTGGTATCTGCTTTCAAAGATGTCATCATGCTAGAGGGGCAAACAAAACAGAGACGAAAACTGCGGTCAATGCACCGATAACACTACTCACATCAGGCAATGCAGACTCTGGTCCTCCTAGAGAAGAAAGAAAATCATCCAGTCAATACTTCAGGCAAGCACAGGCAGAGCAATGAAGCAAAATGTAAATATACAAGTTAACCCTGAGTGCCATATCAACACAAAGTTGACTGGCTTATTAAAGATTCAACTTGATTTTTAGGTCAAGTATTAATTCATAATTGAAAATGAAATGAAAACAACAGTAACTGATGTTTTCAACAAGCCTTAAACAACAAAGGTCAAATTTCACCCACTAAGACTTGCTGATTGATTCTCTCAATTCAAGATCACCCACTTGCTGACATTTACAATGGATGCCAGCCCAATAGTTCTGAATAGGAAAATCAATAAACTGATTGTGGGGACAAGATCGAACAAACTGAAAGAAAAACACACATCAGCAGCATGCACAAGAGGCACAAAGGTACAGCACAGCCAGCCTGAAAGTCTAAACGACGTTTCAATACATGCATGCTAAGAAAGCAAAAGATGTACTTTTAACTTCATGCACAGCAAAGTGAAAAGTGTATCCATGTGTTGGGCCTGGACACCACTCAAAAACACCACAAACACAACTGGAATTTTACGATTTGTATTTGTGGTTGGTACACTGGCATTGCGTCTGACATTCTGTCCAGCCTTTGGAGCTGAATATGTTGCTTTTACACATTTTTCTTTTTTTTTCTCTCTTTTCATTTCTCTTATGCTTTTCTTCTTGCATTAAAATATGGCAAAAAAAAATGTGTTTAATTTGGTAGGAGGTTTTTAAGGAGACACTTCTCCAGAAATCTTGGAGAAGAAGAAATCTTGGTTTGAACAGCATGTCAGTGTCCCAGACTGTACCAAGTGAAGGTGAGGGGGTCACTGCACATTCAACCCTCTTTACCACAGAGGTAGACCAGCGCACTGACACTGGACCCTGAGTCGCCTGAAGGAGGAAAGGGGCACAGCACAAGGGTTAAGCTTTGGCATCAGATGAGACTGGAATAGCCCCAAAAAGTGCCATGTAGGAATCTATTTCAATCCCAATATGATAATCAATTGATAATAGGTTCCTTGTCCACTGAACATGAGGCTGTGACTGACAAAAAACATGCAAAAATCTGAAATCTGAGGAATTCAGTGACACAAAAGCACAGAGAACCCAGCCAACAGATTAAACTCATTACTCAGAGTACCCCGCCCCTCTTCGGTCAGTGCTTTATTTTACCTTTTTCAAAAAACTCTGACCTCCGTTTTAAGTTTTTCAAAGATATGGGTTCTGACTCTACATGGGAAATGGAGAACAGGTTACAGTGATGCACAACAGAGGAGAGAAACAAGTTCAACCACGGGAGATACAACTTTACGTTGCTAATACATGAATTACACACTCAAGATGTATCAGTCCTGTTTTGCAGATAGAAATGTTAATTACATTATCCACAGTAGTCAACTGTTTGCAAAAATCTTACTCCTACAGCCATCAACAAACTGACAGTTCCTACAAGTGTGTTTTTGTATTCAGTACAGAAATAGTCACCAAGATCGATTTCATAACCTTTTGGATTGTGTGTTCTGCTCTTTACCTTTGTTCCTCATGGTCACCGACTCACGGAAACTTCCATTAACTCCATTTGAAGCCACATCCTGCAGGGAGACATGGCAGGTTGTCTGCTCATTAAAAAAGCGCTGGACCAGGAACAATGAAGGGATAAAAACTGATCAAACCTGAGTCAACCTGAGTGATTCTGAGTCACTTACGACGACAGGGTTGGCGGGGGTCTCTTTGGACGGCAGCGTTTCCTTGGAAATGCGTGAAGAGAAATCCAGGCTGGAGTTTGCAGTGTTTGTGTCAGGGGAACCTAGAAGTATCGGATGATCCGTACTGGTCAGATTGATGGTCTTATGGCTTTTAAATGGCAGGGAAGGTTGGTCTCTGTCCCAGTCTGCATGCAGACAATGCAATGGCAAAACACAGGATGTGTGTATGCACATAAAACCACATGTTTTTGTGCGTGTGTGTATGTTATAGTAGTTCTTTATATGAATATAATCCAACAGTTGACATGGATTTGTCTATTTGCAAAAAGAACTCTAAGAAGCAGGGAACAAGGTTGCTGTTATGGTGTTGTTATAAGAGCAGCAGGGGGTGACAGAGAAACCACCTTCCCCAGCCATGCAGCCTATTAAAGCTTTTATAAACCCACACAGTGCTTCTAACAGGCTCCCAACCTCTGGGCTTCACCAAACTATTTTAACCAGTGCTTTGTGTTAGTTCAGGTGAGCTACTCTGGGTGGTTTATTACTTTTATAAGGTGAGACTGACGTACTTGGAACAAGCTTGTTATACTAACGCATTGAAAACAGCACACTCATAAGACCAAGGACCTGAGCTGGGTTAGTTCTCCACAAGGAAAACACCGCATGGATGGAGAGAGGAATGCTTGAGAGGCAGAAAAGGCAGTAAAAAGAGGAAACAACCAGAGGGAATAAATGGAAAAAGAGAAGAATATGGAAATACGGGACAAGAAAAACACACACAGGGAAAAAAAAAGAGTAGAAATAACAGCTACAGAGGTCAGTACAAGAACAGTTTCCCTCATCAGACGAGGAAAAAAAAAAGTTACTGGTCCTTCACCGATTAGCTGTCATAAGATCATTCATGGATGATTTCACAATAGTTTACGGACCAATTTAAAGTGTCAAAACTGTTTAGCAACGCAGGCAGCATAAGCAGCGCTGTCAGTCCAGGAATGCAACCTTTAAAGTGGTTCAATTCAGTCTCACACAAACAAAAACACACACACACACGCTCAGACATACAGTGTTCAGATGACTCACTGTTCTTGCCATGACGGCGAATATCCATGACCAGGCTGCCCTCCTGTAGAGCTTCCTCCATGCGGGACTTCCAGTCTGTGTAGCTCATTTCTGCCACCTGGTGCCCGTTCACTGTCAGCACCTCGTCTCCGGCCTGAAGCTGGCACATCTCAGCCGGGCTGCCTGCACGAGACAGAGGAACAGGTCATTAGCAGCATAAAAGTAGCCCAGATTCCACCACTGCAGCAACATGGTTGGCTATCACAACATACTCAGTTCATAAGAGCTAAAGGTTTTGCATTAGATAGTGGCTGTTTTAGTTTAATTTCACTGACATTGAATTTTGTCAGAAATTATCTCTCAGCATAGGATACTTCTCTTCAAACAACAAAAACCTTTCCATGCTGTTAGGTTTGTCTTTTGACGTCACGCCTCATTGCTATTTTGATTTTGCACTGCATGGCTGTTAACAATTTATTTGATCTATGTCTCATTCATCTGAATGACTGATCTGTGAAAAATAATAATAATAAACATCTAAACATCTTTGACAACCCACAGGGTGATTTGACATGATTCGATCACACATATGTACAAGAACTACAGCAAACAAGGTTACTGCTTAAACACATTGTGTGGTGAAACTGGTGTGACAAACTTAGAATTCATGTATTGTTGTGGGATGTGTATGTGTCATAAGTTTTACTTTATGTTACTAAAATACATGGCATAGTGTAATGTGGAGGTGAGGAATCTCAGTAGAAAGAGAGGCTCAGGCCCAGAAGATCTGACCCAGATAGATGTTGCCCTACATAGGCCTGGCAATGCCACTGAAATGGACTGGAAAACCTGCTGACAACTAAGCAACAGAGCCTGACTGTAAAATCTAATAGTTTCCAATATTACCACCGTACTGTGTCTGTGAACACATCAGTTGGGTTTAGATGAGAGTGAGATATAACCATTGCCTGTCTGATCTTTTTCCACTGCGTTTAACCACTGGGAATGTTGGAGTTTAAGGTTGCCAGATTGGCTGACTCACACACATTATATTGGAAGGTGAATAAAGCTTTACCCATAAAGTTCAAATCCCCTTGTTTGAAGGTATTTCTCTCAGACATCTTTGTTGTTACCTGGCTGGATGGACGTGACGCGAGCTCCAGTTGAGTCCCAGGCTGCCTGGAAGCCAAAGTCTCTGCTGCTGTTGGGCTTCTGGTTCAGGTTAATCCTCATCTCACAGTAGTTCTCCTACAAACCAAACACCAGCACAGGTGAGTTGAGATGAACAACAACACTTTCTAAGCATAAAAAGCAGATTTCAGTGTTCAAACATGGTCCTGACTTTCTGTCACTCTGGAGGGGAGTCAGAATGTCAGGTTGTGTGTCTGTGTGCATGCAGGCCTGCTTTGGCAAGAAAGACTTCTATTAATCATTTATGTCTGTTGATTAAATGCCAACCTGATGCTATACTGTCATTTCAGCAGGGCAGCTCTTCAGTATTTTTAGCAACTAATACATAAGAAAGGAGGCTGAAGCAAAACTTGGTCTTTACCATGAATAAGGTTTCACTCATCATTAACTGTAAGATTAAAAATATTGCATTGTATTGTATGGTACTGTATTGTATTCTTTTTCAATGCCTTCAATATAGCCAACAGAAAGAGCTGATCTGTAGGTTGGTAGGTGCAGTAGGTAATTTAAGTACCTGGCTGGTTTCTTTGGTTGGAGCAGGACTGACTGGCACTTCACTCTTGACCGGAGGAGGGACAGGTGAGATGCTCTGAGTAGAGGTGACGCTCTTTGCTGCTGTCTCATCCCACTCCTCCTCGTCTTCACTGCTGTGGGCAGAGCTGGAGTGTGCCTCGTCCTCAGAGGTCATGAACTTGTGATAGCGACTCGGCACTGACGACTTCTTAGAAACATCCACGTCACCGTTGACACGCTTGTGAGAGTCGTCCACCTGTCCAGGATGAATGTGACAAAGAATGCTTGATCCTTAAGAATGAGATAACAATATAAACACCATATGGCTGGTGCTTACAAAACAATCTATTTTAATCTACAAAAGACTTTAAAATGGGGGAAATCAGTTGGTGAATGTGTTGTCATTCACCAACTTACTGAAAAAGCCTGCACATTATTTCTCCTGACACAACTAAACACCATGTATTCTCTTGCATTTACTGTAACACTAATGAAAGTGAAGGAGGCTCAAAATAGCGGCTCTAGTAGTTGAGTTTGCTAGCTTCATCTATTATTCACACAGTAATCAGATCGTACTGTTGGGTAACACTGATGTACTCAAAACAAACAACACTGCATCTCACCAACGAGCCAAACATTTCTTAATGCCAAACAGTCTCCTCCCACCCTCTAGATGTCCTTGAGCTCTTTGTGCTGCACTGATAGTTTGTGTTTATTTGTAAAATTATCTAGTACTCACTGTAAAGACTCGGGGGAGTGAGCTGATGCGGGACGGCTGGGTCCCGAAGGGCCTTGGTGTGACAACTGAGGTCAGACGTGCGCTATCCGATCTCTGGTAGCTCCTGGGGAGGGAGGCGGAAACCTGAGACACCCCAGGAGGCTTGGGTTCCATTGAGCTGAGCTGTGGTTGTTGTTTGTACAGAAAACCAGAGGAGGGGGCCTCCACCTCAGTATGTGTGCCCGACAATGGGGGCCTTGGCTCTGGCACTTTTTGTAGGGGGCTGGAAGAGGAGACGACGGTTGTGGCCTCCTCTGTCTTGGCTGTTCTGGTCTGTTTTGAGACAGGTCTCCTCTGTAAAGGTGCAGCTGCAGGAGAGTGGGAGCTGTGGAGAGAGCTGCGGCTGTTGGGAATGATGGTGGGAGTGACGGTGGTTGTGGTGTCGCTGCCTGCAGGATTGTCCACAATGTCAGCTTCCTGTGAGGTGGGAGGGGAAGCGGCCCTGCCAGTAGCTGGGGAAGCAGCGGGGGGTTCGTCCTCTTTCAGAGAAGGCTCAGAGGGTTCAGAGGAATAGTAAGCGTCAATAGTGTAGCTCCTGTTAGGAAGGGTTCGGATACGAGGGGCAATGACGGGTCTGTCAAATACGTCCTCGTCGTCCAGGTAAGAGAGAGATCCAAGACGACTGCCAATGCTGTTTCTTCCTTTAGTTTCTCTGTGGACCAGACAGGGAAGGAGAAGGGGGGGTGCAATAAATAGGGAAAAAGTGGACAGGGATGGGTAAAATTCAAGTCAAAGATAGAGGGGATGGGTACAAAGTGGTGGGGGCACAGGAGTTGAAATGGGGAGGGCAGTAAGAGACAAGGAGGAGAGCAGAAAGAGCAGATCACGTTGAAAAGAAGAGGGTAGAGAAAGGTGGGTCAGAAAAAAGAGGGGAGGCAGGTTGATTAAATTACACTTTCACACTGAAGGCACAATTACAGAGTCTGCTCGTTCATTCCTGCACAGATAATCCTTTAGTTTCTGTATTTAACAGAAATTACCTTAGCAAAGGATCCCCCTCCGAGGGTAAAAAAAGAGAGGTGTAAAAGAGGAGGAATTTCAGTGTGCATTGTTTTTTAGTAAGAATCAGAATTGGTTAATACATTTAAATTTTATAATATTCAATCTATCAATACCATCATGCATTATCCTGGCACTATAACAAGTACCTGATCAGGTGCATTTTCTCTTACCTCTCATCTTCCATCTCCTTCAAGGTCTTGGACTTTCTGTTACTGCCGTAAGTAATGTGCTCTATCTTCTCCCGTTCCTCTTTCTTCTTCACTATATCAGAGTTGACACTCCTGCGCCGGTTCTTCCATTTGCTCAGGTCCTGCAGCAAAGGTAAGCTCACATCACCTCATGCATCATTTCATAGCAATTCAGCTTAGATTTGGATAAAGCAGACCGGCTGTGTTGCATGGTTGACTGTACAGTGAAGTTGAGAAGGAGAGAGAAAGACACAAAAAAGAGAAAGGGCTACATTTGAAGGTGTTCTATTTATGCGCTTTAGGCTCCTCCCGGCTCACCTCCCCTGTGTACTGGGGACTGTGTGACCTAAATGCCGCTTTAAGACTCCATTATTTTGCCATGACACCAATCAGGCTGCTGACAGAGACAGCACTGTTACAGCTCGTCATGTACATGCTGACAACTTTTCTATTACTTTTTTTTAACCTAAAAGGTGTAATTTGATCATTTGTAAGGAATAAGTTGCACCAGAGTTAATTTTATTTTGACTGGTTTTTCATCCTAGTGTCTCTGTCCAAGATCATCTGCCCATTTTACATAGTGACATCATTTAACATTACTTCTATCATTAGTATTTACAGTATGTGGTGTTTTCAGCCACAAACACTGTGATTTGGAAATGAGGACAGTCCATAGCCATTGGGCCGCGCTGCACCAATCAGTGTCTGACTTCGTGTCTGGCTTCTGTCTAAACTCTTCTCATATCACCCTGTGGCCACGTACTGCACCACAACACCTGCTCCCCCAACTGCCGCACAGATCCCATAGATCATGTGCTCCCCTTTCACTTCAACCTTATCTATGATGAAAAAAAAAATTTTTCTTTCTGCATGAGCCAGCTTGATTTGATTTGTATGACAAGAACGGTGGGAAGCAAACAGAGTGGGACTGTGCAGTGCACTTATCAGTTGTACTCACATCCTGCCACTTATCCTCACTCTCCTTTATCTGCTCACGGTACTTCTGTAGCTCTTGGTAGTGAACCTGCCGGATGATGGCGGGGTCGATCTGGATGTCACTTGTTGATTTACTCCTGTGGAGAAAAAGAACAGAAAAAGACCCTGAACATCAGTATCTCAAGTGAGAGGTGGAGGTGAGGTTTAGTTTTCATACCCTGGCAAAATTTAAAAAATAAAATTTCACTCCAAGTATGCATGCACCATCTTTTACAATAGTTTGAAATAAACAGTGGAAAACATCTCTCAGGTAGTCAAAATATATTCTGCTCTAAATCAGATCCAACGCTGAAACCAGCTGGATTAAACCTTTAACCTGTCACCAAATGTTAGTTTGCAAACGCAGCAAAACAGGTCGACCACAAAAAACTGTGTAGTGATGTAAGCTCAGAGGATTAGTAACATGTATCACAGCCTTTCCCGTCATGCAAAAGAGCAAAGTCACTCAAAGGTCACAGCCTATGGGAAAAGCACTCTATTTAGTTTTCACTTACCTGCAAAGATTTACACACACCTCATATTGCTATCAGAGAGTTTAGACCACTGCTCTGTCATAAGTCTCACTGGGACACACTGCAGTTTAGGTAGATGACCCAGCATATTGCTATTGTACGCGTCTTTTCACTTTGTTGCTCTGTCAATATAGCTTTGTGAAGCAAAGCACACACACACACGCACACACTGAAGTTGGCTCAGTGCCATACACTTTGTTGTGTGTCAGCATTCAGCAGCTAGAGAGTGAGAACAGCAGCACAAAAGCAGAGGAGGCAGCGGGGTGCAACTGTAAGAGACCAGAGCAAATGCAAACGTGCCACATTCCTGGGAGCCCGTATCAACTCACCCGTCGATACTCTCTTCCGTTTGACGCTGTCTGGGAAACCAGAAAGAACCACAGACAACAAAATCACATTTCTGCACATTGGCCTTCGACACTGAGCCCTTGAGTGGACTGGTTAAGAGCAGGAGGCCAATTAGTGACTCTCAGACCTGCTCATCCCCAGGTGGTGGGTTTCAAACGTATGTAAACACAGCCAAAACAAGACTCTGCACGTTTTCACTTTGTACACTGAAGAGGATAAAGTTTACGGTGTGTGTATATAGTATGCATACAGTGCTGTATCACCCTTCCTTTTCCTGACATTTGACTGGGGAGGTGTGTGAACATGTATCTTTCCCCACAATGCTGCCTTTCTGGAGACATGATGTCAAAGGAAACATGCCTTTACATATGGATGTGAAGTAAATCCAGATGGGCTTGACTTAGGTTAAATGGTTGCTTTGTGAATGCCTGTGTGCGTCTGTTCGTGTGCAAACACTGCAGCACAGATTTGTGTTCAAGTTACTATGGAGTCCACAAGTCGCACCTCCATTCAAAGCTGCAGGGAATGTCTATAGGCTTTCATGTCGGCTCAACAGACAAGACTACATTTAATTGCGCTGCTTGGTGCAGTCAGAGTGTTCGGGACATTATGTTTGGGTATTACTGCGGCTTTTCACACTCTCACGCTGCTGCACTTTGGGCTTTGCATGTCAGCGTGAAGTTCCCTATGCTGAGGAAAACAACACTGTACTCTGGTCAGATCCATTTTACTGTAGATGTTAGGTGAGGTCAACAAATCGCCATTCCAATGCAATTCATCACAAGATCGTGAAGTCTCTTCTTTTCTTTATTAAGCATGAATATTTTTTCCATTCACAGGCAAACTCTGTCTGATAAGAAAGAAAGAAAAATAAACAAATAAAATGCAGAATTTGAGTCTGTTTAACCATCACGAACCAAAAAACTGAGAATTTATGCTGTTTTGCTCTTAAATCACACTTCAAAACACACAACCGTGGGAGGACTAATGCGCAATCCGGACATCCACTCTGCTTTTACATTCCATGTGTTTGTAAGGTGAAATTTACCACATAACTCCTGTCTCTAACTGTGAGGGCCTTTAAACCAGTCCTTAAAAAGTTGGGTTAACATGCTGTCAAGACCAATTTAGCATTAGACAGAGAATATTCCAAAACGGAAAAAGGAAAAAAAAAAAAAGAGAAGACAAATATGGAACCATAGGTCTACAAAGTAAAGAGAAGCTACCAGGCAATGTTACATCAATCTGCTTCTACAACTTGAGAGCAGCTAGCCTCTCCACCATAAGCTTCTTCTTATATCTCAGCTGACTGGCCTCCCTGATGGCCTGCCACTTATGCAGGTCACCTTCGCTACAGGAAGAAGGCACTGAGGGAGTCATCTGATTGGCTGATGGTCCTCTAAGTGAGCTCTGTCTCTGATTAGAATAAACTCCAAACTTCCGAACCAGCATGTCATCTGTTTCAGGACGCGTCTCCTTCTGAACCTGATTCTCTTTATTTGTTGCTGCTTTCTGGGTCAGAGGACATGGGGGGCAGAGGAGTCTGGCTCTGAGATCTGGAGGCAGAGCCCATGGCTCTGGGATGGGCATGGGGGCATAGTTGTCAGGGGCTCCCGAGAGTGGCTGTTGCTGAGTCTGATGGGTTTTCTCCTTACGATACACCACATCATCCTGCTCGATGTCGGGGAAATCGTTGTCCTCAGTGCTGTCACGACCGTGTCGCTGGGTGATAATATTGAGTTGCGGCTCAGATGTGTAGCGACGGTGGCGGTTGGTGGACAGCTGAGTCTTCATCATAGCCAGGTCCGTGTTGGACTGGAAGGCCAGGGTCCGTCTGGCAAACATGTCATCATTCTCCAAGTCAGGGAAAATGCTCTCATAATCAAATGGGTCTGGGGGTTCCCTGGGGTCATGGCGCCCCAGGAGAGGCCACCTCTCACATTTGATCAGCTTGGGACCTGAGGTGGGGTCCACTGGGGCGAACACCAGAGGTGGAGTCTCTAACAGGGGGGGCTGTATCTTGGGGAGCTGTGGGGGAGTGTGTGGTTGGATATGTGGACTGCAGGGTGAGCAAAGGGAGAGAGAAGGACAGAGAGGTGATGAGTGCATGCTTGTGAACTGGATCAAAGAGCAAGAAAAGGAGGAAAAGATACAACAATCAGCCATAGTGGTGGCATTTGATTCAAAGAGATGATCAAATGAAGACTTTACAAGCACACTCCTATGAAATAAACTGTGATGCTAGCTGCTAGAAGTCTTCACTAGAATAGGCCGCAATAAAAATAGTATATTGCTGAGACACAGCCTATTTTCTACTAAGGTCAGTACAAGCAAACTGCTTTATGAAGCATGTTAGGGCAACTCCTGTAGCTTGCCCATGTGTTTTATCATTAGTATGTTAGAAAGCAGCTCATCAGAAATTCAGCCCCAAAAGGAGCCATTTATATTTCTCCTATAAACTCCGAATGATCTAAAACATTCCTTCATTGTCACAGTCGTGCAGCTGTATCGACCTTTTTCCCACAACAAGGGTGGTGTGAGCCGAGGCCTCGTGTGTGGGGGAGTGAGAGGGAGAGGGGCCGGAGGGAGAGGGGGCAGAGGAGAGCCAAGGACTGCTGTCACAGTCTGAATCGTCTGAGGAGGAGCCCGACTTCTTATGGCTGCAGCGGGGTGGACGAAGGAAAGCGGACAGAGGTAGAGAGAGGGTAAAGGGGAAAGAAAAAGAGGCAACAGAAAGGAAAGAGAAAGAAAAATAAGAATCTATAAAGAAAAAGCAGTGAGCCATAGAACTTTGGATTTTACAGCCTGAAAGGTTAAATTTTCATGCATGTAAGAACAGCAGAACCACGTGTCAGAAAGTAGAAAAGTAAGAAAAGATTGTGAAAGAAAATAAAATAAAATCTATGTATGCTGTTACTGCTCTGTATGTCTGTATAGTATGTATACAGGGAGGATGAAAACAATGTGTGATGCGTTTTAACACCCTCACACACCTGAAGCCTTGCATCTTCTTATACCAGGGTCTCCTCTGAGAGCCCAGTTTGATCTTCTGTATGTGAACGTCTTCTTCGGGTGTCCAGAACTTGGGTAAGAACTTGTCATAAGATACGTTGGCAGCAGGCTGGGGTTTGACGCCCATCTTGCGGGCATAGAGATCATCTTGGATGGGGTCAGCATAGCCCACCTCATCATCTTCATCCTCAGAGTCATCGTAAGTCTCCCTGAACAGGCTGTCACTGTACACGGCTCGGCGGTGGTCCACCCTCACGGAGCCGTGCTGTGTTTCCCCGCTGTTGATGCTGCTGCTGCTGCTCAAGAGAGACAGCCAACCACACGTGTCAAAAGAATTTTTCAGCAGCAGTACAACATACCAGTCACGCAAAAGAGGAGCACATTCCTCAAGCACAACAACCTCAAATGAGAGGACGCACAGATTAGAAAACCAATGCAAACTCAAAACCAAACTGTCAAGCAAAAACTGATTTGAGGCATTATGTTGCTCACGCAAATAACGACGTGCTTCAGCTAAAACTCAACGCAATTCAAACAGAAACCAACAACAGAAACAAACTGAAGACTCCAGAGCACGGTTAGATGCAGCACACTATGACCAAATATACTGCTCATGGTTACAATTAACCATGCAAACTGAGGGTAAGAGAAGCACTCTCGTTTGCTCTCATCAGGCAGGCAAATCAAAGTCACACGCAGCTTCATGTTCTCTGACCTGAGGCAGGTCACATTCTGTTGAGGGGCAACACTGGGAGACATAGTGCATTTGGACCAGAGGCCCCCAGCTGCCCTTCCCCCTGCCAGGGGACTGATGGGCACGGCAAAGTTGGTAGGGGGAGCCGGGGAGGGGCTGTGGAAGCGTCTGCTGGCCAGGTCATCCAGTACAAGATCTGGATCCGGTCGGTCTATGTCTGAGTCACTGCCACTTTCATAATCGTAGGCCCTCTGCAAGGCAGTCTGGGATGCTCCACTGTGGCCGTAGCAGTCAGAGGAAAGCCTTGTTTCACTGAGGACGCCATTCCACGGCACAGCAAAATGAAACACAACACCATCGACCATTCGCAGACAACAACACAGCACCACAAACACCGACAGCAGTGGGAGAGGACAGAAACAGCCACATTATAAACTCCAAGAACAAACTGCAGATTTTGGTATGAACCCATCACTTCAAGAACAATAAAAAGGAAATAAAAGGAATCACAACTCTAAATTAATTAGTGATGAGAAGCAGCACCTTCAAACACATCGAACTGTTTACTGTCGTGTGTGCTGTAACAGTACCTGGTGAGTGTGCCTTCGTCCTCCACGTATGTGGGGTTGGCCCAGCTGCGCCGACTGTCCTCATTGCGTTCAGCCCGTTTCTTCCTCAGTGGAGCAGGCACGTAGCCTGAAGCTTTGTCTTTAGTGGGCAGAAACTGGTTAAACTGGGCGCTGGCCTTGGGTGTGATGACCACTGACCGGCGGTAACTCTGATTGTCCTTGTTCTCAGCCATCCTGAAGACAGAGTCTGCCTCAGTATCACTGCAACAACCTGGGTCATGGAGGAGGAGGACAGGAGAGTAGGGGGACAAACGTGGGTAAGACAGGTTATGGGAGAAATTCAGAGAAGGAGGACAGAGGTTCGTTAAGGGTAATGAAGAAGCACAAGAGACAAACGAGGTGAGGATACAGAAAAGAGTGAGGAGAGCGTGTTGTGTGTTCTGGCGTGACTTTGAAGGAGTAGCAGAGGGGTGCAGGGTGCGGAGCAGAGGCCTCCTCATTTACAAGCCGGTGTGGATGACTGAGGAATGCCTCACTGCTCTCTCTTTATAGGGGCAGGGGGGGTCGACTGCTCTGAGATCACTGAACAGCACTACACTCTCTTGAAGCACACTCTCTTTAGTGTTGATATACTGCACCTCTCCTTCCCGGGGGACTTTTCACTGGAAATATTCCCTTTTAAAAGCACACCACTAGATGGCAATAGGTATTTGTTTCCATAAATGGGAGTCAACTCGCTGGCTCTGATGCAGAATATCTGCCCTGTTCAAATATTTGAAGTTCTAGACAGATGAACGGAATTATAAATATTGATGCAGAGATACAACTTGAGAAAGTCTGAACACTTGAATGATAATGTGCTGCTAGGGTGTGAGAGCCAATCTCAAATAACACACAAAAAAAAATCATAAAAAAAATAATGCTGTGGCCTCTTAAATGCCATAAATTCAGCTTTAGCAAATGATGTGACATCTCCTACCCTCGCTGCTGCCTTTAAGAGTGGTGTCGGAGGAGACGCTGTGAGGTCGGGAGCCCAAAGAGTCCAAACTGTCCAGGGAGTCGTCTCTCCTGTGTCCGCCGCTGCCACCTCCTCCTCCTCTCAGTTGGTAGAACTCCTCTCGCTCTGAGTACCAGCTATCTCCAAAACCGCTGTCTCTGACGTTAGTGCCTTTCTGACTGGACGACTCCTGCAGAGCCTTTCATATACACACACAAACACACACAGTCAGATAATAGGGTGCCAATTACAATATTTAGATCCACTGTGTGTGGTGTGCACGAGAGATCTCCCAGGTAGAGTGTGAAGTCTGAGCTGTCTGGCCTTCTCATTCTCGGTTACTGTAAATATGCACTCCTATACTGTCTATAAGGGGAAAAGCATGCTGCAGTTTAAATTGAATCACCTCATTGTTTTCTATTCACTGCCATCTCTGTCAAAACAAACAGAGCCATGATCCAAGCATCCTCGATGAAAAGAATGGCCTTGCACATAAACACAGAGACACCTTAACCAGCGCAGTTACAAACAAGCAAAAACTTGCCAGCCACCATAAAAGAAAATGATTTTCAGATCTGTAATCCACCGAATCCCTCCAGACAATACAAGTGCACAAACTAAACCCAGCCTAACCCTGTGCCACTGAACCTGGATTATCATGGCTAAACGTACAAGGCGTGCAGTAACCAACTGCTATTACTGAAAATCCCTGTAGTCTGTTGAATTATAGAGGCCTTGCACACCACCACCTATAAATCTATGTGAAAGCAAAGTGCCAAATTCAACTCTGGCATGAGCAGGGGGACAAAACGCACTTCTTCTGAGCTGTGCTGTAAACATGATTAAAATAGCTGAGTCAGGGGATCAGGTCATTTATGACTTAACGTAGCTTTGGTTTTAGTGGCCAGAAATCTGCGGCCCCTCAGCCTATCACACTCATTCTTCCGCACATAGCCTACATACCAGGGAGGATACAGAAATGCAGTGCGCAGTGGCTGTAAAAGAGGATTTCATTCATGCCATTTCTGGTTTCTATAAGAACATTAAAACTTTGTTTCATGACAGCATGGATTACACAGCTGAAAGTGCACAATGGGGTAATTACCCAGTTGGAAAAGTTTACCTTGTATAGTGCTGTGCCCAATAATCCCTCAAATGCCTTGAAATTCAGGTAAGGCCCATCATAGAAACGGTCACACTGAGCTCTTCTACCAAGCCAGTAAATGGTGATCAACACCTGGAAAGAAGAAATCAAACAGTTTATTACACAAATCACACATGACTCTGAGTGAAAATGAATTACTGCCAGACAGAATACATCATTTACTGTCAGTGATGAATGTTCTGTGCAGTGCTAAAGCAGGTGGTTGTTGTGATAGCCGTGGCCCTACTCTGACACAGGGGTCATATCACCCGGTGCTCGTTTCCAGCCTCATCCAGAATCCTCTGCTGCTGTGTGTGTGTGTGTGTGTGTCTCTGTGTGTGCATTATGGGGTTGGACAGGTAAATGTAGCACACGAAAGCAAACAAACACCAATTGAAAATTTTAAACAAATATTCCCTAAAAAATTAGCCACTTTAAAATCACTTAAAGTCATGCCTCAGGCTTACAACTGTGATCTTACAGGAAAGACCTCAGCAAGAGATCAAGTGAAACATTTTCCTAAATTTGTTTTGGCGATACAAATATATTGCAGTTCTTTTTTTCAGGTAGAACACCCAACTTAAATTCACTCTCTCTCTCCTCACATGCCAAGTTTAGTCACGGATTAATGTGTAGAATCAATTAATTTTGTGTTACATGTTTGTGTCTGTCTTTTGACTTCCGTGGCTGAGTCGGAATTAAATGTTCTGTTTTAACATGCTTTCCCTTGGATTCAGCGTGTAAGTGTGCAAGGCATTCATGTGATCTAGGCTTCCAAGAAGCTGACGTAAGCACAACACTCACAGTGTAAATCTGTTTTGTAACCTTTGTTGTATGTCATCCTCCATCGCTTACCCTTATTTTCACCTTTCTGTCATTTCATATGTAATACCCTAAAAATAGTTGTGGTTGTGATGTGGGTCTCAGTAATAATGCTAAATTTAGTTATGATCATTTAAGTCAACATAAATGTATTACATAAATGTACATATTACATGAAATGTTATCATAACAACGACAGTGTTTTAGGGACAAATAAACTACAAAATTTATTCTGTTTTATTCTCTAATTGTATCTGGAGAGGACTGTAACTGAAGCTAAATTATGTTTTATATTTGATTATTGCCCTATGACAGGCCATCAAATGAAGCTGCCGCTAAAGAAAAAAACAAAAACAACATAGCTTATATTTTTTCACTCACATTTTTCAGCCTCCTGTTGGTCTCTTGATTCCTGTGAGAGAAAGAGCAGAAAACAGAGGTGTATGTGAATGAGAGAAAATGACAATAAAAGAACAGAGGGCATGGCTGTTGGGTCTATGTGTTAGGCAGTGAAAGAGCTGGAAACTGAGAGCACAATCCAGACGACTGCCAGCCCTTCACTCACTCTCACACAACAACACAAAGGCAGAGGGCAAAAACAAACACACATTTCTGAAAAAAAGAAAAAAAAAAAACCCAAAACAAAACAAAAACACTGCAGGTGAAAAGTGTTGGGATTGAACAACTGTTACATTTGTGTGCTTAGTTTTACACTAATCACAAAATCAAGCAATTTAGTTCAAGTTTAGGGTCACAGAAAGAGCTCTTGTTCCTGACTCCAAACTAATAATCTAACTTATAACTGAAAAACCAAACAAGGCTCTACAGTTGGAGCAACAAAGCTTTAAGCAGCTACCCAGGGTCATACAGAATTTCAGCCATATTTCTGGGCTTTCACAGTCTCAACCTTGCAAACGCGATATGACCTCTCTTATGTACACTGAGTACTTGTCACCTAGTAGTGTCTATTTAGAGAGGCCTATAAACAGTGATAAACAGCTACAGAACATACAGTAACCATAACAGTGACAGAGGAAGATATATAATCTCTCACATCCTCTGTACATACTACACATTTCTGCTATCATGTGGTAATACAATAGCCATCCATGCTTCTCTACCCATGAACACTTGGATGTCCAGAGCACCTGCTGAGAATGTGATGCATGTATGGCGGCTAGACCTTATACGATACCTGTCAAACAAACATGTTCAGGTTTGCTATAGGTTCCTGAACATGTTTGATTGACAGGTACTGCATAAGGTCAAGCCGCCATACATGCATCACGTATATGATTTAGGGGAAGGAAACAAAACAAGATTGTTATAATTAAACACATGATTTCCATAAAAACAGGGCCTCTAGTTACATGGGGACAACTGAACGATCATTACAGCAGTCAGTGGTGAAAGTTATCAAAATTATCTTGTATTTCACAAAAAAGCAAACTATAGAAAAGTCTAAATATGAATTCATTTTTGTGTTGCAGAATTTTATTTTTTCTTCTTCTCTACCCCATTAATCATCTCTCAGCCCCTCTCATTTATCTTGTGACCCAGCTGGAAGAAGTCAAAAACAGCTCCACCTACCGCAGTAAAATAGCACTTATGCACTGATCCATCAGTGTTAAACAATCTAATAATGCAATAGACTCACAAGGGTGATTTTCTGAGGAACCAGTACTTTTAGTGTCAGTGCTTTGAACCTGCCATAACTGATTTGCCACTAGGGGGCAGTGGAAACAAATCGCTAACACAAAAATGACATCATTCATTATTTAAATTAATACACATGCGACAGTTACAGAGCAACACTATCTTTCATTTGGAGCTGTGCTTCTGGTACTGCAGTACCTTTATTTAGTGTAAAAGTACTTATATTTGTAATAGAGTATTTTTACATTGCTCTACTTTTACTTACGTAAAGGATCTGCACTTCTTCCAGCCCTGACAGCATTTAACTGGATGGGAAGCAGATCAATTTTCCCAACAGTATGCGTCATCTCACACCAGGGGTTTCCAGCATTCTAATTCCCCAGCGGTGAAAACTGAAATGGACGTTTACCAATTTGGCATACTGCAAATTTATGGACCCAATAAAAATGGCAGGAGAAAAAAAATGCCCTCTTGTGTGGCTTGGAACACAGTCACAAAGTCTAAGATTATAGCAATGGTAGCCAGGTCCAGAAAATAAGGAGCTGTATACCAAAACTACCACCACACTGCTTCTCATAATGCTCATTTATGGCTAGTGATTGAACAGAAAAGAAAATAAAAACGGCTATTTTCAGGTCTTGAGAGCCTCAGGACACTGCTGTAGCCTGTTAGAATCAGCTGAGTGCTCATATGATTGAGCACAATCATCAACGAAGCGTCACTAGTGCCTGATACAGAGAGGGCCGGCGAGGAATGGCTTGTGTGAAGTAGTATTATCAGTTCAAATAATCCCATTGGGGTTTCGATATTTCATGCACTGAGGGGAGAAGGGAGCCATTTGTGTTTGTGCATCTTGCATAGATGCAAGTAGTGAAGGTACTGAAAACTGTGAACACCACATTCTAGAAATTCAATACGTATGATGTCAATTAGATCCAAATCAGACCAGAATGAAATGTTTTGTTTTGTGAAGATGACAAGAAATTTATTTCATGGACTCTGAACCCTTAAACTGTGTTGTGTTAAAAGGGCCATATCTCACACACAGGTCTTTCTATACCGATACAAATCTACTCAAATTAAAGCTGAGATTTGGCACTTTAATGTAGTATCCATTATTTTATTTCAAATCAGATGTGATGAAGCACAGAGCCCAAAAAAAAAAAAGAGAATGTGTAACTGTCTAAATACTTAGGTCCTGGACTACAGGTTAAAAAGTTTAGGAAGTAAAAAAGGGCAGTTCACAGCCCTTAAAATGTCTGACCGCTATCAGACAATGAATGTGTGTTGTGCAGTAGGTTCACAGAGATTTGACAGGAAGCCCTCCAACTTGACACATTAACAGGATGCTCTTATTGCTTCCAAAAGACATTAATTCCAGCCATTACCCCCAACCTCTGCATGCTTCCACAGACTTTCACATTGTCACACTCTTGCCGAAGTCAAAGGATGAGAGACGGCCAATCCCCCACCAAGCAGTGACATCCATGGTCTTCAAACTTCCAGTGGAAATGCAAAGACCCCCATACTTGTGCAAGTCAACCACTGTTGCTACACAATCATTAACCACACGTTGCAAAACATGTGGAAAATATCTGACAACAAGCTGCTCAATCAAAATTAGTTGCATAAGACTATAGTTAGTGGCGTTATTGCAAACAAATTAAAAGTATACTTTTCCAATATAGCAGGTTTCGAATTGTGTGACACAATTTTTGCCAAACTTAATTTGACTTAAAATTAATTTGATTTATCTTGAAGGAGTCAAAGAGTGTATTCTGCCAATACAAACCAGAGGCAAAAAGAAAGACATACAACAGAAGAAACATAAGCCACTATTCAAATGTTAGACAAATTACCTCTTAATGTGAGCCAAAGTAAATGATCTCCCCAGTTCTGTCTATCACTTCTCTGTGCTCACACAGAGGGAAAATTATGTTTAGATCTATAGCAAGACAGAATCTACAAGTGAAAAATGTACATGGACTGAACTGAGACCACACGATGTGACTCAGTCCATGAATAGCCACCAACAAGACCATGGCAACTCCGCTTCTTTAATAATATACAAAAGACAAACAAACACAATACCAAAGCCTTAAATCAATAGCTGTGCATACCTCTGCAATGAAGGTCACTTGCTCTCCTGCATTCAGTAACACCACATGCAACATCCCTCATCTAGGTTCTTGCATTGTCATAAAATATTTTGGATTTAAACACACAACTGGACGGGGAGAGTTTGAATAGAGGCTGTGGGTGAGACAGTGTCGGGCATCATTGTGTTGCACTTATTAGAGACACTGCAGCCTCTGTGAGTGAGGAAACAGGGTGAGGCTGGCATTTCTCTCTCCAAGTCATCTACAGAGCACAAATATAACCCTTGTGTTGGCCTTTTACAGCCAGGGCCGTGTCCATGGAGTAGAAACTTTATTGGCTGTTCAGCATCATTGCTCTTTTGGTTTCACAATCTGCCCACAGTTCACAAAACACTGCAACAAGAATTGACGGCAGTGCCATATATTAAACTGTGAAACCAGAGTGTGCAGTGCCAGCTCAGTGAGCCACACCCGGAATACTAACACACAGGGCACTTCACTGTTCTTCTTTGCATTAACGTGTGTGCATTCAGATGTGTCATAAATAACAATATGCACAAGGCATGAGGTGCAATATATGTTGGTGTTAAATAAATTCTGATAACAAGCTGTGTAATCTGCCCAAATTTGTCAGGGAAACAACACATTCCTTCAGGTAGTTCAAACATTTGGTTTGATCTACAGCCAGGGATGCCATTTCATAATCCGAATCAAGTAATCACACCACATAGCCACTCCTCTTTCTCTATTGTGTAGAAAGAGTCGCTGACATTCCTCAAAGCACAATGAAATTTTGATGTACATGCCGATCTTGGGCAGTTTCCTTTTCTGGAGAGTAATCAACCCTTGTCAATAATTTGCTCAATCAAACGGTGGAAACAAATGAGACTTTGGACCCATCTCAGCGGGGGATTTGTTCTGTCACTTAGTGGAGGTCACAGAGCAAAAGCTGGACACATACCCAGTTGTGCAATGACAAAAGCACATAGATTCTTCACTTCACAAATTCAAAAACAGTAATACTACTGCATAAAAGTACTTCATTACAAGTAAAGATCCTGCATTCAAAAATGTATTCAAGTATAAGTACAGAAGTACAATAAAATATAATTTAAACCTGCAATAACTGTTTTTTTAACACTGCTGTGAACACAATGTTGGCATTTGATCAACTTTTAAGATGATGTAGTGAACTTGTTAGCAAACACCAGCTTATTTACACATCCAGAAGGTAGGAAGAAACATTCACATTGGGAGTTGTGTTCCTGGCCTGGATAACATAGGTCCAACATTCACTCTTTTTTTGGCTCTGTTTTTGGTCTCTACCAGCTCCTGAGTGAAATATCAGGCTTTTCAGCTGCTAAATGCTGTACTATATTCTCCAGCTAGCTGTCTGCTGTTTGGTGTTGACCAGGTATTGTACATTGGGTTTTTCAAAGTTCTTTCTTTCAGAATATCTGCCTACTGCGGCGGAAAACAACACTAAGAGAGCAGTGAGAATGAACCAAAACAGTAAAGTCGCTGGCTGGGCAGCTGAACAAGCTAAAATGAGCTGAAACTCACTATAAAGCTCTGTAAAGCCGAGGGGAGCTGCAGATGCAGTTGATAATTCTCAAGGGTCATCACTACAGGTGAGCTCCTTCACATTGTTGCACTGCTTTTACACTGATTTTGGAAATACTGTTATACTGTGAATATTAAAATTCAATATCACTTGTTATGCTATGATTTTATATATTACATACTGGACTGTTATTATTCATGTTAACACTACAGCAGTGTTTTAATATTTGATGTACCTGATTTCTACTTTCTGAACGGTGAATACTATTTTACAAGATAATTGTATGTTTTGATATGATTTACATTTGATGTAGTGGAGTACAAAGTACAAAGTGGCATAAAATGGATATACCCAAGTAAACATGATAAACATGACTTATAGTTAAATGTGCATAGTTACTTTCCAACACTGCTCACATCTTGTTCTCCAAGGCATCTCAGCTTTACATCTGTATTGCCAGATCTGATAAGCTGCAATTCCTCTGAAACCTATTACAATGTACAGTAAGTATGAGGAAGACAAGTCTGAAATTCATGTAGATTACACACTGAAATAAGCTGAATAAGCACGAGAGTACCTCAGCAACCACATGTGCATCCTTGGTTCCACACAGTGTGGAACCAGCATATTTAGCTCTATAAGAAATGGCACTTGTTAAAACATTCATAGAGGTCAAATGTAAAGTAATCAGCTGACATTTAGTATCATTAGGGAAAACCCAGCATATTCTAGAGTTGTGGTCCTACTCCAACCTGGAGTCCCTGTGGCTGAAATAGCAGTGCCAAACACTAAAAGGAAGTGGATAAAGTTAAATAGAACACTTTTAGATGCAGTGATTCATGTACAGAACTCTGCTGCCCTAATTTCCTGAGCAGCTGTTACAAACTGACACAGTTGGTCTAAAGTTGCCAGTGAATCATAGCCTCCAGTGATGAATCAGATTCAGTCTGGTCAGTAATTCGCCTTAGGGTGTTAGGAATGTGGTTGTACCTGGTTTTAGTTCAATGACACAAGGGTGATGTGAGGAAATCTTCCAGAACACATCACCCAGCAGCCTATAGTCTCTGTATCTCTATCACGACGGCTTGTCATGCTGTATGATAAATCTGATACTGAATATGTTTGTAACTGATAAATGTCTTTATCAGAAAGCAAGTTTCACAACACAAGGCAATAGAGCAATATGCCGCAGATGGTGGTAAGGCCAATACCACGACAACTGCTGAGCTCAAAGGTCAGAAAAGACATTCAATAATCTTTTATGGCTGTTGAAACAACACAAGCTAGTATGAACTAAGCTGTGTGATATTCAGCATTTCTCGTGAAGGTGTGGGTCAATAGAGAGAGGTTCCTCTTTCAGTAAAATACTGTTGAATCAGTTTCTTAAAAAATTATAGCTACAGCTAACATTTTTTCTCTGCCGATTAATAGGTCACTTAATCGATTAACTGCATGGTCCATAAAAAGTCAGAAAGAAATACCCATCACAATTTCACCAAACCCCTTTGTTATCACCAACAGGATAACAGCCTCATTGCTGCTGAAACAGAGAACAGGGAAGCAGAACACCTGTCAGACTGGGTTTAAGGGAGTGGAGGCTGGACACACACCAGGGGCAAAGACAGCTGATAGAAACAACTTTCTCTCTCTCTCTTTCTCTGTGCTGAGCTCATTTGCCTAGACTCTGATAAGCAGCAGTGCAGGTCCACTGGTTGTCTGCAGCCTTGTTTGGGATTATCTTCTCATGTTTCTCTCTGTGTGCCATCTCTCCCTGCACAAGTTATAAATACTGCAGCTCAGGAACCACATAATTGTACCCACAAAGACAAATACCTCTACATTTTTCATCTTGTCTAAAGTCTTAGAAAAACTAACTCTTGGCCCAATGAAAATACACTGCCTTTAAAAACAAGAGCGGCTACAAAATTTCCCCTGTATAAAACAGCTGCAGGTTCAACCAAAAATTGAGAACCTGCAACTGTTTAGCATGTTTGAGGTGAGCTTTAGTGCACTGCAGCTGCAGCAATCGAATACACAAAAACTATTTACTGTACGTCTTCTTTTCCAAATGAACCGATTCCTTTACAATCCTCACATGACATACAGATACAAAACCACAATCACAACCTCAGCTGATAACTACTCTCAAACTTTCACATGTACACACACACAGGTGGGGGAGAGTGTACCAGAAGGGGACAACAAACTATTAAAAGCTCCTCTACCGTGAGTCCTGATACCATTCCAATCAATCCTGCTTGTCAAAGTCACCCCAAGGTCCTAAAAATAGGACTGCAAGACTCCTCTGACCAAACCCCCACATGCAGGCAGACATGGTGGCAAAGAGCTGACCGGTGGTTTCATGCAAAAAGAGTTTGAATCTCAAAATGCACGGCAAAACACAGTATGTCATGTTTTTTGTAATAAAGTTCAGCTGGTAATACTGTATGTCAGAATTAGTTTCTGTTAGCTTTAATTTTCATCATGCCATATGTACCACAATATGAATCCTTTCGAAACAAGACATTTACTACCAATATCACGGTACAAGATTATGCAAGGAGGGAAATGTCTGATAACAAACAGGGCATCAAGGTTCATGAGCAATTTATCTTAGTATTTATGACACTGAATCAGACATTTATAGAATGATATAGCCGTATCTGCTGTGGGGAAAGGGTGTGTCTTGATAAAAGGCTGGCAGATTTGTTTCCTTAGTTCATATTCCAGAGCATGTACAGTACATCTGCCTCTGTATGTGTCTGTAAGACAGCTGTGGTTTCGACATCATTGTTAGTGTCACAGAGGAATGACTGACAGTCTTGGGTGGATCATGGGAAAATGTTACCACCGGTTGTGGCACCATCTCACAGAAACATCCAAATTGAGCTTAGTTGCACAACTGACAACGCCAAGTGACACAGGCTCGACAGAAAGAACAGGAGCTTCCAGTAGTATGCAGCCGTTTGAAAAACCCACAACTTCATGTCCTCACCTTGCATTATTTTAACCACTAAAATGTTCTATTTGCCACTGAGTGCCTATCTAATTCTAGTTTAACAACCTGCAGGTATTGCTCCTAAAGCATTTTACTTTGTTATTATAAATCTCTGTACTATACAGCCACAAAGAGTATGTCACAGTGCATGGACAGTTCTTTGCCTTACCTTGCGCCTTCCTGAAGGCACACCTGTGTAAAACTGAACAGGTTGTTCGACATACCGAATGCTTCTCTGCCCATTCTGCATTCTGAAAGTACATTCGCTATCTAAACTGCCGCTCTCTCTATTCAAACTATCAGAAAGACATTTCTTAAAAAATCATAACCTGCATGTTGCCGAAATCAAGGACACACCTTTATTTTGTGATTGAGGTCATGTTTAGCTAAACCTGCAACAAAAGGAAATGAATTTGATCAGATATTTTTCAGTCACATCAGAGATCTAGACACTCTGCACCTCCTTTGATCTACTGACTTGTGCGGTTTCATCAACTGCTCCCTCCATCATATCACAAAGACACACACAGTGCTGTGCTTCAACAGGTGCTTACCAACACAAGAATACACGCACACTGAAAATAGCGCTGACCTTTTTTAACAACTCTGCAGTTAACTTGAATCACACCTCACATGAGGAGACATGTGCTCTGAAATCCTGTATAGAGTGAGACATTCATCCTTACTATACAAACGAATGGAAGCATAAATAGAAACCTAAAAAGCTGGTTCATTAAGGAAAAAACAAAATCATGAGTTCAAAAGAGGACCTTGTCTCTGTGAATGGCAAGGATGGGTCTCAGAGAGTTAGCACCAACAGTTTACAAGGCTCACAAGATCAGAACTTACTTGACTGTAACTCTAGTGGATAAGTCCTGAAGATCTCCGGGGTGAAAGAGCTGCGCTTCTTTTAGTCCGAGCTTCCCACAGGCCCTCAGGAAGACGTTAAGGTTGTCCTGGACAAAGAACAAAGCAGGGATGAGGGTTGTCCACCTTCAGAGGCAAAGAATAATCACTCAAGCATTCTCTGGCGGGGACACAGCCTACAACTCACTGCTTCCAAAGTTCATATCACAAGAGAACAGAGACGGACGGGGAGGAGCATGTGTGTAGCAAATAAGAAGTGACCGAGTGCAGTGCACACACAAACACACATGCAGGGGGGAGAGGCTGCGTGACAGGAGATGACTGACAGCAGCAAAGCTACCTGTGGGCTGGGTTAGGGTGGGGACACAGCCAAAACCAGGAAGGATGACATCAGAGCTTTGCACAAGTTCCACTCAACCCAGCCATGCGTGTGCAAAACTGAAACACACAGGAGCACATTGCCTGCTGTTGTCTCCTTTTTCTCACACCCTGAAACTGTCCCCTCCCCGCCAAGCCCTTTACTGGAGAATACCTGTGGAATCTGTGGGGTGGTGGAGTATTTTGGAGACATTTAGTTGCTATGAAACATGAAGACGGGTGATAGAAACTGACAAATATTTCCCTGAAGCAACTCAAGAGAAAGGATGGCTTCTCCTCCCACACTATATTAATCATTTTACAATGCATAAAGTTTATATGTGCGCACATGATTTACACAGATGTGTGAGTGTAATGCAAGATAGTAAAAAAATACATTTTGCTCTATAAATATACACATCGCATGCATTTCAAACAAATCTTAACCACAAAAACACCATTCCTTTCCAGGGTAATGACTTTTCCAGTTGTAATCCCAACTGTCGAGTTTATAAGTCTGCGCTGACTTCCCATTGGGACATCACTGCTTAAGAGGGTTTCTTGTAATGACACATGGTTTCAACATGGGCTGGAATAATTAAGGGGTAGCCTGTTCTATATTTAAATTGCAAACATGCTTATTAACAAATGGTAGGAGAGGGCTGACCTCTCAGTGCAGGCATCTCTTGCTGACAGCTTTGCTTGTCCCTTGACCTGTAGGGGGCCCACAGTGACCTGTGCAACGGCACTTTGCCGGGCGCAAAGTGCCGTTGCACTGGTCACTGTGGGCCCCCTACAGGTCAAGGATCAAACCCCTCCTCCTTTGTATGGAGGCACTGGGATCTGTGTTTATTCATTATGAAACTGCAAAGAGTTTCTCTTCTCCTGCATTGTCTTGGTAATAGAAATGATAATGTAATGTTCCAGACTGAAACAGAACTGTATTGAACAACTGACCTGATTACACGCATAGTGAACAGAAAGCTTTCTCCTCTCTCAACATTTGTCCATGTCACATAATCACGTGTACATTTTTACAGTGACACTAAATTTATGGCCGTGTTTTTTGATGCATACAGCATGTACGGTCAGAAATTCTATAGTATTTATGACTGTTACAAGCATGACGTCTTCCCTAGAAGTACAGGTACTCTGCGTGTTACATATGATCATAGCCAGACCGATACTGGACTTTTGAAGCTGATACTGATATTTATACTTTATACATTGGCTGATAGTCAGCATATAACTTAGATAAAGAACTGTGATCTCAGTATGCATGAGCAGAGCATTTTATAATGTCAGCAAGTGTCAGCACTCTCTGTTGGACAAACTAAGTAACTGTTACCTTAAACAAAATTGTTGTAATTTCTGTACAGCAGTTTCTTGCTACTTGCTCAACCAACCTATTGGTATCGCCTTACCAATATATCTGCCGATTTGTCAGTCTAAATCTAGATATGGTTTGTAGATTCACACAGATCTAGGCCATAAAAGACAAAGGAGCTTTACTGGTGAAACTTTGATGAAAATCTCAAGAAGGATCTCCCACTTTAGGCCCCCGTTTTCTCCTTGTGAAGCAAAACCTCACCTTGAGCCAATGTAAACAAAGCAAATATAAAAAGGATAATTAATATCACTTAGGCATGAATGTCAGTGAACCTCAAAGAGCATTATGAACAAAATAAAAGCCCCCTAACAATCAGTCCCAGAACATGCAGAGATAATGATGTTGAAAGAATGTTATGCTGACTTGTGCCTGCACATAATCCTGCTAAATATGCTGTACCCATCCAGCAGTCTCTAATCCTCTCATGGAGACCTGAGGACCCTGATTTAAGCACTGAGCACACCAAGAATCAGAAAGATCTAACTCATAGGGTGTCTGATTTGATGTAAAAGGATCTTCGTTCCTGCTGGTCACATTGTGGTCACTCTATTTCTTCCACTGCATTCTTTGTCTAAGATGGGCATACTCTACAATTACCCTCAACTGACCCCTAGGACCAAGCAAAGCTATGGTTAAAATATCAGGCTACACATTTTCAAATCCTGTCACAATAAACTGAGAGAAGATGGAATACTTGAAACGTTGCCTCTTCTGAAACAGGCCCACTACAGGACCCTCCCGTCCTAACAGCCAGATCCAGTCATAACATGCGCCAATTCAATGCAAACACAGTAACAAAACATGGTCAAATACCTGTCATTGCACAGATGATTACACAGACATTTAGATGAGTAAGAACTCCCTCAGGGGCCACTGAAACTGTTTATCTCCTCCCACTGCTACCTCAACTCACCAAGGAGTTGGTATATGTGGGAACATCCAGCACCATCTCAATTACAGTGTATTTACGGTGGGCAGAGGCAGATGGAGTCATCTTTAAACTCTGTCCCTCTGGCTTAAGTCCAGTGTGCCTCAAGCCCAGGCCCCCTGCTCATGTAGCGGCCTCCTGCCCAGAACTGGTAAAAGCAGAACCGGGCCCGAACCAGTTTGCCATGACTCAAACCCACAGCTCACAGAGTGATCAACAATGGGCAGAGAAGTGTGCTGACATGGGAAACATTCCCTTGGACACAAGTGAAGCCAAAGAATAGACCTGGGTCTGGAGCCAATGTTGCTAAATATTCCACAAAACCAGAGACTTCCATTTTTTTCCCCCTTGGTTTCCCTCACTGGGCTTTTTATTCTGCCAGAGCTGAAGCCTGGTATAGATTTGGAGTGGTGAAATCTTTAAGATAGCAAAACAAAAACGACGGTTATGAGCATAATGGTAGAAAACGTTCATACCTGAGTGTTAATGAGACGTGTTTGCAAGAACCCTTTCATTCAGCAGTGATTAAAGTCATTCTCTATCATCGGTAACATTCCTCTTGTGTGTTTTTTTTTTTTTTGGCTGCATGTTTCATCCATGTGCCTTTTTGGAAATTCAGAATACTAGAAGAGAAGCAGAATTTTTCCAGTTCCCTTCTTCTCCAAAAGCGTTCAGTGGAGACAGGTAGCATACATTGAGACAAATAATAATAATGCGCATTAAAGTGGGGACAAATGTCTTATCACTTTGGGATATCAGAAAACACAGATCACTTCCTTATTCCTCAGGACTCATCTGTATTTATAGAGACTAGAGATAGAGGCAATCTTAACAACACTACTTGACTACTTTGGGAGAAAAGCTATTCTCACAGCAGAGCAAGAGTGAGTAATGTTTGTTTGGAGAGCTCTCCACTTCTCTCCATGTGGTTGGCAGTCACTGATAGCTGCAGGCCAACCAGGAGCCTTCACGTTTTCAGGAGAATTTATGATCAAGTGGTTTCAGGTTTGCGTCCAAATCTCGGAAATACCACTCCAGCACTACTGATGGTGGAGATACTTTACCTCATTACCTCAGCAGGTGCCCCAGCCCGTTACATTACCAGCAGTCCAAAACAAACTGGCACGAAATTTGTCATAACACAGGTATGATGGTACAGTGTTTGGTACTGCAAATACTATGTTTACTGTTTACATCTATCCTGAGTGCCAGCTTGTTTCTTCTACTGCCAACTTGTCATTGTCTTGCCAAACATGTTGGGTGTTACTGATCCCACCGACACACACTCCCTGGTTTAGGGTTGGGGTTGCTGGTCTCTATAATTCCTCTAGACAGCTGGACTCAATTACTCCCACAAGAGAGAGCTTTGTGAGGGATGGGTTTAAGGTAGGGTTTTCAACCCTCTACTTCCCGAGGACTTGTATGTTGACACTCCCAAAACATTTATTTCAATGGCCTCTGTGGCACCAAATGGCTGGGCCACAAGCTGCTTAAATTTGAACACAGTGCCAGGGATAGAAAGGTGAAAAAAACTGATTCAATAACACCTTTAAGACATGAACCAAACTCTCCTGACCTCCCATCACTCAATCCAAAACCTAATTATCTCACCAGTACAAAGACTTTTTGTCTTAAACAGTTTTGATTGAACACAGCCTCAAGCATGGCAGACATCATATCTAGGGTGCACTCAATTGCCGCCAGTGGCCTTTCAAGCGGCTCCACGTTCACTGAGCTTATTAGTTTGGACGGATATGAGGAGCGACAAGCTACTGAGGCAAACACCTCTCTCTCACTGGCAGCTGTGCCTCAGACCTGTCACCAGTCAACTCAACTGCTGCATCTTTCACTGCTTCGTCTCACATCTTAGCACACACACTCTACAACAGACATTACCTCACCAACATGGAAAAAAACTATGAGACAAAACATGCAAAACCGTGCATGAAGAAAACTAGGAGGAGCTGTTGAGGCTATGTGTTTAGGTCTTTTAAACAAAATGTACATGTAGCTCACATTTGGGCTGAATAAAAAGAGAAGACGACTTACCAGCCCAGCAATAGGTGTGGGCAGCCTGTTAACCCTCTTGATAATACCAGGCTTGATCTTGTTGATCAGACTGTAAGCAGAAGAAAGAGACAGAACATCAAGTAACGGAAGGGAGTAACTGAAAGCACTTGGTCATTGGCTAGACTGGTCTAACTAGCAAGAGATGAAGAAAAAGTGTTACAAAGCCTCCGTGTTGTGTGTTTACGACTCTGTTTAATGACGGCCACCTGGCTTCAGTTTGGTAAATGGCCAGTGCCGCACCATGATGTAAACACACTGGGTCCTCTGCTCCTACAATGTACCCTCTTCTACGGAAACAACCCCAAACAAACCTTGAACCACCACATATCAGCACAGAAAAAAAGCAATGATTTTGGATAGTTAGCAATGCATTTTTGGTGTCATTCAAAGGGAATTGAAAGGTTCCTTCCATAATAATAACAAAAGTAAAATAAATAAAAACACAGATGTTCTACTGGAGCAAAAGCAGTAATACTGCGCTGTAAAAACTGTCTGCCACAGGTACAAATCTTGCATTCATAAATAATATTACTTACCTTATTTTTATTATTGCTTTATTTTCTCAATTAATTGCTTGGTCTATAAAACCAGTGCTCAAGACGTCATCAAAAACCTAAAGACATTCAATTTACCATAATGTAAGCATATACGTTTTTCATGTGTTTTGTATGTAAAATCATAATCTTAAGATACAAGAATGTATAACTATACCACCCTTTACTTGTTCTAAAAAAAAAAAGAAAACTTAAAAGCTCAACATGAGACTAAATAATGTATTAAGGCAAGTGTTTTGTGCAGCTGTCTCAGCAGACAGACTGGGGGTGGATGGGATGGGGGATGTACGGCTTTGCATGGGTTGACAAAACGTGAATCAAGAACGCAAAGGGCATTTGGGTTCAAGTTAGTCGTTCAGCTGTGAAGAAACAGAAAGCTGTAATCATTTCATCAGATAACACACGCTGTAAACTAAGTAGGATATTATCATGTGTGTGACCCACACTAAACAATTCCTTTCCCAATATTTGTGTTAAGTCAACCACAACACAATGGGAAGGGAGGCAGATTTTTTTTTGGTGAAAGCTGTCTTCCTCTTCCTCACGCTGAGAAAACATAGACAGCTCTCTGAATGAAAGTGTCTCTGTTGTTCTCTGGGAGAGAGCAGACAGTGGAGTCAGGCTCAAATCAGCAGAATGAGGGGCTTCTTCTTTTAACCGATGCCAATAGAGGTTTGGAAGATTCTGCTTGGGCTGCTGGTAATTACAGCTTCCTGCTGATTCGTGCAAATCACATCATTGTGTCCATCTAGCAGTGCTGCCCACATACATATGTATAAAGGGACATGATGCTAACCTTCCTCTCCCACATATCCACACACATCCCTGATCTGAGAAAAGCCACAATTCCACAAGTCTTAGAAGGGCAGGTTGAATCGATGCGAAAGCCAGTTCTGCAAAGATAAATTTGTTCCTCCAACTCATCAAAACTCTTGATGCACCCAAGCTAATGAGAAAGCAGGGTGCCCCAGCTCTCCGATGTGGTTTCAGCTGGAGGCTTCCTTTTCACTACACAGCTTTTCACAGCTCTCATTAAAGTAAGGGTGGCAATCTGCCCATCCACAGATTTGTAACATCTGTAAAACAGACAACACAACTACTCTTGAAATAGATCACACTTCATATTCTCAAACAAGACCACAGAGGGCAGATCTGACACTGGTAACATCAAATAACTACATAATGTAACCTCTATTGTGCTGTCTCAAAACACTGGCTCACTTTATGTGGCTGACAAACAAACAGTGACCCGGCAGGAGGTCTGCCTGGGAAATATCAGTCACACTTACGTTGGAGCGCAGACCTGGAGGAGAGCAGAGGGCTTCCATGTGAATGAGTGGCTTTAAAGAGGTGCCTGGGAAAAGCAGAGTACTTACTCACACAGCAGAACGCCATTCTCCAGCGCTGATCGGAAGTCGTTGCTCCCAAATCTTTTCTTGGTTACTGCCTGGAAAAAAAGGGATACAAAAACAGTGAGCAAAACAGCAAGGAGGGTTGGGTGAGGAGAGGAGGTGGGGGTTTGTGCGCGTGTGGTGCGGTGAGGAGGCTGGAGAAGAAAGGTAGGATGTGGAGAACAGTAGGAGAGGAAGTAAGAGGTATTTCCTCCAGAGAAATACCTCTTTCCTACAGTGTCTCAGGGACAGAGTTGAACACAGCCGTTCAGGTATTCCTCGGGATCTCTGGAGGGGCTCAGTTCTTCTCACTTTTATGCTAAAAGCCGCTGGTAAACGTCAGAGCTGTGCTAAAACTGTGCTGGAGCCAAGCTGCCCAAGCCACAAGGCTATGGTAGCGTCTGGAGGAACACAGTGCTGTGTTATAGCTTCATGCCTTTCCCATGATCTCAAACCACCACTGCAGGAACACTAAGAGCCATTATACAGGCAAACATACACACACTGCATGCATGATGCGCAGCTATACACACAAACACATGCATATATACAATACACACTCAGAATCAAACATCCTTGATTGTAAACATAACACTTGTCTGTGCATTTTAACATCTTTAGTTTGTAGCCTTTCATATACATACAGTTCGAATTTCCACTAAAGGGCAGTGATAGTATTGTTTTTTGTTATAGGATGTCAAACTCATGCTGATGGCCACTCCTTAACAGAGCTTCCTGTTCTTTTTCATTGGAATGTTTCCACCATCAGCTACTTGACCAATCAGCACTTCAGCTGAACTCAAAACACAAATCCAACACAAATAGTTGCATAAGTAAAGGGGAGTCTAAGAAGTATACAATTAGAGTGTATAATCCTACTAGTTCTGCAGAGTTTTGTGTTTGTGATTTTAAAAATTGTTCCAAGCTTTTTTTTTTCTGCATCTGGAAATGCAACAAAATACATAATTATAGATAATTATGAATGGAGACATAAAATTTCTGCATAGTAAGAGCACCACTTCAAGTAAATAACAAATAAATGTTCCAAAATGTCCCATCTTGCAATGTCTAGAAAACATTTTAAAAACACCCAGGTTGTGGATTCGTTCCAAACACTAATGACTTGTTTCTTGGCCATGGCACGACTTCCCAATATATTTCACTGAAATCAGTTTTCAGTGAAATATAGAGATATTATGTTAAATTATCCGCTAATAGTCAAACAAACAAGCTGGGCTGAAAACTTGGCCTCCTCTGCAGAGGTTGTGACCATGCTGGCAGCCAAATTTAATCAAATTTAATTGCAGAATAAGTTCTGTAATAGTTGTTGTGTGAGGATGTGGATTATTTTACTCCAAGATTTGATAATATTCAAAACAACGTGGTATTTATGCAGATTTTACAGTAGAGATTGGTGAATATGTTATGAAATATAAAAACACTTTATTGTACTGTTTGATTTGTCTGTATGTAAATGAAATATTTTACATTGCCAATTGCCACACTGCACAAATGTAGTAATGTAGGACAGCTGGCATTGACAAAAGTGCACACATTTAAACACACACACACTGAGGAGTACTTAGAGGTGTACACACGAACACACTCATACACAAAACAAAACAAGTTGAACGGGTTGTGTCAACCAAATTGGTCAAATGTGCCCTGGCTCAATGCTTTTGTCCATTTTCCTTTCAAGAGACAGGGACAAAAGCTGGGACAATTGTTGGCATAGCTAAGTGCACGTCATTATTTTGAAAAGGACAGGAGAAACTGGAGCAATTAGATAGACTGAAGGGAAGACACTATCATTATTTTCAAACAAAGTACACCTCAGAACACACCCTGAGTAACCCGAGATGGGCAAGGCGTCAAATACCCATCATTCCAAGAGAATTAGACCATGTCACAATAGATGTAAGATTAAAGGTTTGACACAGCAGTTGTCTGCAGTCTTTCTGTACAATGCACAATGTAATCAAGCTATTGTTGGAAAATAACTTTTAAATAACTTTTAAATAAAATAACTTTTTGTTTACAAAACATACCAAGGTCTTGGCCTGCTCCTCCTTATCCCAAAAACATAAAACTAAAAAATCAATCATAACCAGACACTAAAAACACAAAACAAGAACAGACAGACACGCAAAACTGCAAACACTCAGACGCATACACACACATATTTACACACAGAGCAAACAAACTTAGTACAGCACAGTGTATTGTCAGTCAGGCGCTGCAGTTGGCATATGAAATCCTGACCCCTGCTGTCCTGTGCATGCGGGGGCAGCAGCTATGACTCACATAAATGCAAACAAACAACACAGGTGGAAAGGCTGCAGTAAGTTTGATTCCTTGCTTCGGTGGTGCTTACTAAAGGTGTTTGTTCATGTTTTCTTATCCAAGTTACATCAGACAAACAGAATGAATGGGTTAATTAAGATATTATCGCCTAGTCCTAAGTGTGGGAGGTGGGGCCCACCTTGGCACAAAGCTGTCTGTAACAGAATACTTTTCTCCTCTCTATCCTCAACATTAGAGGTATTAACTCCCCTCAGATCCAGCCTGCAGTGCCCTCTCCCTCTCCTGTTGAACCTGCCATGTAGGATAACAACTCTAATCTGCAGCAACATACTGCTACTCTGATTTAACTGTGAGCTTTAAGGCAGGAGCAGAAATTTCAAAAACAGCTTGCCTTCCTGCAAACCCACCCTTCGCTCCCCTCAAGAATGTGCTGCTGAACGTGTTAAGGAACTGAGTCTCATGATGACTTCCTTCCACATTAAAATGGTGAAATGTGGTCCAAAGGGCTCATTATGGGCTCTTAAAGGTCTCTGATACATGTGTGAAATTGATTGTTATTACTGCAGTGAAAAAAGAATGGTGTCTTGGTAGAACACAAATAATCAGAGGAATCGAGGAGTCTCTGGGTCCGTGACCACAGCTATTGTTTATTCATCCTGGGCACTGAGGCAAATCAGTATTCAAGGTTTGTGCGGATGCAGCCCCCCCCCCCAACTAATTGTTCCTAAAATTCTTTGTTCCTTCTGAGGAGGACAGGGGCACGGTTATCAGAGGCTAACATGGACATTATCCAAATATTTCGGGGTTCTGACTCAATATACTGCCATGGAAGCCATTAGAACCGACACCATCAACATATCAGAATAACAGAACTACACTGACATGTAAATGCATGTGAACAGCTTCCTGTGTGAGGTCCTGCTCTACGTGAGTATGTCTGAATGCATGCGACCTGGTTTCTGATCGCTCTCTCTAAACAGTCCAAAAACCCAGAATGAGGCTACAGTGAGGTGACTAATGATCGGTCCAGTCACATACCAGCTCCTGGTACGAAACGCAACACAGTGACGTTAGTTACGGAAAGCAATTCATGTGCTGGCTGAAAGACCACAGTAACCTACTGAATGGAAGAAAGGGAAGGTTTTAAAAAGGAGAGAAGTTATGGATGGAAATATCCATTTAGTCTCTTTTACAACTTTGATAAAATGTATTATTGTGTTGTTTCACTGCTGAGACAAAAAACATATATTTTCTCACTTACCCCTCGTGGCCTCTAGCCATGCAGATGGTTTTAGTTTGATTTTGAGGTTTTGAGATTTCCATCTCAGAGATTTTTTTCTGCCTCCCCAGTACAAAGGAGGTGAAGGGAATTTTGTTTGTGGAGATCGTAGGATTGAATATATATTTAAATATGTTTAGAAAATTCCAAAACAACATCTTTTTCTGGAAAAAGTTCCCTGAACTTTGTCTGGTTCTAGCTTTAGCTCAAGAATGAAGAGTTGTTGCTTTCCTCTGTTTCATATCATTGTAAAGTGAATATCTTTGGGTTTTGAACTGCAAACAAACAAAACAAATCATTTGAAGACATCACCTCAGTCTCTGCCATAGTAAAATGACATATTTTCTGATATTTTAAGGACAAAAACAATTTTGAAAGAAGAACTAAAATGTTAGTTGCAGCCCTAAATGTAAGCATGTACAGTGACAATTATACTTTTTCCCCAACAATATACATGAAAACCATGACAAAGCATGGATTTGGTTCAGTGTTACATGATAGAAACAAAAGAATAAGCAACAGAACCTCAAGAAATACACAGGATTGTGTTACCTGTGATTGGCTGCTTTGTTCCAGAACATGTGAGAAACACAATATGCTCCTTTTCAACCAGCCGCACACAAACGCAGGGCCGCAGAATCAAAGCTAGAGCTGACCTCCTATACAGATTACAGCCTGTGTTGTTACATGACCTTCAACCAGATCAATGGCTGAAGTGAAGCTCTAACTAAAACCTGTTTAAAGAGGTATTCTAAGCATTCTAGGCAACACCTCACTGAGAGGAGGCTCTTTGAGAAAACAAATTCTTGCCCATCGCAACCTAAACAGATAAAACTGGTATGATGTGTCTGACACTGTAACCTATGCATTGCTGAAACTCCATTAGTCATCAGTCTATATAAAGCAGTGACAGTAAAAGACTTATTAAAATCTAATAAAAAAGTTCTTATTAGATTACCAGCTGCGAAATAATTTAGTTGTTATTCATAACAGACTGTGTTTGTGTACAGACAGCTGTATACATGATCTTCTGACCTGCAAGTTGCATAAACACTGCCACTTGTTCTTGATTGTCATAACAGTCACACTTGAAGCCTTTCTATTCAATTAACAAGGACCTCTATTATTCCACTGGGCCCTGCGGTTGTAGCAAGCAGTGCCCTGTGCTGACAGCCGGCCAGCTCTGAGGGGGCTATGTTCACAGCCATGGCAGCTAATGCAGGAATGTGTCCATGTGACAGGCTCCAGACCATTTAGTCTAGTTTTTAACAACACCACCAACCTCGCCATGCACACATGCCTCTGTTTAAAGTGCTGTGAAGCCAAGCAGCTTGTTAATCATTCAGTGGCAGAATCCACAAAAAGCCACAAAACTTTCTCTTTGAAGGGAAAATGCTAGACTCGTGCCAGAACTTGGTCCCTGATTGCTTTTGTATTTCCTCCCTGCCAGACCTATCATGCATTTACTATTAATGCAATAGCTCCATGTCCTGCGCCTTTACCTGTGCAACTTGTTTAGCTTTCTGCTTGCTCTCCCTAATTTTCCTGCCCCTGCCTGAGATCATGCCCCCACCTCAGTCCACAAGCTAAGCCACTACAATGGGCCAGTGTGCAAGTGTGAGAGACACTGATGTCACACCGAAAGCATTCAGATTCACCCCTCATGAAATAAGAACAATATTTGTTTAGTTACAGCCATGCAGCAGCTCCATGCCACCCTGCTGGGAAGAGAATTTGAGAGATGAGGAAACATAGTTTTACCCGCTTGTAAAGAGAAAAGAAAGAATGAGAGTCTGGCTGGAGGTTGGATGGAAACTTTAGATAATCTGGCATTTTAAAAATAAAAAAGGGACTGTGCTGGGAAAATGCTGGTGGATAGGTTTTCTGTGTCAGTAGCTATTTTAGATTTTATTACTGTGGTAGAAAAAGGGGCATATTATGACCATAAAAATAAAATTTTCTTTTTGCCTCAGAAAAAGAACCGAATGTTGAGACCTCTATTTTATATGCATCATATGTGTAATACTTTTTTTGTTTTTTGATCCATTACTGGCACCTAAAACAGCAATTTGTTGTATTGAAACTCAGTCATTCTATGAATCTAGCTTGATATGTGCTTACAGCAGGGGAGTGGTGCAATACCTTGGGTCATTCATCCAAGTTTTTCTTAATTGCTCTGCTGTTTCGCACTACCAGATAGCAACTGGAGCCACAAAGCCCCAGGGACAATGAAAAAAAAAACTGATGAGCAGGTTTAGGCAAGATCAGACAATGAACGGAGCAGGCAAACAATGATGAATGGGGTCAAATCCATGTACCTGTACTCTGAAGACAGAGAGGACAGAGCGTATGCCTAATGCTTGGAGAAACCAACAGATTTCTACTGGCTAAAAGCAAAGATTGATCCCACTAGTTACCTGAGACTTGAGGCTAAGGGTGACACATGTTCCCATACATGGAGCTTGGGGGCAAGCAGCTGGAGAACCTGATCAGCTTTCAGCCGTAAACTTAAGTAACATACCTCTCAATCAGGGATCCACCAGAAAGTAAAATTGTGCCACTCTTTTCACAGTTGACAAAAAATAAAAAATAAAAATCCGCACAACAGCAGCACAAAAACACAACTTTTCTCAATTGCCATATGGTGATAACCAGCAGATGCCAGAATTATTTCATCTTTACATCACCTTGTGTATTATTTTCAGTGTTAAAGTCTAGTCAGTACTTGTAAAGAAAGGTGCTGAGATAGTTTTTTTTTTTTACTCACCTCAATCCATCTCTGCGCCTCCAAGTAGGCTTCGTCGCAGCTGACAGAGGACTGCTCACGCCACTCCATCACAGAAACGTATTATCCAAGCTGCACCGGCGGACCAGATCGGCTCCTAATGGCCCGATGACATAAACGAGGGCCATTTCAAACAAGCAGACACAATGAGCGCTCTGAGAAACTCGTCAAGCGGACAGGTAGAGCACAGGTCAAGTTGTAATCATACTTCTCATTCGTGAAATATGCCTCCTATTGTTCTTTTCCACCAGCTCATCAAGGAATGAATGCAAGGTGTAACAGAAACGCATTTCCTTGGCATCACCGTGCTGCCGCTTACCTGTTCTTTCATCCGACACACCTGTAGTTCGTGTGTTTTTGTTATTTTCACTCTCCGGACGGTCTGCTCCACCTTTATGCAACCACAGTCTTCAAAGTCGACCCGGGCTCACCTCGTCCCGTGCAGGCACTGACCGGAGAGATTCTCTTTTCTTTAAGTTTAAGCTGCATGCGTTGGAGGCTGCGGCAGGAGGGTTTCCAAAGTGGGGTCCGGGGACCACCCACGGGTCCTCGAGCGGCTTCCAGGTAAACACAAGCTTGAGAGTTATTTCCCTCACTGGAAGACTATTTTTGATTCCAGGTTTTCACTGCTGCTGAACGGTAGGCCAGATGCACTACAGCGAATAATAAGGAACAACAAATGTTCTCAAACTAACGCAGCTCCTCAGGAATAAACAGTTTGAAGTCTGAGTTCTGCTGACCACTGTTCAGATTAATGTCAAAAAGTTTGACTCTCTGGTTAAACTCCTCTACTTCTCTTAAAACAAATGTCTTTCCTGCAACGCCGCCCAGCGGTGGTCAGGGTGCATTAGAAGGCCCGATAAACAAAACTGGCAGTGAAACTCAGTTGGTAAAAGTTAGTTAGCAAGTAACTACATACATTTACACACATTTTAGGATGACTTTGTTTTGCTTTAAGAGCAGGTTCCTGGCTGCATTCAAATCACTAGATTCTGTATTCCCAATGGAGAGGCATGTCTCACAATTAGGACTTCCTCCAGTGTCTTCAGGCTCCAGTTACAGACATCTGACTATAAATCTGTAACAGTCCAATTTACACAAAAAGTCAACAGATGCATAGATTCAAATAGCTACGATGTGTATGTCCCATAAAAGAGCCATGACAGAAATGTTTAATAAATTTGCCTTTTATTTGACAGAATTTCTTATTCTTATTACAAAAATGTAGGCACCTTCCACACGGACATCCAGTCTGCATTTTTCAGTTATCCAGAGCGAGCCAGACATGTCAGAGATATGCTTTTTCTGATAACCCTTTCATAAACACCATTACTGCATCAAACAGCATCAGGCCTGTTTGTTTTCAAAGCCATGGCTGAAATTAAAGCCTTGCAAAACATGTTTCTTCAGGTTGGTTTTTGAACATGTGGCTAGACATATGATCAAAAGCAAATCAACACATACTGTATGTCTCATTGAACCCAGAGTAAAAAAGAAGTTCAGTTCCCTCAGTGACATGAAAATGGTGTTAGATTTTCTCTCTTAATTGAAAGCCAAACACGTCATGTAAACACACTTGAGTGCAGTGTCAATGTAGTACAGCCGATGTCTGTATTACAGTTAGAGATGTATCACCAGAGGGAAACTGGACGATTTTCATCTTATCAAGAATTACTTTTAGTTGCACAGCAGCTCCCTAATTCCCTTACAATTTCATCTAAAGCGCAACAAGTGATGTACAACTGAAAGCGGAGCGTTACTTTAGAATGATATCCCTGACATTTTACTATTTTCCCCACATCACTTGCTAAACTATTTAGAAAAAAAAAAAAAAAAAAAAAAGTCAAATTTTCCAATAAAGTCAGCACTTGAGAATGTTTGGCAGTACTGTTTTCTTTGTTTTCACTGGTCATGAGGGTGTTTCCTCAGTATGAATCTTTGGAAAGGGCAATGATGGTGAAACGAACCTCCTGAGGGTCGCGAGCCATGAAGATCTTACAAACCTCTACAGCATCCTGCGGTGCAATTGAACAAAAGAAGAAAATGATTGATTTGCAACTCATTTTAAAAAGATATGCTTTATGTACACATGTTTGTTTTATTATGTGATCTCATACCTCGAGGAAAGTATCTTCTGAAGTTTTTCTATGGACAATGGGGAAAGGCTTCCGGCCGTCTAGATATTAAAAAAAAAAACAAAAAACAAAGACATTTTATCAGGAGTTTTCAAAGTGTTAATTTTAAAATGTCATTTGAAATCTATCATGATTAAATGAGTAAACAAAGTAATTACTGTCAACAACGTGACAAGCAACAACTAAATATTTTCTCTATATAAACATCCTTCAACTGTGGTTAACTCACCCAGTTCATATAACTGTCCTCCGACATTCACAAAAGCTATAAAATGCAGATTCACCTTCTCATCTAAGCTTGGAGCCTATAACAGACAAGAAATAAAGACAAAGTTCTTGTGAGTTCAACATGCCTTTACATTAAGTAATAAACACAGTTCAGAAGAAAACATGCTGCTTTAGCTCTGTCAGAAGCAACCACAGACAACACAGACCATCTAAAACTCAATACAAACCTCAGTCTGTCCCTCTTGTGCGCTCGATTCATGTGTGACACGTATACTCTGAAACAAGAAGTAGGAAAAAAAAACATGCTTTTCTTGTGTTATACTTCATGGTAATTGTCTCCTAAACATTTAAGATTTTTGCGTATTCTGATTTTCTGTAAGACATTGTTCATAAAAGAGGTTACCAGGAAACATATATAATTTTTCTCCATCTTGATATCACTTAACAGAAGTGCAAACCCATAATTCCTTTTTGTGACCAGGAGGTCAAACAAATCCAAAACGTTAGTCCATCCATAAACCATAGTCTCTGACTTGTGTGTCTGTCTGTCTGAGCAAAGATTTGCTCTTCAGTGTTTTCCCACCTCATCTTTTTCCAGGAAGGTGGCCCTTTCCTCTGGGGTCATTTTAGAGGTTTGTTCAAGAAACTTCTTAAGAGGAGAATCAGGCTCTGTGGAGAAAAAAGCACAAACAGTAGAATCTATAAAAAACTGTCTGCAAGCAAAAATGTGTTTGAATTTTGAGCTGAGTGATTTATCAATTCACAGATATCGTAATAGCAGGTTATGTATTGTAATATATCTATATCTATCTATCTATCTATCTATCTATATACACACACACACACACACACACATAAAACAAGTAACAACTTTTCCTGATCTAAAGACTAAGTGATAAAATCGTCTGAGCTATGAATAGTCATTTTAACCCTCACACAATCAAGTCTGTATTCATACAACTGTATTGAGTTGTTGCTCTTAAGCTGTAAACATAGGAATCTTTCCCATCTCTACCATCCCATATGACGCGAGTGGAAGAACTGCTCACCAAATTCCAGGTGTGGCTGGTTGTTTGCCACTGCATGAATTAGCCCTATTGTTCCACAGGCGTTTCCAATCGTTTGCTTGATGAAGTAGACGTCAGGAGAGATCTCCTGTCCCTGATCCTTGAGTTTCTCCTCCTCCTCTTGCTTGAAAGCCTCATACTGGACAGAAGCATGACACAAGAGAAGTATTTGTTGAACACTGTTTCGCATGGCATGAACATAACTCTTGTAGCACCATGCACAGACTGAAGTTGAAATATGAAAAATGCATAAAGTGAAGATCATCATTATAGGTAACTTACAAACAGTTGATAGCCTATACACCACAAATGTTGCAAGATTAAATTAAAGTACCTTCTCTGTCACTGGGAAGAGGAGTAGTACAGCACACACAGGTCTTGGTACCATGCTGAGAAGTTCTGGATCCAATCCATATACATCTCCAAACTGCCAGGTTGGCCTCATTCCCAAGCAATTCACAAACTGCACAAAAGCCGAGAGTAAATTTGTATGCATACAAAGACATAAAGCTAGCCTAACAACATCTGGCAGACAAGTTTAACCCAGTATGTAAAGCAGTATGTAATAGCTGGCTCCTGATAATCAACAGAAACAACTGATTCCTACCTAACCCCCGAAAGGTTAGAACACTGTAATGTAAAAAAAGTATTACAGTTCAAATATAAATGCATTGTTCTCCAATAAACACTCTGCCACTGTGTGTCAGTATCAATCTTGAAAAAGAAAAAACTGGACTCTCCCCTCTATTAAAATACTTGTACTCACAGCAAAGCAAAATTGTGGGTAAGACTTTATTTTACAGGTCCATAATTTCTTAATCATTTCCAAGAAAATTCCCTGTGAACTATGTATTTTGATAGTATTTATGAGGAAAGCCTTGATGGAAAAGCTCAAATTAAACCCAAGTAAATATTGCCTTATTTATTTGTCACTGGAAACTGTGTTGTCCATGTACACTCAGTTGCCAGTTTATTCGGTACAACTACTGTGGCAAAATTACTGCAGTCTAATGAAGGAGTTAGGCAATAAATCCTACCTAACAATGCTCAGTTTTTTTTTTATTGTCTTCGAAGGGTGTTGATTCAACTGTGCGATCATTCTGGAGTTTGTGCTGCTGTATTGTACTATACAGATATTCTCTTCTCTAAACTCACCCTAAACTTGAATCAAAACATCTTTAAAACAGTGTTACTGACATCTTAACATTTAGCAAGGCAGGGTTTATTGCAGGACAGTTTTTTCAGAGTGCTGTAGTTTTGACTGGGTGTACCTAATAAACTGGCTGTTGAATTGTATGCTCCGAATTTCACATGTTCGAATAGCCCGCTGTGCATTGACTAAATGGTTACACTTCCAATGAATTTAAAAGAATAAATAAGAAGTGTACCAGGGAAACACAGTCTATTATTCCTCATAGTAAGTGCCACATTGCATAGTTCCTGGGAACCTGAGCATTAGAAAACCAGTAAGTGTTTGTTGCATATGATAACAGATAAACTGCCCTTGCACTGATAGACTGACACAGCAGGGACCCTCCAACCTGTTGATAGTCTACAGCAGAGGTCTTCCTGTTCCTCAAAGGGCCCTGTGGCTGCAGGTTTTTATTCCAACCAATCAAGAGCACACAGTTTGACCAATCGACTGAAGACTGAGATCAGTTGTTTAAATGAGTCGAGTCGGGTGTGCTGCTGCTTGGTTGGAACAAAAACCTGCAGCCACACGACCCCTTGAGGAACAGGTTGAAGACCTCTGGTCTACAGGAATAAATCTGGGTATCTATTAGTTAACATGAGGCTACATGCTCAGGTAGATGTAGAAAAAGATCATGCATCTAGCCAGGAAATCTGTTGACATTCTTAGATATACCATCACAGCATCCTGCAAGCAATATATTCTGGTAACAGTCGTTCTCCATGGCCTGTTTCCTGCCATTATATTTATCAGACAGCTGTACATTATTTAGCACACTGAATCTTTAATGGTAATGTTACATTGGATGTAGCATCGCTGCTGGGAGGCCTTGTGCCTCACTCTGCACGTCGCTTTCCCGTGTGATTCGTCCAGGCCCATCTGGTGCTAAATTCAGTCAGAGGGAAATACTCACCTTTGTCATGACCTGACAAGAAAAGACACAAATAGAAATGTTAGTCAAGTTGCTGTTGCAGTTTGGCAAAGCAGCCACACCGGCTCCAGCTTTGTTCTCACTGCTAGCATTAGTTAGCGGGGCTCTCACATGCTCGGGAATGAATGACTTCGATAAAACAATACATACTTCTGGATTCGACTCCAGAGGCAACCAGCGTGGACAGTCCATTCTGAGGTAACGTCGAAGGTTAGTTATCTTTCAGCTGAAAGCCGAAACTGATTCTCAAAAATCTGTTTGACAGCTGGAAATCGCTTCCGCGTCTGAAAAGTGCACCTTGACGTTTAGGTAAAACGCAGGGGTACTTGATTCTTCATGAACCATAAATTCACCACTTCCAGAACTTTATAACACAGACAGACACTTCAGACACATTTTTTAATGGCGTTTTATACCCTATAAAGTTTTGCCATTGTTCTTTGCCTGCAAAATGAAAGATTTTTGAATGTAATACCCACATTATCACCCTTAACAATGGACCAATCCACGGTCATGGGCGTGTTTCAAAGAGGCAGATTCACAGCGGCTGTGGCTGTTCATTTGATTCCGTTTGCACCCGTCTAAAAATTCTAGAATTCTTCTTCTTAATAATAATAATAATAATAATAATAATAATAATAATAATAATAATACCCCCCAAGTCAGGTCTCGGGTTTGATTCGGTGCGTAGCCGTAACATTTAACAACCAGACGGGGCCGCTGTTATTCTTCATTAGCTTAGGTCCCCACTTAATAAAGGACTTCCTTAATCAAAACAAAGAAGTGCATGTTGTTTGTAAAGGAGATGGGGCCATTTCAGCCTTTTTGGAGTCATCTTTTAAAACAGATTCATCCCACAAAAGGTCATAACATAATGAGTATATAGCATGAGTGATCAAGTATTGTTCCTAACAGGTCATCGCAGTTTATGTGAGGTCATACCTTGCGACAAAGCGGTCTTGACAGAAAGATAGCATGCTCTATCTCATCTCTTTTTTAAAGTAATGGGATGATGATGCTCATGCATAAAATCATCTATACTGTCATCTAGACACCAGCACCCAAGCAGAAAATCTTGGGTGCTGGTGTGCATACCAATCAGCAATCTATTTTACTCCTTTCTGCTTCTGTTCTGTCAAACTTCACCAAAGTTCAACTTTTGAAAAGAATTGTTTTTTCACATAATACTGTTCACAGCACATTTCCCATCTTAACTGCAAAGTTTCACATGAACTCCTGCCTATTTTTCTCGTTTTCACTAAAAGACCTGATCTATATTTGACTGCTGATGTCAACATCTGAGGAAAAATATTTCTAATGGTATCTACTGGAAAAATGCACTATATTATCCAAAACCACAACTGCAGTATATGTACTTGTTTGGAGGAGAGTGACATGGGAGTAGGGGTAAAGGGCAGTCATGTTTCAGTCTTGCAATCTTTCATCAAATTAAAGAGTCATATTAAAATCTGCTGAGGCTGATTTTGAAAGATTGAAATGGCTATGGGTTACTTATGTGATGAGACATTTTCAACAATACATTGGTCCTTTAAATGTACTTTTAAAAATTATCACTTCCTCTGTACCATAAAGAACACTCAGCCTAAACTGTAGAGATTATTTTTAGTTTAGTTTAGAGTTTATTTTTAACTAACAGATTAAAGGTGCCCTGTGGACAAGTATAACAAACTAATCCTATCTCTCGATGAATATTTATTACCAAACTAGAACATGTCTGGAGAAATTTTGAATGTGCCAGCTGCTTGGTACCTATCCAGGATAATCAGCTGTCAGATACTGGGTATTTATACAAGTGGATTTAAAGGCGCACTCACCCAGTAGAACCTGAAGGACTATGGGTGGTGTTATTTATGGCACCTATGGACAGTTACTGCCATCAATGCAAACTCTGATGGCAGTTAATGTATCACAGAGGTACTGACACACAGTCGTGTTCGAATTACTACACAGGACATTCAAGTGCTGGAGACTTATCCTAACCCTGCTATCATCAGCAGCAGTCGTGTTGATCTGCCTTAAACCTGCTGTTTTGATGTTTCCTGCTACAAAAATACCTCTGCAAACATTATAACTCGACATTCTGCTGTTTACGCAGGAGATGTCGGGTTACCGGGCATCATTAATGACCTTCCCGGCTCTGTTTTTGCAGTTTTCTCAGCGGTTCAAGTTTTATTCTTAAAATTCATTTGTGTCGCATTTTGTTAAGTCATAGTTGTCATGCGTCACATTGTGACTGGCACGGCTGTTTCAGATCACTGAGACCTGTGATGTGACTGGCTGAGAACACATTTATCAATCACCATTTTCCGATTTATCGTCTATTCCACTTCACCCAGCCCCTCTGCACTTTGCGCTGAGGCCCCTTGAAGCGCACTCTGGACTTCACACTGGGAGAGCGCACATCAAATACCTGTCGTTCCGTAACACTGACTTATGGTCCGGGCTGCATCTGAGCAGTCAGTCACGGCAAAAAGAAAATATCCGGAGGCCAGCGCCTTGAGAAAAACTGTTTTTACACGTAGTGTGAAACATTACATTTACTGATCAAACACGGTTTGGGTCACGAAGGATGGTAAACATCAGTTAAGCAAACGACCATGAGCTATTCAGAGCCGGAGGTATCACTTTTCCCATCCACCAATTACTTTCAAACAAAGTCGGACGAAACAATAAGAGGACCTAGAGGGGTTACCTTGAGCTTTTTTACTTTTCATCTTCACCTGCATCTCTCAGCGTCCGGATCCCTGCAGCTTTGGCATCCTCTTCTGTAAGGAAAAGCGGACTCGGTGAGTAGGTTCAACCTGGGTAAGCAGCCACGAAACTGAATGCAAATTTTTAGCCGAGATCGAAAAGTATCTGATGGTGTGCATGCGCCTAGATTCAGTCTTCAACTTTGATGGGGACATTTTTGGAGGACGACCAAAATACACAGAGTGTGCGTGTATTGCTCTCTAACTCTTTCTGTTCTTTGTGCGCACATATACTGTACACACAAATAATTTGACTCTGCAAAACGGTTAGGTTTTAGGATACCATTCAGAATCGAGATATGCCATTTGAATAGAAGGGATCTCATGATGGCCAGTGTGGACAGGAGAAACAACTGTAACAAGTAAAAACTCTTTCAGTCTTCATATGGGCACCTGACTGTGTTTTAAGACAGACTTTGAATAATGTGAACTTATCCTCTAACTGTGGACTGCTGCATGTACAGCCACCTGCCACACCTTCTCCTCTGTTTCTGCATCTAATTGAGTTTCTCCATTTAACTGATTTGTTAACGTGTGATTTTTTTTTTCTTTTTGTTACAGCAAAATGACTGAGATGGAAATCAGGAATGGTCACGCTGGCAAGCAAGAAAATGGAAATGCCATGGCAGAAATGTCAGAGGTGGATGATGCTTTTGACAACTCCTTTAACGATAACGAGGGTCCAGCACCACCAGCAGTGGTGGTGTGGAGAAATGTCATACTGATGTCCCTCTTACATATTGGTGCACTTTATGGACTGATTCTTATTCCTTCTGCATCGGTCTTAACTCTTGCACTAAGTAAGTATTTAGTAAACAATGTAACAGGCTTGTTTTTTTTTTTTTCTCCCTGTGATCCTCTGCAGACCACAGGTAGAAAACAAAATGTGATGGGGTTGTGTGATCTTTGCAAAACTGCAGTACATACAGCCTGCAAGGAACCTGATGGATACTGTTGTATGTCCCAGATAAAAAAAAAATGTTAATTTCAGTTTGAGATTGCTGAATAATACGAATTTGTGCCCAAACTATTGAGTCAGGACTCAAATTCTTAACGAGCCTCATCTTTGTTTCCTCTCTGGCATTACATTATTTTCCCTTCTCTTTGCAACGCTGACCTGAATCTTGTTTCAGTGGGGCAAACAAAGTACAATCACGACTCCCGCAGAGAGATTGCTCTTTGCCAATGTGAGGCCAACAGTGTGAGGGTAGACCTGCATGCTTCCACCTTTCCATCTTCCCAGATACATAACTTTACTTCTAAGAGAGGCCTGAGTGTAATGAAAAGAACATAATGCAGTGACTGCCTCTCTTTTCCCCTTTTTCCAGCTGCATTTTACTACATCTACACTGCTCTCAGTGTGACTGTTGGAGCACACAGATTATGGAGCCACAGATCCTATAAGGCTTCGTTTCCCCTGCGAGTCTTCCTCGCTATTGGTCAATCCATGGCCTTTCAGGTAAAATAAAAAAAATGTATTCCCATTTATTCCACAGCGGTTGCTACCTTATCTAAACTATCTTCTATCTCATCACATTTATTTGTTACGGCATTTACTATGGAGTTAAAGTGGCTATGGCACAATTTGATCTTCAAATAAGTGTATAGCTTGTGATTTTGGCAAAATTATATAATCTGAGTGATATGCTTTTCTTGTTTTTTTTTTTTTAGCATATGAACGCTGACCTTAATCTGATGATCTGAAACTTTGATGAATGTCTTTGGATGTGTTGCATAATCCTCTCCAATTTCTGTCTGTGTGTGTGCAGAATGACATATACGAGTGGGCGAGGGACCACCGTGTCCATCACAAGTACTCCGAGACAAATGCGGACCCCCACAATGCCAAACGGGGGTTTTTCTTCTCCCACGTTGGTTGGCTGCTGGTTCGCAAGCATCCCAGTGTCATTGAAAAGGGCCGAAAAATTGATATGTCAGACCTGAAGGCAGATAAAGTGGTTATGTTCCAAAGAAGGTGAGCAAAGATTACGTCCTCTGTCACCTCACACTGCACCCCTTTACTTCCCAAAGTGATATGAATGTCACGCTACTTCCTTTATTATCACTGAATGTACAGTGTTCCTAATGCAGAATAATTAAATACAGTATAAATGTATTAGTAGGGCTTCTTAATAGCTGTGGGTCTTGTCATTTGCCCTCCGGCCCAAGCTGTACAGAATGCTGTAGTCTGGGTCACTGTAACCATGTTAACACTTTGGGACAGATTTATTGATAACAGATACTGTCTGCACCAGTGACTGAACCACAGCGTGTCCACACGTGTCAACATTTCTGCTCTTCTACATAATCAGGACGCTCTGTCAACTGTGTACCTTGTACAAACTGTCTGGAGATAATCATGTTAATATGTTTATAATTGGCCAGGTAGGATTAAATCAGTGGCCTCTACGGGGCCTTTCACCGTGACATGGGTACAGATTTAGCTTTTCACTCTCATTTCAAGTGTGTTTTGGGATTGTCACAGTCAAAGGTCGTCATTTTCTCATTTTGACTGAGTGTCAATCTCAAGAGGGTGGGTTTTATGTAATGTGAACCAGCATATGGGCACACGTCAGAGGGGTGAGAGAAAAAAAAATCAAATTTATTTAATTTAGCCCTGCAGTAAATTGCAGCCAGATGAGAATGGATCTGTGTAAAGTATAATTTCTTCTTTTATTTTAGATACTACAAGCTGTCTGTGGTGATCTTTTGCTTTGTTATGCCCACACTGGTGCCCTGGTACTTTTGGGGCGAATCCTTGGTTGTGGGATACTTCCTCCCTGGGATCCTGAGGTACGTTCTGATGCTCCATGGCACCTGGCTGGTCAACAGCGCCGCGCACATGTGGGGAAACAGGCCTTACGACAAGACCATTAGCCCAGCGGAAAACCCATTGGTTTCTATCGGCAGCGTAGGTAAAGAAACATGTTCACTATTCACTGTACTGTGCTTATACTGTGCTGCAGCCTTTAACGTTTTGTTTTGTGTGTGTGTGTAATCTAGTGTCTCTTTGCAGCAGAGGGATATTTGAATTATCTTTGTTACAGGCTGAAAGCTTGTCTTTTCATGTCGGCCACAATGGCAACTTTCTCAAATTTGATTCAGTGTGGCACCTCTAGTGGGGAACTGTTGCACTGCACCTAACTAAATGCAAAGCAGCTGCAGTAAACACATTATTTGTAAATGTAATGGTAAAGACTATAGCCGCTTGTTCTGGAGACGTTGCAACTGTAAACTCACATTTAAATGTTTCTGATATTAACATCAGTGTCCTCTTGGATTATACTCCTGTGAAACAGATGCATGAATCAGTGCCTGTAAACAGTAATGCTCCATGAGATTAATAGCTGTCTTATCTCCTAAATCTATTATGTTTTTCATGAACCAGACTCTTTTTTTAAACATATCTGCTCATTGTTTGTATTAATGATTCAACCTCAGCTAATCTTCTTAGGCATACCTGAGCTGTTACCAGCCAGTGTCATAATGATTACAAAGACTGCTTGAGCAAATCTGATTTTGATAGCTTGTAAGTTACATTAGATGACAGTCAGCCTTTAAGATGATTAAATCCAAAAAACACTCTTTGCATGGCATCAGGTTAAATTATCAGTCACATGCTGCCAATAGCTGTCTCTCACATATATGTTCATTCATGTCTGTGTCTGTGAAGTTGCTGACAATCGTTGGAGCAAAAAGTGTTTTTCTTTTTGGTTTTCAGGGGAAGGCTTCCACAACTACCATCACACGTTCCCCTTTGACTATGCTGCCAGTGAGTTTGGCTGGAGGCTGAATCTCTCCACGGTCTTTATAGACCTCATGTGCTTCCTGGGTTTGGCTAAGGACCGCAAGAGGGTATCAAAGGAAATTATCCTTGCTCGCATGCGGCGAACAGGTGGTGGCAGCAACAAAAGTGGCTGAGTCAGACAACCGGCAAACTCTATTTATCTAACTGATGCCAACACAGAAGTGTTGTAACATGGATAGCAGCATTTCGGTGGTGGGGTGGTAATTCTAAGTTAAACATCTTCTTTAGACAAATATTGGATTTAAAGAGTTGTAGAACTTTTCATAAATTGTGTGGGTCTCTTTGAAGTTAAAGTTTCCTCACTGACCATTAGCCACAACTAACACCTTGGCTGCATGTGCAAGCACAGCTTTTTCACCCAAATATTAACACAATAGAGCAACCAAACGGGTCTGTGTGAGCAGTGTGTGACAGCAATAATTACAGAATTTTAATTTTTTTATCATTTAATAGTCTTGGGCACCTTGAAACCTTTACTGAAACTCTTCTAGTAAGTATTTTGTACATGCAAGATTTATTTGCTTTTGTTTGTTTAGGACCTTTTGCTCTAACTTCGATCAGTAGTTCTTTGTTTCATTCTACAGGGAGTAAATTAGGGCTTAAAGTTAAATCACAGTTGTGTGGTGAGTGTCTGTGATGATCTCTATTCATAAAGAAAACAAGGGATCATTCAACAAATCCTAAAACAATATGACTTATTATAAATGTAACCTTTGTGTAAGAAAACAGATATTTTGCTCTGAAACCAGATGTTAACATTGTTGATACTGTTTGCAACAGGTCCAGCTGGTGTTAAGAATATCTGAATGTTTTTATGTTTATTTTGCTGCTGACATAATCGAGCCATTGTAACTTTAATACCCCCCTCTCCCATTTTTGAACATGTACTTGTTGAAATGAAAGCCTTGCCTTGCCCGCTGTTTAAACAGTGGATGGGGATCTAACTCTGCTGTTTATGCTGGGCTTATTTTCTCATCCTCATCTAATGGTGTTGAAAGACTGCTGAATGTGACACCACCATACATATTTAAACTATCGTTAAATATGGTTTAAACATCCTTTGAGAATTCATTGAGCAAAATACAAGCAAAGGGAGAAAATAATGACTGGGGTCAATACGTTTTGATAACAACACATCTTCTACATCCCTCTGAAGGATCAGCTCACATGTAAGTATGGAAGGTAATATAGAGAATAAAGCAGGTGCTGTATCAGTGTGTGTCTCAAAAGTAAAAGAAGCAAGAAACAGAAAGTTGTACCCTGGTGGTATGATGAGTGCAGCATAGCTATAAAACAATTGCCTCATCAATCCTCCCTTCAAATGCTCAACCATTGCAAGATGCTCCTACAGAGAGGGAGAGCCAGGTAACAGAACACCTGTCCAAATTCCTGTTCATGCTATGAGAGAATATTTAAAGAAAGACTCTTAAAGAAGAAGACCGTCCAATACAGTAGGTGGCGGTATGGATCAATGGTTTACAATCCGTCAATAAATCCAAAGAAGAAGAATATCGGCGAATCTCTTCAACGAAGAGGAATTGCCTGCCCAAAGAGAAGTGGTATTTGTCACTAGGTGTTTTTTTTAATATTAACTGTAATAGTGCAGATTATAAATTCGCTCAAAGGGTTTTAAAAGTTGCCGAATCTAGAGAGGAATTCGCTAAACACTGCCACTGCGGTCAGCCCTGCAGCCTGACTGAGAGAGAGGATGCCAGCAGCAGAGGAGGCATCTGGTGGGTTTTAACATGCATCACACAGCGTTACAGTGTTTTCGGCAGACTTCACTTGCACTAGAAAGACCAGGGAGCTAGGCTCTTCATATAGCTCTGAACAGCATCCAGGCAATATATGCTAAATTACTTGTTAGCGTTAGCTTCACACAGTGGCTAGCCGGAGGTGTGTCGAAGACGGTTTCACTTACCTAAATCTTAACCAAGCCATATCCATAACCCTAACTAGTCGTCTTCTGGGATGGTTAACCTGACCCCAGCCTCGCCTTAACCCCTACTAGTTAGCTCCGCTACGCCTAAACATGGCCTTAGCCTCCGTTCCTCTCATGTATCAGAATATATTCGACTCACAGAGGTAAGTTAACTCTTAACATATAACTAACCAAACCCACTGAGCTGCCATCATTGTTTTGAATCGGGCTCTTCAATGATGTACCCTCAACAATTCTTTAAGTCATTAAAAAAATGCATTCATCTTTATTTTAGTTTTAATTTATAAACTAAACCTTTTTTTATATTAGTCATTACTTTTAATATATTGCTTTATTTTTACTTTCCCATCATTGCCATTCTTACTGTGTTATAATTTGTCTGAATATTTACAGAATTAAGTTTGGGACTGATAACTTTATACTCATTTATTTACTAATCTTGGTAATAGTTTTGCAGTAAATAAATGTTTGAAATCAGAAATGTTCTTGTAGTAGCAGTTGTTTGCCTTCTCTTGAAAAGAGTGCAAGGGGTTAACATAATTACCAGACTCAGACTCACATGACACCATGACTAGTGAGCATCTTGAGGCCAGTGGTTGTGGGTTCAGAAATGTATTGGAAACCCTGTTATAAATGAATTGCTTCACTTCTGTATTTCAGGCATCAATGAAATTGTGGACAACATTTGCAGGCTTTCTCCAGATCTGTTAGCTGAAGCAGTAAGTATATATTATCTCAAGTTATATATATATATCCCCATCCCCCACACAGGTCACATATCATGTTGTTATTCGTTTGGTTACCATAGGCACACATTCTTCATGCTTCTTCACATGTGAAGTTTTTAAGATTTGCTACAGGAAGAAGTTCATGTTGATCAAACCTCTCAATGAGATAAACAACTGAACGCTAAATACAGTGTAACAGTGTTTATTGTTGGGCTGTTAGCAGCCATGCTCTGCACAAGTTGCACAGGATGTGATGTTGGTTGCGCAGAGTTTATAATGTAGTTCTGATAACTAATCTTATAATCTCCACAGTGTCAGCACATTCTGACTTATCTTCAAGGGCAGACTAGAGGAGTAGATTCAGCTGAAATTTCTGATGTGAGTCAATGTTTCCTTAGATTTTTTTTTTTACTTATTGTAACCCATCTTTCCAAGTTCCTCTTTCATTACTTGTTTTTTTGTTGTTGTTATTCTTCTGGGCAGAGATTTCAGAGAGCTGGAGTCAGACTTGACCATGAAGCTCTGCAGAACATTATCAGATTTCTGTTGTTAACATTCAGGTATCTTTCATCCCATTTTTTTTCTGATTGCAGTTTGTTAAAAAGTGGTGGACATGTTTTCTCCCATGCAGCACACTTTTATTTCTTATTTACCCTGCTAAAAGGCTAAGTCACACATAAAGAAGCACATAGTTGTACTGTAAGGTGTGATAGATAAGATTTATCACCAGGTCAGCTGGAAAGAACAACCTCTCTGGAGATGACCTTGTGTCGAGGCTGGAAGAAGGCAGCAACAAGTGGCTCAAAGCTTCCCTCCAGGTGTTGCACAGGTTGTGGAGTGAACATGGTGCATTAGTTCATGCTCAGCAGGAGGTCCAGGCCATGCTCAGCATTGGCCAGGTATGTCCACTTTTTACGCAGCTAATCACTCTTTTTGAAATATTTTCTAAGACCTGAACAAAGAATGTGTCTGTTTTCAAAACTTGTTTGTTTTACTGTATCTGTCTAGTTAGTGGACATGCAGTGGAGGCTTGGCATGGCAGTGAGCTCTGACACCTGCCGATCTTTCAACTCCCCATATGTGTCTCTGCTGCTGAAGATCGTTGAGCCCTCTGGACATATTTGTCAGAGGTCTTTTGAGATGACCATTCCACAGTTCCAGGTCTGTATTTATTGATGTGAATGTAATGTTGTTGGTGTAAATTATTAGTGACTTCATTTAGGTTTTTTTTTTGTCCTCTGCAGAACTTTCACAAGCAGTTCAAGGAAATGGCAGCTGTTATGGAGACTGTATGATGGCTGCGAGCACACCCATGTGCTTGACGCAATTACACCCCAGTTTACATGTAACCAGTGGAAATACATCTTTACACAAGTGATTGTCCGCTGGCTGTCTCAAAGTGGGGACACAAATTACTGCAAATGTCAGTTCTTAACTTTGCACTTCAGCTTTTCCAACTGTTGCAAAAGTTCATAAATTATTTTTTTTCTTACAACCTCCAGCTGTTAAAATAGCTGAAAATGCCTCTTGTCAATTTGAATGCCAAGATTTAAGTGTACTTTGTCCCATTAACTCAACCACATATAGTGAATTTTATTTTAGAGACATGTTATGTATACCTACTCTGCTAATACTAGAAAATCCTGACTAATATTCTAATTTGTTAATTTGTTACAGAATGTTGAACATTGATATGGTTTTAGATTCATCATAGTTTTTCTCTGGCTTTGTAATTACGATACTTTTTCAAAATGAAAACAACTGTTGCTAAAATTACTGTTTTTCTATCTAGGGCATGAGATTCTGATTAGCCCACTAAGCAACATCCTGTCATACCCCACATTTTCAGATGTGGATTTCATACCTACTTTTAAAATTTCATATCTACTTTGCAGCACAGTTATTAGTTTGAAAGGCTGGTGAAGTAAAATGGCCCATGTGAACTTTTTACACTCGTTGTGCTTTCTGTTAATGTCTAAATTATTAAGACCTTTGCTGTTTGTGTTTTCCATGATGAAGCTTAAATGCTCACTGTGTTTCTGAGTTGGCCTTGTAGTTTTTTTTTTTTTTGTTCCATCCTCACCTGGATGTGATGCAAACGTGAAGCAATAAATAATTATTAAATGTTAGACTTAGTTGCGTGGTTATTTTCATACATTGACTGTATGGACTGTCTACATGCTATGTAGACAGTCAGTATGATGTTGCCGTCATGTGGGCAATCAAAAAAACAAACAACAACAACAAAAAAAAAACCAACCTTCTGATTTCATCAAATATGGATCTGGGGCTTAGTGTTTGTCTATTTGGTTTCCTATCCTGCAATATGAAAATCCTCTACAGTAAAAAAAAATCATAAAGGCTTTGGTAGGTTGCTGATCTCCAGTGGCTGCTGCCTGGGTGATGAGATTATATATGGCAAAGTTACTATTTTTGGAATATGTGCAGATTTATGGCATTTGGTACATGGAACTCCTCTAGTTCATGAAGCATAGCAGATGTGATTACAGCTGTCCACAACTGTGGACATTCAGCACAGCCTGCTTGTGAACTGTTAGTTGTGAACTGCCGTAGTGAAGAATTGCTAATGATCGTTGTGCTGCCAGCATGTAGTACCTGGCAAAGCTTTGGCTTCACGACCCCTGCTGGTGTGGATGGTAAGTGGCAGTAGGTAGGATTACAACCTACAAAAGCATGGACCCGGAGGAGTATGCCATGGGGAATGAAAACACTTTCCACACTACCATGGAAGAGGATTTCCAGTTATTATGCGCTGTGGAGAAAGGCGGAGCGTTGTCTTGTCACGTTTCTCTGAGCGGCTCTGCCCTACCCACTTGTCAAGCACATGGGAAGGTTGGGCGGGTCGTCAGCGCGCACAGCCGCTCCGCCTCCAAGGCGTTGTGGAAGAAAGGATCACAGTCGGGAGGTTGCACTAAACGGCGATAAACAAGCATCAATGTATGTATTTTATTGACCGCTGACAAAGAAAAGTGCGACCGTGCCAGCTGAGTTTATGTGAGAGAGGATTCTGGGACTGGGACTGTGTACATGCGTCGCCCCGTTGTGCGCTCAGGAGCAACGTCAAAAGAAATCAGATTTCTCTGGGCGACTTGTGTTTACACAGGAGCCATCCAGAGCCACGTTTTAGAAAGCAAGCTTGGCTGGGACAGTACAGCACAGGGCTGTTTAGCGTTTGACTCACTGCCCATGCAAACAGTGGGGGAACAGAGCGGGGAAGCAAACTACAACTACAAAACCATATAAGTAAATTTACTTGAAACCCCTGAAGGAAAACTGTCCAGCGGAGAGTATCTTTTGAGAGATCTGGATTACATGGGGTGTTGCAGCTGATCGACTGGGCGAGCACATGTTGTGCATGTAGCTAATCGCTTCGTTGTCTGAACTTTCACTGTGGATGTGGACATGGAAACTGTTGCAAACTAACCACAAATACGCCTGGCCTTGGTTGCAGGGAATGGTACATCGGTATTATTCTTCGAAGTAGTCTTTAGTCCCTCGAAGCTGTCAACGAGCCTCGGCCGAAAGTCTGCTGGGTCGACATGGAGAGTCAGGATGAAAAGGAGAACAGTCCCCCGAAGTCAGACAAGAGGTTCTGCCTGAGTTACATCGGCTGGTCCTCGCTGGACAGGCGGACCACCCTGCCCATGCTGCCGTGGCTGGTGGCTGAGATCCGCAGGAGGAGTGAGAAAGGCGACTGCGGCCCCGTGGTGCAGCCGAGACAAGTTCAGCTGGTCCTCAACGCTCCCTTCGTCCGATGCGTCCCCTCCAGCAGCAACAACTCTTCAGTTTTCATATTCGAGCACAAAGCGCAGCTCATCTCTCGCTTCATTCACAACAGCAATGACCTCACCTATTTTGCCTATCTCCTGCGAGGCCAGCCTGACAACCCCGAGTCTGAGATGTCCTGTCACGTCTTTAAGGCCTGCGACCCCAACCAGGTAGGCCTGCTCAAGGTCCCTAAAATACCCTTTCAACATGACAGCAACAACACTTGTGCCAGGAGCAGTTAGGGAGCACACCTCATACCAAGGACAATAGACTGAGAAAATAAGGGCATCAGTAGTGTAATTAATCCATTCTAAAAAATATATTTCTGAAATATTATAAGCTCAAAATGAGGTTATAATGACCTTTCATACACTGGTCAAATGTTCAGTTTGAACAACCACAATCCTTCTCTGTAATGTGTATGTTTTCATAACAGTCCCATGGGTTTTCAGGTAAGACTTGTCAATAAGATTTATAAATCTACATTATGTCAAAATTAAATACATTTTTAGGAACTGAATCTTGCTTTAAGTGTAAACACCAAACAAAGGAATGTCCTGCAAAGCCAGAGCTGAAATCTCCTTGAGGTGACAACTATGTCATTTTAATCTCAAACACACAGTAGATTAGTCAACAGTCCAAACGTTTGCTTTGGTATTAAGTATTTAGGCCACCGGTCAGTGAGGATGATAAACCAAGCACTCTGGATTTTTGGCAAAGTTAATCCATCTTTGTTCTTTCCTCTTTAGGGGATCAGACATCTCTCTGGAGCCTATGGTGTGATAACAACTCAATAGGCACAATATTGAGTCAGCACATTTACATGCTGATCAGCATGCCAGTCTTGAGTAATAAACTGAGATGTGGTAAACAGTAAAAAAATCAGGAACGTGCGAGTCAGTGTTTGAAAATCAATGTGCAGTCATGCTTTTTGGCCTTTGCTGAGATGCAGTTTAGGTCACACTGTATGTGTTAAGACAGAGTGCTCAAGAGCTCACCCCAGTGGCATCGATGAGTGTAGCTGAGTGTGGTCTTGCATGTGAGAGTTTGTGGTTGTGAACTAAAACAAATGCTCATTATATGTTTTCCTGTGTTTATATATGAGCCACGTGATCTGGCGTTGTTCCAACATGACTCTTTAACCTGCTGTAAAACAAGCTGAAGTGTTACACTTGCTCATGTTGTTCTCGTTTTTGCAATGAACCAGGAAACCCCTCACAAATAATGTTCCCAGGTATCATGTGTTATGTGCACATTTTGCATCAATCTCAAATATGCCTGCGTTGTATCACGTTTCCTGTGGTATGTGCAGGGCCTGAGCAGGCAGTATTTCTGCTAGTCAAAACTGAGAGTAGAACAGATAACAAGTTTAAGGCAGACGTTCAAGGTGTCTGGCCTCTCTACTTGGATACCAGTGTTTGCAGCAGTCAGAAAGGCATCTTGAACTTACCTTATCCAGCATTATTACGCAACAAAAACTGGTTTGGCACCCAGCAAGTACGGAACATGAGCAAGGTGGACCATGTGGAATGCATGGGTTATTCTAGCAGTACACTGCTGCCATACACAACACCCTGCTGCAGCTATTGTTAATGATAAGATTGTTTGCCAGGTAGTTTCTGTTTATAATACAGGCATTCTTACTGTGCTACTGTGGATTTTATATTCATCCCAACTGAGTTTCAAGACATGATAGACTATTGCTATATTTTTGGGTGACAGGCATGTTTTTTTTTTTTTTTTTTTTCCAAATCTATTCTTAGCTGTAGACATGACAGGGCTACATTGTGCAAACGCAGAGGGACTGGCATGCATCAGTATGATGTGAAAGGTTAAAATGAAACGGCACACATGATGTCTTGAAGAGCAGAGACGCTTAGTTGGCTCAAGTACAGTTTATTTGATTTTGTATACATGGAAATGAATGGAGTTTAACTTGATGAAATACAGACAAAGCAAAGGCAATACATAAAGATGGGGTGTGTGTGTGAGTGTGTTTTTTTTGTTTGAAAAGCTGGACACCAAAAGTCAAGTCTGACTTCTTCAACTTGAAATACAACTCCAGACCTTGTATTTATCATAAAGCTTCAGTGGTGTATCCATAATACTTTTGCCTGAATAATATCAAACGCTGAGTTTAACAAACAGTCATTTAGAGTTTATTTGTAACCTTGTTACGTGGCTCAGAGTCTAGGATACTCATTTACATGCTCAGTGAGACTCTGACGGCAGCAGGCACAAATTTGAACACTGACTCAAGCCCGTAATACACAGTCTGGTCCTGCACATCTTAAACCACAAGCCTGTGAGTTTTCCACCTCTGCTCTGATTTGGAACTGGGCCACAGTGGAATCTCTCGCTGGGTGACCCTCTGCTGACTTGCGAGAGCTGTTCATCCTTCAGTGAGTGACATGTAGTGACAGTGGGACACGCTCATGAGCCAAGCCAGGGCAAGAGTGATGTGCTTAACTGTCTAAATCAGAATTTCAGAAACGTGTATGTGCATGTGGAGTGAAAAGTTACTATTGTCTATGTACCAGCTTTACACTAGTTCTCATGACAAAACATGGATATCTTTTTTTCTTCATCCATTTGTATTGTCATCAGCGACAAAAAACAAACATGACTTTTTCCATTTTCTGCCATTGTGTGTTGTTGATAAGTTTGTTCTTTGTCACACCCATGTTAACGCTTGTTAACATTTGTTAGCCAGGGCAGGTGATGTGGCCTAGTCAGCATGATCACATTTCTTGCTAAACAAGACATAAAACACCCTCGATTGTTATCTGATTGTCATGATAGTTTTTGACAGAATGCTGGCATTCTTAACAGTGATTAGAATTTTGTTCCATGTCACATCCAATAACTGTGCTTGAAATTACTGTGCACATTTACTTCCATTTTATCACAAAACACTGTCACACTCAGCTGTTTCCATCATTTGCAGTTTATTCTGTGTTTAGATTTATAGGTACATTAGTTTGACAGTGCAAATCACAGGATTAAGTTCCTGTTGGTTTGTAAAGAAAATGTGAGAGTAAACTTTAAATTTAACGGTTTTCTTCTGACCAATGACACAATACAGACACACACCAAGACAAAAATCATGTTATTTGATTCAAAAATGTGTATGGAAGGAAAGGAAAAGCCACTTTGTTTCACTGCTGCATTGGCACACTGTGATTTGCAGTTATGAGCTCCCGCCCCATGTGAAGGTGACATAAGAGCCTTTGTCTTGCTTGCTTTGTTTTAAGTTGTGATATAAACTTTGTTAAACTGAGGCACCCAGATTGCCCTCAGGCACATGGAAAAACACTGGGAGGGCGTCATACAGTAGCTGTAGAGAGGTCCAGATACAAACGTTACAACAGTAAGGTGCTTTTAGTATCAATCCTTAAAGAGCTCCAGGCACATAAAGATAAGTTTGTGTACTAAACACCAGCATTATTCAGGTTTACACTTTTCATGATAAGCAGCTGAATTTTTCTCAGTAGATTTTTCCGATTCATTGAGCTTGTTGAATTGAGTATTTGTCATTTGACATTTGAAGGTCATATGAGTAAATTTCAGCTGTATTTAAATTTTTTGTCTTTATTTTGAGTAACTCTGCAAGAACTTAGATTGAATACTTTTAATTGAAAAAGTGTGTAATCTTGTTTTGCTTCTGGCCTTCCATTCCTCTGTCTCTGTTTTTGTCCTTATCTTGTATTGACACAATGATAACCTGTTTCCTGAAAAGAAGTCTTATTGGGCCTAATCACAGATACTGTGGGCGAGTGTGTTGGGTCCTCACTGTTTCCCCGTGGTTTAGCTTATTGGTGTTGATAAGGGCAACAAAACTGTCCACCAGCTACCGTTTGATCAGATATTACTAGGGCCTATTGTCAGGAGGTTAGACATTAGAGCCATGCACTGACAGTGCTCAGGGACTCTACCAGCTCAGAGAGGACAATCCTCATGTTTGTTTTCTCCTAAGCTCTAAAGCTGTGCTTGGCTGCTAGTGTTTATGTAGACAAGCTTTGGATCATGATCAGCATCACTGATATTATTTTATGAAGCCAGGCACTGATAGGTGAAAATTAGACCTATAAAATCAGCACGAAGAATCGTTAGAGTGGGAGGATATGTTTGAATAGATTTCCAGTAAAAAAAACACATGGCTTTCCTCTATTCCATAACAGCTTTCTGCCTGTCTGTGCCTGTCTCCATGCAAGGAGTGAACACCTTTACTGGATGGATCTGTATCTGTATTGGGCGAGCTACAAATAATTAATCAGGTCAGATGGTGCAGTGGCGTCATCTTACTCATGTATAATCCAGCAGTCCCTTTAAATGTTAAGACAGCACTGCACTGTCTGCGATAAAGTGGTGCAGGACTCAGGCCTAGTTGTGTCACAGGCTACACAGTGCAGCTGTGATCCTTAGCCTCCACTGTCTCTGAATTACCTTGACCTTGTGGTGTCAACACTGACTTTTGCCAATGCACAATTGCCCTTTACCCCACTAAGGTACTGTTTTTCACACTTGGTAAATTATGGTGGCATGTTTCAGGTTATTTTGTACCTTTTGTGTTTCGTATCTCAAAAACTCTCTGAAAGTTTTCAAGGATTCCTGAAGAATAAGCCAGGTACAGAGAGCAAATCAGTTGCACAGGTCGGAGTTTTGTTCATGTGAAAAAATAGGCTTGAGTATGTATGACCTACTACCCACCACCCCCACCACCTGGCCTCTTCCTCATCTCAATACAGTCCTCTGTCACCAGCCATGCACGCCTCAACCCCTTGGGAAGGCAGGGACTTGAAAATTGGACTTTAAAATAGCTCATGTAGCCACAGCAGCAATATGGCAGACAAGTATTTCATCTCTGTCTTCATCTCACTGTGAACAGTGGGGTCAGACTTTGTCAGGATGTTTTTTTTTTTCTACAGTCCTTCATTTCCTGTTTGTCTGCCCTCTTGCTTCAGTGCTGCTCTGGTCACACCTCTGAAGTACTTTGTTACATAACTTCCCTCCCTAGGCTACATTATAAATATATTTGCTCAACTGTCAGTATACAGCTCTTATCGGATATGATAGATGTGCGCACTGTTTGTTTTGTGCCCATTGTCTTAACCATAGTATTTTTGCTGACCTTAACTGTTGCCCTGGTTCTAGCTACTCTCGCTTTTTAGAAAGTTGTCTTTCAAAATTTTAGCGCAGCAATGATTCAGTTCTCTCGGACTCTCAGAAGTTTTCCCCTCACTCTCAATTGTAAAAGTATCTCATGACTGAAGGACAGACTGGACTCACATGCTCAAGTATTACTTAAGAATTTGCTTGGAGAGACTTATATGTTCTGTCTTGCAAGTTACTTTCCAAGTGCAAGTGCCAAACACAGTGGAGCAGAAACAGTCTTAGTGACCTTCAGGTCTCTGATTTCTTCCTTTTATCTTCTGTCCTACAGAGTGTGGGTGTTCCCGAGTTGCTTGCCTACTTATAACTCCATTGTAATGTTTAGTCTATCTGTTGTTGATTAGCTTGTGCTAGTTCAAATCTTATGCTATTTTTTTGCCTGAAAGTAGCAACATGAGGTCAGTTTATGTAAATAGTTTATCAGGTGTTTTTTTTTTGAGTGCGCTGGAAATGCAATATAAACATAGTTTTCTTGTTCTGTGTACATTTATGTTCCAAACATTTGTATTCGTATGATTGCACTATTTTATATGTGAAGTATCATCCACTGTGGCCTGCAGAGGCCTTTTCATTTGAGTTTTTTTACTTGAACTTTTCGAGATAATAAGGTTATTGCTATTGATGTTCATGTGTTTATCGCAGATGTGTTGAGTTATGCGATTCTGATGTTGTTCAGTTCAGTTGTTCAGGATGAGCTGCAGAGAAAATCTCCCCTGGCACTTCGTCCCACTTCCTTCTCTTTTGTTATGATTTTTCTTTGTTAATGTCTTCCTGTTCATCATATCCCCTTGTTCCTCTCTTCTTTCTTACAGGTCCCTGAGGTGATCAGCAGTATTCGCCAAGTGTCCAAATCAGCCCTAAAGGATGATGCCAAGCCCAAACCGGAAGCTGATGAGGCCTTCTACAACTCCCAGAAATATGAAGTGCTTTACTGTGGCAAGGTAGAAATCTACACACATGCCTCAAATATATGGTGTGTTTACATTTAACAAGGTATTTAATGCTATTGAATTAAAAAAAAAATTCCAGGTGACAGTTGGGCACAAGAAGGCTCCATCCACGCTCATCGATGATTGCATTGATAAATTTCGTCAGCACGAGGTCGAGCGGAAGCGCCTGCGGCTGCTCAATGGTCAGCGAGGGTCGGCGGAGAGCACCCCTGTGGAGTTCCTCATAGGGGGAGAAGGAGACCCACTCTCCTCCGCTCTGAGTGAGAGCATGGAAGACACAGAAGTTCTTGGAGTGGAGGACATGACCGGAGTTGGAGGTACAGGCCTTATGCTAAGTGACGATTAGGATAAGCTGTTTTATTGAAATTATGCATATGAGCACAATAACCAAGGTGAATCAGCAAGTAGCCTTAGTCAGATTTTTACAACACACAGTTGCTCGCTCTTAAAGCTTCACACTCCTCAGTTACTGTTGCTGCCCCTGGGAAGCTTTCCATAAAATGAAATAAAAAAGAATAAAGCCTAAAAGTTTAAAAGTAAAATAAATGAATAACTTTGTGCCAGCAACATTAAATAAACACTGAAGCGTATCTGTGTCTGATTCACACGTAAAGGCCTTTCCAGTAGCACCAGTCAAAACAGCCTGCGAGGAGCGTTCCCAGAGTGCATCCTGGAGGACTCTGGATTTGAGGAGCCTCAGGAGTTTCGTACGCGCTGCAGCAGCCTGGCAGGGAGTCTGCAGAGGAAGCCAGGGGAAGGTGTCATCATGGGTCCCACACGGCGCAGACATTCTAGCGCACCAAACCACGTTCAACCGTCTGATGCAGACAAGAACCGCACCATGCTCTTCCAGGTACGGGAAACTTGGAAAAAAAGACAGGTGTACTTTTGCTGATGTCTTGCTTTCTGAATGTGCATGGTGGCTCAGAGGTATCTTATCTCTGAGCCCAGGTGACTGTAGACTCTCAGTCTGTTGACCCTGAGAAGATTTGCCATCGCAGCAAGGTTCTCTCACTAAAACCTGTGGCTTAGTATTCTCTCAAATGCCTGACTTTGACCAAGGGATCTATTATATTTGAATTACAGTCATTTGCAGTGAACTAAAAGGAATGGGTACTGTGTTTGATTGTGGTACAGATGGACAATTTATAGTTGAATTGAGTAGTACAAATATTTCATTCTATTTGAATTTACTCCAAAATTGTAGTTTAAGTAAGGCTTATAGACAGAACTCTAAATATACTCCTTTGTTATTGAGATGGATGTTTTTTTTCCACTCCTGCCAAGCTGTAATTTGTTATGAAGAACTTGATCCCATCTGTCACACCAGAAAACCAAACGCTTGCTTGCCTCAGCGCTGTTTGTCGCAGAAACTCGCCCTGCATTTGGTTCAGCCTCTGAGCTTCTCATTACTGCAAATCATTTTTATGTGCGCGTGGCTGGCAGTTATAATGTACAGAGTAGCTCGGCCCCATGTTACTGCTTCATTTAAAGAAGCTGTAATTCCTGAGTAGAATTTGTGACTGCAGTGCTCCTCCTGTGAAAACATAAGGCCGATGCTTTATGAAAAGCATGCGGGCTGCAGAGTGAGCCAGCTGCCATTCCTCACACACCATGCTCCTTTCCTCATGAGGCTAATTTTAAAAACTAGAGCACAACGCTCAATATGATACTCTACATATCAGTCAATTATGGGAAAAATCATTGGTGCAGACTTGTTGACCTTGATTTTGAGTGTGTGTGCGTGTGTTTATGTCTGTCATTGAACGTGTCTCAGAATAGTCATAGTCATGAGATACTTGACACTGATATCCTCTCAAAGTTGTATCCATGATCTACAAACAGTATGACGGTGGTATTGCTTTGTGTGAGTACATATGTTCTTGCATGAATCTGTCTGAGCAAAATATACTTTTGTGTTTCACAGGTGGGGCGTTTTGAAGTAAACCTCATAAGTCCAGACAGTAAAACGGTGGTGCTGGAGAAGAACTTCAAAGATATCTCATCCTGCTGTCAGGTTGGTTTATTTTTACTCTCTGTATTTACACTAAAAGCCTCTCTGTTGTGTCTCTGCTGCGGTACTCGACAGAGGATGAGCTCAGACTAATTTTATGCATGTGTTTCTAAACATCTAATGCATTAGTGCCTGTTTTTACAGCACAGCATGCCTTTTATGTTCAGCACTTAATTTGATGGCAAATGACACCTTTTATAAGTGATATTGAGATATGTTCCTTTTTTACTGCCTGATGAAATCGCATTTCTTTAAATGGGCATCCTGTATAATGATAATGCAGTGTCTAGTATGAGTAAAATGGTCATTTTACTAATTGAATGGAAAATGGAGAATGTTAAGAGCCATTATGGTCTCAGTGACGTGTGCTGTTCTTAGTTGCAGTTTTATCATTTATGCATTCCTGTCTTGATTCTGACACAGGGTATCAAGCAGACCGACCATTTTGGATTCATCTGTCGGGACCAGTCGCAGTCTGGTCCCAGTCAGTATGTTTGCTATGTTTTCCAGTGTGCCAGTGAGTCCCTGGTGAGTCACACTAAAGATGTTGAATGAAAACGGCCTCAGCTTTTTCTCTTAACCCAATATTTTATTTTAATCTCTGCTAAAAATCTCTGTGTTGTCGTTCTGTGTGTATGTGCTTGTGTGCTTGTCTTGTCCTCATGTTTGACTATATCAGGTAGATGAGGTGATGCTGACCCTGAAGCAGGCCTTCACTACAGCAGCAGCCTTACAAAGCAACAAAACCCAGATCCAGCTATGTGAAGCCTGCCCCATGCATGACCTGCACAAGCTCTGCGAGCGGATTGAAGGCAAGCCTTGTAAACTCAGTCACACATCCGGCTCTTCTCTCTGCCTTAACTCATGAATATATGGGTGCATGGTCTGTTTCTCAGAGTTATAGCTAGATAAAAGAGTATTCTTATTTCCTCTTCTGTTTCTAGGTCTCTACCCACCCAGAGCAAAGCTAGCCATCCAAAAATATCTCTCCCAGCTGACTGACAATGAGCAGGCTGAGATTTTTGAGCGAGTTCAGGTAAGGTTCAGCTTTGCTCAGAGAAAGCACACCTTTTTTTTTGCCTGAAAACGTAGTGACATATTAACAGTTTTTTTGGTGCTTGATTGCTAGAAGCAGTTTAATTTTACAGATGTTGCATCTGCTTCAAAGCAGTGTAGTTTGCTATCTTGGGTTTTGAGTGTTCGTGTGCTCATGTCTGCAGAGATTGAAGCCTGGGTCAGACCAAGAAGAGAATGAGCTGGTGATTCTCCATCTGAGACATCTTTGTGAAACCAAACAAAAGTCCCACCTCCACATCGGAGAAGCCCCTCAGGTAAACACCTTTAATGTAGGTGATGGAAAAAAAACATTTACTGCAGTGGTGAACCTCAGACAGATCCTCAGTTGTACTTTTGTACTTTTCACTGAAATATCCTCAAAAGTGTATGAAGAGTTTTTAAGGGCATTTAGCATCCTTGAAATTTGAAAAAAGTCATTTCAGGCATTAAAAGCTTCTGAAAATAAATGGATTTATGCAGAATAGCAAATAATTTATGAATGTCTCCCAGCCTTCTGTATCTCTCTTCATAGAAGGACTTTTCATAGAATGTTATTTATTCTTTATCATGTCTGCTAAGTTTTTTTTTCAGCTGTTGTTATTGCTTTGAAAGTAAACTTAAACACTACCGAATCTGAATGCATAATATTCCTGGAGAAGTTATCATTTGAATCACTGTTACATGTCATAAGTTGGTAAAGGGAAAAACATGACATTTAAAAGTATGAAAGCGTGATGCATTGTTGCTTTAGCTTGGTCAAACCTGAGGGGTTGTATGTTAAATATTATCACTCAAATGGCAGAACTCCAACAACAACAGTTCCACTCTTACTGAATCAGCCGGCAGCCGTAGGCTTATTTCCTCGCAGCCTTGACCATGTGTCTGCAACTCTATGGGTACATTGAGTTTGTATACTTTCTAGTCATTGCAGTCACCTTTATTAATTCTTTCTGTGATGATTTTTCTTCTGTCCTCTGTTGTCGTCTGACAGAATGCAGCAAACAGCTCAGCAGCAGGCGATGGCACAGCCACCAGCAGTCGCTTCAAACTCGATATTTTCAAGAATAAAGCACGTACCTCCCTCACCAGCTCTCTAGAGAACATCTTTGCAAGGGTGGGTCTGAGCAGACTGGGGTTTTCTTTTTTCACATTTCCTTTTCTGCCCCCTCATTTTATCTTTATTTCATTTCCTGCTCTTATTTTGTCTTCACCATCTATATCCCTGTCTCATATTTCTTCACCCTAGACAGAATATAGTGAACGTGCTGTGCACCTTCATGTATCTTCCGGCTCAGTCTTTGAATCAGTTGCTGTTTCTGTGTCATTGTCATCCAGGGGATTTGGATTGACCCATATCTGCCAGTGAGACAGCAGAATAATTCCTTAGTAGAAGGAGCCAGGCAATCTGAGACCTCTACCGCCATCTGTTATTGTCTCAGAGACTTAGCAGAGCACGTACACTGCTAATGTTATCAAGTCAGGAAATATGTGTCCTTTTTATTTCTTCCCATTTAAGGTTTTCTCATTTTGTCGCTAGTCAGTCTCTTACTACACTACAACAATACCAAAAATTCCTTTTTAAGATTAGATACACCTTTATTAGTCCCACAATGGGGAAATTGCATCCGTCACAGCCAAGATAAAAAAAAAAAGAAAACAAAAACATTTGTGTTAAATTTATGTTTTTATTTACCTGTGTGTATTTCCAGAACTTGTTTCATCTTGTGTCTCTCATCAGGGTGCCAGCCGAATGCGGGGCCGCTTGGGAAGCATCGGCAGTTTTGAAAGAGTAAGTGTCCTTGAGGAGGAACCAGAGAATTTCCAGGGCTTTGCTCAGGGGACTCTGGGAATTCTCCCTTTTTTACACCGCGGCTTTTAAAAGCATGTTGTATTCCAACTCTATCCTCAGGAAAGGAAGGTAAGCATGCTTTCACTTTCATCAGTCAGCAGTTGAAGGCTGCCAACAGTGTCCTTCTCACATAGATACATGATTCTACTCTGCATTATTCCCACATAGTTTCATGATGAAGCTTGGCCAAAAGACAGAATCATGTGGCAGGCTCCACTCTATCACTGCTGCACAGAATGTGGAGTTAGGGTGTGATGTAGTCCCTCAGACTCCCCATCAGTCATGATGGAGTACTCCACTGATTTAACATTGCACTCTTGTAACATTGTCGGAATCAATATTCAGGGTTTTAAAGAAAAATGATCAGAATAGATGAAACATAACCAGATATGTTGGTCAAAACTTCTGCCTGGATTACCCACAATGCAACTCTGTCTCTTACAGTCCTGTCAGTGATATGGGTGTGTTAGAGCAATAGCAGCTAATGTAGCCTTGGGCTGCTATACCCAGGCCAAAATGAGAAGCAGTCTAAAGAGGTCTGGTAAACTCCACACCCCCAGATTTTTCTTTTTCAAACTTACAGTCTTCGGCCCCAAAAATACTACTGATCACATTTCACACAGCGCCCTCTAATATCACAAGAACGCTTTATATAACTTTTTTCACATATGCAGGAGTCCTCCCCAAGACCTGTAAATAGACTCTGATGTGTAAAATTGGAGGATGTTCAACACACAGAGACATAGAATAGACCCTCCAAGCTGTCATATGACGTCAGTCACGTTACGACACCAAGAGAGAGAAATAATTCACATCAGCCTTCACGTGGCAGCTCCAAGTGATAGGGGATTTTATTAAGCTGCTATATGTCTTACTTTCACCAAATCCACCAGTATTTGCTGTCACAGATTTACGAAATATCAAATCAATCAGCCATAGTCACGGTGGCACACAGTCTTACTTATGGGTAGTGAATAATGTTGTTGATTTCATAAGCACCTAGTGTGTCTTGAAGATGTCATAATTTTGCAGAATTGTGTCACGCTGTATTTGTAACTATTTATAAGGAGAATCTGGTGTGTTCATTTTCATTGCTCACCTGCTTTGCTATATTTTGGACTATCAGAAGAATGTTGTTTGCCTTGTAATTAAGTGAGTAAGTCATCATCTGGGGATTGTGTCAGGATGTTGATGGCCTGCCAGGCAGGAAACCCAAGTCAGGATGTCCAGTTTTGCGTCTGCTGAGCCATGCCTGTCTGGCTTCCTCCTCTTAGCCCTGTCATAGGACAGAGCACGCTGCACGAGTGTCTGATCGAGTGTCCGAGTTTCCTAAAATATACAAATGACAATTAAGTCATTCAGCTCACATTGATATCTAATGTGATTTACTTGTGTAAACAGATGATCAGACCTTTTGCCACAATTGATTGGATGGATGGATATTTTTTAATTAATTCTTTTTTTTCTTTTTTTTTTTTTTACAATTTTTCTGTGCACAATGAAAGAAACAGCCCAAATATCGCTGAATGTTGTTGTCCTGGAGGGGGAGGTCTCTAAAGCATGATGGGAGGAGATTGGAGGGTTTTCAATGTGGAGCTGATTTGTCGAGATCCTCACCACCAATAGTGTGTGATGCTGTGAGTCACAGGACATTGTCCATTAGAATACAATAGATGTGGGAGTTCTAGGCACGAGGCAACAGTGAGTCTAAGAGTTATGAGTGGAAAGTTGAACCTGGAATGAGTCTTGCTGTGGGGCTTCATTGGTGAGTGCAGACCTGTAACTTGAGTCACTGAGTGTTTTCTTTGGCTTCAGGCTGAGATAGAATCAGTAGCTGTGTGTGGTTTGACTTCCAAAGACATTGAGAGTGATTTAGAATCTGAATCTGAATCCTTTGAATTTTGCTTACCCCCAGGTTATTCACCTGCACAGCTATACAGAATATTTTAGTGGAATTTGGGAGTTTAGCTTTTGAGTTTAGCTTTTCTTCATTAATCTATGCCATTGTTTCATCCTGTCACTCAGCTGTAATGTCAGATACATCAAAAAATCCAGCCATACAAAAAAAAAGTCTAGATAGAAAACCACATAAATGTACATTACTCGTACAGGGCTTTACTTACAAACTGACATCTTTATTCCCTTCCCATTTTTTCCTTTCTCAGCAGGATGAGGAATCTCCTGGTCACTCCCCTCCAGGTTCCCCTCCTGCTTTCCCCGAAGACGACCCGGAAGCCGGCCTGCAGTTCCGTCGGCGTGCCCACACCTTCAGCCATCCACCTGTGAAGAAACGCATCTCCTTCGAGGGACAGCCAGCCAGCCAGAGCAGACAGACTCCGCTGCGCAGGCAACAGTCTGTTAACCCAGAACTGCTGCAGAGCAGGTAACTCACACTTCACCTACAGGTCACTGCATATCTAGTTTGAACCTTTTGGGAGAAAGGAATAATCAATGCAGAATATGCATCTCCTTAGTAAAGTTGCAGGAGTTGATGTTTTCCTGAGTGAATTGTACTAAGATTTGTTCACAAGAGTGAGCTTTTGTGTTTAGTTTGAAGATATGGCTAATGCTAGCTTTGCTAAAAAAAAAAATCAGAACCTCTTGCTTTTATTTTAATCAGTTTCACACTAACTAAATATTTAGTTGACCTTTGATGTGCACACATACAATGTTTGCAGCACTTTGATCAGTCCTAAATCTCTTTACCTCCTGCTCCGCTATCCTTGAACAATAGCATCACAAGTTTCCTGTCACTGTTTTGATCCCTCATGAGTTCCTCCGTGTTTTTCTGTGCTCCGACCAGAAGGGCCTTTCTTTTGTGTAATGTTTGTTTTTCATTTGTGGGCATTTCATGTTTGGCTCGCCCAGTCCCGTGGCTGTCTCGAGAACGCGCAGCGTTTCGGAGAGCGAGTCCTCCTTCAGCCTTCCCTCCTCCTTCTCCACTCCCACTTTCCTGAAAAGCTTTTACCAGGGCTCACTGGGCTCCCTGAGCTCCCTGGGAGACAGTGGGAGCTTCAAGAGGTGAGAGGGGGTGCTCAGACGAACCCCCTTGCTTAGACCCAAACTCACCAACCAGGGACTTGACAAAAGGGTTTGAGATGGGTGGGAGGGACGAACTGCTCTTTGCTGGGATGGCAGTAGCCTCATACATGTTGGCTGTCAAACCTTTTAACACCCGGCTTTCTTGTCCCTGTATCTTTGTACTCTTTTCTTGTCTAGCCACAGCAACTTTTTATTAGTAAAAATACTTTCCAGCTATTTCTTTTTTCCCCCCATCGTCTCTGCTGCTGGACCCACACTCCTCCTGTTTCACTCTAGTAGAAGGGGATGCTGATAAATACCTCTCTTCTTGCATTTGCATGCAAATTTGAAGCTTTTTTTTTTTTTGCACAGCAAACCTGTATTTAACCTGAATTTATAGGCTTTACTAACTGCATTTCACACTTGTGCCATCACCTTTCCTGACCAAAGCTGCCTTAGGTTTGCTACTCCAAGCATTATGCTGATTCACTTCATTGATGTATTCATTTTTAAAGGTTGCTGCACTAATTAATCAACCAATATAGTATGTTCAAGAAAACACTACATGCCATAGTGTGTCAGAGTTCAGGAGCTTCTCTCCTCGCGCTGCCGTGGCAGGATGTAGGTGTCTGGATGGAAGAAACTAAAGGTCAACATTTCCATTATGAATGAGATTCAGTGGAGCCGACCATTGTTAAATGTCACCTGTACAGGATCTTTTTCTCCCCTGACAGTCATCCAATCTCCTGACCCAGTGTCATTTATGATGCAGCAAAAGGAGTAAGAGATGCTTTTTCAGTGCACGTTGCCTGTGATGATGAGTAAGAGCAGGTTAAAAAGACCTCTTGTTGAAAAGCCTCGACCTACAGGGTATTGAGGTCAGAATATGTCACCATGTTCACTAGCAGGTTTTCTGTTGCACTGTGAGATAAGTTTACCTCAGTGACTTTTCTGTGACTTTCACAATAAGAAGTAATATGTCAAGTGAGGAATTTTAATATGTTAAATAGGCGATGAATGTGTAGAGCAGCTGTAAGAGCAAAATTGTTGTCTCAGTGACATTTGTTCAAGTCGAGGTCACTTCCTGTTTTTCATTGCCCACATGATCAGACAGGCACTTGTATGCTGACAAAGCTTATTATCTACTGTAACTACTGAATGATCCTCAGTGAGTGACCTAAAAACCTTGTTTCTTTAATGGAAGAAGAACATAATCTGAAGTATGAAGTATTCATAAAATCTCTTCAGTACTAAAGATTTTATTTTAACTTGTAACATGTTTGTTTGCGGGGTTTGAAATGAAAATGTACCATCCACTCTGAATTTTGACGAGCCAGAAAGGTTGTACTTTCCGAAGAGGTTGTTTAAATAAACCAGTTTCGGGGCCTGCATTTCAACATATTTATATACACAAAGACAAATTACAATACATTTCATTTCACTCCTGTTCACGAACTACAATACAGAAGGCACTGACATTAAATATATATACGGAAAGTAAAAAGAGGGAGAGAGAGGAACTGACCAACATACACAATATTTCAGACAAGTGCATAATGTGGCATGTAAAGTGTAAGTAAGCAAATCTTGCTGAAAAGAATGTAAGCCTTTTTTTCTCTGCTGTCTTTTTTTTTTTATTGCTTTGGGCTGTAGGGTTGTATGGTGCAGAAAATGGTATTTGACCTTTAATACACCATAAATCTAAAAAAGGCTAACATGCATAATAGTGGTGCTGCATTTTTGTCTATTATCACTTTCAGAAAATGTTCCTCCTTTCATAGAAACCTGTCTGCAATTTCCTCTTTTGCATTGACCACATGTGTAGCATGGTAACACAAATTTACCAGTGTCGTTGCACGTATGACCAAGCACTTGACTGTGGCTGTTGTGGCTGCACCATCAAAACTGGCCTTTTAAGATTTAGGTGAGCACAGGCACTCACAAAGCTTTTTTTTTTTTATAATACTGTCTTCTTATTAGTTTCTGCCCACATATGGTGAGTTGGTAGGTGTGAAGCTCTGTATATTATGACTCAATGAATGTGAAACAAAAGTGATACTACCAGTAGTACTACTAGCAGCTCTTTAACAATGTTTTCTCCACTATCAACAGAAAATGGAAAAAGATGCATGTGCCTCAACCGTGGCTGTTTGTGTGGCTGATGTTTGTTGTCATTTTACATACTAATTTGGAACTGCTGCTTTATTAAAATGGATATTGGGAATCAGTGAGTGCCTTGCACATGTTTTTCATCAGTGTGTTTAAGGTTCAATTTTACCGTTCCTCAGCAGCTTGGAGAAGCTGAGATGACAAGCTTGTATAAGGTTCCTTGTGTCAGAGATTAGATGTGTGTGTGCTCGTTCACTGAGGGATGTGTGCGTGTGTGTGCTTGCATTTGCAGAAGAGTGCTGAAAGAGTGTTGGTGTAAGATGACACCCAACTGATTTATCAGCTGTCTCTGACGCTTCTATCTTTTCTGGTAGTAATGGGGAGGGCAGGAAGAGGACCCTGTCAGGCTGCAGCACTGACTCGTTGAGTGGAGGTCTCCCTCCGACCCCACGCAGGGTCTCCTGGCGACAGAAGATCTTCTTGAGGGTTGCTTCGCCTATGAACAAGCCGCCTGCATCCATGCAGCACCCAGGTTTGGTAACACAATTCCTCTAGCAGTTCAGGCAAGGCAAAACATGATGCACAATGAATGAGGTCTGAATAATCCACAAGTGCATAGAGAATAAGTACAAGGCAGGAGGAACATTTGACTCTTGTGGAAAAAAGATTACTTTTCTGAAACTTCTGACTTGCATATATGTAGTAAAAGCAGTAAATGTTGAAAGGAAAGAAATATTTTCCCACTTCATCCTTGTCAGATAAACACAGATAAAGAAGCTTGTGAAAATAATCCTCCTACCTGTTCCCATGGCCATGAACTTTCATATTACACACAGTCATCACATTAATTTTTCATTAAAAAAATCATGACTCAGAAATGTATTTTCCACTTTCCATTAATGTTAATGGATGTTGTGTTTCAGACCAGTCTGATACAAGAGAGCTGTTGCCTCTCTCTCCTCGCACCTTTGATTCAAGTCTGGACCCTTTGGGGCATCTTCTGTTGTCAACGAGTGACTCCCTGTGTAGGGAGAGGCCTAAGAAGGCGGGGGCTGACTACAAGGCCCTTTGGAAGACTGCCATCCACCAGCAGATCCTACTGCTGCGCATGGAGAAGGAGAACCAGAGACTGGAGGGTAAGTATCAGTCACTACTGTACACATGAATAGAATAAATACACTAGAGTATGAAGTATGAAATATGAAGAACACAGTGTTTGTAGTCTTGTTGGCACTGGATCATTCAGATGTTCACAATTCTTTGATATTTAGTGCATTTGTTTCTTTGCAGTCACTGGTGGTATTTATAAAATTGTCATGAGGCTGTACTTGATGACATCTTCTCACACTGGGTTTTATTGTTAAGATATATCTGCCTCTGAAGATATTTATTACAGCAGGAACTTCCACTCCTGCTCCTTTTCCTCACCTATCGCCAAGACACTTGTAGTCCCTAACAGAGGCTTTATGAGCTTGGATGGGGGTCGAGGGCTCAGAGATAGCGGCTCTTTAAGCTTTCATTTCTGTTTATTTTGAGAAGTCAAACATTGCCATGTTGGTTTGGGATTCTGGAGCACAGCTATACTTAGAGCAAAATGTTGTTGTGTTGCATACTGACATACATTTGAACACATGCAGATACCAAACACACATAGATTTAATAGGTTATAGTGCATGGAAGTGCATGATTCTTGTCTATTGGAAGCCAACAGTAACAGCATTATTAGTTCAATAAAATAAGATAATATACAGTAGCTTTTGCAAAACATACTTCAAACCCCTCTAATGGCCCAGGTTAGGTTTTTTAGGGTGCATTTCAAAGCCTCCTCTTTATTTCCTCCCCCTGTCGCAAACACTTGTCCCTTAATAGGAAGTTAACTGGAGACAAGGGGGGAGTGAAGAAGAGACGAGGAAGCAGAAGCCATTTGGGACAGTTAATTAGCTCCTTTATTATAAGAAATGGGTCTTTAGAATGAAGTGGAACGAAATAAACTCCCTGTAAATGATAAAAGTCTGAGACCATAGTGTGTGTCAGTTTTTTGCATGTTTTACTCAAACCATTGACAAAAGAGCAGACGTAACGTTAATGTTTAGCTCTCACAGAAAGGGCAAGTTAAAGTAAAATAAGAACTTTTTTTTTTTAGCCTTGGGATTCACCTATTATGAGTAGTGATTTACTCTACCAACACATTTCTTTCCCTTTGTATGTTGCTATGACACCAATGCTGGTCTGAGGACCTAACTGTGAATAACCGTTTTCTATAGAAGGTAAGCAATATAAAAGGAGCCCTTGGTGTCAAGGCTGATGGTTTGCATGATTTTGGGTGTTGGTTATTATATTCATTCAATTCAGCATATTTTGTTTGCATGTTCAGGGACGTCCATACATTATGGTGTTTTTGTTTCTTTTGTCCTTTGTACCTCTCCCCACTATCCTGACGTGCCTTCTTCATCACTTCAGCATAATAAAGATTGATTTTGGGTATTGTGGCTTGTGTTTATGTGGTAGGTTTTCCATGGTGACTGGCAACAAAAGATGTTGTTCTCAAATTCTATGTCTTTCAATCAGCTGTACTCCTTTTTTTTTTTTTTTTTTTTTGGTTTACAAATGCAAAAACAGAAGGGCTTTGTACTTTTCTGGTACAAGCTCCTTTGTTGGTTTTGTTGGTTGTGATTTTCTGGCACAACAAGAAAATCTTAATTGACAAAATGATGTTGAATATGTTTTTCTGTTTCTTTTTTTATTCTGGTGACTGTGTTGCAGCGAGCAGAGATGAGCTGCACATCCGCAAGATGAAGCTGAACTACCAGGAAGTGGGCCAGTGCTCCAAAGATGCACAGGCATTGTGGGAGAGAAAACTGACAGCCCCAGGCAGAACGACAGTCCCACAAGACAAGGAGGAGATGTATCGCGCACTCTGCCAAGGTGAAAGATCTGTGTGTGTGTGTGTGTGTGTGTGTGTGTGTGTGTGTGTGTGTGTGTGTGTGTGTGTGTGTGAGAGAGAGAAATGGGTTGTGAAGACGTGCTCTGTTTTTTGTGTATCTGTAATTCCTCATATACCAGTACACATATGGTGTTCTGAATGAGCATCTCTGTGTGCAGGTGTTCCCAAGAGCAGGCGTGGAGAGGTCTGGCTGCTCCTTTCCCATCAGCACCGGCTGCGTCACAGGCTGCCACAGCGTCAGCATGCCACAGACACCCCCTACCATGACCTGCTGAAGCAGCTCACTGCACAGCAGCATGCTATTCTGGTGGATCTAGGTGTGAACTCAATTTTTAAAATAGGGGTCCCAACAGTCATGGAGTGTGACTGTTTTATATTTTTGGGATGGGAAAGTCATTCAGGATGATGATGTTGAGGAAGAAATTCAGCCTCTGCTACTGAACTGTGAACATTTACTACATATCATCTGTCTCCCTCCTCAGGCCGGACCTTCCCCACCCATCAGTACTTCTCAGCCCAGCTGGGCGCAGGGCAGCTTTCCCTTTACAACCTCCTCAAAGCCTACTCTCTGCTGGATACAGAGGTATGCACTGTAACCCTGTTTCCTTTTCCCACTGTAAATCAGTGTAAGGCTACTGTAGGTGTGGTGAATGGTAGTACATAATGTGTTCTCACATGTGTTTTTTTTTTTGTGCCACGCAGGTTGGCTACTGCCAGGGTATCAGCTTTGTGGCTGGAGTGCTGCTGCTGCACATGAGCGAAGAACAGGCCTTTGACATTTTGAAGTTCCTGATGTATGACCTCGGCATCAGGCGGCAGTACAGACCTGACATGGTCTCTTTGCAGGTCAGTAAACGAATGGGTCCACTGGGGTGTTAGTATAATATGATGGATCTCATTACTGTGTGGTAAGATGTGGGCAACAGAACCCTCTGCATTTCATTCTTGTAAGATAATGTAGTGTTCAACATTAGACATGATTACTTCCTTTTCTTCTTTTTATTACAGTTTTTACCAGACTGTTAAATGAAGTGCTGTAGCTCTTATACATGTGATTCTGCAGGATTAAAAAAAATCTAGAAATAGAAGCTGAAAATGTTCAACTTTGGCACCCACTGCTGGTATAAAAAAACACTGTGATAGACAGCAGTGAATATACATGACCAAAGGGCACAAGAGATTAAGCTGTACCAGTTTTCACCAAGATTTTTCTCATTTGCTTACAATAATTTTAGCATTTGTCTTCAGTCAATAATAAAATAGCTATAATCACATAAAGACTCTACACATAGTAGTTTTAAATTTAAGTTATTGTTTACACTGAACTCTTACTTACATGCAGTTTTTAGCTATCATCTACCTGCTGTAAGAAGCCCAGCACACCTCTAACCAGTGTGGGTTATTAGTTAGCAACAGCAAACAGAAGTTAAGTGTCTCCACCTCTTATTCAAACCACACCTGCATGTCTGCTGTGTTAGCTTCAGTTAAACATCAGCTGACTTCACCTTGGTGAAAGCATCAGGTGTGGTAATGTTTAATCTACATCAGGTAACCATTTAGCTGAGCAGTGGCCTTTTGGTTCTCTCTGCATTGCATCTGTGTTCTATTAAGAGCAGTCCAAAGTTTGAAAAGACAAGAGGAATTTTCTTTGTGCAGAGGTTGAGTACGACGACTTAAAGGTATTACTTGTATTCTCTGTAACTGTCAGGAAATTGTAAGACTGATAACAGTCTAATTTTGGCTTGACCTAACTTCTGCTTCTCTTTTCTGTCTGCTGTGCCTTTCACTGCAGCTCTTGTCAGTGTAACTGTAATTTATTGTGAGAGAGTTCGTACAGCTCATCAAATGCTTGGCCTTGATGCATGTCTGAGCAAGTCTCTAAAACAACACTAGTAATGCTAAAGGAGCTCCCAGCTTGGGTAAAGTTTCGTTTGACAGCTATTAATTCTTAGATTGTCCTGTGACACTCTTTTCCCCTGCAGATCCAGATAAACCAGTTTGCTCCAGCACAGCATGTTTTGTTCTGGATGGGTATTATCTGTTTGTATGTGAGTGTTTATGCCTGTGCATGCTGTCTTTGTTATCACAGGTTCAGATGTACCAGCTCTCCAGACTGTTACATGACTACCACCGTGAGTTGTACAATCACTTCGAAGAGCACGAGATCTGCCCGAGCCTCTACGCAGCGCCGTGGTTCCTCACTCTGTTCGCCTCACAGTTCCCTCTCGGCTTTGTGTCCCGCATCTTTGGTATATTTTTAGAATAATGGCCCCTGTGTTTGCTCACACACAAATGCTTATCAGCAACAGTGCTATTTTCAAAAGAGGATGACATTTAAATAGCCTCATAACAATTATAGCTTTAAGGTAAAATGTGTAAAGCATTAGTGTGTGTCTTGTTGTTATGCCTGAGTATGTGTGCTTTTTTTTTTTCAGATTTTGTATTTGTCCAGGGGACCGAGGTGATCTTTAAAGTGGCCCTCTGTCTCCTGAGCAGCCATGAGGGGGAGATAGTGGAGTGTGACAGCTTTGAGAGCATTGTGGACTATCTGAAAACTACACTTCCCACCCTCACTCAGACACAGATGGAGCAAACCATTGCAAAGGTACAAAGGGCGAAGTTTCACGAAATACATTCTGAGGTTTCCAAATAATTGAGCCCAGTGAGCCATGTAAACATAAAACATATTGCATGATTGGACACTGGTTAAAAGCTTCTCATTACTTATGATAGTGGGAAATGTGTTTACACACTGTTAAAGGTCCAAAATTACTTTTTACCAAAGTAAATAGTGAATTTGTTGGGGACAGTTTTAAGCTGCAAATGTGGAACTGTAGTGAGTGTTTAAAGCAGCAGGGCAGTGTATGTGTGACCGACTTAAAATAAACTACAGTGTGTGTGTTCATTATCATGAAGGAACATGTCATCCAGTGCGTCAGTGTGTCTTTAATAGGTTTTTGTATTTTCTAGGGATTTGCTAACAATAAGAAAATGCTGAATATCACCAGAGTTATCCTGAGCTCTCTATACAGTCTAATTTTGCTGGACCTTACTTACAATATTGATAAACTATCAGCAGTCTGTCTTACTGTCTCACTGTGTGACCTTTTTTTGCCAGGTAATGGAGATGGACATCTCCAAGCAGCTACATGCGTACGAGGTGGAGTACCACGTCCTACAGGATGAGATGTTAGATGCCGGACCGTTGCCTGATGACTCGGACCGGCTTGACAAACTAGAAAAGACAAACGTGCAGTTGAAGAAACAGAACATGGACCTGCTGGAAAAACTTCAGGTAAGGAAGAGAAGAATCAAACTTACCTTCTGATCTGTAACCAGACCACCCTCCTTATGCATTACCTTTCATTCACATTAATATAAATTATTTCGGGAAACAACAGCAATTGCTTGATATATAATTTGTAATGGTATTCATTATTTTAAAGCCTGAGAGAACGTCTGCGTACATTTGGAAAGTTTTTAAGTTGTCAGTCAGTTTATAATTCCCTCTTTGGATGGACTGGTGAGGGCCTCATGTTGTTTACATATCCGCAGCAGTTGCCACTGGTAGTGTCTCAGACTACCCATAGATGGCGCTAAAACATAAGTTAAAAAACACGGTTGAAATGATAGAAAGACAAAGGAACTGAACTCTTTATGTGTTCAAATACTTCTATGTAATTGTGATCTGTAGTATGTGAATTTGTGCAGCAGGACAGGTATAGTCGCACCTCATGGTCTTCATATTAATGAAGTTAAAGAGGTATTGAGCTCTTATGATCTCTGATGTGACAAAGACAATTTAGAGGACTCTTAGAGTTATGATGTTGGATAACTGTTGCTCCAACATTTAACAAGTGATTTACACAAACCATCGGCTCTGTATTAACTACAGTCATGTTTTATTGCACTTAATTGTGCAGATTTTGAAATAGGATCCTCGAAAAAAGTCACACTTATGTCGACTTCTAGTTGATTTCTTAATATTTGAAGCTCTGGAGCTTTTTATCTGTCCTCTGTCCAAATTTCTATCTTTGTATGGTACCCTGTATTTACTGAGGTACAACGCCTGCTGTCCTCCAGGCTGCACGGCAGAAGATTCAGACGCTGGAGACAAGCGTGGAGAACTTCCTTTCTCGAGAGAGCAAAATGAAGCACATGATTCGCTCTCTTGAGCAGGAGAGGGCAGCTTACCAGAAGACCATTGAACGCATGCGCTCATGCCTTCCCCCTGACACCCTGACAGATGTGGAGATGACCCAGATCAAAACAGGACCCAACGGGAAAGCCAAAACTGCAGCCAAGAAGCCCTGATGGCAACCAGGGGCGCTGGCTGCTCTGGGCAGACGCTCAGAAAGAGACTGAAGTGAACAAATGGAGACTGCTTTAGTGGAAGGCTGTTCAGCTCAACAGCTATTGTTGCACTGCTGCACAAGAGTGGCAGCGCTTTGTAAATGTGTGATGTCTGGACTTGAGATGTGCAGACTGTATGGGAAATATCTACGTGATATTTGTCAGCAGATAATAGAGTGGTGGGAGGATTCTTTCAGTTATATTAGCAAACAGACTGTTCTGTCAGTCGATCAGAGCTGCTGTTCTGTCTCATCTGTTTCACTGCCAGTTTGAAGGTGAGATCAAAATGCACAACATCGTTACTTATTCAGATCTCTTGGTAATCACAGGGATATTTTCTAGATTGACACAAGTGAGAAATGTGTCTGCCTCTGCAAATCTTTTCAAGCACTGCCTTGACGTATTTACTACCAGTCTCAGTAGCACCACAAAAGCAGTGAACAGAAGGTGCCTGTTGGCAAACAATCCTATGGACCTCAGGTTCAACATATAGCCATTACCAGTGTGCATAATCCTGGAGTTGAGACCCCATTGTTATTGTTATTTTTGAACTGTGTCTGTGATGGAGACTCTGCCTCAGGCTAATCACATTGCTGTGTTATTTCCTTTAATTCACTTAAAATGATTGTGAATGTAATTTCCATCCAAAGATCATTGTTATAATAATCTGTTTGGTTTTTTTTGTTTTTTTTTGCCACCACAGAGGCATCAGGGTGCACATCTGCCATATTAGGCTTTAAGTTTCAGCAGCTGTATACTATTTTGTTGCTCATCTCTCAGCACCACACTACTGCCTTCACACGAGAGATCTTTAGTACTTGCACTTGCTGCTTTTAAGGAGGATGTTTCTTCCAAAGCTCAGGCAGGATGTGAGGTCGTCTGCCTTCTCAGTTTCCTGTGTGACTGACCGCGGTGTCGCCTCGTTTTAGCACCGTGTTCAGACACTGAGGCACAGTTCACACTCCCCAGGAGGCACTGAAAAACAGACAAAGATGGAGGAGCTATTGGAATGTACATCACATGCTTGTGTTCTGAAAGTCTGTATGGCTTCTTGTTTTTGTCAGCCCAAGGTTTGACAGATCTAGGAACATCGACTGTAGTATCTGAATGTGGACTACAAGCAGCCAGTGCTGCAAGGCTCAAGATTTCAAGACTACACATATCAGCAGCTGCATTGTAGTTAGTCACATGTACAGTCCTGTACTAAGTTTGCAGTGAAGCTCGAGGGTTTAGGTCAGTAGAGAGCCCTCAACGGAAAAAAGACTGTAAAGACATTTCAGTTTCCTTTTGAGGAAATATACAGTACACAGTATATGTATGCACACATACACACAACCTGCGCGGTGAACTGGCTGAGTGTATGGGCAGACAGTTCAAATGAATTCAAAGAGTGTCCCTGGCTCTCTCCTCAGTTTTGTTTTATCCCACCTCCGTGTCTGACTCACCATTGCCAGTTCTGATTGAAGCAAACCAGGCCTGAGATTTCATAAAACACCTGAACATTAAAACCAAGGTGAAGTCTGTCAAAACAAAAATCACTAATGGCGTCTGTCGGTCTTCCTGTCCTTGGTGACAAGTTGTGGTGATATGTTCATGTATATTTCACTGTAAAGCGTCTGTTCTCAAACTTAAGCCCTCTGGCATGCAATGCAATACAGTATGCTTATGTTTAAAAGCCTTGTGTATTTGCATATACCCAGAGCACTGGCTTACTTTTGCAAAGGAGCTAATTCACACAAAGTTTGATAGGTTAATAAATCGGGCCTGACATCCACTGTCACAGTGAAATGTTCTTGTGGTAATTGAGGAGACATTGTAAACGTTTGCACCAAACTTCTCATAAATAATAGAGAAATGGTCGCCTCTGAACAGCAGGGATTCTCTCAACAGTTCAGCAAGTGCAACATATCAAACGACTTATCTTGAAATCTGTTGAAGGATATGTAGGATACAGTCCTGCTAACAGCTTTCCTGCCTCTTTTTGCCTGTAGTTTGCTTATTTAGAGTATTTGTGCATCATTGAAATTGATCACTAAACCAAAGATGTGGTTTCTTTTTCAATAATGAATGGATGAAAAATGAACGAATTCACCCAAAATGCTGTGATGTATTGTACGTTATTTGTGATAATATTTGTTTAACTACACCTGTTCAGCATTCTTAAGGTTTGTACTAAGATAAAAGCTTCAAAAGATACCAAATATTGGCGGTAAAAACTTGACTGGACACTAAAAAAAAAGAAAAAAAAAAAGACTTGTTTACTCATCATTACACAATGTTTATTTCTTCTCAGCTTATTAAACAGTGCCAAAAGTTAATGGCCTTTATTCTCCTTTAGTTGGAGATATGAGACTGTTTTGTCGATATCTAATGTAAAGCACTTCATTGTAGTCAGTGAAGGGTCTTTCTTTTACATCAGGTGCTCTGAGTCCTGACTACTAAATAGTGCTCGTATCACTGTGTTTTTAGACTGTCAATATGAGGGCTACACAAAAGAACTGTCATGAATTCTTCAATAAACCTCACCTTGCCTTGTTTTCTCTCTACTCATGTCCGAATGTCTTTCCTGCCCTGTAAGCTCTCATAAAGAAATCATGTTCCCTTACTGCTTGACAAGGTAGCACTCCAAGAGTAGGACGTAGCCTCAAGCTCAAATGGTCTCTCTGTGTAGACGTATTATTGCGTAAAAGGCCAAGGTAGGCTTCGACAGTTTTAGAGAGTCTATTTAAAGGCCTTTTTAAGAGTTGTACTTTTGTTAACGCCTTGGGCAAAGAGAACAACAGGTCTCTAGAGGGAAAAAAAAAATCCACTGTGAAATTGTATACTCTGCAGTGTATCAGAAACATTCGGCCGAGCGTACATTTCTGAATAAGCCATAGTGAATGAAATAAATAGTGATCAAATACTTGACTTCTGATGAAAGAAGTGTTGGTCCATTGAATGAAATGAAGATATCACTAATTTGATGAAACCGCTTTGATGTGGAACAGTGATACCCAACCAGGGGTACCGACTATGTGTATGGGGTACGAAACATCCAGCTTCTGTCACATGAATTGTGTCAAATAATATCCAGTTTAAATGAACAGTTTGGGAACACGATGAGTGGTGTCAGTGAAGGGGTGCTTGAGTTAATCTGACAGGGCTTAAGGGGTACATCTGACAAAGTTGAGAACCACTGGTGTAGATGCCTTCTTAGCCCTTTGTTTAATCTGTAGTCTATGGACGCAAAGCACAGTGAAAGCCCAGCAAGTGCTCCATCAGCCAAGGAGGGGCTTTGAAAGATAGCAGCCATAAGACCAGTCATTGTTTTCCTAGGAGGATCTTACCCAGAAAGGACTGCTGAATGTTGCTCTGATCTGGGCTCTGCCAAGCCTGGAGCTTGTCACACATAAGACACACAAGTGACCGCCAACCAGGAGCCTATCGCACGCTAAACAAAAGGGGCCGCATTCCTTGTGTATTCCCACACGGGGACACATCCTGCAGCAGGGGAAGAGTGGGATACTGGGAGTCCACTGGGGATTGGCTGAGAACGACACTTCCTCTGCCGAGGGCCTTATCGGCTCTGTTTGTGTTTTTTTTTTTTTTTTTTTTTTTTTCCTCTCTCCATTTACAGTATCTTCACCCTTCAATCCATCTCTACCTCCCACTCCACTTCCCGTTCTTCTCATCCCTCCCATTGGATTTGTGAGGCTTGGTCTGGAGTTTTGATATAATATTTACTGTGTTGTGGGGCTTACAGGGATGCAAGGCAATGAAGATGTCCAGACAGGTATTTCAGTGAACGGCAGTCTGAAAACACACAATGATGAAAGTATCAGTTCTCAGACTGAAAAAAACACCAGTGTTTGACCCAGGACTGTTGTTCTCAGGCAGCCCTTTATGAGGTATTTGCCCATGTATGTGTGTGTGCGTCTTAAGGGCATTAGACCATGGTCTCAGCAGAAAGGGAAGAGTGAGCTGACATTGTTAGCTGGTTGCAGTGAAGGAGTGAGGGGGTTGAAAAGAGAGAGTGGAGGAGGAGGGAGGAGGTTAGAAAGGGTCCTCCTGCCTTATATGGGAATTCATACTGCTCCGCTTGTGGCGCAGTGTAAAAGCTGGAGTCGATTCAGTAGAAAACACTGGGCTACAGCTGTCAGTGCAAGGTATTACAGGTCATGGAATGTCTATGCAGCAGCTCAACTTTTACTTTGCAGCACGATTATCTGCAATTCAAATCAATACTGTGGTTTGGAGGCACAAAACACAAACATTACAGAACTGCAGAGATACATGAGCACTGTTAATTGGCTCATCTGAGCGGCACCAGGCTTGTAGTTGTAGTCAGAGGAGTGGGAGTGAGTGAATTTGGGGGATGGAGGTAAGGGTGATGGGGGAAGGTTTGGAGGTGGTGAGGGAAACAGCTGGCGGGGTGGGACAGAGACTCAGGTGGGCTCAGCCTAGTCCAGAGAGAGGAGTTGGCTCCCCTGAGGCGAGGAACACACACAAACACACACACACATTTCACTGCGCCTCACAGTTTAGCTGTGCCTTGATTTCTCTCCCCATCTTTCCCCCTAACCCCCCACTTGGCAGATAAACTGGCTGCTCCAGCTCTTTCAGAACACCGTCCTTGTCTCTTCCTTCTCTAAAGCTGTGAAATAAACTCCTCACTGTTGGATTACAATGAGCTATCCACACTGCACAGGCATGCACACGTGTGCACCTCAACACACATCTCTACCATACTGACATGTTTTAGTTAGCATGGTGACAGATTTGCTTCCTACAGAGTGCTTTTTCTCTCTCTGTACCTGTCATGGATGTAGCTGCCAGAGGGGCTGATGGTACACGGCCAGAGCCAGGAACAACAGAAGGAATAGGGAATAGGGCAATAATGAAGCCACAGAAGAAACACAGAACTAAACACACAGACACACACACACCTCCTATTCCCATGACTAGTCCAGTCCATTTCTTTGGTTCTTTCCATCAAGAGCAGCTAGAACCACGAACACTGCCTGGAGAATCTTCTGATTAATGACATGCTTGTCATGTCAAAACCCTCTTCATCTTTTTCCTGACGAGGACGAGTATTCCTCTGCTCACCTCCCCCCTCCAGGGGTCTGGCAGACACACTATCCAAAGTCCCCCGGGGGCCAGCTGCAGCACATGCTGGGGACTGTCGCCCGGCTTACCTGATCCAATGCTTCCTTCATCCGTGGAGCCTCTGGAGGCCTGAAAAACACACTCACCATCCTTCGTCACATGCACACAGGGGGGATCACAAAATTGTGTGTGCACACACATGCCTAACCCCCTATTCCCTTTTTGGCCTCTATGCTCTATGACCATCTGGGGCAGAGCATGTACACATACATACACACATGTATAAAAAGAAGTGAGGCTCACACACCTTGAGCTTAAGTAGCAAGTCTGAAGATCTTATCAAGGCCATTTTTCACCTGGAGACCCCCAACAAATGTGACTGAAGTCACAGATGATGGGAACAATCAGAGTAGAGACTTTGCGCCTGAGCTCCTTCTAATCACATTATCCACTGGGTCTGCCTGGCCCACATCACCTCAGCAATGATTAAGACAAACACAGGCGAGAGAGGAGGAGAAAGACAGTGAGAGACACAAAGAGAGCGCTGGCAGGCTAGAAGGAGGGGGTGGTCAGACAGACAAGGAGTGAGTCAGACAGGCAGATATCCTCCTACATGTAGGTCCATCCAATAAATGTGCAAATGATATGCAAAGATCAAGCCCAGTATAGATAGTATTTGAGCTGACTTTATCTGTTTGTGTTCAGGGTTAAGCCCTGTTAGGCCTGGGTGTATGACATCAGCGATGAGGGACACTGCATGCGAGGTGAAGTTGGAGATACACTTCTGACATCATGCAGTGTGTACGTACATCCTTTTCACAAGTCCACTAAGAGCACAAACAAAAAGACGAGGTGGTGGGCAGAGCCTGCATATTATGTGTGAGTCAGGGCACTCTGGACACATTCTGACGTCAACCACTGGAAACTCAATGAAAGCAAAGTGAGCCAGGCTGCCAGAGGTTTAAGTGTCCACCACCACTCGCTCCTTTCTAAACTACAGTCTCCCTGAGCATCGCTGGGGTTTGTTTAAGAAACTCCACAAGCTCAAAGCGGAGACGATAGGATTCGGTGATGCACAATTCTCCTCTGCCATGTTGACTTTTTTTCTTTCACCAAGCCACCCAGCTGTTCCTGTGAGCACAGACTAACACACTGGGTTTTATTATGCTGATCTGACATTGCTGAAGTTGGGAGGGGAGACAGCTGTACTTGTGTGGCCCTGGGCGCACCCGTCATTAGTGCCCGCCTCACTCCACTCTTCCTCCATCCCTCCCTTGTTCCAGATTTTTCTGGCTCCCTCTCTCCCTCCTACATTGTTTCCAAAACAACACCGCACCCTTTTATAATATTTGCTGACCTAATTTCTGCCAGTCTTCCCACCTGTCCATCCATCTAACCAAGACGCAGAACCCTCGCCCATCTTAACCTCCCCACTATCTGCCGCTAAGATAACAAAAAACTACCAGTATTGCGTTGGTAAAAGGCTGAGTGCTGTGTGTTTGCCACTCAAGACTTTCTTGAATAGATAATTTCCAAATTGTTTCAAGCTGTGCTCACTTCTAATGGTCTGTGTGGGCTTTAATGTGAGCAGGAGATAATCAACACCCTACATTTCTGAGCTTTGTTTGTCCATCATTGATATCTGTATGGCTGCCTCTTCCTGACCATACCTACCCTTCATTTTTTTTTCTAAGAATCTTTTGAGGCACTCCCCTCACACAACCTATTTCTGACCGTTCGCTTCCACCCCTATACCTCTCTATCCATTTCTTGTGATACTATCTGTGATGCTTAGAGGTTGATTTCCCACTGTGCGTCATTAACCTTTTCTCTCTCCTCTTGGTTAACCCCAGTGAGTACATTCTGCTGTTTGAGACGTAGGAGACTTGGGGAGCACGCTGCGCTAACTCAAGTGGTATGGAGGTTTCACTAGAGATCATAACTACATCCTTATTAGCCACTGAAGTGATACTGCAACAGCACTTCTCTCTTTTATCATATACCAATATTTCCTCATGCCTTGCTCTGTGTTACACAATTTCTGTCAAAGCTTTATTTTTGCATCTGTGCACATAAGAGATACTGTAGAGGTGTCAAAGAAAATTACTCTACATGATACCAATCTCTCCAGCCTGTACCTGCCATGTGACATAACACCAGTGGTAGACAAGAATGCACATGTCATATTGTCACTGTGGATGCGGCTAGGTGATATGACCCAGTACAGCGCTTTGTTGTCGATAAGATGCTTCATGCCTCCAGGGAGAGAGGAAGATAATCTTTGTCCATAAAATAAAGAGTCTGTCGACTTCCTCTAAAAGTGTATCTAATCACAATGAGTGAGGTGTAATTAATGTTTCACTGGTGCGCTGTGTATGTGCAGTCGAGGACCGTGGGTGAGAGGATGTAGTGTGCGGTCTCTCTAACAAGCTCCCACTCACCCCAGTGGAGGCAGGCAGGGAAGGCTGGAGTGACTGCGAGGCTGTTAGAGCAAGTGGGTTGCGTTGGACGTGTCCATGTCTGTGTGTGTGAATCTGTGAGCGTGTGTACTTGACAGTGAGTGTGTGTTAGTGTGTGAAAAGTGTGCATGTGTGTCCTTTTGTGTGCGCTGTACTGGGATGTGGAAATTGAATGGAGCCTTTCAGTTCTACTGCTCGTCTCCCCGGGGGTGAGAGACTGGTTGCCATGGTTATCCTGGAATCCTGCCGCTAATGGGTGGGAGTTTGTGTAGCTCTGGCAACCTGGCCTGTCTAGGGTGGAATACGTGTGTGTTTGTGTGTGCGGTGTGTGTGTGTGTGTGTACCAGGGGGGTGTGGTTGGGTGGAGGCACCATTATAGGACACAGGAGGTCACATATGTGTTAACACAAGCTTTCATTCCTGTATGCTCTTGTCGTGTGTGTATATATATATATACACACACACACACATATATATATATATATATATATATATATATACATACACACAAACACACACACTATACTGTACACTGTACATGTTCCTCATACAAATATATCAAATAAAACCTCCATGTCTACTGACAAATCTCTGTGAAGCTCTAAATCAATAGCACAGTACTGCTTGATGTCATAGTTTCTAGCTGAATTTACTGTATCTCCCAATAGGCATCCACCATCGCGAAAAATCTTTGATTTACTCACCATACAAAGTCAAATTACAAGCATGGCGGATATCATAATCATGGAGTGATGAAATAATCTTCTATTTTTACAGCATTATTGCAAGTGTAAAACATAATGCAGTGAAGCAGTGAAACCCTGCTCTCCCGTCATCCCCATCAACATCCTCTTACCCTCAGGCTAGTGGGACTCTTAACTGGGCACAGAGACCCCACTGAACAGGAACACGGTGGATAGTAGATAATGAAAAACTCCACACAGAATAGATTAGTGTAGGAAAACATACATTGTCATGGAGAGTTTCCCTTGCTACACAATTTTCAGATATGATTAGAAATGCTTGTCCTCAAAAGAGTTCCACCTCACAAATATGTGTGCACGTCTAACAGTACATGCTAATTGGGTTGCATTACTCAAATTGCATTATGAATTTGACACAGAGCACTTTGTGGATAGCACTGAGGCAGGGCATGTAATATTGTGCAGAGAATATACGCCCATGATATGCAATGTGACCAGATAATCCTGGTTCTCCTATTCCCAGTGTTCTGGTAGAGGGGATCAGTCCCTGCTAGTCACACAGATGTCTTGGCTCCTGTTCCTCTTGGAAGACTGATCCATACGCTGCATGAACCTCTGTGGATTTGAAGGAACTTGGCTGAGGAATTTGCTCTCCACCATTCCAGTCAATATGTATGGTCAATCCACTGTAACCTGGAAACATTAGGAAAAATGGTTCTCTTGTACTGGATCCAACATGCATAAAAATAGAAAATAAAAGCAAAAGTAATATTGCGATTATGACCGTGCATGATGTTTTCAGTCTGTGTTCAGTGATCTGGATGAGAGACCAGGGGCCCAGCGATGAAACCATCTGTCAGAAAACTTGCTGCTGACAAATTCGATGTGGTTTGATTCATTTTTGCATTGACCCCTTTTCAGAGCATGGCCCCATGAAAAGTGCACAGATCTCCTCAATATGCAGTGAGCAGACACCGAAGAATGTGGCTTGGACTTGTGGTAAAACCTAGCAAGTCATAGGGGGTACACGGACCTCTTAGATCCACCCCTTGCTCCTTAGCTAAGATTTAGGCCAAACGGTTATATAATTCAATAAACATTTCCAATTCTGTCACTGAAGTCCAGGCTCAGGCCGTCTAACACTCAGACAACCACATGATCAGCATTTTCAGTTGTATTACTACCAACTAATTATAGCTACTGGAAAAGATTAAGCAACTATTACACATTTTGGATGATGAATGCTGATGTGTTTTTATATAAGAGCTGAAGAACATAGGACTAAAGTTATATTTCTTTGGCAACGTAACTATTTTCAGTCTCCTCTCCTCTCCTCACTTTTAGATGACCACTGAGCATGCTAACGCTGCCTCTGTGTATGTCCTTTTCGGTGAATATCTTATCATCTTATGTAATGCATTCCTTTCCAACACGCAGTTATACCAACACGCAAAGGAGCAGTGACAGTAAACTTAACAGATTTGCAGTACTACAGAATACAACCACAGCAAAATCCCAGAAACCTTCTAACCAGGTCACTGCGAGAGTTTCCTCTAATCCTTTATTTTGCATGTTCCCCTCTCCCATCCCCAAACTTTTTTTTTTTTTTTTTTTTTTTGAGATTTCCACTCACTAGCCCAGACAGCCTTAGCCTTGACTCGGGGCCACCCCATGCTCTCACTGTCCAACTATTTAACTAACCGCAGTGAAACAGCTTTAATTTCAGCTTACTGCTCAGCCTGGCTGAATGCAGCATCGCTTGGGGGTCTTTCTGGAAAGCCGCGGTATGGGGCCCAACAGGCCGGGCAGGCAGACAAGGGAGAACAACAGCCCTGTGCAGTTAGATCTCAGAGACCCCAGAGACACATACGTCAGTCAGAGCAGCCTCCCCCAGGAGTCATTCAGTTAGTTATGGCTCTTTTAAATGCTTCTCTGCACCTCTGCTCAATACATGGAGGTGAGAGTTATTGGAAAGCCAATAGACAAAGCCTGGATGAAAACCCTATTAAGGACTCAAATCTTCTGAGTGAGTTGAGTGTATTGAGTGCTGTATTTTTTTTTTTGTTTGTTTAGTTGCCTTGTTCGTGTTTTGCAGTAAAAATTACTTAAGCAAAGGACTTGGAAATGAGACCCGGGTCTGTTTTGTTGGTCACTGCCATCATTCCCATCATTTACGATCACCATATACTCACCAGTGTGTGTTACATGGACATAGGGGACATAGTGACGCCTATGAGTGTTCAGACAGATTTTGTGAACAAACAAAACCATTTATTTGAAGTGAAAATGAAAGTGAATGCACAGCAAATGTCTGTAATAATCTTCAGTTTCATTGTGAAACAGTGCAGTTGCACTACTTCACTTAATTCAGAAAGTAACTGAAAGGAATAGTTCAACATTCTAGGAAATATGCTAATTTTCTTTCTTCCCCCAAATTAAAGGAGAAGATTCATACCAGTCTTATGTCTGTACAATGAATATGTAGCAGCCATTTAGCTTAGCCTACCATAAAGACCAGAAACAGGGGGAAGAGCAAGCTTGGCTCTATCTGTTGGTAACAATGTTCACCCACCAGGACCTCTTTTTCTTGGGCTTATCTCATCAGTCAAGTTGTTGAGTAAAATACAACTGTACAACCAATCAGACTAGTGGCCACAACTAAAAAACATGAGACCCATGTTGTGAAATTTTCCTTATCCTAATTTTCAAGTTGTGGACAAAGTACAAGGTAAAACAAAAAGTGAAGAGAGTCCATGTTCCAGCAAAGGTGGATGTGTGTGTGTGTGTGTGTGTGTGTGTGTGTGTAAGTGTGTGTATATTTTTGCTGACACAGTAGACTGTGGATTTGTCTGGATGAAGGGGAATACATTTATGGTTCTTGAGGAGTGAGGACCCACACCAGCCACCCTTGGGTCTTGTTATCCTCTCCTATGCCTGTGCTCATGGGGAGACTTTAATGAATACTCCTGTTCCAGCCCTCTTCTGGCTCCAGTCAGGCTATATACACCCCCTACCCCCCCTCCCTGATTGTGCCTGCGTGTATGGCAGAGCAGGTCCGTCTACAGCAAGAATGAAGAGTAAGATGGAGACAGCAAGGAGGTTTGGTGATCGAACTGAATAATTGATGTGTGGAGTTCACTCGTGAAAACCTCAAGAGTTTGTGTGAACACACACTGACCACCATGTGTGCTCTTGCTCCTGTACAGGTTTGAATGAGAAAGTGCTAAGATGGTGTATGGGTTAAAACTTTTGCACAGCAGGAGTTTGACAGAATTACTCTGGAATTACTTTCTTTGTAATGCCAGTTTGTAAACTGAAACACAGAGACTTGCTCATTCCAAGGTGTCACTGACTGCTAAATATCAAATTGACACTGGCATCAAATGAGAATATAAATTAATCTAAACAGCACGGTAAGGAGTGAAATTATTCTCGCTGTCTGGACTGATAAGAGACACCATGTGTCTCAAATCTGTACTACTAATAGAGCCAAGCAACAAGTGCTGGGGCACCTCCCATTACCTCATGGGTAATGGGAGTTGACAGGGTAAAACAGCCAAGAAACACGAGGCAGTAACATGAAGTGAAGAAATGTTACAACACAATAGTTCCCCATTATGATATTATGGTAGAAAAGAGTCAAAAGCCATCGCACAAATGCTCTTAATAGAAGTTCTGTACTCTGTAACTGAACTGAGTCGAGGAAACATGTTTCATTTATGAAGTCAAGCTAGAGGTGAAGCAACAGCTGTTGGCAAAGGCGGTGTTATAGAATCCTTTGTTGGTCAGTTTCTTCAATACTTTGTGAGACAAAAAAAGATCCCTTCTTAAGGGAAGTGAGAATGTGTCACCAAGCAAAAAACATGCGGGCCTCTAGCTACATAGCATTAGGTGTTACTGGTATTAGGCTGCAGAAAAGTATACCAAATGAACAAATTTAGATTTACAACAGAATATAATTCCTGTTGCATATCTGTTTTTAGGGCAAGGGTAACGGCACAGTGTGTCTGCATGTACTGTATGTGTGTGAGTGTGTGTGTGTCTTTGAACGTCAAACTTTCAGAAAACTAACACTTCTGGAATGCCCCCTGCAGAGTGAGGACTTCAGGGTTGGATGTGTGTTTATGGGAGCGTTTTGGCAGGAAGAGGCAGGGACCCAGTCCAGAATAACGGAACAACAGTGGAATGTGGTACAGCGGGGAATATCCTGAGTCAAACACAAGGCAGCCCTGGGGTCTGAGGAGGAGCACTTTGTGGCAAGACTTTTATAAACTGCGTTTTTATATTCAGATAGATTTCAGCATTCTCTTGTGCGGCTGACAACAAAACATGGAAGCCTGCAATCGGTTTTCATTTGACTATTTTCATTTCACACCACAACTAAATTAGAAGACCATGTCCCATGGAATATCTTTCAAACCTGTGACTCATTCACTGAAAATCTCGATCCAAATGTGAGAGCCTCAACTGTGGCGGTGTTGAAGTCACAGTGAATATGAAGTGTTAGTATTTCTCTTCAGGCTGTGCATTAGGCCGGATGCCACGCACCTTCGCCCACATGCCTCCCACGACCCAGCGCCCGTATATAGAGGGCAGATTCTGAGCCCAAGCTGCAAGCAGGCAGATAAAGACAATCTCATTGATGTAGGAGCAGCTCACTGGTAAAAAGAGACATCTCTGACACAACCCTGCCTGCGTTACCCTTGCTACAGAATCAGATTAACTACCGCAAAAAATATTGTGCTGAGGCTTGAAGGCGTAGAGTCAGCTTTTACATACATATCATGCAGTTACGGTGTATCTGTATATGTGAATATGTGAGTGTACACGGCCATAAACCTGGTGGTTGTAGGGAAATACCTTTAACTGAAACACTGACAAGCAGCTCAATCCATCAATTCCTTCAGGAACCATGTCTATGCTTGTAATGACATAAATATGCACTGTGGAGCCTGTGAATGACATGTTCCACCCACCATGCAGTCTAGAGACTACGCATCTTAATATTTCATGGTATTCCTTTTCTTATGTAAAAACATAACCATTTACAAAGAAAGTTAAAATGAAAATTAAATCTCTCTTTTGGGAATTCAGGGGGCATTTTACCCGACCTCGTTCACTCAGTCACATTTTTATATCGTCTGTGTAATCCACACAATGAACCTACAACTTCACAGTACCACCTACATTACACCAAAGGACATTTGACAAACACCACCAACATTCCTGTGCTGTATGTCTCATGCCAAACCTGCTTTCATAAGTATTCCACCTGCTTTGTCTGTTTTTTATCGTTATGAACAAGATTTGTGCAGTGTGATGAGCAACGGTGGAGTATGAGATAGAGCTGGGCGGCTTGTCTCGCTCAGTCTGCCTTTTTTTTTTTCAGCTCGTATGCTTTTTCTCTTTTACTCTTTTCCTGCCCCTCTCACTCCCAGTCTGTTTCCTCTCACTCTCTTTGTCGTTACTGTTTTCTCTTGCTCTGTCTGTGCCAGACCTCTACTTTACACTGCCCCTCCTCCCTCGCCTCCTCCCTGAAACCAACTCCTTGGCAACCAGTTGCAGCGTCTCCCAGAAAGGTAGACAGCCTCTCTGTGGTGTCACAGCAACCCAAAGCAACATCAGACAGTGAGGCATGCTACATTATTAACCAGAGAAAGCCAAGAGGGGCTGTCGAGGACCAGATCGTGGACAGGGACGAGGGTGAGTGAGAGTGAGAGAGCGAGAAAGAGAAGCTCGAACTGCTGGCTGTTGCAGTATTAACTTCATAGGGGAAACAGCACTTCCAGTTTTCACTTAACATGCATGACTGGACATGCATGACCATACGTATAAGCACAGAGTAACACATATGCACACAGTGTGAGCGTGTAAGAGAGAGAGAGAGATTTTGAAGCGGTTACATTCAGCCAAATCCACAGGGGGATCAATAAGGAACATCTGGGTCTAGGGTGGACAGGGCGGCTTTTGTTTGCAAGCAGTACATTGGCCTGACACCTCACCCAGATTCTCTCTGGGCTTTTACACAGGGGGAGGGAAGGACGGAGGGAGGGAAGTGAGGAGAAATTGCTGGGGGTGCGATCAGGGAGGGAAAGGTGTTTGCTTTTGTGCAGGCAAAAATTGTCTGTTCCAAGGCCAAGGATATATCACCAAGAGTACCCGTACATTGTGTTTGCGAGAAAATTGAATCTATTTTTAGACAAAAATAACCCGCTTTATTTTCATATAAAAATGTTTTGCTACTCTCCAATTTTCAATGAATAAGACGAGATGAAGATGCAGCTTCTCAACAACGTGTATTTGGGCCTGGTGATACACCAAACTAACAAGATGTTCATTTCCTCAAAATGCCAAATGGTATTTTTAGGTATGGAATATCTGATGTCAAGTTGACCATTGAAATTTTGACCTGATGATGGCACAAAAAAAGTCAGAGGATCACTACTGTTTTTACAATTCATCCCGGGGGGGGGGACGTGAATGTGAGAACCAAGTTCCACAGAAAATTGTCCAATAGGTTTGAGATTTCACTCAAAACCATCACCAGTGGAGTCAGTATGCTTCATCCTGTGATGATCAGGAATGTTCAAACTAATTTCTGAGCTGCAGTTGCACACATGCACTGCACTGTGCGACTGAAAATTACATAAGATTTAAGTAAGAGGCATTGAATGAAAAAATATTTGCCGTATTATCAAGCCCCTTTTAAGCCAACCTTCCTTAGGAAATAAAATAAATTCTATAGTTTAAAAGTTGGGTAGCAGAAGTGAGCAATGATACCCGCCCTGGTGGAACAGACCAGCGATGGATTAACCCACTAGGGGGCCTCAGGGCAAAATTGAGCTGCTGGCTCTCAGTGGCCCACAAGTTCATCACATTATCTCTGTATTTTATGTGTATCTTGTTGCCTTAAAGCACCTATCAGGTTCAGAGTGCACATGGTGGACAACACACGGCAGCTTGAGTATTATTTACCTCAGAGCCCCAGTGACCAACCAGTACTCCTGTTTTGCAACACTACCCTCCCCCGGCTGTGCCTGTGTCAGAAATCACACCCTATTTAATGCACTACATCTATACTTTGTGAAAAATGTATGCACAATATAAAGCCACAAAAAATCCTCACAGTGGAACAAATAAAGAAGTGTCCATTACGCAGTTGATAATGAGCCATGATCCATGAGTGTCCTTATTTAGCAATAATACTGAATTTGAGCACAATATAAATTGAAAAAATAAAAATACATTCACTAAATTTTGATGCACAGGACAAAGTCTCAGGTTTAGGATAAAATAAAAGATAAAACAAAGAGTTTTTTCTGATTCTGATTCTAAAATCTCCTGTATGATTTCAATTAATATTTGGCTCAGTTGGTACATGGTAATGTTCCCAAATAAATTTGCAATTGATCAAATAATTGCAACATAATTATCAGACAGGGAACTTGGTTTTGAATTTGAGGCCCCTTAGGGTCTGTGACTCCATGACAATTGCCTGCTCTACCCGGTTTACAATCCAACCTTGGAACAGACAACAAGAATGCTACCTACAGATGTTCAAACTTCAGCAGAACGCTTGATTGAGTAGTCAGTAAGACACTGTCAGAGTGACAGAGTGTGATCCTATAGTTGGAAATATGAGTCAAAACAACTGTTAAAAGCTGTAGGGATAAAGAGGCAGTGAACAACACGAACAACAAATCTTAATCTTAACTTAATAAAACCATTTAAATGCCTCATTGTTGACCACAAGTCGCAATTAATTAATACATGTTGAAATACATCAGTAAAGAAACAAGTAAAGAAACGCTGGGAGGAATTCTCTATTGGATTAGGGTTTTTCATACAATAACGTAGATTCATCCAATATCCTTGACTGTGCTGAACTGCAGAGCTCCACAGAGTCACAGCGACAAAAGAGAAACATCTCCTATTCTTCATCAGGTAGCTGAGTCTCTGGCAGCCCACCCCACTTCATGTTCCTGGAGATTAATGCACTCTCCTCAGTCTGCTCTGCACTTAAAACAGGAGGAAATGCACAAATGTTGAAATGGAGAGACAGACAGAGAAAGCACAAATAAAGGCTGGGGAGGACTGAAATGGAAAAAAGTGGAGGAGATGAGAGAGGTTGAAGTGGAGAGAGAGGGGAAAACTGAAAAAGAGAGAGTTGGATGACTCCGAGAGAGGGAGTGGAGTGGGGGGGAGCAAGAAGAGAGGTAATGAGGCCAGTGACTGGCTTTACACCTCGTCTCTGTGGAAACTAATTGGGAGAGAGCTGCAGGGCACTAATTTGAGCACTCTGCTGGGTAAATGTAGTGCAACGAACTATGAAGGGTAAATCAATGTACTACCTCTCCCTACACCTCGCTTTCTCTCTTTCTCCACCTCATACTCCCCCTCCCATTATTGTTTCCTAATAAAAATTCCATTGACTTCAACTATGCTTGTGGGCATAAAGGTATTGACCTGGGTAGATGTCATATGTGTAGAAGAGGCACAGCTCACCAGAGAGAAGTTCAGCTAGTTAGCCAGACAATAAAAAAACCCCAAAAACATACTGAATCATTAAGACTCGAGATCGCTGTTCAATCAAACTGGTACCATGAGGCGTTGGCATGTGGCATTGTTCCTCCTGAGCTCTGCTTTACTGTACATGCTGTTAGTTCATAGTACTCTATGACCAGCCAGTACTCTTCCCATCAGTCTGGAGATACATTTTCTTCCCACAGAGGCTGAGTATCAGAGGGATGTAATGACTGAAACACAGCAATGCTTACTCGGAGGGTATTATGTACAGCGTGTGTGTTCTCTCCCAGGGCGGTATGTTGTCTGATGAGAAAAAAGGAAACAGAATGTATAGTTACCCCCTGTAGTGAGCCCAAGGGTGACAGAACCAGGAGCCAGAATTTGGGGGGTCTTAAGGGGAATTATCCTCACCCTCAGGCTCAGGCGGTATAGCAGGCTTTTCAGCCTAACAGAAGAGAGGAGCCCTGCTCTCATCGGCATACACAGTGAGATTCAACAGTGCTGAAAAAAAAAAGGAAACAAAGACTGAGCTATGTGCTTTAATAGAAAGAGGAGTTTCAGTGCTTGGTCTTATTAAGAAACAGGAGTTCTGATTTGAAGTGTGAGTCTAGTTATTTATGTTGCTTTATTTGTTGGAAATATTAAATTAAAAGCACAAAAAAAATATTTGCTGCCTTTGAGGCTGTACTATACTGAGTGATTATGTGTGTTTTTCTAACTCCACCTTTCATTGTGGTACTTGGAGGATGCTGATCTCCCCTGTTCAGCGCCATCTGCCCCCCTCTCTTAGCGACTGTGCCTTGCAGCTCGGCCTCCTGGGAAATAGCTGTGGATAAGTTATTCAATTAGAGGGGCATTATTGGCTCGCTCTCTCAGAGGACAGAGCTGATGATGCTGTGATTATACCGCTCTGCATTCCTTTATGGCTCAGCACCCTCTGTGTGTGAGCAGGCTTGTGTGTGTGTGTGTCTACTTCCACGCACACATACTTTTGTGTACGTGTGTTTCTGAGTGTATGTGTGTAACTGCAAATCAACAAATAATGTTTGTAGGTGAATGGATCTGGAGAGGAGGTGGGGGTTAAAAATAGGGGTCCATCAGAGATGCTTGGTAGATTCTAAATGAGCCCATCGAAGTTTGAGTTGAAGCACACACTCACACATATGGGCTGACCACACATCGTCTCAGGTGATGGAGACGTGCCCCTTCTGAGTGACTAATCAGTGTGAGATGGAGAGTATCAGCAACTTCCACTGGCTTTTAAATCTTCCTTCACTGCAGAAAAGAACTCACTTGCAGTAGATGTGTTACCATTCAGTGAATTGTTGTCATGGTTTTCTGACAATAGTGAGCTACTACCGAAGGTCCCATATAGTAGAATGTGAGATTTCTCTGTCTTTATTGATTATGAATCAGGACTATGTGCTGTAGATGCTGTGAAAGTATCAAAATACACACAGCCCATATTCAGAAACTGTGCTTTAAAAGAAGTATTCAGGACTTCCATAATTTTGTACATATTTTGTTCTATACAGTTTTTCTTGTTTTAACTTTGTTAACAACACAACACCAAGCGGTAATTCTGTCGCTGAGCTAGGAAGATACAAGACAGAAGAATGTCGAGGAAATGCTGTGCAATCATTGGATGTCAGGAAGCCAATATATCATTGCACATCATCATTGTCTTCCTAGGGACAGTAATATTTAGAAACCAGTGATTGAAGTTTATTTTTTCTGAACTAATGAAGAATTTTTGTCTGAATTTGATCATCTGTTCAGCAAATTTCAGACCATCACCATTCGCATTTACTGGTACAAAGCTACAGTAGCAGGCCACAATCCATTACCAATCCATTCAGAAAACAGTCAGCCAATCTGAAAGGAGGCTCAGAGACCAGCACAAAATGCTAGAGTTCCAGAGAGAAGCATGAGAGAGGAGATGTAAAATGACATGATTTTTGGTACTTAAACCACAAACATATCTCCTTATGGACATCATAACTTCACTCGATCAAAAACTTTGATGCTTTGTGAATGCAGCAGTGCTCCTAAAGAACAGCAAACAGACTTTAGTGTGTGAAAACGGTGGTGTCCCCTTTTAACACTTGACCGAGGGTTTTTTAGATTCACACTGGGGTCAAATGATTTCTTTTGTCACCGGAATTATGGTCAGAAAAAGAAGCAACACTGCTTAAGACAAAGATATGGAAGGAGAGGCATCTCAGCAGGCCAAACACAGAGGCCCACACACCCAAATCCAAACACATCCCCTCTCTGTGGACCAGTGAGGTGGTCTTTAATGTGCTGCCATGATGGGTCTGCCCTATCTGCCCAGTGCAGACCCACAGATGCCCTCCCGGGGGGACAGGCTAGAGGGGAGCAGGGCAGCAGGCCTGGAGCCTCATCTGCTCTGCCCAGAATACAAATAGGTCAGTGTGTGGTAGGAGAGGAGGGGCACGGAGAGGGGCACGGAGAGGGACACACACACACACACACACACACACACACACACACACACACACACACACACACACACAAACTCACACACACATTGACCATGAACAAGAAGAGGTCCTGCCAGCTGAATTCCTCCATTGGCCATGATGGGAAGGGCCATCTGGTATCAATGTGGGGAAGTCAAGCAAGCTTGTGCACACATTCACACCCACACACACACACACACACACACACACACACACATACACACTGCAACACGACTTTGTTTTATCTACAAGCGATTCAGGGCAGCACCTGAACATCATGTCAGTGACCTTTCATTCAGAGTCTCCTACATGCAATACTCCCAGTAGTGTGACAGTCTTTCATCTTTAACACCATTCAGCTTGGGCAGATATTGTCAAGCATGCATCTGTCTGTTGCTTGGCTCATGTAATGACATATTGTGTTTACTTCTGCGTATTTACTTGTCTTTGTGAATTATTCATGAACTGTCTTCTTTATAAAACCATAAAACAAACCTTTAAACCTTCAGTGGTAGCACTTGTTGAGAGGTTTTTTTTTTTTTACAGTTTTATACCATTATATAGGACTGATGTAAGATACTCAATCCAGCTCAGTATAAATACAATTATATTTCAAGTTCTTTTTTGTTATTTTTCTCCTTAGTGTATATATCAGAGAAAAACGTCTGCAACAGAAACCTGGAAGTACTCCTAACCCTCATAGATCTAAATTCCAAACACCCCTGGACAATGTTCCATCCCTGTTTTGACCCTGCTTTTATGACTGCAGTTTAATTCAATTTTTTTGCAGTGCTGTGCTCAATCTTTTAGATTTCTCCTGTTTTGGAAATTCCTGGAAGTAAGAAAAACTTAACGCAGGGTAAAAATAGACATTGTTTGGCTGTGATGTAATCCCGTGGCTGTATTCTAAAGTTTTCTTTTTGCTGTTGGTGCAGGCTCAACATATCGCTGAAAAGGGAAACTGATTTATTTTGGCTTAATATCAAAACCCTGGCCTGATGAGGGAAGGCTTGCACAGAGTAAATCAAGTAGAAAATAAGCCGGGCTGAATTATTTTCAAAAGCCAGCATGCTATTAAGCCAGAGCAGGCCTGTGGTAGCAGCTCATGAAAAGAAAACATTTCAGGGTTTTCCATCATACAATTCCTTGTTCTTAATATCAGCACCTCCTGATAGATACATAAACTTTCAAAAGGACACTGAACACTTTACATCAGCCTACTGCAGAAGTGTAAGGAAACATGTGCACCACAAAAAGCATGTAACACCCCTGTTGTACAGTATATCTGCCGAGGGCAATGTATGAGCAAATGAGAGTTGAAGAGGTCTGGATGAGCACTTGTTCGTGTACTACTAAACTACAAGTTACAGAGATGGATCTGGAAATGAACCCTCAAAATCACATTAACAGTGAGCTTGGAACAAGGAATTGATTTGTCTCCCAGTCATTCACCTCCTCTCCCTGAGACGCTGCAGTTGAAATTATTACAACTTGAGTCTTCCCTCCTGCACTTGCGTTAGCGAGATAAGTTCTGTGCCATGGCTCACAAACATCTCAAGCATCCTTGTCTCCACCCACCATGGTCTTATGTCTGAAAAAAAAATCATTTGTTGTGCAGCAATCTGCATCTTTTTGATTAACACCCCCATTCTACTTCCTTGGCTTGCCCCCGCCTCACCTCTCTTTCTTCCTCCTTCTCTCTCTACACACATCCATCTCTATGATTATTTAAACGGGTGCCAGAAAAACACTGTGACCCGTCTAATTTGGGCTGTGTGAGAGCGTAGAGAGGAGAGAGGGGCCCTGCAATTCTCCACACTCCCTTTTACCGAGCGGGGAAGTGGCGGGTGAGAGAGAAGCTGTTGCCATGGCTACGTGCTGGCAGCTTCTGTCCTTGTGTTTGGAGAGCACTGGCTGTTCCCTCTCTACCCAGCGCCTGGGAGGGAGGAGAGGGGAGGGAGGTGAGGTAGAAGGAGGTGAGCGGAGGAAGGAGGTGAGGGGGGAGAGTCTGGGAGGGGTCGAGCTGCCAAAGGGGAACAACACGAGGTCTCTCCGCCACAAAACCAAAGGGCTGCTGGCTGGGAAAAGAGCAACAAAAGAGCAACACTGAGGGCTCTGGTGGCTGATCAGCCTCTGCTCTTCACACACACACACACACACACACACACACACACACACACACACACACACACACACACACACACACACACACACAAACCAGTGTTGATGACAGGCTTGACAGCAGTGGGGGGATGTGGAGGAGTGGCAGTGGGTAATTGCTTCAGTGCTGCCATACAATTCTCCGTTGGAGGTGTCTCCACTGCCCATATGAGGAGGCTAATCTCTCTGCCACTGCTCACTATATCTCCTGGTTAAAACTAATAGGCATATAGAGCAGACCATAAGATTGATAATCTCATCATCACACCTTAACAGGTTTGATTCAAGTTGCTGTCACTGATGCCACGGTGAATACTTCCCCACACAAGTGTCAAGGTGTTGCATTTTCACTTGGTGGCTTCGTTCATAACCAATATTTCAATTACAATCTTTTAATGGTCCTTGCAGCACTTCTTGGGTGTGTGTAAGTGAGAAAGGTATTTCAGGGTGGCTGTAGAATCGCAGGCTCCACCCTTGGTCTAGCCGCCCAGTAAGATGATCTAGGTAATGGATAGCTGTGGAATGGACACAATACGGAGCTAGCAGTTTTAAAACACACAAGCCTCTTTGTTACTTTTCTATCTCCTCTTTCATCCTCTTAAGCTCAGGACCTATGGTTACTTTGTCAACTAATCCAAACTATTTCCGTCTCTTTGTCTTATCTTATTTGCAGAGTAAAAAAATGTGACAGGCTTGCTACAATCACCCCCTTCCTTGAATGTGTCCCTATGCCTATCACAGTTCACTTGTTTGCAACTGTGTGTCTCTGTATTGGTGTTAAAGTTCATTCTAGGAGTATCTGTGTATGTGTGCAAGAGCTTTGCGGTTGCTATTAGACACTGCATGTTGAGGCCCTGGTGCAACCCCCCCCCAAACTCCATGCCCCTGGCAGGAGGCTGACCTTGGCAGAGCCTGACAGAGAGCTGGCCTGGAGGGGGATCCATGGAGCTCCACGCCAGCCCACTGAGCCAACCCACTGAGCCAACCCACTCAGTCTGTGCAGGTGTACTGACGCCTGGACAAACACGCACACACACACATACACGCTTGCATGCATGGCCACTGGACCAGGGGAGGCCCCCTGAGCAAGCAGATGTCCTAATGCTCCATTTTTCCATGTTACCTTTCTTCTGGATTTCTCATGGTTGTCCATTTTATTATATATATATTTTTATTGCTAGATCTTTTTTTCTTTTCTGTTTCCTTTTGATTTGTTTATTTGATTTGATCTTACTGTATTCTTGACTTCTACTGTACACTGTTCACTTATTGCAGTGGTGCACAGTGGACAATAAAAGGCTGCAGGAACTTGGCTAAATGACTTGTTAAGTGTTACATTCCACTAGTGTCTTTTATTTTTAAGCACAAGATGATCTTCAATCTTTCTGTATGAACCAGCTGATGTTTCAGACCATACTGTGCTACATGCTCGGAAGGTGCATCTGGCATTAGTTAATGACAGATGCACTTGAATAAATAGATGTATAAATGTATGTATGAATCAATAATTTCCTCCTCATAGATCTCTTCACCAGTGTTCATTATTATAATATCCATGTAGCAGAATATTAATATACTTATATACTTAAGCAAGGCCATGGGAGCTGGGATATATCTGACGCGGAGGTCCCAGCGGAGGTATAAACCTAATATAAACTTAAGATCAGCCACATACTGATATGGTAGAATACATATTCTTGAGTTGTTTACACTGCAGCCACCTCCTCAGCTGGCACCATTTACATTGGAAATTCAGCAATCTGTTGAAATAAGCCATCAAAATTACTTTGAATTAGTAAAGTCACCATGTTATCACATCAGAAGTGGCCCCTCAGCAGCAGCACAGAACAAAACACAACATACAAGAAAAGCAATAAAAGGGCCAAGGCAATCCATTATGATAAATTTGATCAAAAAACAAACAAAAAAAAAACAAACTGAAAAATATTACGCTTATATGACGTGTATAGTCTATAGTGTATCCACTGTGTGTTTCTAGTTGACTAAGCAGTGAAGACACCGAGTTATGAACTAATTAAGAAGGCAATGAAAATATGTGTCATATTAGCATATGAGGGTAAGAAAGTATAGAAGGTAACAACAAACATGCAACAAACTAATCAAAAGTACAATCGTATAAGATAAATGCAGGACGACAACATTATCTGAAACAAAAAACATTCACCAGTCATCTCTTCAAGTGTTGGGCTTGTTCCAAAAAGTCTTTAAAAGCCACCGCCTGCTCAAAAATGTGTTTTGCTTATTGTTACTTCACTTGGATGTTTGATTTTTACTGGGCAGAATAATGTACATGTATGTGCCATTTGTCGCTAGAATGTTGTTTTCACATTCATTTATTTAAGGAGGAAGGTTTTCTGTTCTCACTTTAAATCTCAATTCAACTAGTAAAAAACTGACAGTAAACATGTTATATCCTGTTTAAGCAAGGCATCAACAAACACAAAACCTTGCTGTAAAAGGTAATTGCATGTGAATTTTGAATGAGACTGTATGCAGTTGTGAGAAGCTGCATTTACTTGGGTTTTCTCAGAATTCAGTGAACAATAAGATACAGATTTGAGCAAAATTAAGCAAGTGTGCAAATGTTGTCAGTGTGGTTGTACAAAATGCCAGAGTGGAGCCTTGCATCAAAATCATTGTGCAAGAGAACTCTCCTTTACAAAAAAAAAAAAAAAAAACCTGTGTAATTTTCAGCAGGGAGAGTACACAGAGAGAGATAGAGAGAGAGAGAGAGAGAGAGAGAGAGAGAGAGACTGCATCTAATTTCATGTATGTAGCTCTATTGTGTTGGGCATTCACCAGGAGAACAGAGTGCGACTGCAGGGGATAAAGAGAAGCTCCAGAGGTGAGCACTTCATTGCCAACAAACCAGGGCTGTCTGACAGTATGAATATATATTCTTGTCCATCCTGTTTTCAAGGTTTCAAGTTGATTCTTCACTCTTGGGTTTTTTCACAGCCACTTCACTTTTTGTATTTTATTCTTTGTATTCATATCCTGTCGGTTTTATCACCCGCACATTATTATATTCAAAGCCTATGAAATATTTGAAAGTGAGCCATAAATTATCTTCCACATTGTGTCCTCGCTCCAGAACAGAAAGGAAGGGAAAGGACAGGAAAGTAAAGGAAAGGTATACAGCGTGTCTTTATGAATATGTATTGATTATAGTGCCTCTAACTCAACCAACAATAACACAACATCTTCCATTTCTTGAGTCTTTTTTCCTCTCCCTGTTTTCACTCCCTCCCTCCCTGCCTCCTGACTGTGCAGTAACAGGTTGTGTTTAGCTTCTCTGCTCCCTTCTTCCTCGTCTGGCATGTCTATTCTTTCAGTCCAGAGTCTAAAGTTCAGCCAGAGACAACAATAGGGGAGCATCACATCACTCACTTGTAGCATTTCACAACACACACACACACACACACACACACCTTTTTTTTTTTCCATTTTTTGCTAAGTCAAATACAGACTTCCTTTGCACAGTAAGAATGCTCGCCCCCTCAGTGGAGACATTTTGTAGTGTGTAACTAAATGATGAATGGTGCTACAATAATTTGATGAGATTGGGTCAGATGATGCAACGAGAAGTGTGTAATGATAACTCTCTTCTTGATGTCTTACAGCTTATTATGCCGCAGCACAAATCATCCCCCCAGACACCCACGCCGTCTTTGAACTGCTCCCACCCCAGGGTGACGCATTAGCAACCTGTCTGGAGTTGGTGTAGCCTTGGGAGAGGTGCTTGTGTCTCAGGTGTTTAATAAGCCCTACTGGGGGCAACAGAGACGAGGCTGGGAGCCCTGACTCGGGCACTACACTCCCTTCAGATAACCTCCCCTCATATGCCTACTGTGACCCCCCCGCCCATGTCCCTCAGACCATCTCCCATCATCCACTCTCATTCTTCCTCTTCTTCAAACTCTCCTCAACAGATCGCTGTAGCTTCCTCCCCCTCTTTTCCATCCACACTCCTCCCTCTTCCACCTCCCTCGAAGCGTTTGTTTGAGCTCCACTCTGCCTGCCTTCCTTCAACGCATGCCAGGACTCCTCGGGCACCAGTTACATAGAGAGGATTTCATTTGAAAGATCTCCTCAGGACGTCATTACAAGGATCATCACCGGGCCTTACAGCTGATGTTACATTAGTGTTCCATCACACACAGAGCCTTCAAAGTGCCTGTTAACTAGCCAGCGCTCTCATCACGCAAATCAGAAATTTTCTCTGAGACTGGCAATATCACATTAATCTGTAATTGACCATTCTTACGTATCAATACACTCGAGACCAAAACATGAGAAACCATATGTCTTGCCTGTAATTTTTATGCTGGTGTACAGCATTGCGTAGATTCACTGATATTTTAAAACAAGAGGTAATGGGATGGCAGCTATGTCAAATTATGCTGAGAGGAGACTGACAGAGCAGGAAGTCTGATAGTGTTTTGCAACCAGATCATTATGCAATGCTTTCAAATGCCACAGTGTTCACAGACCTGATATTCGCACACAGCTACAGTTGCATGTCCCTTTCTGTTAGTCAGCAAGATCTAACATTATTGAGTATGTTTTTCCCCACAGGTTTATGGTTTATTTATATTTAGATCTATTTCTTAGCAGTATGTTCTCATGCTTAGCGTCTTTCATCTGATTTCAAGTATCGTCTTGTTATGAAAGCATCTGTGTACTGACCATTCCAGTACTGTAAAACTGCAGTGAGCATGCAGCTGAATGTTTAACAACAGTTCATTTTTCTCCAAGTTCCTGTTCAGTAAAAGTAGGGATGAAACTGATGTGAAACTCTCAATCGGTGGTATCAGCTGTAATATATTGTAGTTCTTTAAATGTATTGAAACATATGAGCTTATGAAAAAAATCATGTCTAAAATCATTACTTGTCAAAAAAACCCCTCTTTATCAGAATGCTTGGAGAAAAAAAAGTGATTTGCCATTTTATATCATTATAATTTTCATCATGGCCAGATCTTCACTCACACCCTACCCCCATCCATTCATTCAACCAACCCCGCTTCCCGTTGGACGCGTAGAGCCCCTCCTATCCAGGCAGCCAGAAAATACTTCTTAATTCACCTGTATACAATCACCCAGCCACCTCTCTATCCAGCATATACAACCTAAATAATCTAGTCTCTCTTTCCCTCCATCCCTTTTGTTCCATCCTCTCATCTCCACCCAACCATTTCATCCTCCATTCACTGCAAACAGAAGACATACAGTATCTGGTGTGAAACAGAATGAATATTAAGTGAGTAGCAGTTGGATCAGGCTTACAGTACTACTGTAAATAGTCTCCCCCCACCCTCTCTCTCTCTCTCTATCATCTCTGGCTCTCTCACTCATGCTTCTCCAGCTCCATGATAAAGCCTGCACCATGTAAAGTGGTATGAGCTCCATCAGCCATGCAGATGAGTCCTGCTTCCTTTACCTTAATTAGTGCTCCCAGGGGACTGGCTGTGGGCGCTCGGCAGCATCAGCATCAGCCTCTCATACCACAGAGATACCTTTCATCAAGTCGAAGAACACCAGGAGGAAAACTGACATGGGTACAATGGCTCAGGCACTATACAGAAGAGAATTTAAAAGCAGCCATCATGTGGAAATATTCCAGCATGTTATTCAAAGCTAGTCACTTACACAGCAGGCAGAAATGTGGCATTTTAGGAGCAGAAATAGTCCCTCTTATCCACACAAACTTGTGCTGTACATACAATTATCTGGTGAGAATTTGGGAAATCAACCAGTGAGATCTGGAATGATAAGTCGATCAACAGAAAATTAATATGTAACAGTTCTTATAAGTAAATGATTACATTATTTTCTTAAGAAAAAAATGTCCAAAATTCTCTGCTTTCTGCTTCTCAGGTGTGAATATTTACTGTTTTTCTTTAACGTCCATGACACTAAGCTGAATAACTGTAGGTTTTGGACTAACAGTCAAACAAAACAATCCATTTGAAAATGTCATTTTATAGAGCAAACTATTAATCAGTGAATCAAAGAAGAAAAAAAACAATAGTAAATTGATAAAAATAAAAATAGTTACACTCTGGTTTCCTCCTAAATGTTTGTGTGTGTGTGTGTGTGTGTGTGTGTGTGTGTGTGTGTGTGTGTGTGTGTGTGTGTGTGCGCACACATGTATTTATTAGTTACGTTTTCTGATTATAAAGGTTTGTTTACAGCTTTGATTATTGTAAATGCAGGAGTAAATGAATGACTAGACTGATGCTCCGATGATGCTCTGATGATTGAATGAGAAATAAATTTCATGAGTTTTCACCCACAAATCTGTAATAATACTAAGGCCTGATATGTCTGATATGACAAGGGAAAACAGCAAACACATTTAAAAAGCATTTTGGCCATTTTTGCTTGAAAAGTGACTTAAATTATTACTCAGTAATCACAATAGCTACCCTTTAATGTTCTGATCAACCAATCGACTTTGAAAATAAATTCCTTTATAAAATGTTGTTATTAAAACATTTGAAATGTTTTACAGTAGATACCAAATGGAAACATCTGTTATTGCATGTGTAGGCCTTTATGGTAAAAACACTGAAGAGTTAAGACTTATCAGATTATTAACTCTCTGTAAATATCACACGGCTAAACAAACACATTGTAAATCAGAGTTTACATTTTTTCTATAAACCCCCCTCTCTATGCAGACCTACACCTTCCTCTCCGTCCCCTTTAAACGGGGAGGTGCTCCGGTGCTCACCCCCAGCCCGGGGCTCTCCGCTGTTCTCTGGCAGGGGTAGAGAGAGAGTTCGGGTTGGCCGAGAGCGGACGCGTCGGAAACCTCCCCGGAGGGGCCCCGTGTAATTCGATGCATGCTGTTAAAGCTTAGAGTATATTGTCTTCCCTTTGCTTATGAAGCCTCCACCCACCGGCCCACCCTACATTTAGCGGATCATGTGACTCGGGGTAAGTCATTTGCAAGTACAACAGTTCTCTGTGCGCTCCCATTCATTTCCTGAGAACTGCCTAAGCTGAGCAGCTGAGAGGCAGAAGGGGAGGGAGCTGCTCACTCACACTCACTCACACACACACACACACACACATTATCACACACACGTACACACGTACAAACGCGCAGAGTGAGAGGAGAGAAGAGGAGAGGAGAGGGAGAGGAGGAGAGGAGACAGAGAGGACTGTAGAAAGGAAAACAGTGTCCTAGTCTCCACGGCTCTGCAGCTTCTGACAAGGTCTGTGCATTTTTCTCGTCCTGTTCCTCTGCTGGCTGCTGCTGTGTGCTTCATTTGTCACGTTGCTGGGCTTTGTGCTTGTGTTCAGTGCGTCTCGTTCAGCTGTCATTGCTCTGTCAAAGCAGATGACAACTCAGATCACCTATGGCATTGGTCTGGTGTTTGTCAGTGGGAGAAAACAAGAGACCCTGCATGGTGCTGAGTGGACATGTAACACTTATTCCCCACGTAAATTCATAAGCTGTCATGACAAGAGAGAGAAAAGTGATTATACACTGAGTGACTGTGGGCATGGGCAGCATCCTGACTTTACAGTGCCGGCAGCAGTTGTGAAATCTCTTATGTGCCACTTATTTACCATCTAAAGCAACTTCAGAACATATCAGCCTAGCAGTGTAGCAGTGTTGTAGAATAATACTGACTGAATATCTTGGTGGGGAATATGAGAGTGTGAAGTGAGACGGCGCTACACCAAACTCTCTCTCAGCACTTCTCACTGGAAAAAAGTTTGCTGCTTGTCAGAGTTTTGTGCCTGTCTTAAGAGAGTTTTGTGTGTGTGGGTGGTTGTGCGTTTGTGTGAAGCATTGTGGTGTGTGTGTGTGTGAGACAGGCTTGTTTGCCTACCGTAGCCTACTGTAGCAGCTTAGAGACAGAGAGAGGAGGCTGTTAGCAACGGGTTAAACATTAGGAGGCTCGGGTAGCGGAGGAAGGACACTGGGGGGGAGGTGTGTGTGTGTGTATGTGTGGGAGTGTTGCAGGGGTGGTGTCTTGGATGTCATCGGCAGCGCTCTCACTTCCAGGGTAATAGTCATTGGTATTGATGGGTGGCTGTCAGAGAGGCAGAGAGCCACCAGGCTGGGGAGAGTGGCCGGGGGCTGGCCCTTGGCTGTTATTTTCAATTACAGGGGACCAGGGCAGAGCTGACAGCAAAGGCATTTGTACATCCAGCTAGGGGGAGGAGGAGGGTGTGAGGGGGGAAGTGGTGGCAAGAGGAGGGGAGGGAGAGAGCAAGAGAGCAGGAGGGAGGGAGGGAGGCAAGTGAGAAAGGTGGGAGGGGGATGAGACTCTGGCCTCTGCTCCTGGGTTTGATGTGGAAACTGAGCACTGACCTCTGTGACTTTACCCCCGCGTTGTGTAGAGGCCCTGCTTTGCCTTTAACTGTGTAGCAGCCGTAGGGTGTGTGTTTGTGTGTGCATTTAAGTGGGGGTGCCATCTACAAAAGAGAAAAAAAAAAAAGATGAGGGGGGTGGAGTCATATGTGTGTGTGGATGAGACCCCCTGCAGCTCATGGATGTTCAGCGAGTGAGATTAGTGCCCATTTAAACTCTCACTTAAATCCATTTACAAAGGGGCCCTCTCCCTGTGCATGAATAAGCAGGCTGATATTACCACACATGTAGAGTAGACTCTACAGTACAGTACACTGCGCTTGAACAGTGAAGAACAATCATGTTGGAGCTCTGAAACACGCAACGTATAAATATTTCCTGGCACTGACAAACAAATCAGTGAAGATGAGCGAAGTGAGAGGGTGATGATACTTGAAAATAATATAATTCTGTAGGATATTTCTTCGATATGATAAAATGCTGGAGAATGCTTTTTAATGTTAATTGTTGCAACGCTGAGCTGCACGTCTGGCTGAGGTGTCGTAGTCGGCACTAGATAATGTCACTGCTATTTGGGGACTTCAGTGGATGTACGAAAAAAAATCTTTAACACTGAATCTTTAAACTGAACTATAATGAATCGTCAATGCGACTGAGAGCACCATTGACAGCTCAGCCGTGATGCAGACAGCAAAAGTCACAGAAATAATCACAGTGTGGACAACTCTCACAGAAAAGTGGCTGCTGTGCTATTAGCCGTATAAACAGCACATGTAGTACTAGTTTTGTACTGAATTGAACATAACAGCGTGATCCAGCAACGGATTGAACGTACTATTGTACCGAAGACGGTCAGAATCAGCACTGAACATCATGGCAGTATAAATGGCGACGTGTGCACTTCATGTACAAAATGAAGTGCATTTGAATGGTCAGTGACTACAGATCTTTGAACGGGACTCAACGAAACAATTTGAATCAGGAAAGTGATTTGTTGTTGTTTTCTCACAGGTTAATGTTACGAAAAATTGTCTCCCATGTTAAAGTCCAACATCCTGTTGATCCATCCAGGGACTACCTCCCTCAGTGGACTTTGTGGCTCTTTAATAGCATCACAGTACATTGCTCCCAAAGGACAATAGTCAAAATTCCTGCAAACACTAGCAGGCTTTGTCACTTGAAGGTAAACATATGTTGTTTTCAGGTATTTCCGTTTTTCTTTGGTTGACATGTACCAATGTAAAGTGTCTATTTAACTGGCTGGAGCACACGTCAACTGTTGTTCTCTTCACATGTGATTTTTGTCTCACCTTGTACTCAATCAGGTGTTTCAGCTTGACGTGGCTAAATAGGTTTGTTGTCCTTCTTGTGTTACCGTCTGCTTGTTGCTGCTGTAAGTAATCATGATTGAACACATGCAATATTGTTAAATTTTACCACATTAAAAAACAAGCTGGTCTTATCGTGAACAATATGATATGGTATGCCTCTAGTGTTTCTCCTCCACAACTGCATCAAACTGATGCTGCCACTCTTATTCCTTCAGTGGCTCAACCCCCACCTCAAGACATGGTCCAATGGCTTATGATAGAGATCAGTGCAGGTGGGGGGACTCAATTAAAAAGCCAATCACCAACGGATAGACTCTATCTGTCCATCAACACCGCTCTGCTGGGCAGTGCGGGCAAATCATGTGTTTGCCACAGATCACAACACACAAATTGGGCGCGTGTTGACAGATTGAATCTTTCAGGAAAAAGTGCCGTGCTCTTGTATGTGCAGTCCAACAACATGAAGGCTCACTGTCTTATTCAGGGAGATGTGAAATTCCCTCTATTACCCCTAATCAGCTGGGTTAACTGCTGGCATATTGACTGCTGTATCATTGATCCAGGTGGGTGTTATGGAGTGTATCGTCATTGATTGCAGATAGACTGCAGTGCACGGTATGGCTGGATCCATCTGGATCCCTGCCTGTAAGCCAAGGAAAATTAGAGAGGTGGGGTATGGTCAAGCCCCTCAGTGCCCCTGGTTATAAAGGTGCTGTCACATCTCAGCTGTCAAAACCTGAAACGCACACGGAGCTACACACATACCCACACGCTCTTACAATAGACCAGCATGTCAAGGTCATGCATATGTGTACAATGTGTGAAACAGACAGCAGCCAAATAGATGACTTTGCATATTGACAGATGTACCTTGGTCACAAAGCTAGCTAAATCAATGGGATAACAGGTCATGGATCAAGTGGGTTAAACATCGAAAACATCTGCAGTTACTTTACTGCTGTTTCATTCTGAATAATAAGGCATGCTCTGACAGTTATATTGAACTTTCTGTACGTGAAATAAGACAAATATTTGTAGGTGATAGTTGTGAACTGAACTCCCCATGTTATTTCATCACAGGATGACAAACTGTTCTTTCCCTTTGCGTTCAACCCCTGACCCCAGTGTCCAGCCCACGTTTGTTTACCAAAACTGAGTTAAGGGTGTACATGGAGTGCTAGCACATGTGTGTTTTCTGACTAAGTTTGAGAGAGACAGAGAGAAGGAGAGAGAGCACGGAAAGTATTGTTCAAAAGCAGTGACTCTGAGGTTGATAGTCTAAATATTGAACACAAACAGAAAGAACTACAATCTAACATGGATGATTACAGCTTGTCAAACATCCGTGTGAGTATTTTGAATTTTTGCTACATTCCCCTGTTGAATACTTATAAGGAGCCACTCTAGAGCAACCAAGCTTATCTTTTGATCGAAAAAAAAAAACAAAAAACTGTCATCAAATAACAAACAGATGTAAGGGGAGGTAGATTTTAAGATGATGTTGTCTGACCAGCTCACTGATTCAAGTTTTGTTCTAGTAATGACACCATCTCTAGAGTTGCACACTCAGTGCTTACTGGAAATGACTCATATATCAGAGCTTGTCCCCAGACTCTGATTTAAGTTTGCTCGACATGTTTCCATGGCTAGGATGGAAAGGTATGTCTATTTGTCTGTCTATCTGCGATGATGTTTCCTCTTTCAACCAAGTGTCTGTTTTGCTTTAGCCAAATATGGTTGGCTAACAGAAGGAAGGAGAAAAGTAAGGAAGCCAAGAAAAGAGGACGGAAGAGCATTGAAAGTCAGCAGTTTTAGATTATTTTGGACTATTTTGAGTTGGATTTACAGGAAGAGTTTCGCTTTACAGAATCCTTGGGTGGCTGCATCTCTTTAGCCTCAGTGCAGATTGTTTCAGCAGACCTGCACAAGGATGCTGCACGGATCACTGTGAACTTTGTTTCCAGTTGTACTGTAGGTCAACTGTTAGGAGGGGAAATTATGCAAACAACATGTGGAATCCATTTGGGGTGCCTGTGGCATTCCTTGGCATTCCATTCTTTGGCTTTAACATAACTTAATGTCGGTTCATGCTATGCGCCATAGGTCCTCCCGATTAGCTGCTTCAACCAGGTATCAACACGGCACAGCATCAGTTGAAAAACAGAGGAAAAATAATCGAAGTGAAGGCATGAGTAGATGAGTAATAGAGGTAAACACAGCTGCTGGCTTTTATTGAGTGGCGTTGGAGAGCTGGGATGGGTCAAACCAAGGGGAAAAACTCTCTGAGCAAAAATAACTGCGCACACATTTGATGTAATAAGTGTCAGAGTGTAGGAATGTTTTGGTTGGTCCGTTATTGTCTGTTTCCATATGCCGTGTGCTGGGGTGGATTTGGTTGTGTCAGCATAAAGTGAGGTTAGATAGGGTAGGCACTTCGTGATGCTGCATCAAGACGACTTTGCAAGACTATTAAACACTAAGGCAAATGCATATGTGCTTGTCTGTTTTTATATATAGGCCTACATGCAGGCGTTTGTATCACACTGGAGAGATAGCAAGTGAGAAAAAAGGGGCAGAGGGAGAGCAGTGAAAAAAAAGAGTGTGTTTAAGTGTTTTAGCTGATATTATTTCTATGTGTTTTTTTTTTCTTTACAGTTAACGCCGTAGCTTAGCCAGTGTATTGGTGCCTCTGCATGCTTGGATTGTACAGTTATTGCAAAACATTTAGGTCGATCTTTGAGAGTGCGTATGAGTGCACATGTGCTGTGATGCATTCAGCAGACGAGCTATTGTGAGTAGTATGTACACAGTGCATATGCTGGGGGAGGGGGGATCGCTCACACACACACACTTTCAGTCTTAAATGTTGGAACACAAGCACATACACGTACACTATCAGAGCCAAGGGGGATAAAAGGCAGTAGCCTATGAATCCCCCATTAGAGAAGGACTGTACTGTCATCCCTTGGGGAGGAGAGGTAGAGAGAGAGAGGGTATGTGGGTGGTTGACGGTGAGAGTGGTGGTGGGAAGGATGCATGTTATTGTGAGGATGCTAATCTAATGCATCTCAACTCCTTGTTAGCGCAGGGGATGAGAGCAGGGTTTTTCTCTGACCCTCAGTTTCAGTAAGCAGAACGACGCTCTAACCTTTGCATGAGAGGAGCCATGATTGAATGCTGTGATTCACTTGCTTATGCCTTCACTTATATTCTCATGGGCTTTTATTCTAAACACACTTACATATTTTAAATTTCCATGTTTTTTTTAGTGCTTTCCTTACACTGTAGTTAATAAAGCCTTCAGATGATGAATGAATATTCACTGGTTTTCTACTATTTTATTTACTGTGAATTCAGTACATGTCTGTGCCTACGATGCGCCTCTGTCAGTCTGAGATAATTATTAAGTACTGCAGTGTGGTCACCTCTGCCTAGGACCTCTGCACTGAGAGTAAATAAGAGACGAGAACAGTGTCACTTAGTGCATTTTTTATTGATCCACTGGAGCCAACCTCTTTTTCTCTGTCTCCCTCTCTCTCATGCACACATACAGTATAGAGCAACAGTGTGTAAACCTCACCGTAAACATGCAAAGATTATTGCAGTGTCTTCCAGAAAGGCTGTGCCAATTACTCCATGTGTTTATCCGGGTTTGCTCAGCTCCACCTCCCTCTCCTTTGGTACAAGTGAGGTTTTTGTGTCAGAGGCTATTTTAGATGCACAGCCACTGACCCTACTGCATTTACTGAGGTGAGTGTATGTGTGTGCGTGAAGGGTGTTCTAGAGAGGTCACCCGATTATGTTGAAACAAGAGGACCTCCTAGTGTATTGGCTCTTTAGGAGCTGTTTTGTGGCGTCTGTTTGTGGTTGCTTAAGAGCGGAACTCAATCCAGCCCTCGCACAGAATATTTAACTTATTCTTTCTCATGATTACATCAAAATGATCTTCAATTGGATATAAGCTGCCTAGAATGGTGTCACAAATTGCTTTGACTTCTGAGTCGAAGCTCACTTGAGTAATGCCACCTCACTTTAGAGCTGTCACGGTCACAGCTTGTTTAGCTGTTTCTCTGCTGCATTTGAGGCACATGATGCAAGAGGATGTCAGACTCTTCTGTTTACCTCTCTCTGGAGCACTGTGGAGGAGTGTGTGTGTGTGTGTGTGTGTGTGTAACTGCATGTTTTTTGTGTATGCGCATTTGTGTGTGTCTGTGTGCGCATACTGTAGGTGTGTGTGGGTGGCTGTTTGTGTTGAATGGGCATCTATATTCTTCTTTCATGAGCAGAGCTGCAATATTGAGAGACAGAGTTTTGTGTGTGTTTGTGTCTGTCTCTGAATCTAAGATAAATATGGTTTATTGTGGGTGCAGGCAAAGGTCACAAGGTTTGTGTGTGTGTGTGTGTGTGTGTGTGTGTGTGGTAGCCAGACTGTAGAACAGAGCAGGGGCTCAGGAAGTCATCTTCATAAGAAGAGTGTTTGACACGCAGACAGAGACACAGACAAACCAGACAGCGACCGACTCTTTTCGCTTTGAGTGTTTCCTCTCAGAATAAATAGCTTCTTCATTTCCCACAGTTTCACAAGACCTCAGAGGTGACGGAGGCGGTATTGGTGGAGGTGGGGATCTTTCACAAAGACAAAAAGTCACAAAAAATCTTTTTTATAAAATTTACAAAAGATCTCCCTTTGTCCTGTTGAAAACTGATATTTTAGAAATATTTATAGATGAGTTTTCATTCTAACATTCAGCACTAGAGACACTAGACACATATCTGGTTGAAGTATTATTACTGGCACAACTTGTATTGGACAAACTGTGTTTGGGCTGATTTTTAGGGTGTGACAATGCCAGTATGTGAGATTTTTTAACAACTTGTTCAGTACATTTGTTTTCTTGGGTAAAGATACTGTAATAGTTGTGGTGTTGTATGTAGTGTCCACTCAGTGAACTGTTCCTGCAAATTATTTTCATGTGCGTGTGTGTGTGTGTATCTGTGTGTGCTCATGAAGGCAGTGGACTTGAGCTGCATCCGGCAACCTCATCCCCTCATCCCGACAGGATTACTGACACAGGATCCCCCTGCCCCTGGCAGAAATAGCAAGGACCCAAGGGCAATCCACCAGAATATGGGAACTTCCGTGGGCCTTGCTTGTGTGCGAGTGTGTGTTGTTTATGTGTGTGTGTTATCTTTGTATTTACATGGATATCAAGTCTATAAATGGAGCTGGTTTCCTCCCAGGTGCTGAGCTCCCTGGCTCAAGAACACAAGTTTACTGCTCTTTCTCTCTCTCTTTCTCACACACACATATTATCACTCCTCTATCTTACGTATCTGACTCTCCATTTCTTGATCCTGCTGTAGAGAAAGTTCATGCTGGACTTTATACTGTATATGACGGAACATTTTTTTTTGACAGGAACTTACATAATGAGGTTACTGTGCGGGAGTTTAAAAAAATTTGGCACACCACACTGTTACTGAGCCCATTTCCACACACTGTATCAAACCCCCATGAACCCAGGCTCATTTAATCTAACCCCCTCATTTATCTTTATGTTGTACATTGCACAACATGCACTGTTTGATTACAAAATAACTTGTATTGTCCACTATTATAAAATATATGGTTTAATCTATGGAAAGAAATTTAATGTTTTTCTATAGTGGGTCATAAACATATATTTTCTTTGGCTTTATATTGTCTTATGCTGTGTTTCACCACAATGGAGCTTGATTTATATTCTGAAGTACAGATCAATCAAATCAATACTTACCACCTCCATTCAGCCTGAGGAAATGGTTTTGGTGTCCATCTTTTGGGGTGTCTCAGTCTATTCTCGTCCGTTTCTTTGGTTTTTATAAATGCTTAGTTTTCCCTGTGCATGGCATTTTTTGACAAGCATTTTGTCATTTATATCCTCCCTCACAACCAGCTTTAAGAGTGGTCATGCAAGGCATATTCATTAAGTTATGAGTCAGTATGTGAGCGTCAGTGCCATATTCTGTTGCTGGTGACAGGCTCTTTAAATAAAATTATCCTTTATTGTGTGTTTATCATTGCTTCCGATTTTTGTGACGTCAAGAAACAGAACCATTAAATGGTTTTTAAATGCTGACTGAGTGCAGTTGGGGGCTCAGTCACTCATGTGTACCCCATCAGATTCACAGCAAGTCCTCCAACCAGAACGACCACATAAGTTGTTTGTCACTACCCTCAGGGAAACCGTGGGAGTGTCTCATGAAATACTGCCCCAACGGTGGCAGGCATACCAGACGTTAGTTGTCATGGTTACAGTATAGACTCGCGGTTAAGCTTATGGAGTGGTCATGGTTTGATTAGGTTTAGGCACAAAAACTACTTGTGTAGGTTTAGGGAAATATCATGGTTTGGGTTGAAATAAGTGCTTCATTAAGGTTAGAGAACCTTCATCGTCATGGTTACGACAATAAAAACGCAGTTAAGGCTCATGGTCAAAAGGAACAATGATGATCATTGGTTACAGTCGTGAAATGAACAGCGGCCTCGCGTCTTGTGTTTTTTTGACCCATCCCTGACCTCCTCCTTTGTGGCTCTTTACCTAAAGTCACCTCACTTCCTCCTTTGCTCCTGTAATAAGCTGCTTGCACAGATGACACATAGGGGTTGTTTTTTTAGGGAGGGACAATCTCCAACAGGTGAAGCCCTGACAGATACTGTATGACATTCACTTTAAACTGATGGGATCTGATAAGCTCCCCAAGTTTGGCTGTATGTCCCCGAGATGAAAACATCTAACACATGAGAAGTGTGTTCTGCCTAATAATAGCTGTGTTCATGAAGAGAACTGTGTTGTGCCTCTGTGGAATTGACTTATTCCCAGAGGAAAAGGACAGGGCGTTTTGAGGTAAAGTGCATCAGTTGAGTGCATCTCTGAGGGGTTTTTAACCCTAAAGGGAAGTTTTTTCTCTTTTTTTCAAAGGGGAGTGCACATAAACTGGTTTGATGCCATTGTACTTCCATGCTTCTATGAGCAGAGAGGTAGCAGCACTCTGTTCTCTTGAGTCCCGTTCAAAAATGTCCCAGAAGCATCCAAAAGACTTCGCTTGCCGCTCCTGCCAAGGAAAATACGGCTTATGAAATGGAAATTCTGAGACCATTCACAGAGTGCCAGGAATGATTCGAAAAAAAGGGCTGTGTCCATCTCTGTACATTCATGAGTGAAGTCTCCATGCAGACATGCGTCTCCACCTTTCTCATATAGACACACACAGAACAAACAGCATCATTTCTGTTTACCTGGTATGTGCTGTTTGGAGTTAGAAAGTCATTAAAGGGGAACTCCACTGCTTTTACACAAAGGTTAGTTAAGTTACAGTATCATGGGCGTGCCACTCAGCTTGTGAAAACAGTTGTTGTTGTCTTCTGCGGTGCTGCAGGGTTTAGTTTGTCAAGGCTGACAGAGGAAACCATGATGATGCCATCAAGATGCGCAACAATCTTTTTTAAATCTGTCTCTTATGAGCCTACAACTTTATGGAAGTGCAATGCTTCATTCCACTTCCCTAACCCTTTTAGGGAATTTAAAAGTTCACCATAAATTTTTGTCTGACCAGGGGAAGAAAACACAATGGGGCGGAGTTTATTGCTTATAAAGGCCAGTTTGTACTTCTGCATAGAATTGACGCTTCAAGTATGTAGGTAGGTACGGCATGGCCACCTCCCTAGAAGTGCAACGACACATCACAGTGACACAGACAACCGTCACTGGTCTGCTCGTCCATGTGTCTCAGGGGCTGGACAAGCAAAGAAAATTCACCCTTCTTCTGCCCCAGTTGGTTCTGACGTCTTCTCTCTTTTCTGAGTTGCAGTAATTTCAGTAACTGTTGTTCAACATTTATTAGCTCCAACTCCAACATGATCTGCTCAACTTCAGTTGCTATTGATTGAGGTACATGAATACATTGGTGGCGTAATCACAGAGACAGACCAGTGCACAAATATAAATGCTCACAATGGCGTAGGCTAGTTGCATTGGCTATGGCATAGGCTCTGCATTGATCCTATGCAGAAGTTTAAACTAGCTCTACATTAGATCTTGCATGAGGAAATGCATTGTAACGCTCATCAGAAGACATCAGAAACTGCAAACTGAAATTTAGAAAAAAGCTAAAGCCAAAGGGTGTAACAGGCAGCTATGTAACAGCAACATTTTTGTCTTTTGAAGTTGACCCTATGTTTAGATTGTGTTTAGACAATCCAAAGGGCTTCTAAGCAAAACGTCTTTTAGCAGGACTGGTATTAAATTTATCTGCTATTACATATTTTTTTCTCAATCATCACTAAGGTGTTGCACAATAAAATACATTTTTCAATTTCAGTAAAGTGGGTTTAGTTTTTACGTGTTTTATAATTACTACGGTACACACATTCACACAAGAGTCCAATTCTGGCTTTGACTAGTTGAGTAGTGTTTTTTCTTCTTTGCAGGGCAGAACTCACCTCTGTGGGTTGAAGTTTCAAGTCTGTCGAACCTTTGACCACACTGAGCACTGTTGTTTGGCTTGGTGCAGATACGCTTTAAGTAGTAACTCTGCAGGGAACTATTTGACTGGCTCTCAAGACCAGAACGAGGCCAAAAAGATGAGGTCATGAACAGACACAGCCTAACATGAAGCAGGCTGTGGTTGAGATCGAAATCAGCTGTGATTCAGTTGTGGCTCTATTGTGTCTACATGGTGAAAAAACATGTTTTTTTTTCTCAACAAACATATATTAGACCTTTATTTTCCAAGGTCTACAAAAGTGTTACCCATTCACTTCTCTTGTTCTAGCAAGTGCTTGCTTTGTTACCTGTCTAATGATCGTGTTGTGAATGTACTCAGCGTTCACTACTTTTCCAAAAGTTTCTGCACTGAGCGACTCAAAAGAGAGGAAGTGGTACAAGTGTGCTGGTGAGTTAGCAGTTGTAGGCCGGTTATCAGGCCAATGTGTCACATTGGGGTGTCCAGGGGCACACAAGAGGGAAGTGAGCTGTGGCAAAGAGGCCAGCAGCACACAATGTAGCCAAAACACAGGAAATGCTCATCTCACATCACCTACAGCCCTGTCCTTTTTGTGCGTTTGCATTTGTAGTGCTAGTTAATCATTTGTTTCTGATTTGCAAGCATTTAAAATGTTGTTCCTTGCAGTTTCCTTCTCTTGCTTTCCATTTTTCTTTCTCTCTTCTCTTTGGTTGAGGACCGGGTTGGAGGGGATCTGTTGGCATTCTTGCACTGTGTGCTTTGCGCTCGACCGGGCCTTGGCTCAGATCCATATCCGCTCTCTACCCTCTCTCGCTTCTCTGACTACTGCCCCTCCTCCTCCCCACCAAACACTCCCCACCCACCCCCCACCCCCCAACCCCAACCTCTTCAACTCCCCTTGGTTCCTTCCCTAACCATTGCTCCTGCCAGCAACTCTGTGCTCTTCAACAAGCCCCCACCCTTACTCACTTCTCTTACTATCACCTTCCTTAATCCTTCCTCATGTGTCTACCATAATTCATTGCCCACTTCCACCCCCCTCCTCCTTTTCCATCTCTCTTCCATCCCAGACCGTGGCAGCAGGTCCAGCCTCTGTGACACAGATGCACCCAGTTGCTCTGGGCGCTCGACATGGGAACAAAGCATTGGCGGGGCCCGTCTGTTGTAGTGTGTTTCAGGGTGTGTGGTGTTCGTGTGTGTGTGCAAGTATGTGCACATGAGAGAGAGAGATGAGGGAGGAAGCAGAGGAGAGCACACACAGCCAGATACTAAAACTGCTTTCATGAATTTGTTTAAGCTTAACTTTCTCCCTAACAAAAAAATGTGTTCCTTTGCAGTGCGAGTGAACACCCAGAGATAGTGTTAAGCAGGATCTGTCTTCACACCTGCATGTGCTGAGAGAACATGAACTCTGGGTGATTTACACCACCCACTCAACCAACACACACCTTTGATGCTTGTGTCCAATAAAATTGCTTCCTGTTTAAACCAAAGCAATTAACAATGAACAATCACTTAAAGAGAATCCATCTTCCTTTAATTCATAGTGTCATCTGCATAGTGGCAGCAAAGGTAAGCTAGAGCTAAAAGGCATGCCATGAATCCAGGCCGAGAGCTGTTCTCCCAGTTTTGTTGTCTTGTTAGAATTTTTACACAATTTCCTTTGAATTTTTGATTTATGCAGTGTAAACATCTGCACATGCGTACAGGACTGGATGATGTCACTGATATATGAGATTAGCATTTGGTCTCAGAAGGTCAGAGGTTTTCTGGAGAGGTTTGTCACCTCTGATTGATCCAGCTAGTCTGTTCAGGGTTGGTTTGGCTGAGCTTTATCCTTTTGCCGCAGCTAGTTGCTATCGCCTCAGTCAGCGCAGAGCCAATAGCCATCAGCGAGCAGAGAGAAAGTGGACCTGAGGTCATAGATGCGGATATGTGGTGGGAGTTTCAGCTCACACTTCGAAATGCATTAACAGGCACACAAATAAGCATAAACAGAAAAGCGAAGAGAGCAGCAGACACTGAAATATGTTTATTTTGAGCTGTTTTTTGCTGCTAGAACTGGCCTCAATCTTCACCTGCTCCCTTTACCTTTTTTTTTTCTTCTGGATTTTGGTGGGGACGGGAGGGCAGGTAGGATGGAGAAATGAGATGCCTCAACACTCCACTGCCCTCCTCTCCATCCCAACTCCCCCACACACCTGGGATGGCCATTTCATTTCAGAGTGCAGCAAATGGAAAGGTGATCTTAATCTACCCTGTTTCCCTCTAACCCCCCCTCCCTCTCTCCATCTCCCACACACAGAGCCTCATACCGCTGATGGACAGCACACTGCTGGCTGCCTGAGCCTGCCGACAGCACACCAAATTTAGTGATAGAGAAGACTGGATACACATAGGTTTATCACCTTGAACAAATTCTCCTAATTTCAGACTCAGTCTTTGTTCTTATTCTTAATCTTTTTGGCTTGTGATCCTCATGTTCTAACTGGCAGACATGATCCTTTCATGGGAGCAAAAACAGTTGACAGTTGGCTTCAGTCAAAGTATTTTGACGTGAACTCCGCAATACACAGTGCCCCTCTGTTAGCTCATTACTCAGTGTTAGATCTCTCTCACTGCTGTTAGCTCTTTGATTGTTCCAGTCACAAGTACAGGTATGCACTTGCCATTGATTTCCTATGAACAGCTTGCTGCAGGCCAGTTCATTAGGAAGGTGCTCACACACCACTGGGTTAACTGGACTGTAGGCACATGGGGAGAGGTTGTAGCTCGTGCAATTCTGACTGTGGCTTGCTGGGCAAAATTGAAAGTTTTTTTTTACTTTTATTTTCCAGTAAGAGGGAGGGCCAATTTAAAAAGTGAAAATTTTATCTGAAGTGTCTCCTTCTGAAAAATATTTTTTAACTTCGAGGAAGAGAAAATGCTTCTGCCAGAACGATGGTCATCTGGAGTAAAACAAACCTCACTTTCAGCCTCTCTTAGTGCACTTGTCTCTCTTCTCCTCAACACATGGCTTGAGGCTGGACTGAGGCTGCCGCTCCACCCGCCCAGCCGTTACTATGGCAACGCTATCTGGGCCTACCAAGACCTGAAGCCGAAGGACATCCTGGACAACAATACAATAGCAGCACAGCCAGGGTACCTGAGGGACTTAGACCTGAGAGGCGAGATCTGGGGGGTTGCAGACTGAGTAAATCCTCCCTCTTTCTCTACCTCCCTCACACACAAACACAGTCAGGATTAGTTTTTAGAGGTAGTGGAGCAATACTTGGCATTAAATGATACTGTTGTGGCAATTTTTAATAAAATCCATAAGAAAGAAATGGCTTTTGGTAACTATTTTGAGTGGATTGTCCAGTGAGTACAAAGACTTGATTATTGGACAGGCCACATGGATGCTGTGTGAGATATTAGATGTTTGGTGTAGTTAGATGGTCAGGCAACCAGCAGCATAGAGAGAATATATGTCATCAATGATTGCCTGAGCTTTTTTTTTTTTTTTTTTTTTCTGTTTTTTCCGCTCAAGAGTAGTCACAATGGCACGGCACTGCTGACTACAGGGATTGGGCCACACACCCAGCTGCTGGTGCCAACAGTGGAGAGTAATAGAGATGTTTAGAGTCTATTTGCCTTGCTTGCATTCCTCCATGTACTGCTGCTAAAATAATAAGAGGGAGGGTTACCTCAGGTCGGCCCCAGCTGAGGGATACGGAACATGCATTGTTGTCATTGGCTCCATCTGAGCATCCCTCTTAAAGCCACAGCACGGAGCTGAGGAGCTGGGCATCACTGCCCACTTTACAGAGGCACAGTGCTCAGAGGCAGCAGAGGGAAGGATCAATATATAGATGTACTAAAAAGTGTGATATTGTGTGTATGCAAGTGGGATATTGTGGGTATTAATATTACATATATCATCATGAGTATTGACATGAGTAATTCCACTCATTTATTGTTTCTTTTATTTTTCATCTGTGGTCAGAGATGAAACTCTATGGTTGTGCTGCTGCCATTACTGTTGAGTAACTGCATATCAAAGCAAGTATTTGTATTCCGTTGAAGCCTTAAGAGGATTTTATTCAGTGTTATGAAGTGTTATTAGCCCCACAGCAGCCCACCAGGCAAATGAAAATCTTTATTATGGAGAAGAGGTAGTCATGCTGTGCGCTGACTGAGTTTATACAGTTTGTGCATATTCTTTTGTCTTGCAGTTTCGGATGGTTTTGAAACATTAATTTGTGTCTATTTAAAATGTGTTTATTTCTCAGTGGGTGCAAGCACAACATTGTAGATGTCCATGTGTGAATAACTGAGTGTGGGACCTGCTTAGTCATGCTAAAACACCCGTCTTACACCTCCTCTGTGTCCCTTCACAGGCAGCCTCAGAAACAGGATGTTAATGCTTGACGGAATGCCTGCAGTCCGAGTCAAAGCTGAGCCCCTGGAATCGGAACAAGGGGTAAGAGAGCAGTTGTTTTCCAGACAATTCCCTTTTTTCCTCCTGCTTTCCTTTCCTTCTTTCCTCCTCCCAGCAATGGGCCGATAATCACTCCCAGGCCTAAGCAAGTGAGTGAGAGAGTGAGTGAGTGTGGGGGCTAAGAGGAGTGGTCGGAGAGCATGGTAGTGAGCAGGAAGAGCAGAAGAACCAAGAAGAGGTGGAGAGCCACAGCTGGAGCAGGAATGCACTGGGGGAGTTTTCGGGGAGGTGACTGGGGCCAGCAGAGAGTCCGTGCTGGCTGGGGGTGATTGCGCAGATGTAGTCACTGCTCCAGGGAGGAGGGTCACATGGGAAACTCTAAATCTTATCTATCTCTGTCTGTTCCTGCTCCTTTGTGTCTCTCAATTTCCCTTCATCCTCCCTTGCCCCTTCTTTCTCACAAACACACATGAATAATCTCTCTCTTGTACACACCCACAAATACGCACAGACAAACACAAAACACCATGGTATACTCTTCCTGTGCAAACACTATCACTTTCATTATTTTTGGGTTTAATGTGCAATTAAACAGTGTGTACTGACCATGTTGGGTATAATGGAGTTACCTCATGCAGGGTTTTCATGGCCCACATACAGTATCAGTGCTCTCTGGCCCGACATACCTAGAAATAAAGTGGTCTTGTTATGGTGAAGCTGTTGCTAGGTTACCAGGGTTTTGTGTTCCTGCCACAGCTGTGTGTGCAGTGGGTGCAGGCCACTTAATATTTGTAATCATGATGAATTAGTGTTCCGTTATTATTGATTTCCATTCATAACATATCAATAATATCTTGGTCCCTAATATATCACAAAGAGCACTTGGTAGAAGAAGAGCTAAGTAGTTTCTGCTGAGACAAATCCGAGAGCATTAGCCCGTGATGGATGAGAAAATTATCAGCTGCTGATAACCCATCAGGTTATCTCAGGTCTTGTAGAGAATTGTTTGGCTGTGGAGGTACTGTGCGTTGATAAGAACTGAGTATGTCTCTCTGCATCTAAGGACTTGACAGAGAGGCAGCAGGTGGTTACTTTCTGGGCGTCCTGTTCTCATCTGTGGCTCAAGGGTTTGGGAGCTGTGCTTCTGCTCTACTATCTAATACCTGGGGTTTGAAGTCATTCTCCATACGTGTAGTGATGTCAGTCACAGACAGGATGTGAAGGCTGCAGCCCACACAGCTTTGAAGTGCACTGAGATCCAATCTTGCCCTAACAGACTGAGTTTCCCTTTACATGGCAGACGCAGACAGACAGTTTAGGCTGCTGAAGAAATGTGGTCTTCATTTGGGTGGCAGGGGGCCAAGGGCTTGCTGGAAATGGTCTGCCTCGTTAGACAATTCACCCGCAAGGGCCTGGAAAATCTGCCCCGCTAACCAGTATCCCCTAATAAAGACAATGGCATGAGGACAGAGGCAGGCAGGCGGGTTGAGCATATCTTTATATGTGTGTCATCGTGTGTGAGTATGTGTAGGTTTGAGTACATACGTGTTTGTATCTGTCAAAATGAAAGTGGGGGTGGCTTTAGTTTTCCATTTGTAGCTGGTGTAGATCAGTTTGAGAACTTAACCCCAAAATGCAAATAAGTTGTTTTTCACACTATGAACACTATTTTTTTTTTTAACCTTTCCCCACAAGTGTTCCCCTTTTTACACAGGGGCCACAGAAGATTGGCTAATTTTAGCAGGTTCCTAGTAACTGACTACATTCCCAACACTTTTGAATAAAGAAATTTATGATGACTTGATGTTTGGTGACTTCATGCTTGACTAACTCTCTGTCACGTTGCCAAATGCTAACATCTGCAAGACCAACTGTAATAACAATCTTGGGAAATTTAATATGCTAATATTTTGTTTACCTCTTGTGGTCAAAGTAGATGCTGTTCAGAAATAAAAGTTATTTAGACTCAGTTTAAGCAGCAAGGCACATGACTTGTTGAATGTTGGTGTCTTTTTTCTCCTGCTTTCAAAGGAGAACATCACTCGAAGACAAGCTTTTTGTTACAATGATTATACCACAGCCAAAGAGGTCAGCTAACAATGCTAATAATGTCTTTCCAATAGCCTCAGTATAATCACATGCCACACATAACATTTCCTCAAGTGGCTTATTACTTTTATGAATGCAGCAGATATGGCAATGAATAAATCATAGATATTTATAATAATGATGAAATCTCTACTAATCTGTGTGTTTGGGTTTGACTTCCAACCAAATGCAAAAAAAAAAAAATTATAATTCTTGAACTTTGTATGATATATTGGAAAAACTTTCTAAGGTTACAGTACAGTAAACATAAGTGCTGTCTGATGGACAAATTATACAATGGTGATGCCGTGTGCACACTGATTGTTTTGACATATATGCTGAGACTGATCAATTTCATGCACAGGTGTGTATGCCTGTCATACCTATTTAGGACTGAAAATCTGTTTTGTTAAGTATAAATCATATATATCTTCAGATGACTCTTTTTTCCCCCGTCTTCTTTCACTGGCAAATACAGAACTTTAGTAGCCACCACACTCTACGAGCACTTACTGAGAAAGACAAGATTTCCAAAACACTGGTATCAGCCTCAATGGATGTAATGGCTTCAAAGCCTTCAGGCAGTACAGCTCCAGGCAGTCTGTGACACTCACATCCTATACACAGCATGCAAACACAGAGAGATCACATGCAAAAGCAGCTGGAGGATAGCTTGAGGCTCTGTCAAGAAACACTGCATCAGGAGGTGATGCAAGGGAAGCACAGAGGACGATTGACATCACAAACATACACGTTGCCAATTAAGTGATATTTCTTTTGAAATGTTTTTTTTTAAAGTAAAGGCATGGAGCAGCAACTATAGCCATTTGATAGCCAGGAACACTTGAGAACCTTGGTACTTTTTGTTAATTTTAAACTCTGCTAACAAGGAGGGAAACAGTGACTCTGATTTACAGTCACGCCCGAACTGCATTATGGCGTGTCTACAACGGAAAGCGTTTTAACCGCATTTTTCAGTTGTTCGTCTCGCATGTGTCTGATGGAACAGACATGCTTCTGTTTTAATCAATCCAGCTGTCTACACCGGCTGCGTAATGGCTCACATTTCACTTGAGCTACAAGCACGAAAATAAGACCTGAAGCATTTTGACGCCTCAAATCTGTTTTCTTCAGTTTTACATGCGTACAATGATCGTATATGAGATTCTGTGACCTACACTTAAAATTGTGCCTGAAAACATGCTGTGTAGGTACAGATGGAGCACTGAAACCGCTCTACTGACATGATGTTCACACTGCGCCTCCTGTGTAGACACGGTGTAAGCTTTATGAGTGGACAAACTCAAAAAGGGAGCATTGCGTCAGTTCAGGCAGACCAATAAAGTAGAGCTTGCATCAGGTGATTGGTATCAGCTGCTTCATTCATGCTTTACCATCAGCGGCTCATTCATTGGCTGTTTGGCTGCCAGCTGACCACCCCAAACGTTACAGTAGTTAATAACTGTGTATGGATTTGTCCACCCAGCCCGTTATTACTGTGCTCATTCTTTGAGAGCTCCCTCAAAAAGGCAGTGTCTTTCCCGCCAAATATAACTGTATAATTATTTGCTTTAAATGGTCAATTCTTTGAGGGAAGTGTCTCTGACTGAACTGTTCTAATAGGAAAAATTCAACCATGAGTTTCCATGAAGGAGGCGTGGTGATTTCTTCATCACACGACAACATAAAGGAACATCTTATCCAGTGTGTGTTAAGCTCAATACAGATGATGTGATACTTAAGGCCTAATATATTCTCATGATATAGAAAAAAGCCTTAATGAAAACAATTTAAATGTTTTCCCCCAAAGCATAATTATCTACATTAAATCATGTAGAAACCCTACTGAAAATGCTTGGTGGGTGGTATTATGAAGCAGACCATAATATGCTGTGAACCTTGACCTGGCACAACTGACCCTGAGCTGAACCCCACTGAGGTCCAGAGGTCATCAGAGGGCATATTTCATGGGTTAGGATTTGTTTTCCAACTGAGGAGGAGTTACACAGTGAGAGGCACTTTTTGATTCATGGGGTCGTAACATTTTCTGTAGGCTGAAAACGAGTATACAAGTCTGGAGTAAAAATAGTAGGCTACTACATAAAAGAACATGCACACACACACGCACACACACTACTCAGAAAAATTCGTAATACACCACAGATCCACTCTCAGCCAGCATTACATAAGGGGAAAGAAATGTGCGTCTGAAAAACAAAAGTGAGGGTGAAAATCCACAGTACAGAACAGTTTTCATCTCTGCTGCAGCTGCGATCGGTGTTTTTTCCTTTAACTTTAATGAGCTTATCCTGTATGATTAGTAAAAATCCTGGATGCGCTCACTCCCTGATGGCCTTAAGAGTGAGTGAGCCTCTGAAAGACTCCACTGGGAGGATCAACACCACTCGCCACACACTCTAGCACATCGAACATAGTCTAGATTAGCTACATCACTTATAATGTGGTTAATTTGACATTTATAAAAAAAGACTCTGAATATCCAAAGTTTGGGAGTCAGGAGAAACAAGTAGTAGCAGGGTGAGTGTCGTTTTTCCTACTTTGTGTGTTCTCCATTATCTTTTCCAAGTAAACAGGTTCCTGAAAGTTGTGCAGACAGATGGAGAGGTTGTGTTACAGTCTGCTTGGTGTTAAGTGAAAGATATGTTGAGGGATACACTGAGCCACCAGCGTTGGCCTTAGGAGGCCCATCGCTGAGAGACAGAGAGAGACGGTCAGGAAATTGAGCCCATATGATGTTTTTCCACCATCACAAAGGAGATTTAGGAGAGATACAAGGGGAGCCAAGAGAGCTGCGTTTCTGTGGGAGTGATGGAAAACAGGAGGAAAAGAGAGAGAGAGAGAGAGCAGCCCACGCCAAGAAAAAGAAAGAGAGAGAGTGAAAGGAGGAGAGTGTGAGAGACACTATCTTTACTCCTGTATTTCATCTGCGTATGACATCATGTTCACCGAGGGGACTTCACAGGAGGAACTGAACGCTTGAATGAACATGAGGAAATTAACTGGTCCTTTCTCTATAAATGTCACTACATACATCTTTCTGATGTATCTCAATTATGTATTTTACTGTTGTTTCTGAAGCTGATGATTTCTACAAAAACAATTGTCCATGACCTTGATTTATCAACATATCACTTTTTGGCTGATGAGTTCACATTATTGCAGGACATTAGTGGAAATATGAAATTTAATGCCATAAATACGTTGCTTGCAGGCAAACTGTTTCACATATTTCTTTCTTCCCTGTTGTGTGTCTCAGGTTTGTGCATTTGTTAAGACATTAAAGTGACAAAAATGACTCAGTTTAAGGAAAATCTAAAATAACTGTTTCTTTTACTCCCACAGTCACCTAAAGTGCGCCCTTATTCTGCGATGGACGGGGTCCCTTTCTTCCTCAGCAGAGTTAAACCCGAACCTCCTGAAGACCTGCTCGCTCACGACCTGCACTTCCACACACAGACCGAGCCTGTTGACCTGTCAATCAACAAACCCCGCCCCTCCTCTTCATCCACCATCCCCACCACCACAACCTCATCATCATCCCCTCTCAGATCCGCCTTCTCCCCATCTTCTTTATCGTCGTCATCCTCCTCCTCCTCTTCCTCCTCTCCATCAGTCATCACCTCAGCATCATCGGTGCTCACACCAGGCCCCCTGGTTGCCCCTGGCACTGGGGTGAGAGGTCAGCCGTATTTGCACATCCTGCACTCTGTGCCGCCGCCTCCATCCAGCCCTCTGAGCCTGCAGGGAGCAGGGAAGCTGACCAACCATGTACGCCGCATCCCAGTTGTGGTACAGTCACTGCCCCTCATGTACACCACTGCCGTTCGATCACCCTCCAGCCTCAACAATGCCATCATGCTACCTCTGCTGGATGAGGTCAAAAGCCAGAGCAAAGGTGAGACCATGCTCTCCGAATTTTTTTCCGTATTCATAGAGCTGACATTAAACCTTTTTCAGAATTTTCTGTTAGACACTCTGTAATTTCTACAGTAATTATTTCAGCACTGTAAGATCTGTTACATGAATGGTGATGCATTATGATTCAGATTTTGTGCTACCGCCTCATGAATATATTAGTTTTACATAGCAACATAAGCTGTCTGATGTGTCTCCCAAGAAGCTCCAGCCTCCAGCTTTAATAGACACTTTCTCCACCTACTGAGAAATATCAATTAGAAATCAATTATCTCACGTAAATTATTCACCTAAATCAAAATAGTTCAACATTTTAAACATCATCATGTCAACCATGACAATATACTTCAGTAAAATTCTTGCTAAGGATATCAGATATTGAATAAAATTTGTTCATCTTTGTTTTGGCTGTTCTGGGGTCAGAAACAAGGGAGGACGCAGATAGGTCCAGGCTGGCTTAAGACAGCGTAGAAGTTGCTGTGATACCGGTGTGATGTAACATGAGATATCCCTATGACAAGCTGTGTATAGTGGCCTGTTTGTGTGGCCAGATGCTGTCTTTAGTCAAAGCACTTGCAGACACAATGCTGTGAAGGCTGTGGGTGTATATGCTTTTAGAGACAGCCCCTCTGGCGATAAGGTTACCCCTTCAGAGTGAAGATGAGGTCTACAGGTTGAAAGACTCTCTCATCTTTAACTGAAAGAGATTTTTGCTCGACTGTCTTAAGTAGCCTCTGGTGCAGGTAACCAGGGGCACGCCAGTTGTTGCCTTTCCCTCTACAGTAAAGCAAACATCTGGAGCAGTTTGAGCATTAGACTTCTCTGGCCAAACCTAGACTGTGTTATTGGTTTTCTCTCTGGGTGTGGTTTCACTGCCAACCACTGTGAGTGAGCCTACAGTAGGTGTTTCTCTGAGTTGTACAGAGGGCAGCTGTTGGTTAGAAAAGAGGTTGCTTCTTGTCATTCCCCGCAGGATGGACAGAACCGCTTAGACTTTAAGTCACACCCATGCATGTACTGTACATACAAGCAAACAAACAGGGATGTGTAATTAGAGCATGTGCTCAGACAGACACTTGGCTGACTGGGTGGGGTGGTCCTCAGAGATGGGCGTTTTAAGTGCTGGATGTCTGCTCCCAAGGAGAGGAGAGGAAATAAGGAAGGACAGGAAAAACAAGACTTGCATAAGAGGGTGTGGATGGATATTGAAGATGGGTGGCACTTTCACAAACACATGCACGCACATATGCACAGTCCAACATTAGCTCTGCTCAGCTCTGAGGGCACCAAACACAAAGGAAATGTGGTGAATGAGAGTAGAATGAATGTTGGGTGTGGTGGATACAGTCGCTTTTGAATTAGATAGCAACCAGTAGATAAACAAAACATTTTTGGTATTGCTTGAACTTAGTGTAACTTGATGAGAACATTTACATAAAATTTCCCACGGTCAAAGTCAAATAAAAAATAATATAGTGCTGCAGTGCTTCATATAAAATTTCTTTTATTGTTTGGATATGAGTTGATTATTATTTTTTTTGGTTCTGCCATATCTGGAGTTTTCCATCAGGTGTCTGTTTTTCCTGTCAGGTGTCACTATTGGTTGATGGCTGAACAAATAAGTTGTTGACATCAGGGGAATCACAAACTAAAGCTCTTTCTGCCCATGTGAAGTTTAATGTGATTACTGAAGCTCTCAACATAGATGCAGAAACACTTGCATGCACACACATAAACACACTCATCCACTCTCCCACACGCACACACACACACACACACACACACAGGTTGGCCATCCTCTTTAAGAGAGGGCGGGTACCCTTCCTTTCACTGCTGTCTCCCTGTCTCCGGCAGGAGGTTGCCATGGAAACAGGGCTTGACTGGAAACAACAGGAGAGAAAGAAAGAAATCCGGTGCTCTGCCCACCTCTCCACCACTCCTCCTTTGTGTCCCTCGCTCAAAATACCCCTTTCCAACACACAATGCATTTCTAACTAATTACAGGTTTTCCATAGGGTAGGCGAGCTGGTGACCACTCTGCATGTCGTAGTCTGCAACAACAGTTAGAAACCTTTAAAAGCAAAAGCTCCAACAGAGTCACAGCATTATTTCTGTGTCCCCCCAGTAATAACACCATGTCTGCTGCTACCTCTAGACCCTTATTATGGGCCATTATGGCCACAGTCTCGGCTGAGAGGGCAGAGGAGGTGAAGTCCTGATAGCTTATAAAAGCACCAGGATTACAGTAGACCAGGGTGTTGCAGAACTCAGTGGAAAATACTGTATATCTTAATATATTCAGTGTTTGGGGTGATTACATCTTCAGAAAGAGGGATAATTATCATAGTATCTTAGCCATGTGGTTTCCATGGTGTAGATTCATTATTATGTCTTTTTTGCTGAATTATTACATAACTTAATCAATGTTTAATCTCGTACTTTAGATTTCCAGCAACTTTGCTTTGGAAAGTAGTCTGCGGCAGGTCTTTACTTTTTTGACATTCATCTCTTGTGTTATTGAGGATGTACGGAGCCTGTGTCCATGGAGACCGAGAGGACAGAATGGCTGCAGGCTCTGGCAATATATCCAATGAGCTGTCCAGGGGAGAAGTTGTCACAACTTGTGGAATAGATGTAACTTTGTCATGTAGCCCAAGAGACAGAGACCCCTGCGCTCATTGGCTCAGACGGTCAGGGTTTAACAGCATGCTGGCCAGTCAAACGTTCAGCAAAGCTAGCTTTCTAATTATCAGGATGTTCAGTGAAAGGAATACAGCAGTGAATGGATGGACTTAGACTTCTGTGTTCTCTCCAGGCCTTAAATGTAAAAGTTTGTCATTACCATGAATATGATTCTCTGTCAGTTGCACATGTAGGGGAACAGAGAACAGGGTGCTCTGCTGAGTTCCACTCATGCATGCATATGTACTTTTAACTTGGACATATTCGGTAGTCACACATGCATAGACACAGAAAATAACATGTGCACAAATGTTCCCACACACCGTTCAGAGACAACAAAAACTCCCAAACAATGCTCCACCCAGCTTCTTATCTCTATGGTGGAGGCTGATAAAGAATATGTGTGTGTCTGGTGTGTGGTATGTGTGTGTGTGTGCCTCGTTTGCTCTTCTGTGCATATGTAACTACTGGGTACAGTGTCATAGCTGCTCTGTCCTCAAGTTCAGAGTCCTGTGTGATTGACATCTGACTGAAAATACCAGCACTGAAGCAACCTCCTTGACGTACAGATGCACACAAACACACACACACAACTACATAAATACTTTAAATAATAACAGACATAAATATCAAAAGCTAGTTTGAGGATAGGCTGGAATAATTACTTCCATGTCTGTTTGTTGGTTTGTTTATTTGCCAGGAAAGAACCCATTAAATTTTGGGACAAATCTGTTACTATGTATTTGGATTTTTTTCTCTGAAGTCTGGTATTGTAAAGCTGAGTTCATTTAAACAGGCCAGGACCCAAAAGCAGACAGGTGATCAGTTCACAAGAGTTTATTCAAAGTCCAAAGAGAAAGAAAAAAAAAGGGAGACAGGAGTGAGGAGGGATTCCAGGGCGGCAGGGCTGAGTCAATAGCGTCGGCGTGGTGAAGGC